>CM053763.1:106662953-106955027 GCA_028658305.1 Pachyuromys duprasi
TTCCTTTCCTTTCCTTTCCTTTCCTTTCCTTTTTTTGAGACATGATTTCTCTGTGTCCTGGACTTGCTTTGTAGACCAGGCTGGCCTCGAACTCACCATGATTGTCCTGCCTCTGCCTCCTTGAGTGCTGGGATCATAGGCTTGTGCTACTGCTTCTGGCTTATTTCATTCATTCTTAGATGAGTACTTTGGGCTACATTTTTATTGTTTGTTTACTCATGATTCATTTTACTGTCAGTAGTCTCAGATTTGATGAAGTATATAGTACAAGTCCACTAAAAATAGTGATTTTCCTATATTTTCCATAATTCTAGAATGAAATTCAAAGCTGTTATCAAATGTATTACCTCTACATTTTGGGTTTTTAGTCAGGGTCTTGCTACAGATCTCAGACTGGCCTTGAATTTAGGACCTTTTACCCCAGCCTCCCGTGTGCTGGAATTTCAGGACTGTGTCTGCCCAGCCCCCTCTTTGTTTATTTTTATTGTGTGTGTTTGGGCACAGAAGTGGAGGTCAGAGGACAACTTGTAGAACGTGGTATCTGCTGCTTCACGGCAATTTCAGGGATCAAATTCAAGTCATCGGACTTGGTGGAAAGGCCCATTACCTGAGGAGCCATGTTGTTAATCTCTCTTAATTCTGTGTTGCTGTATATGTATGTGCATGGGAGTACAGGTACCCTCACAAACCAGAAAACATGACTGGATCTCTTGGAGCTGAGGTTAGAGGTAGTTGTGAGCAGCCCAGTGTGGGTGCTTGGAACCAAACCTGGGTCCTCTGCAAGAACAGTAAGTGCTCTGAAGCCACTGCGCTCCCTCCTCAGCCACAGAAACTAACCATTCTTCCGCCACGACCGTCACTCCTACTTACTACTGCTGTCGTTTCCGTCATACACTCTGCTTTTTTTTAAAATGTAATTTATTTTTATATCAGTCACAGGTTAGGTACTTTGCATCCCAGGCATAGCCCCCTCCCTCATTCCCTCCTACTCTCCCCATCCCTCCCTCATCTCCTCCCCGCCCCCTCCAAGTCCACCAACGGGAGGACCTCACCCCCTTCCATCCGACCCCAGATCATCTTGTCTCCTCAGGGTTGGCTGCAATGTCCTCCCCTGGGATCTAGCCAGGCTGTTACTCCCTGGCGTGTATGGGGGAGAGTCAAAGAGCCAGCCATCGAGTTCATGACTGAAACAGTCCCTGTTCCCCTTATCAGGGTCCTCAGTTGGACACCGAGCTACCATGGGCCACATCTGAGCAGGGGTTCTAGGCCATATCCATACGTGGTCCTTGGTTGGAGAAACTGTCTCGTATAAGACCCCTGTGCCCTGCTCAGTTTGGTCTTTGTGGAGCTCTTGTTCTCCCCAAGTCTCACTAACTTCCCCTATTTTTATTATTACTTCCCGCCCTCTGCCAAAGGCTCGATTGTGAGTCTTAATATCTGCTTTGATACATTGCTATATTGATTCTTTCAGAGGTCCTCTTTGGTGTGCTCCTGTCCTGTTCCTTGTTTTATGCTTGTTTTGTTTTGTTTTTTTTAAGATATGGTCTCATTGTGTGTATAGTCCTGCTTGCCTGGAATTCTCTATGTAGACCAGGCTGGCTAAGAACTCACAGAGATCAGCCTGTTTCTGCCTCCTAAATGTGAGGATTATAGGCATGCTCTATCCTACCTGGCTACTTTAATTGTGTGTATATGTATGTGTGTGTGCGCATTCATATTTATGTGGGGAAATAACATGTGTATTTGTGTGCATGTAGAGGCCAACGGACAACCTTAAGAATGCTGCCTTCTAGCTGGGAGGTGGTGGTGCTTGTGAAGCAGGGCCAGTCGGTTCTTGGTGAGTTCAAGGCCACCCTGGTCTACAGAGTGAGTTCCAGGGCACCTGTGGCTGTACAGAGAAACCTTGTCTCGAAAAACAAAACAAGAATGACTTCTTTGAGACATGATCTCTCTTTGCTTGAGGCTCACCATTAGGCTAGACTGACTGGCTGTCCAGCTAGCCCCAGGGATCCTTCTGTCCCTGGGATATAGCACTGCAATATAGGCTGTGCTGTCACGCTTGGCTTCTCCATGAGTGCTGGGGACTTTGAGCTATCTTCCCAGCCTGGCATCATACATAGTATATCTATGCTATATCTTCTTCAAAATAATCTTACAGAATAGTAGGAGTCATGCTAATTTATCAGCTTAGGGAACAGACTAAGAGGTTAGACCAACTTTCCAGCACATCCAAGGTAGAATGTTTTGATGGTGGAGTGAATCCCATATCTGTCTCTTACAGTTTATTTTTTGCAGCTCTGAACTTATAAATGCTTATAAAGTTTGGTTACTTCCTAGTAAACCCAGGGCAGAAAGGTACCTATATTTTTCCTCTGCCTGACATATTTTCCTTCTAATTCCCATGCTTTGAGTGGTGACTAGACCTTGTGAGGGGAAGTAGATGTACAGCTGCCCTCCACTGACTCTTAGTCAGTTGCTGGCGGCTTGGCTGTTTGTGACAGATGAGTATGTGACACTTGTTCAGGAATGAGTTCTTGTTGCAGCTAGCAGAATGGAATCATTGATACGGACTTGCATGGCAGTTTGCTCCATAATTGTGCTCCCTGTTGCTCAGCTGTAGCTGTGATTGCTGGGTCTCTTCCCTCTCTCCTGGTGTTCCCTCTCTCACATCTCAAGACTGCTGCATCTGCTCCATGACCACACGGTGTGTTTGTGTATTGCCCTGAGCTGTCAGCAAAACATTGTGCTGAATTTCCTTTTTTGTTGTTGTGCTGCAACCTTCTTTTTCTGTGGCCTTTCTCAGTTGTGTAAAGTCAGTTACTTTTTTGGCTGTTCATTTCCAGAGAGGGAGCAGTTACTGCATAGAGAAGCTAGAAGCACGAAGTGAGACATCATAGAGATTAAAATGTTAGACAGTAAGATGAATGAGACTCAGTGGCTGGTGGGCAGTTCAGCTCTGATGGTCTCCTTTCCTCTTCATTTTATATGCCTCTATATCTGTCCCACCAGTGGGCAGTTCAGTGCCTTGAGTAGATTGAGTTTGACCCCTATACCATGCTCACTGCTACTTGTATGAGCCAAGAAAGAAAGGTTATATCTTAGTACCATTCTCTCTACCCCAAAGTAGGGAAATGAAATGGAATAGACCTTCCATAGAAACCAGCTGTAGATTGGAGATGTAAGGAAGTTGAAAAAGTGCTTAGTATGCATGAGGGAGGCTCTGTGCTTGTGTGTTCAGTCTGCAGCACCACATAAACCAGGCATGGTGGCACATGTTGTAATCTTGGAATTTGGGAGTTGGAGGCTGGAAGATTAGAAGTTCAAGGTCATCCTCAATTCTATTTCCCCATTGCTGAGATTATGAGAACTCTTTGTCCCACTTAACTTTTTATGTGGTTGTTGGAGAACTCAGATCCTCAAGCACTTTAGAACTAACTGAGCTATCTCCCCAGCCCTTAATTATGACATTTCCATACATGCATGTAATGTATTTTGGTTATTTTCACTTCCCTTTACCCTTTCTTATTCCTCTCCCACTTGAATTGATTGCCTTCCTATTTATGATTGGTCCTCCTAATACTTTAATGTCTTAAATTTTTATTTTACCCTGACATGATAGCGCATCTCTTTAATCCCAGCAACCAGAAGGCAGAGGCAGGAGGATCTCTGTGAGTTCGAGGTTAGCCTGGTCTATGTAGTGAGCTCCAGGTCAGCCAGGACCATGTAGAGAGAGACCCTGTCTCCATAAATAAATAAACAAATAAATATATACATATTTAAAATTTTAATGTATTTAAACATTATTAAACAATATATAACACATTTATTTACTTTGGGTGGGTGTGCCATGGCACACATGTAGAATTCTATGAGGGTTCAGCCTCCAGCCCAGATAGCAGCAGTTGTGCGGGTCCAATCCCTGTTGCTGAGGTCAAGAGTGCACTGACCCCTTTTCCTGGTGGTGGTGCTATGTGGTGAGGAGCTCCTGTTCACATTTGGTTCTATGCTGTCCAAGGGTCTGCTGCAGTCCGTGCAGGTCTTCAGATGCAAGAAAACAGCCACAGCCGTGGTGCACTTTAAACGGAAACAAGACGTCCCCTGTCCCCTGGAGATGATCGAGCCGTGCACGCTGCAGTACAAGTTACTGGAGCCCATTCTGCTTCTGGGTGATTTGCTGGTGTGGACATCAGGGTCCGTGTGAAGGGTGGTGGTCATGTGGTCCAAATTGATGCCATCCAACAGTGTATCTCCAAAGCTCTCATGGCTTATTACCAAAACTATGTGGATGAAGCCTCTAACAAGGTGATCAAAGAAATCCTCAGTACGATCAGACCCTGCTTGTAGCTGACCCCTATCGATGTGAGTCCAAAAAGTTTGGAGGTCCTGGTATCCGTGCTAGATACCAGAAATCCTACCCATAAGCCCATCTCATGGATCAGGGTTAACTTTGTAATAAGCATCCTAGGATTTAAAAAAAAAAAAAAGAGTGCACCGGCAGGTCATTCCTGGAAGTCATCATTCCACACCACTTCCCCCTTCCTCTGGTTCATGCATTCTTTCTTAAACAGTGTTCCCTGATTATTGGGGTCTTGTGTAATTTAATATTTAATTGATGAAGACAGTTGAATGAAATCTGGTCTCTGCAAATGTTAGGAAAAAGACTTCTGTTGATGAGGGAAATAATTCATAATATATAGTTAATTAAAGCTAATTTTAGGGCCTGGCATGGTGACATAATTTTATCTCATCACTCAGGGCAGAGGCAGGTGGATCTCTTTGAGTGTGAAACAGCCTGATCTACATAGTGGGACCCTGTATTAAAACACGAAACAGAAAGATGATGGGTAGCTTTTAAATATTTAGAACCATGCCATTTGACAATATGCATATTACTGGAAATTAACATTAGATTAGAAAAATGTAAACTTTCTGTTTGTAGCTGAAAGTCATTGGGCCAAATTAGAGATACAAGGAATACTCTATGATTAAATCTTTTTGCAATTAAAAAATAAAAGGAATGAGAGAAAGAAATGTTTTTTCCAGAGCTGAGAATACAAGTCTCGGTTCCTTATAGAATCTCTTGAGCATTTTTTTTTAAGTGCTACAGTTAAACTAACCAGACAGACTAAAATTTTATTCCCAATTTTCAGTCACCATTAGATTAAGAGCGAGGGAATCCGTTTCTAACTCACAATTTAAAAGCATTATGTTTTGGGAAACCAGGTGGATCCAACTCTCCTGAAAATAGAGCCTAATTTTGGTCACTTATGTAGAAAATTTCTAAAAGAAATTAATTTTGAAGGGGGTGATTCTCCAATCTTAGTTTCAAGAGCAGAGTTGTGACCAAGCTTGAAGAGTAATAAAGGTAAGGAGGAAAGGTGGAATCACCCCAAGGACTGGTGGGAGGTTGTAGAATGAAGCTGGGCTGTGGTGGTGCACATGTAGAATTGTATGAGGGTTCAGCCTCCAGCGCAGGATACTAATCCCGGCACTCAGGAGGCAGAGGCAGGGGGATGTCTGTGAGTTGAGGCCAGCCTGGTATTCAGAGTGAGTTCTAGAACAGTCAGGGCTACACAGAGAAGACCTGTCTCAAAAAAAAAAAAAAAAAGAAAAGAAAGAAAGCAAAAGAAAGTAAGTTGTGGAATTACCAAGTGTGAATGGTCCTTGGGTCTACAGTATTAAAATTTAGAAATCCTGTTTCTTAGGTGGGTCTCAGCCAAATTAGCATAGGAAGCTTCTTTACCTCGACTGCATGTAGGCCAGAGGTCACTCTTTATCAAGTTGGAATTTTCTTTTAGTTTTAGATCACAAGCTTTCTTGCTTGCCTTTCATAGTCATGTTTTCTCTGCCCACCACAGGACATTCCTGTCCTGCCATCTCTGTTGGACACTGTTTCCGTGACCTAACCTGATTTGTTAGTAATGCCTTGTGTTTGGAGAGAGTGGTTAGGTTATATTTATCAGGTCAGCCCCACCCTGTGTTTCAGCAGGAAGTGGGTGTGTGCCTTAAGTCTCTGAGGAAGCCTTCTTTCTCGTCCTTGCTGCTGTATTCAGCAGTTGTCATGCTTTTGTTTTTGTTTTTAGTTTTTGGGGTTTTTTTTTGTTTGTTTGTTTTTGTTTTGAGACAGGGTTTCTCTGTGTCACCTTGGCTGTCCTGGATTTGCTTTGTAGATCAGGCTGGCCTTGAACTCACAGAGATCCGCCTGCTTCTACCTCCCCAGTGCTGGGATTACAAGTGTGTGCCACTTGAGTCCGGGTAGTTGTGATATTTAAGATTTTGTGTGTGTGCCTGCATTCAAGCATATGTGAATCACCTTATGTGGTTGCTGGGTATCAAACTCAGGTCCTTTGGGAAGAACAGCACATGCTCTTACCCACAAAGCCATCCACAGCCCGCTGTGTTTATTAGACCGGCTCAGACTGTGGTAAAACTGGGCTTTGTTCAGCCTAAAGTCAGGTGGTTATTTGACTTTTCAGTGAACATTAGTTTTTGGGATGGAAGAGACAAGTATTAAGTAGCCAAGGACGGCCTTATGTCTGCCTTCTGAGTGCTGAGATTACAGATCACACCCAGCTATTAAAACATATTAAATCTGATAGGATGTACAATTTTTGTAGTTGTTTTTTGAGACAGGTTTCTTTGTGTTGCCCTGATTGTTCTGGAACTCAGAGAGGTCTGCCTCTCTCTGCCTCTGAATGCTGGGATCAAATGTGTGTACCACCACGATGCACAATTAAAAAAAAAAGATTATTTATTCATTTTTTATACAGTATTCTGCCTGCATGTGTGCCTGCAGGCCAGAAGGGGGCACCAGATCTCATTATAGATGGTTACGAGCCACCATGCGGTTGCTGGGAATTGAACTCAGGACTTTAGAAGAACAACCAGTGCTCTTAACCTCTGAGCTATCTCTCCATCCCCACAATGCACAATTTTAGACAAGGAAATTTGCCTTTTGCAAGAGGAAACTACAAAGTGAACTTGTTTGCCCCTTTCAGAGCACTGTTAACTGGGCAGTGAGAAAAGTTGAAGTAAAAGCAGAAGTTGTATTTGCCACCACCCAGCATCCACACATGTTCCTGTCTCCTCTACTGCTGATCAGGAGGAAGGGCTGTTTCAAAGAGGAACTTCCTTGAGAAGCCTTTCCTTGTGATGGTTGTGGCTGTGGCTCATGTGCACTTGCCGTTTGAATGTGACCATAGAAATCTGCAGGTGTTATCAGTGACCTTGGCTCACAATGCAGCATTGTTTGTTTGTTTATCATAAACAGCTCAAGATGAGCATCACCGCCACTATGGGCAGGCGCATATCTCTTCCAGTAATGAACAGGAGTTCAGAGTATGACGTACAGACTGTTGCTTCCTCTTCCTCTCACATGCAACATCTTCCAGTCCTAACCTCTATATCACCCTACAACTACACAGCTTTTTCCTG
The DNA here is from genome assembly GCA_028658305.1 of Pachyuromys duprasi. Taxonomy (NCBI): domain Eukaryota; kingdom Metazoa; phylum Chordata; class Mammalia; order Rodentia; family Muridae; genus Pachyuromys; species Pachyuromys duprasi. Next base: position 106,670,388 of record CM053763.1, read on the forward strand.
GCCTTACATGATATGTATATATTCCATGGTAAACTCCAGTGCACACTTGAAGAGTCTCATCATTTGAGGGAGATCTGAAAGATCCTCTCATCCAGCTTCACTTTCAGAATATAAATCCCATTATGACATCAACATGCAGACTGGTTGCTGTACTGCCAATCCAGAGCGGGGGGTGGGAGGTTTATTTGTGTTTAGATTTATTCCCCTAGGCTGCAGTCTGCTGGGGGTGAATGTGGGATTGCTTCTGAGTCTGGCCTGGAGATCCGGAACTGGTCCAGAGCTACCTTTTTCCTTTGGACTTCTTCCGGTATTTCTCAGATTGGCCTGGGACCCACCTACAATATAGATGACTTAATCCCAGTGTTCTCTCTGGAATATTCTTTGGGCCAATTGTATATCTCATAGATCCTGGTGGCTGACAACATTCAGACTCTTCTTACCTTGTGTTTTCAACTCAAGTGGAGTTGGCCAAGTGAGGAGGTTATTACAGCTTAGAAGCAAATCCAGAAATTTTGGAAGGCCAAGCTGGCCTTGAGCTCTCAGCAGTTCTTGCTGCCTCGGCCTCCCCTGTGTGCTACTGTGTCTGGCCTTGGAAGTTTCTTGAAGATCGTTTAGCCTAATCTCTTTATTTTGCAGTTGAGGAGACTGAAGCCTAGTGAGAATTACAACTTTGTGGGTGTGGGGGAGGGGTGTTTTGCTGGTGTCATACCTAGGGCCTTAGATACACACTAGGCAAGTGCTTTAATTACCACTGAGCTGTATTCCCACCCCACATCTCTGAGAACTTTTTTGGAGTTTCTAACAGGGGAGTGCAGCCAGAACAGTGTTGGTGCATACAGAAGGACACATACAGCTTTGGGGGCAGGAAGGACAGGCCTAAAGCTGAAGAAGGAAGAGGACACCTGCCTAGACATCCTCATCAGCCAGATCACCCTGGCGGTCAGTGAGGAGACATGTCTCAGCCAGACTGCCCTTACACCCTGCATCCCTGATTTAGAAGGCACTGTAGAGGTTATCCAGTTTGACCTCTTAGTTCTCTTTCCTGCTCTTTTATAAAGCTGGGGATGAACCCATGGCCTTATACATATTTTTAAATTAAGAAATATACACATATGGGATATTTGCCTGCATTTATGTCAGGGCACCTGCATGTATGCCTGTGCCTGGTGTCCTTGGAGGACAGAAGAGAACATCAGATTCCCTGGAACTGGAGTTACAGATGGCTATGAGCCTCCATGTGGGTGCTGGGAATTCAGCTCAAGTCCTCTGGAAGTGCTCTTAAGTGCTGACCCTTCTCTCTAGCCCCTAAATTTTTATTTTTAATTATGTATGGGGGTGAAGGTGGCTATGTACATATGTGCACGTGTGCATACAAATGCCCATGAAGTCTAGAAAAAGGTGTGGGATCTTCTGGATCTGGAGTTGCAGGTGGCTGTGAGTCACCTTAAGTGGGTGCTGGGAACAGAAATCCCCGTACAAGAACAGTGCATGCTCTTAACCTCTGGCTATCTGTCTAGCTCAGCCTTGTACCTATTTGACCCCACCCTCCCAATACCTTCTCATGTCCTAGGAATTCCTCCCTCAACACGCCTGACAGCTGGTCATCTGCAGGATGGGAAGACTCATACTTTTATCTAAAGAGAACCCTTTCTGCTATAGCGCAGCTCTAGTTACAAAGAACTAGGTCTAGATAAATTGAAATTTACTTCTGTAACTTTTTATATTTTTGACAGTTCTAAATCATTTTCTATGTAACAACTCTCAAGATAAGACCTTCTCAAATCCCCCGATTAGCAAACACTGCTATAGCATGTAATTTTCCTAATAAAAAGTAATATATGACTGAAGGGCTGGAGAGAGGGCTCAGGTCAGAGCTCTTTCTGTGCAGGCAGAGGGCCCCAGTTCAGATCTCCAGCACCCACGTAAACAAGCCAGGGATTGGTTGTACCTGCATGTAACCTGAGCACGTGGAGTGGAGACAGGGCTGCTCCCTGGCTAGGCAGGCTAGCCACAGCAGCAAGCGTCAGGTTCGGTGAGAGACCGTCTCAAGGGAATAAGGTGAAAATAATAGAGGATGACAGCTGATGCCCTCCTCTAGCTTCCGTGTGTGTACACTCTCTTACATCTCACAAACACCCCAAATAAAAAAATTAACAAGTGATGGAAAAGACATTTACTGACTCCATAAAAACAGGGCATTCCACTCCTTTCCTGTGTTTAAAACTTTATTTTGAAAACTATGTTGGGGACCAAACCCAGGGCCTAGTGCACGCCAGCTAAGTGCTTCACCCCCAAGCTGTGTTCCCAGCTCTCATGACTTCTTTTTCTTGACTAAAAACAACTTTTTTTGGTTCTTACTCTGTTACATTTCTTTCCAGCACTAGCATTTAGGGTTTAAATTTTAGTAAAAATTTTCATTGTACTAAAGGAGCAAACAGGTTATCACTTCACCACCAGAGCTGTACAGGACAATATGGAAAGAGGAGCAGGTGGGGCCGATGGCCTGGACTCCTGCAGCCGCTCTGGATCCTCAGTGCCAGCGGGGGTACGATGGGTCTCGCGGTCTACCCTCTTCTGAACCTGTGAGGTTTCATCTACCTCCAACCTGCTGCTGCTGCTTCTAACCTTTGTCCTTACACAAGAATGACCTAAAGTGCAATGATTCTTCAACATACAGTGTTCTCCCAGTTTCCCAGTAAAGCAGTGTGTTCTTAAATGGAGTTGTGTGGCAGAATGAAAGCCTGATGTTGCTGGGCACCTGTTGTGTGTGAGAGATTAACTTCTCCAGAGCATCCACAATGGCACTCCTTATCTACAGTGTTGAAGAAAATTGAGGAAACAGTCATCGTAATCGTTTCCTTTGTTCTGTGGTTCAGATGAGGAGCACAGTTGTGAAAGGCTGGAGGAGAGAGTGTTGTATTTCAGGGGTCTGAGAGTATAGCTAGGAGCAGCTTCAGGGGAAAACCCAAATTCATTGACGTCTAGGGTGTCAGCTTTAAATTTTTTATGTGAATGTTGCACTCAACTATGTAATATGTCCATGGTTTAAAGTGTTCTAAAATATTTATCAATGAACACAATTCATTCACCAGGAAGATTTGCCTACGATCGTAGAACTACAAAAAACTGTCCCCCCACCTTTAAGCTTGATAGAGGGAATTTTTGATAGAGGGAATTTTAGATATATTTTTTTCAATGTCTGTAAGAAAATTGTTGAAGATCACAGTTAAGAGATATCAGACAAGATACCAACCCATGCATGTCCTAACTCTAAAACCCATGTATTTTTTATAGTTAGAAATGAAAGGGAGACTCTAAAGGCTGAAATCTGATGTAGGATTTTTTTTTGTCATATTACAGGTGTGTTTCAGGTTATGCATAATTTCATTCTTCTTTCACAGAAGACACTAATCCTTCATTGTCTGAAAAACGAGCAGTTGGTATAGGTACTTCCATATAGCAGGAAATCTTGTTTCTTTTTGGTGTCTTTGAAAAATGCTGCAGAGGCAGTCAGATCTTGTGAGTTTGAGACCAGCCTGTTCTACAGAGCTAATTCCAGGACAGCAAAGGCTACACAGAGAAACCATCTTGGAAAACCAAAAGAAAAGGAAAGAAAAGAAAGATGCCTTTTTTATCCCCCAGGTTTATTTTAATTTTACGTGTGTAGATGTTTTGCCTGTATCTGTGTCCAGTACCCTCAAAGGCCAGAAGAGAGTGTCAGATCCCCTGGAACTAGAGTTACAGATGGTTGTGAACCACTGTGTAGTTTCTTGGATTTGAACCCTTGCCCTCTGGAAAGGCAGCCAGTGCTCTTAACTGCTGAGCCTTTTCTCCAGCCCTAGAAATGTTTTGTTTTGTTTGTTTGTTTGTTTTGTGTGTGTGTTAAAACAGGGTTTCTTGGTGGCTGGTGAGATGGTTCAGTGGTTAAGAACTCTGTCTGCTCTTCCAGAGTTCCCGAGTTCAATTCCCAGCAACCATCTATACCCTCTATTGCCCTCTTCTGGCATGCAGGTGCACATGCGTGTAGAGCATTTAAAAAATAAAATCGGGTTTCTTCATGTAACTTTGGCTGTCCTGGAATTCATTATATGTCCTCAAACACACTGAGATGCATTGCCTCCTAAGTGCAGAGATTAAAGGTGTGGGCCACCACATTCAGCCAAAATGGAAACACCCATTTTTTTAAAGCTCGCTCGCTCGCTCACTCTATCTATCTATCTATCTATCTATCTATCTATCTATCTATCTATCTATCTATCTATCTATCTATCTATCTATCTATCTATCTATCTATCTATCTATCTATCTAGTGTATGGGTGCTCTATCTGCATGTACACCTCCATGCCAGAAGAGGGCACCAGATCTCACTGTAGATGGTTGTGAGCCACCATGTGGTTGCTGGGAATTGAACTCAGGACCTCTGGAAGGGCAACCAGTGCTCTGAGCCATTTCTCCAGCCCAAAACACCCATCTTTTAAAAAGAAATAACAGATCTGTTTTTCTGATTGTTTTGTCTTAATATTAACATTATTATTTTCACTCTGTCTTTTATTTTTAAAAATTTAGCGTGTAGATGAATAGACCTTGCACTTAATCAGGAAGTCTTATCTGTTCTCTAAAGGGATACCTGTTTGCTGTGAAGACCTCTGTATTTATTCTTTATACCGCAAAGTAATTCAACTGAACGTGATCAAGCTGTCTTTAACTCAGACTTGGCCTACTAAGATCAGGATTTTCTGCCAGGTTTGAATTGGGGATTCATCCTCGATGCCTATCCTCTAAGCTCTGTTAAATACAATGCATCACATCAGTGACGAGGCTGCAGCTTGCTAGATCCAAAATGGCTGCCTCAGAGACCTCTGGAATGCCAGAGAGCAGCCTCCCTGGCCTTACCCTGGATCCAGTGAGTAGACTCTGGGCAAGGCCTGGAGGCTTGTATTCTGAACAGACTGTTCGTGTGCTTCTCATGCATCATGAGTCAAGGACTGTCCATGCATGACTTCATGACTGTTTTGCCTGTACAAACATGTTGTACACACATGCCATGGCAGACATATGAAGGTATCAGAGAACAACTTATGTGTGTGGTTGTTTTTGAGTTTTTTTCGAGACAGAGTTTCTCTGTGTAGCTTTGGCTGTCCTGGACTTGCTTTGTAGACTAGGCTAGACTTGAACTCACAGCTAGCTGCCTGTCTCTGGCTCCCTGAGTGCTGGGGTTAAAGGCATGTGCCATGATGCCCAGCTATGTGAGTGTTTTGCCTGCATACATGTAAAAGTACTTCCTGCATGCCTGGTACCTATGGAGGTGAAAAGACATCAGATTTGCTGAAACTGGATTTACCGAATGAGCTACTGTGTAGATGCGGAGAACCAAACGTAGGTTCACTGCAAGAGCAATAAGTACCCTTAACCACAGAGCCGCTGTCTCTCCAGCCTTACAGGTTGGTTCTTTGCAGCATGTGGATTGAATTTAGGTTGTCAGATTTACCAACAATATGTTTACCCACTAAGCCACCTCACTGACCCAAGATTGTACTTTTAACTTCCTGCCTCCTTTCCTTTTCTATATTCTTTTTACTGTGTTCTAGATTCACTAATCACCATGTGTTATTAAGTGTGTGTGTGTGTGTGTGTGTGTGTGTGTGTGTGTCTTAGTACCTTGTACCATTCGAGTTAAGTAAAAGATTTAAACTGGAAAGTCTAGAGTTTGTGTTAAAAACCTGTTGGGTCAAAAGAGGATCTTAGCAGAGAAGTGGAATGGAAGTCATTTCCTTAGACAGTAGACAACTATTCAGGAAACACCTCTGCAACCCAAAGATAGGCACAGCTGCCACACAGTGACCATCAGGGAGATTCAAAGTTAGAAGCAAACAGCTGGCTCTTTTAGTTCCTAGGCTGTTGCTGCTGGTGACAGGAAGTCTTACTCCCCAGGCTGCTGGCTTCCTGTTTTATTTTTACTTGTAGCAGCTCAGAATGTCCATAACCAGGAGCAGCCTGTTCCAAAGGGTCCCTCTGCCTCTCTGTGTTAATTCGTTAGTTTGGGGGTTTTGTTTTGTTTTGGTGAAATGATATGTTAGATTGCTTTTACTCTCTGCAGTGATTAGCTAGTTGTAAGCATTTTGTGTTTGTCAGCAACTGTCTGGTGATGAGCTGGTGTTTTACGATTTGATGTGAGTAAACTGAGGATGGTGACAATGATCTTCTTCTTCTTCTTCTTCTTCTTCTTCTGCTTCTTCTTCCTCTTCTTCTTCCTCTTCTTCTTCTTCTTCGGAATTTATAGTAGAGGGGTTTCTATGACTTTTCCTTTTATGTAAATATGCCATTTTTCCTAGAACAAAGCTGTTACGGCATTTTAGATTTCTTTATGGTTTCCTAAAATATGAAAATAAGACCTGTCCACTGTGACTTGACTCTTCTAGTCATAACCACTTTGTTGAAAATAAAACCTTTTCCTAAACTCGTAGTAGGGATTTGGTAATCTAAATCTTCATGTGAACCTGAAGTGCTGGTGTGGCGGGTGGGATTCCTAGGAAAGGGCTCGGCCACCAGAATAAGAAACAGCAATGGGAGGGTGTCTACACATCTGTTCAGGACACTTCCTGCTGTTGCTACCGGTCTTTGGCCCAAATGGATAGAACGTAGTAAAGGAGCACTGGGTAGAAGAGAGGGCCAGGGCATCTTAAAGCACAGTTGGCTCGGCATCCTGTCTGACATATTGAGCATGTAAATTTTTCCTTGATTTCCCTTCATTCTGTCAATTTACAGACTAAACTTTGGTAGTGTTAATAGATCCTGGCAGCTAGCATTTAGTTGTACATTAACAGTCACCCATCCAGGAAGACCTAGAGAGCTTGTAGCCAGGGACTTACCAGTGGGATAACTGTTGACAGCTGACTTCGTTATGGAGATTGCCAGACAAAGGCAAATCTGCTCATGGAGTTTTGTGTGGCCTTGAACTCTCTGTTTAGCTGAGAATGACCATGAGTTTCTTATCCTCCTTCCTCCTCTGTCCTCCAAGTGCCAGGATTATAGGTGTGCACCACTATGTCCAGGTTATGCTGTGCTGGGAGGAAGGATCAAACCTAAATCTCATGTGTGCTAGGCAAATACCATACCAGCTGGTTTGCATCCCTAGCCTCAGAGGTCCTTTTTGTAACTGGGCGTAGAGTCTGATCTGTATTGTTGTGGATACCCCAAGGATAGGATCTGTACCATCATCCTGTGCCTGCTATTTTCTGACCCTGCCTCCTTACCTGGTTGGCTCTTAGTAGTTAGAGCAGTAATTTCTTTCTTTCCTTTTTTGTGTTTGTTTGTTTTTCAAGACAGGGTCTCTCTGTGTAGCCTTGTCTGTCCCGGACTCGCTTTGTAGACCAGGCTGGCTTAAAACTCGCAAATATTTGCTTGCCTCTGCCTCCCTGAGTGTTGGGATTACAAATGTGTGCCACTACGCCTGGTTAATAATTTCTACTTTAAGGTTTTTGTGCTGTCTTCATGGTGTCACCAGTTCAGAACTTCTAAACTTATAGGAAGACTTTTTAGTAATCCTTGAAAAGAAGGTGAGATGCTTGAACTAGAAGGTAGGAAGGGGAGTAAAGGTTTTTGAAAAAAACTGTTGCAGATCAAAACAATAACGAAAAAGAAAAGGAAAAGACTCACACAGCCTCCTGTGCCTGGACTCTGTGGCTGAGCGCTGCTTTCCCATTTCTCTTTTAGGTTGTTTTTCATCACTGAGAACATTGCCTGAAGCAGGTCCACCATGCCGTTAGTAACCAGGAACATCGAGCCAAGGCACCTGTGCCGTCAGACGTTGCCTAGCGATACAAGCGAGCTGGAATGCAGGACCAACATCACCCTGGCAAATGTCATCCGACAGCTGGGCAGCCTGAGTGAGTGCCTCCGAGAGCCTGTGCTTTGCCCTCAGGGGTCGTTGGTGCTCTTTATTTAGTTTCCCTCTCCTCCATGTTCCTATTTCTCCCCCATCTGCCTTCCCTAGGTAATGCAAAAACACCCCCCCTGTTCCATCCCCAGAGAAGGGCTCCTTTTTTTGTCTTCTTCCCCTCTACCGACTCTTCATCCACCACCCTCTAGGTTCCACCTTCCCCTCCACCTGCTTCAAAAGGGATCTGTGGAAAGGGTGGCAGGAAGGGCTGCAGCAGAAACTGCAGGCGCAGTGACAGAGCAGAATTCTCTGTGTGTGAAGTGGGAGGTTCAGAGCAGTGTCTTGGGTCGAGGAATGCTCCTGTGATTAGGTGATCTGTTCCATGTAGCTTGACTTTGTTGAAGCTTCACATGTACCAGTAGTCTATCTACCCAACACCCCACCATGATCTTCCCAAAGGGAAGTGAATCAAGCGTGCATGCAGAGAGAGTCTGGCTGACGTATCTACCCTGGTACACATTTAATTGTGCTGCAAGCCCCCAGGTCCAAGATCAGGGTATAAATTACTTCTGCAGTCTCCGGAGTATTAGGAGTTTTGCAAGCTGTGTGAATACACAGTGACACAAATGGTCGCTCGAGCCATTCTTCTCTAGAAGGAAGACAAGAGTTAGCCCAGTCTGTTTTGGAGTTGAGGGGAAAATCCATATATATATATATTCTTTAATTGGCTAAATTAATGGGACTGCCTTGGGAGAGGTATTTGCATGTGGTTTGGATTCCATTCAGAATCAAGCTGACATTGTTTCCTTGAAGCCGAGGTATGGGAAAGGCAGATGCTAGAACCAGCCCTGTACTTGTCTAGTGCTTCCCCAGCTCCCATAAGCACCTCTGTCGAAATGCCACTTTAGTGATCTTCCTTAGCAAAGGCATTTTGTGGGAATTATTTCCAACAGTCACCCCTCCTCACTCACTGCTCTTAGAGAAGGCAGAGGAATATCAGAAAGCTTGCATTCCGGTAGATAGTGATGGGCTCTACCTTTAAAGTAGAAGCCTGAGGAGACAGAGCCCTGTGACCAGATGATGTGTGCAGTGTGAGACCTGTAAGCCTTCACCTAGCACGGGACCTGTCTCAGCTGATCCAGGGCTTAGTGAACCCTGGATGGAGCAGCACAGAGAATGAAGCCATTGCCAGTGCCTGTCTCACACAAAGACTCTGGCGGCAGCCGTGCAGCTGACAGTGAAGCAGTGAAAGCTGCAGAGCCTCACTGCTTCTGTCACCCTGAGAAGGCCAAGTGGATAGAAGTCAGTCAAACACGGGTTCTTCTCCACAGGACAAAGGACATCCAGCTGCTGCTGCTGCTCACTCAGCAGGAGTCCTGCTCCCTCTCAGGTGGTTTTCCAGCATTGACTGAGGCCATTGTGGACTTTCCCCAATTGTGATCAATCCACTCCTCTCTTAAAGCTGACCTGAGGGTCAGCTTTTCCTCACATTAGGGCACCAACTTACCATTTATTCACCCAATGAACATGAATTGGAAGGATTTTATGTGCTGGGTGCTGTGAAGATACAGAAATGAAAGGAAATGGCCTCTGACTTCCAGGAGCTCATAATCTAGAAAGACAGGAAGAAATAATTTTTGAGGGGATGGTGGAGAGAGGGGAACTCATATTTGGTGATTGCCTGTTTTATGCCAGTTTTCAGTGAAATGTTGATATAATTTCATTTAATCTCCTCAGTTACTTTTACAAGTCTAGGAAGTTGTGTTCCCATTTTTCAGATGAACAAATGAAAGCTCAGAGACATAAAATAACTTTCTTAAAGAGTCACAGCCAGTAAGACTCAAAGTGCTCAGTTATTGCTTATTTTTGTATTTACTTTATCCTAAGGCTCAGACCTGGAGCCTTGTGCATGCTAAGCACATGTTCTGTCACAGAGCTACATGTGCAGCCTCAAACATGAATATTTAAACTTAGCTAAGAGTTTATTTGTACTGTTTATTCTGCCCCTATTAGTAGTATCCTGGTTTAGGTCTTTGTTGACTTAACTTAAAAATACACACATATTTTAGTTATTTATATTTATATATATATATATATGTGTGTGTGTGTGTGTGTGTGTGTGTGTGTGTGTGTGTGTATATTGTTGTTGTTGTTTTGAGACAGTTTCTCTTTCTAACAGCCCTGGCTGTCCCAGACTCAATGTGTAGACTAGGCTGGCCTTGAACTCACTGAGATCTGCTTGCCTCTGCTTCCTGGTATTACAGGTGTGTACCACTCTGCCCAGGATCCTAAAATATTTTAATTAAATTGGATTAATTAATTAACTAATTTTTGTGAGACAGGGTCTCACTATGTAGCTCAGACTGGCTTCAAATTTGTGACCCAGATGAATTATCGCCCACACTTCCTTCTGGCTGTCCTTTTTCAGTGTCTGTCCAGGGTACTAGCAGTGACGTGCCTACACATACAGCTCACCTTTTGTGTCTGTAATTCTAGGAGTGACAGGTGTCACTATGTAGCCCAGGCTTTCTTTGAAACTTCTAAATGCTGCAGCACCATTTCTGATTCTAATTAGGAATGTGTTTATTGAGACAAGCTTTCCTGTACTTGCCCTTCATCCAGATGAGTGCTAAGGATAAGCCATACTCCTGATCTTTCTGTTTTCCCCTTCTGAGTGCAGAGCCTACACACATACCACCCTTTCTAACCTAGACTTGAGTTTTTTTTTAAGTTGTCTATTAATTTATAAACAACTTCCTGTTCATCTTCATCTTCCCCCTCATCCTCTCTCACTACCACTGTACTATATCCACACACAGCCCTTCTATTTTCATCTTTTTAATTTTGAGGCAGGGATCTGCTAATTTGCCTAGGCTGACTGTGGTCTCAGCCTCCCAGATAGCTAGGATTATAGGTGTGTGCCCCTGGCCTAGTGTAATAAACATTTGAAAAGTACATCTTTTTCCTTAATCTTCCTTTGTGCCTCACTATGGAACAATGTAAGTTCCTTGGTTGAGCACAAAGTCCCCTCTTCCTTTTTGCTCTTACCTTCTATAATACATCATCTCCCATTTTACAATATTCAAATAAAATTACTTTAAAATAGATAAGGGAGGACCAGTGAGATGACTCAGTGGGTAAAGGTGGCGACCAAGCCCAGGAGCTTGAGTCTAGTTCCTAGAGCCACATGGTAGGAGAGAACCAACTCTCAAAGGTTATCCTGTGAACTCCACAGGCAACTTTCTGCCTTCGCCTCCTAATGCTGAGATTCTCCCATCTTCCAGATCCTGTTCTTCGATGCTTCTCTCCCATTGCCATCACTGTAGTGCTGGTCTCCCACCTGTCTACTGGATGCTCTTGATCCTATGTACTTGGTCTTCTCAGCGAACAGTCTGAGGCGCGGGAAGACTGGGATTACTACCCCACAATACAAGTTATCTGTGTTTCTCTTACTAAATTACATTTTATTAGTGGAAGTCTTTTATTTATTCTTTGACAATTTCATACATGTAAACAGGTATCTTGAACACATTAACCCTGCCGATTCTAGCTCCCCCGCTCCCAACACCTCCCTGGCACCCCCAACACATCTCACAAATCAAGCTGGCCTTAGACTCACAGAGGTTCCCCTCGCTCTGCCTCCCAGGGGCTGGAATTAAAGCATTCACCACCATGCCCATCTTCACCACACCTAGCCCCAGCTAGCACTTTGACCAATATTGTGCCCATCCAGGAGGGTAGAGCCCCTGAATCACTAGGAGATTGTGTGGGTTAGAGGTTTCAGCATTGGGTGGCACTGCCTTTGCATAGCTCTGGGACTCTCACTCTGATTTCAATAAGTGCAGATGCCCCTTTTAAAAAATGAGTTTCACCAATTTCCGCTTCCACATAACATTTCACTTGAAGAATTTTGCTAACAGGCAGCTGGGGAAACCTCCTGAAGACTATTCTGAAATATTTTGTCAAAATGTGGTATCTGGTAGGCTATCCTGGTGGGTGTTCAGTCTGCCTTGGTAATGTCTAGATGAGGGAAAGTTCCCTTTGGACCAGGCACTTCTCTGTAGTGATCGTTTTTTAGACTCTACTTTACTTGGGGTGTTTAGCCCTCAGCCTCCCTTCCAACCTTCCAACGCTACATAGAAGAGAGGAAGATAGTGGCTGTTGAGGGTCAATGGGTCTTTGGGGGCTATATACCAGTCTCTGTCAACCACAAACACAGCTAGCAGCCTCCTCCACGCTGCTGTGTCCCAAAGTGTTTCTCTCCATCTGTCTTCTCCAAATAACCACACCTTCCGTCTCTTGTTTCTCCAAACTGCTACACACCACATGCCAACACCAAATGCCATACCTTCTCTTTCTCAGCTCTCAGAGTACTAGACCACACCCCTCTCCCAAGCACTGGGATTAAAGGTGTGTGCCACTACTACCCAGTGAGCACTTGTAGTTCTTATACCAGAGTTTGGTTCCCTACATAGTGGCTTACAACTTCCTGTAACTCCAGTTCCAAGGGATCTGGCACCCTCATCTAGTCTCTGGGAAACCACGTGCATATGTGCATACTAACATTACAGAAACACATAAATAGAAATAAACATAAAAAAGGAAATATACCAGCATAATAGAAATAGCTGAGGTTTAGGCTGGGTATAGTGATGTGCACCAGTAATCTCAGCACTGAGGAGGAAGCAAAGGATGAGATCATGGCAAGTTTGAGGCTGGCCTGGTCTATAATGTGGATTTTAAAGCATCTAGGGGAATGTAATGAGACAGTGTCTATACATAAAAATCTGAGACATAACAATCTGGGTCTTCTGATTTGAGGCCCACTGCTCTTTCCGTTTCCTGTAGTGATTCTGAGTGTGCCTAAGGCCTGACCTGGTGTTACAGTGGAAAAGCCTTCACCCTGCCTGCTTCACTCACCCCTCAAAAATGGGAAGAAGCCAGGCCGTGGTGGAATAGGCCTTTACTCTGACTAAAGGCAGGTGGATCTTTGTAAGTTCAAGGCCAGCATGGTCTACAGAGCACAGCCAGGGCTATAGAGAGAAACTTTGTCTAAAACAACAGCAACCAGAAAAAAGAGGAGGAGGAAGAAGAAAGCTGGGCACACACACCTTTAATCCTAGCACGTGGAAGGCAGAGGCAGGCAGATCTCTGAGTTCAAAGATACCTTGTACAATGGCTCTGGAGAGCAATCTGGGAGGAACAACCAGGTATCCATGATTAGTATACAAGATTACTTCCTCAGAAGAAATTGAAACCAAGATGAGGGTATCTCTAAGGGGCCCGAACACACCACACCCCATACAAAGATGCAGAAATTCTTCTAATGATGAGAACATCACCTTTTGTTCTCTAACTCATAGCTTTCAAAGTTCTGGTCTACACAGCAAATTCCTGGACGGCCAGGGCTACATAATGAGACCCTGACTCAAAAAAAAAAAAAAGTTATCAATTTTGTATACTGAGGCCTTTTGTGAGGTTTTACCAGATGTCACAAATCTTCCCACCCCTTTACTAAAGGACAGAAAATCTGAGTCCTGTCTTGGAGACAGACAGGTTGACTGACTTGGGTTTTTTTTTTTTTTGTTTGTTTGTTTTGTTTTTTGCCAGAAAGGTTGAAGTTTTGTTTTCATTTTGTTTTGAGACAGGGTCTTACTATATAGCCCAGGCTGGCCTTGAATTTACAGCAATCTCCCTTGGCCTCCCAAGTGCTAAGATTACAGGTATGAGCCACCAGTTTGCTGTTTTTAAGGCTGGTCTATTTTCCATGCAAAATTCTGCCTATTTCTTTGTTTTTGTTCCCAAACACAATTTTCTGGAGCAGGACACTGCCATATTATCAATAGAAACCAAATGGGATCCTCTACCTGCAGAGCAGAAATGTAGCTTGTTGGTCTCTTCTGAGTCCTTTGAGCCAGGAATTCCCCCTCGATGTTGCTGCCATGCAGTATGTAGAATTAGGAACTGCTTATTCACCACTCATTCACAGTGCACTTGCCTTCTGGGTTCCACTGGAAAGGTTAGCTGCAGTTCACCCTGAGAGCAAGGTTTCGGTCTTTCTGTCTAGGTTTGCCTAATTTCCCCTCAAATATGTACTAAGCTTAGGGGAAAAAAGTGAACTTACTTTAAGTCTCAAAATATCTTTAGGTTGGACAGTCACTTATGTCTGCCTTCACTTTGTAAAGTAAAATACTGAGGTGATAATTTATCCTTCATGCCTCTTTCTATTCCTAGTAAGAAAGTACCTTGTGGCTCAGAATAACAATATGGAGGTAGTGCCAAATTGCTGTTTCTTTGGCTACAAATTCTCCTTGCATTCAGGGTTGAAAGTACAGAACTCTTTTTCTTGTTCTAAAAAGTGAGACGCTGTGGAAAAAGACCAGTGGCATGTTGTTTTTCAGGGAGGGCTTGAATGTTTCAGCTTTTCACTTGTTCCCTGGGGTGTGGATTTGAAGGATTGTAACCTAGAGCAAAGACTTTGAAGGCTGTGGGTTAGAGAATGTGAGGTGACCTTCTCACCCTTAGAAGAAGTTCTGCGTCTCTGTATGGGGTGTGGAAATTCAGGCCCCATGGAGACACCCTCAACTTGCTTTTCAGTGGACTTCTGAAATTCTACTGAGGAAGTAATTTCTTATCTAGTGTATTAATCATGGGCACCTGGTAGTTCCTCTTTAACTCTCAGCCTGCTCTCCAGCGCCATTGTACAAGGTGCTTTACAGAACAGGAGGGGCTGAGAGCCACAGACAAAATGCTTACATATTTTGTCTGATTCCCAGGACTAATTTGTTGACATTACACCTTTTTATTTTGTTCTGCCTGCGTTGGATTTAATGTTTGTTCAGAATTTGCCAAAAGGTTCTGTCAGTTATGGACTTTGTACACAGACTGGCCAGACTGTGGCGAATAGCTCTTTCTCTGAGGACAAGCATGTGCATGTTTTGGTAGACTATACACTCTTTAGTCACTGGGTGTGTGTTTCTGTCACTTCTATGCACTAGTGACTTGGTCTTTTTGCTCCTTCTAGGTAAGTATGCAGAGGACATTTTCGGAGAGATTTGCACTCAGGCAAGTGCCTTTGCCTCCCGAGTAAACTCCCTTGCTGAGCGGGTTGACCGAGTGCAAGTTAAAGTCACTCAGCTGGATCCCAAGGAGGAAGAAGGTAAGGAGGCTAAGCCAGAGCCACAGGCTCTGCCAAGCAGTATCTGAGAATCCTGCCGCTGGTTTGTTAAAAAGCAAGGGGAGAAATCGGAGAGACTGGTACAGTTCTCCTTTGAAGCTACATAAGCCTAGATGGTGTAAAGAAACCTTTTTAGCTCTACCACACACCCACACTCCCTTTCTCCCATTCCCTAGTTCCCTTGTTCTCAAATTTCCTTCCCCTCAATGGTATTTTGCTACCATAAAAGTACTTAGAGAATTCTTTTCACCTAAGGAGAGGCCTGCGAAATCTGGTCACATAGCAAACCTTTGTGTTGCTTCATCTGTTCAGTCATGAAATGGCTGGGCTGCTGACAGCCTTGTGGGGCTTCCCCAGAGTGGGAGGGGAAAAAAATAGCCTGCCTGCAGACAGTGAAGCCAAGAAATGCAGCAGCTGAGGCGTCTTCGACGGTGACTTAGTGTTAGCCTATCGTCCGTCTTCCAACACCTTCCATCTTCTCTCAGTGTCACTACAAGGAATCAATACTCGAAAAGCCTTCAGAAGCTCTACCATCCAAGACCAGAAGCTTTTTGACAGAAATTCTCTCCCAGTGCCTGTCTTAGAAACCTACAACAGCTGTGATGCTCCGCCCCCTCTCAACAATCTAAGTCCTTACAGGTAACCATCTGCTTTCCCTTTTTGGGGGGAGGCGGTTATCTGATTAAAAACACTACATTGTCTAAAATATCTAAAGATAATGTTTATGTCAGAGAACAGTACTGAGCTTCCTGTCTACCCCAGAAGTGCTTATGGCAGCAAAGACAGAGTCCACTCTTGTATCTCCTAGATACTGAAAGTTTGCTGTACTGTTGCATGTTGCAGAGTCTATCTGGATCCCATCCAAAGAATTTAGTTATAACAGAAGCAAAAGGGCTTGTTAGCAGGCAGTCCTGCAGCATGGATACCCGAGGGCCACATTCTAGCAGGGCTTCCACTTACTTGGAAAAGTCTAGATTACAGATGTTTGGGCAAGTTAGTGGGACCAGCCTTAGACTGGCTACTCTGGGCTCTGAGGGGGCCTTCCAGAGAATGGGGAGTAATTGGCATCTTTCCAAGTAAGTGTCATTCACTTACTTGTGAACACCCTTGGGATATTTCCTTCTGCAAGGGCCTACCCTGCTGCCGATAGACATGGGAAAAGAAGGTAGCCTTAGAGACGATGTAGAGTCCCTCTGGTGATTTGGTGATGTTCTTGTCCTGCACGGATCAACTGAACAGAAGTAGAAAGTTAATATTTATCTTTCTGGTATCCATAAATACCTTTGGTGCAGGTAAAAACTGATTACAGGTAGCTGGAGTTGGGTGCTGTCTGTCAGACATGGGTACACTGAAAAGCTCTGTGTGTGTGTGTGTGTGTGTGTGTGTGTGTGTGTGTGTGTGTGTGTGTGTGTGTGTGTGTGTGTGTGAAAATTCAAGGATACTGGCCTGTTCAGAGAGCCTCAAATAGGAGCTTGGTAGCTTCAAACACAGGCAGGAGAGGTTCAGAATTATCTGCCCTGTGTGAAGTCACACTTGCCCCTGTGACTGTCATGTTTTAGTCTCATTAAGTTTGGGGATAGTGTTGTGTGACAGAAAGGTTGATATACCTCATAATACTGAAAGTGATATGATAGCATTTGTATGGTGGGGTAGGATAAACAAGTAATATTGAGGTATTTCACCTTTTCTTTTTTAAATTTTTGTTTATATGCATTGGTGTTTTGTTTGCTTCACACATGTATGTCTATGTGAAGGTGTCAGATCTTGGAGTTACAGACAGTTGTGAGCTGCCATATGGGTGCTTGGAATTGAACTCAGATCCTCTGGAAGATCATCCAGTGCTCTTAACCTCTGAGCCATCTTTCCAGCCCCATCATCTTCTCTTTTTTAAACACACAGTACTAGAATTAGTATCTTGTCTCAGTTTTCTAGACTTGGCCTAATAGAAACAAGCAGTGTTATCTCTAACTCAGAGCAAGATTTAGTTAATATAAAAATATTAGTGTCAGGGCCTGGAGAGATAGTTCAATGACCAAGAACATTTGCTGCTCTTGCAGAAGACACAAATTCAGTTCCAGCACTTGCATCAGACCTCTCACAACTGCCTGTAACTCTAGCTTCAGGGGTTCTGACACCCCATTCTGACCTTTATAGGCACCAACACACATATCCGTACATACACACATCACATAAATTAAATGAGAATAAATCTAAAGAATTTTTTTTGTTGTTTTTTAATCTAAAGAATTTTAAAGGAACTATTACTGTTTCATTTAGAAGTACACTTTTTTTTTTTTTTTTTTTTTGAGACTGGGTCTTTCTATGTAGTCCCAGCTGTCCTGGAACTTGTTATATACATCAGGCTGTCCTCAGACTAGCCTTTTAGGTGTGTGTATGTGAGACAAGTTCTCTCTACATAACCTGTGCTGGCCTTGAACTTCTGATGCTTCTCTGCTTCCTGAGTGTCAAGGTCATAGCCATGCATCACTCTTGGCTTCCTGTTCTTTTATTTCACAATAATACTAGCTTTGCACCTGAAGTACATGCTTTCTGAACAGTGGAGGCCTCACCATACCAGAGTGGAAGATCCTAGTCAGGATCACAGAGTCTGGCAAACAGCTCTTACATCCACGCTTAGCTTGCTCTGTACTACTCACTGCCATACCCACTGAGATCTTTGTTCTTTTTGTTGTTGAGACAGGGTTTCTCTGTGAAGCCCTGGCTGTCCTGAAGCCACCGCCCACCCGACCTTATAAACCAGCTGGCCTCGAACCCAGAGATCTGCCTGCCTCTGATATCCAATTAATTGTGTGCTTTTAAAACAGCTAGCCTTTTGTGCTCAATGGGTCCCCTTGCAGTAATATTGGACATTGAGCTGCTCTAGAAGGAAGCAAGAAGTAACAGTGTGCTCAATTCCTTATCTGTGTCTAGAAGAGCAACTGTACACAGACACACATGAGTCCACAGGTTTCAGGTCCTGGGTAACAGGTAGGGAAGGGAAACCAGTGGCACCTGAGAGGTGCACAGGATCCAGATAACTTTAGGGAATGGTCCGTGACTGTGCAGGTGATTAGAAATAGTCAGAGCGCCTGCTGCTCTAGCCGTTCTTGCCGTGACTGTGCAGATTCCTGAATGGGAATTAAAGGGAAGGCAAAGGTTTGTAGGGAATAGAAGGGCTCTTTTAGGGGCCATTGAGAATCTGGTATGGGAGAGGAAATATGCAATCGATCTGAATGGCTTCCTGATTCCTTAGTGTAAAAACTGCTAACTGGTTGGTGTTTGGAATATTGGATTTGGTTGGGAGCTCATCTGTCTACTGACAGCTACTTGTCTTCATTTCTATCCCAGGGATGATGGAAAAGAGGCACTCAAATTCTACACCAACCCTTCGTACTTCTTTGATCTTTGGAAGGAGAAGATGCTGCAGGACACCAAGGATATCATGAAAGAGAAGAGAAAGCACAGGGTGAGGGGAAAGGGGCCTCTGTTCTACACATCAGTAGGCACGATTGTAGAGGGGGCGATAAAAAGGAAGCCAGGCTTATGTGAAGTAATTCCAAGTGGCTGCTTGCTTGGATGCCAGGTAGAACTCTTAAAAAGGGGGGAGAAAAAAGAATTGTGTCCACACCAAATGCCACCAAGATGAAAGTATAAATCACACCAAAAATATGCTTGTTCCTCTTGGCACTGTTTAACAATAGAGTGTATTTGAGTTTTAGAATTTGACTTCTCTATTCATCATTTATTTTTCTTGCAATTTGTACCTGACTCTGCTGGACACTTTGCTAACCAGGTCCCACCTAACATTTTTGTAGCTCATTTCTCAGAGACAAACACCTTCTGCAGTAGTTGGTTTACAACAGCAGATGGTTAACCCCTTCACTCCTGGGTGGGTGGGGCCAGGGGCTCCCTGGTTTGTGGAGATGCTTCTCTCTCTCTAGGCTCCTGGTGCTGTGTGACCTGCCCGATCTGACCTGGCAATCCCATTAGCATGGCTGTCAGCAGACTCAAGAGAGTGCCAGAGGCTAGTGTGGCTGCATGAGCTGGAAAATCCTTCGTTGGTTTTGTTGCCTTTTGTTTTGTTTTTAACTGTTTCCTTCTGTCTGCCCCAGATCTCTGGCACTGTCAGTCCTCATCGCTTGACTGACCTTTGTGGCAAATAACAAATAACTGTTTACTAACTTCCTAACAATTAGAGCCTTTACAGATGTGAAACAATTACCTAAAGAGGTAGCTTTGGCTTCCTATTTCTAGAGGTGCTTGTGTTTGAGGCTGTGCAAATGTTTTGCCCAGGAGGTGGTTTCAATTGGACGGCCTCTAGGTCACTGCAAACCTGGTAATTCTGTAAATTCTGCTGTTATCATGTGTTGTCTAGGCAAATCATCTCACGAGTGTGTGTCTGTGAAGATAAGTAGAATTTTAATGAAACACTTTGAAAAATGTTTTACAAAGGCCTTTCTCTTCTTTTTCACTATAGAAAGAAAAGAAAGATAATCCGAATAGAGGAAATGTAAACCCACGTAAAATCAAGACGCGTAAGGAAGAGTGGGAGAAGATGAAGATGGGACAAGAATTTGTAGAGTCCAAAGAAAAGCTGGGGCCTTCTGGGTAGGTGATGTTTTGTAGCATTCTCTGAAGGGATCAGGAACTCCATGACAATGGTCTTGGGCATGACACCATTCCCACCCTCTGAAATATGGCAACAGGGTTTAGGCCAATACAACTGTTAATCAACTACTTTTAAGAACATCGTTCTGGGGCTGGAGAGATGGCCCAGCAGTTAAGAGTGCTGTCTGCTCTTCCAAAGGACCCGGGTTCAATTCCTAGCACCCACATGGTAGCTCACAACTGTCTATAACACCAATTCCAAGGGATCTGACACCTTCACACTAATGCACATAAAATAAAAATTAAAATTAAAAAAAAAAAAAGAACATCCATCTGGTGACTAAAATTTCCAAATAAGCCAAAGAGACGCAGCAATTTAAATGAGGTGACTGGAATGGTCTGAATGGGAAGGCCCATAGTTTCTAATGCCATTACTCAGCCAGAAACCAGTATACCTAAGGGTCTCGGAGAAATGATGGGAACAGCAAGAGAGATGACCTTGGGAGCCATTTGCCTCCAGAGCAAAGGTTGTAAAGGTTATGTTGAAGGGCTGGGCTGAGCACAGGAGGGGCAGAGCAGGCAAGCTGTGCAAGTTAGCAAAACAAATTTTTAGTCAGTCTTGGGAGAGAGGCTAGCCAAAGGACCAAATGCAGACCTCAGAGTCATTGTGGGAAAGGTTGCTGGGCCACTGTGGAGGCATAGAGCTCTGTAGGGAGGTGGGAGATGGCATCTATTTCTCAATACCAAATCACACTGGCGGTTTAAAGGAGCAGAGTGGTTTTAAAGCTTGGTTTGATGCTTATCCTGATGTCTGACCCCTGTGGCATTCAAAGCCATGTCACCATGGCTGCTAGTTGAGAGTGTCACCTGGCTTTTCCTCTAAAGTCATTGCATTCTGACTGTCAAAGGATCATGCCAGCCCATACTGGGTGCTGAGGAGTGAATAAAGGAAAGAGTTGAGTTGTTCTGGCTTTTAGGAATAACTCTACCATGAAAATCTTGATTTTTAAAAATCGTGACACTAGTGACACTTTTCTTCCTGTCAGAACTCAGGACTCAGAAGTTTGTTTTATAAGCATAATGAAGATGATGAGAGGGAAAGGAGCCTTTGTACAGAGAAACCAGTGCTAAGGGACCTTCACTGATTGCACTAGACCAGTAAGGGGCCGGCCATTTTGTTCCACAGTCCCAACACAGCGCAGGATTAGTGATGCTTAAAGGCCATAGTGCCAGCTGTCAGACATGTGTGCCTCATTTTGAGGCTTGGGGAGTGAAGATGAGGAGCTGGCCTCCTCCTATTTCCACCCTCCATTTTCCTGGAGGTTTGGTATTGGCCATGAGGCTAGGCTATAAGAGCATGCTTGTGGGTAAAGCATTTGAGGATTTTTCACATTAGAGCATCATCTGATGTAGTCACTTCCCCACAGATCTCTTCCTGGGACCTGTTTGATGAGGTCTGTAGAGCCCAGCAGTGGTGGGAAGGAGAGGAAGAGGAGGCAGAACAGGCCAGCTATGCCAGCTGGTGCCCAGTGTGCTTATGCTAGTATAGACGCTTTCTGCTTGATGTGCTCATGCTTGTATGAAGTTGTGATGTTCATCCAGAGCCAGTTCACTCAGGGCCCATTGCTCTGAGGAATGGGTTTTCATGCAGCTATCTCTAGCACACTGCTTTTTTTCACCCTCTCTCTTTTTTTTTTTTTTTTTTTTTTACTTTTTGAAACAGGGTTTCTCTGGGTATCCCTGGCTATCTCAGAACTCACTCTGTAGACTGGCCTTGAACTCACGTAAAGCAACTTGTTCCTGCCTCCCGAGTGCTGGAATTAAAGGTGTGCACCACCGTCAACTGGCTTCTAACACCTTCTTTAAGCAGCGACTTATCATGTGACTACAGAGAAACCACATTTACTACCACATGGCAACCTGCACTCATCCTTGGCTTGATTTTGCAATCAATCAAATGCTTCCTTAGCCTTTGAACACTCCAGGGACTTGTCTACCTCAAAATTAGGCTGCGTGCCAGTCATGTGTATACAACTAACCTATGGGACCTGGCTTCATTCTTTGTCTTAAGAAGGTTTTGGGATTCAGGTTTAGCTGTACCTAATATTTGAGAGAGCATTTAAATAGACAAGGTCTCACTATGTGACCCTGGCTGGCATGGAACTTAGTATGTAGACTAGGCTGGCTCAAAGTCACAGAGATCACCTGTCTTTGCCTCCCCAACCCTGGGACTAAAGTCACATGCTACCACGCATAGCCTAAAGTGTAATTTTGGTGTAATAGAAAATATATAGAGAATCTCCTTATTTTGTTTCTCCCTAGTAACCTGTGTGTTAAATGCGTTCATATAGCATCTTTTAGTACGAAAAGAAAAAGCCACTCAAGCTCTGCATGTTTAAACACATTTTGGTGCTTTGTATGGAACTAGACTCTTTAAAAGACAGCATTGGCATTGGCTATGTTATCAGGTATTCATCTGCCTTGGTGTACCAGAATGGCAGCATTGGCTCCATTGAAAATGTAGATGCAGCCAGCTATCCACCACCGCCACAGTCAGACTCCACCTCTTCACCTTCTCCTTCCTTCTCTGAGGACAACTTGCCTCCCCCACCAGCAGAATTCAGGTAAATGGTAGAACCTCTTCTATCCATCCTGGGTAGTAAAACACTCAAGAACAAAGTAAGAGTTCAGAATCTAAGTCAGGACCACTAAAATGACTTGAGGCAAGAGTATGCAATAATCAAATGACATTTATGAAGTGTTGGCAGTGTCGCTGTCACCCCGTGTTAATGATCTGTTGGGCACAGAAAGGTCAGTGAACTTTCCTAAGATAAGTCAGCTTTCATCATAGACAGCCATTTTCCTCATGATGCTTCAGCTCACTTTGCTGTCTAGTTTACTCTAAAGCATGAGCTAAGTGTGGTGGCCAACACAACTAATCCCAGCACTCAGTGGGGTAGGAGGATAAGAAATTTAAGGCCAGCGTGGGCCATCAGGACTACATAGTGACAGGGGTTGAGGGCCGGGTGGGGGTGGGGAGGCAACAACCCATCAAGGGAAAAGGGAAATAAGACTATGTGACTCTTGTCTGTGCTCTGGGTATTTATTTGCTGGTATCTTTGGCCAATGTATACAAACAATTGCCCATGATGGCTAAAAGGGGTCTGAGGATTGTTTAGACTTTGCTGTTTTCTCAGTTACATCTTTCCTCTCTATAAGTGGGTCTTCGAAGGTGGGTGCTCTTCCTGATACTGCCTAATTCATGACTGAATGTGTTCAAGGACCCTCAGATAGAGACCTGAAACAGTACTGGCCTCTTTCTTGGCTCTATTCTTGGCTCTTCAAATCACTAATCCCAAGTCTTCTCCCTCCAAAAGTACTTCTTACTGGTGCCCTGTCTTTTTTGTTTGTGTTTGTTTTTGTTTTGTTTTTTCAGGACAGGCCTTCTCTGTGTAGCCTTGGCTATCCTGAAACTTACTTTGTAGGCCAGTCTGGCCTCAAACTCACAGAGATATCCCTGCCTCTCTTTTTAAAGCTTTTCAAAGCAGTAGCTCTCAGTGCAGGGCAGTACAGAGGAAAACCTTTTACCTTCACATGGAGCCTGAGACCTTGAAGCTGCAGCCTCAAAGATCTGATCCCTGAAGTGAGCTTTCAGCCTCTTTCAAACCTGGGTCAAGAGTTAGCTAGGAGCCGGGAATGGTAGTGTATGCCTTTAATCCCAGAGCTCGGGAAATAGAGGCAGGCCAATTTCTGTGAGTTTAAGACCAGCCTGGTCTACATAGTAAGTTTTAGGCCAGCCAGAACTATATAATAAAACCCTGTCTCAAACAAATAAAGCTGGGCATATGGTGGCTCAAGCTTATAATTTTAGCACTTGGAAGGCTAAGGTAGGAGATTGTCATGTATTCTAAGCCTGCCTGGACTATATAATAAGCTCCTGTCACTAACTCCAAATGGACTTCTGCCCCCACTAAGTCCAGTGAGTACTTACAGCATAAGAGACAGAGCCCAGCGCTTGACAAGGGCTTGAATTTTTTTCTAGCTCTTTCTTGTATGTATTGAGGTCTAGCTTGAGGCTTAAACTGACGGCTATCTTTGGGCTACTCTGCAGAAGGGTTCAGGAAGGAGCCATCTCTGGAAAGGTTAAAGGGCACTTAAGAGATGTCTCTGCCAGTTTTGCCTGACAGGACAGTCCTCCGATAGTTTCCTCCACATTCAGGTTGTACTCCTCTTTTGCTGGAAGGTTCTTTGCCCACAGTGCTGCTCATTTCCTTGGTGATCTGGTGATCTGTTTTGACTATTTTCATCTGTCTGGGCCAAAGTGAAATAAGAGTCAACTAAGAAGGGTCTGAGCTTACAGACAAGCCTGCCTCTGTGCAGGTGTTAGCATCATAATTTTGATGGTGAGTCTTATCTCTTTGGCCTTTTAGCTACCCTGCAGACAACCAGAGAGGACCTGTCTTGGCTGGACCCAAAAGAACCAGCGTGGTCAGCCCAAGCCATCCACCCCCAGCTCCTCCCCTGGGCTCTCCACCAGGCCCCAAACCTGGCTTTGCTCCTCCACCTGCTCCTCCTCCTCCTCCTCCAGTGGGCGTGCCGCCTCCACTACCACCTATGGGATTCGGGTCTCCTGGGACCCCTCCACCACCATCACCCCCATCTTTCCCACCTCACCCTGATTTTGCTGCCCCTCCCCCACCTCCCCCACCGCCGGCGACTGACTACCCAATGCCACCACCTCCCTTGTCCCAACCATCTGGAGGCGCTCCTCCTCCTCCCCCTCCCCCTCCCCCTCCAGGGCCCCCTCCTCTCCCCTTCAGTGGTGCTGATGGCCAGCCTGCTGCACCGCCGCCACCTCTTTCTGATGCCACCAAGCCCAAGTCCTCATTGCCTGCTGTGAGCGATGCTCGTAGTGACCTGCTTTCTGCCATCCGCCAAGGTAAGTCCCAGTGGTGGGTCTGAGAACCCACACCCTTTGTGGAGCTGAGATGGTGGGGCAAGATCTTGACCTTTGGACAGCTGAGAGATTAGACCTGGAGTGAGGGAAGGTGGTGCTTCCCTAATGTTCCACATTTGTTGAACATGATTTTTTTTTTTTTTTTGTTTTTCAAGACAGTTTCTCTTGTAGCCTTGGCTGTCCTGGACTTGCTTTTGTAGACCAGGCTGGCCTTGAACTCACAGAGCTCCACCTGCCTCTGTTTCCACAAGTGCTGGGATTTCAGTCGTGTACTACCTCACCCTGTGAATGTGAATTATATTTAAGCTGGGATTCTTGGGAAAAGAACCCCAGAAGACAATGAGTCACTGTCCCATCAGGTGACTTTTCAGCCAGACTCAGTCGCACCTGTCTTCTCCGCTCCGCCGCGCGTGCTCACTCTGCCCTCTCATCCTCCCTGCCCATCTCTTCCCATCCTTTTTTCCTTTGCTCCCCTTCCCTTTTTCTCTCCCAGCCGTCAGCCTTCCTCCCTCCTCCACCAGCCCTTTCTCTCTCCTCCCCCTCTCCCTTTTTCTCCCTCTCTCTCCTCTGTCCCTCATTGGGGCCAGATTTGGTCCCAAGGGTTTGGTGTGTTTTGTTCTTTGGTGACTCTCTGAGCCCCACTGGCTCTAGGGACTTTGGGCTGTCTGAGCACTTGCCTGATGGGGTATGGTGGTACTTCTTTAGAGGCCTGGTGAGAAGAGGACCATGGCCAACAACCAGGAAGAACAGCAGGCTTCCTTTTAGAGATGCCCACAACCCAGGGATGAGGATTCTATATGACCCAGCTTTTTTGTTTGTTTGTTTGTTTCCTTGCTTCTGCAAGCATCCTTCTTTCTCTGTCCTTTACACTCCTGTCTTGATCAGCAGCCATTGCTCATACTAGAGGATTCTGAAGCTAGGGCATGCTTCTTAACCCTCTTCCTTTCCCATCAGGCTTTCAGCTGCGAAGGGTTGAAGAGCAACGGGAGCAAGAAAAGCGGGATGTGGTAGGCAATGATGTGGCCACCATCCTGTCACGTCGGATTGCTGTTGAGTACAGCGACTCGGAAGATGATTCCTCTGAATTTGATGAAGACGACTGGTCGGATTAACTTCCTGCCTGCTGCCCACATTCCTTTTTCTGCCCTTCCTACCTGCCTTCTTTGAGAGCAACTGTAACAGTCTCATGTGGGGAAGAAAGAGTGGACAAAGAATTGCAAGGGGTGGAAGCGGTTCCCTGGAGACCAAAGATCTAGCCAAGTGCTTCCTCCAAACTGCCGTGTGCTTCCTTCCTTCTTCCCTGGCCATGGGCACTTGAGGCTCCTTAGCTGAGCTGATCCTTCTTCCCCTCAAGTGACTGTTAAATATTGAAAGGAGGGGAAAACCCTACAGAAAATCCCTCTCATAGGGTTTCAACTGGAGATAGTGCCTTCCCCCTGATAACCGTTTTAACCCGTGGCCTTCCTCAGAACCTGTGCACACCTCAAATAATGCTGTCCATCTCCTGGTCTCAAAGCAGTGGGTACAGCCTGTGTAGGCACAACTTGTCTCTTTTCTGTGCCCTGAGAGTATAGGGCCAAGTGTCCTGGCAACTAGACTATCACACCCTCTGCCCCTCACTCAGCTCTCTGTAGGGTAGGGCTGCTTCTGTTCAGCTCTGCCTAGATGCCTTTGTTCCAGAAGGCATCAGGCCCCTAAAGAATGTCTCACTCCTCTGCCCAGAAGTGATGCTGTTCTGAAGGCTGAAGCTGTTGCCCTCCTCCCACGCTCCCTCTCGGTGAGTGTGGTGTTTGGTGTCCTTTGCATGCCCCTCCCTCACCCTAGGTGCCTTTAGACTGCACAGCCCAGTTTTAATCTCTGATATTCATGACCAAACTAGCCCTGACCCACAGGGACCTGGGCCTCTCTGCTGACTGTCAGGGGCAAAACTTGAAGGTATGGCACTGCAGGACTTGGGTCCTGCCCTGTCAGGATGCTGAGGCCAAGATGAGAAGTGACTTTCTCAAGGTCACACAGATAGTGATAGAGCAAGAGTCCAGGCTTCCTGTTTCCAAGTCACCTGTGTTTTCTGGGACCAAATAATGAGCACCTGCTGGAGTCTGGGCAAAGCAGCCCTCCCGAATGCAGGGGTCTCGTTTGAAGGACTCACAGCCTGTGCCAGACCCGCCAGGACAGCTTTGACACTCATACCCTCTCTTGTAACCGTTTATTTCCCCTTTCTATCTCCAGCTAGTCATGTGGCATGGGAACTGTGCTAGGGAACCGGAGTAGAGAGATGGGCAGCCAGCCTTGGCAGGTGCAACTTTCAGTTCACTGCCGCGCCCCTCCCCCCTTTGTTTCCTCAATCTAAGCCTAGTTCTGCCAGCTGTAGAAACGTCAGTCCCTCAGGCTGGCAGCCATAAAGAAGGCTGAAAGGTAGAAGGACACAGGGTCTTCCTCCTGACTCCCCAACTCACTGTGCATGGTGATGCTGACACCCCCACCCCACCCCCGTCCCTTCCCAGAGCTAATGCACACACAGGTGCTATTATTCAGGAAAGAACTGAGCAGCTCTGGCCAGCAGCAAGGTTTCTTCTCTTCTGCCCCAACTATTGTGTGGCCTCTTGTGCTGAAATCGGCTTCTCTGGCTTCAGAGCCTGAAACAAAGAAACAGGATCTGTCTCTACCCAGCACAGCAAATGGTTGTAGTAATTGCCAAAGCCCTCATAAACCCCTCCGGCTTGAGGAGAGTGCAGCCACAGAGCACTGCGCCCGCACTTGCTGAGCACCTCCCCTCTGTCTCCTTTCTTGAACTCTGAGGTAGGGACTAAGCCTGCAGGTGCCAGCAGGCCCTCCTGCTGTGGTGACTCTAGATCCAGAGTGTTCTGAGTGTCCGTGTCATCCACGTCCCCTCCCAATCCAGTGTCTGGCACAGGGCTTGGCACTAGACTCCATGCTGCGCACGTTTCCCACTCTGTGCCTTAGAAGGCGCTTTCATCAGTCTTAAAATGGCTGTTGATGATACCCTGGCTGCAGCCCAGCAGGGGCTGGAGAGGCAGGGGAGGGCAGTGGTCCTTCCAAATAGAAGTCCTGGGGCCTGGCCAGGCCAGGGTTTGAGCCTAATGGTTTTGACTAAATTAGTCCCCTCCTCCTGCTCTCCGGGAAAGGGGAGCAAGAGCCGCTCACTGTGGTTCTCTTCTCTTCCGACCTTGAAGGGGCAGTATTGGCCTGGCTTCTGGAATGGACAGAGTCCACCAGGAAAGACTGGGGGCGGGAGGAGATGGGGAGGGGCGCTGTCTGCGGAAGGTAGGATTAGATCATTAGCTCAGTGACCTCCTAGGGTTTCGATGTGCTGTGTTCTCATCCTACAGCTGGTTTGGTAATGATCTGCAAGTCCCGGAGAGCAACAGCACAGCTCTGCCTGACGCTCTCATTAAAATCCATGCAGCCAAGCTCTGCGCTTTGTAGCAGCCAGCCTTGCGGAGCCTCCTCAGCTTGGGGGGCTGGGGACCCAGTCAGCTGAGAGGTCCTCTAGGCTGTACTTAGGCATATGTGTTCCAAAAAAAAAAAAAAAAAGGAAAAAAAAAATTAAAATGTGCTTCTTTAAACCCAGAACCCTTTAAAATAATAAAGGACCCAGTGCAAGTAGGTGTGTTTATGGACTCCTGTAAGCGTAGAATACAAAGTTTAGTGATTATTTAAACTGGGCTGAGGCTGGTGAGAGTATAAAGCCCATAAGGACTCTTAAGTGCTGCAGCCAAGGAGCCACCTCCCTTCCTGGTCTGCCTAGCCCAGGGGGCCTGCCCCCATTCTGGTGGCCCAGGGGCCCAGCTTGCAATCGGTAGTGTCAGAAGTGACTTGTGACTTTGCCTTGGTGTAGAGATGATTTCATTCCAGGGAAGGGGGTGGGGGATCCCTTGGAGGCTCTGAGCAGCTGGCCCAAGCTCCAGCTCTCCTCCAGTGGAAGCTCCAGCGCCCTCAGAAATGACCCTGGCCAATGTCACCGCAGAGCTGAGGCGGTGTTGTCAGGGCTAATGTGAAATCTCTTCCCGTGGCGCCGATCCTCTGACTCTACAGCGCCAGCTTGGACAGATTGAGGTCTCTGTGGCTCTGGTGACCCTGCTTAAGCATTCCCACCGTGTCGCTGCTCTGCACTAGGATTGCTTCCTGCTGCAGCCCCTTACTTGACCTCAGGGCCTGGGGAGGGAGGCACTGTGCCAGGGCCAGGCACTGCAGCTCAGGAGACATGTCAGCCTTTCTGGGGGCCAGTAAGCTTTGAGCTCAGATGGTGCCCATCCGACCTGGGACCAGGTGTCGCACAGAGAAGTGCCTTCTCCAGTGCTTCCTGCCACATTCACTTTAATGGGGCCTCGATGAAGGCCAAGAGCAATTCTGTTAACTGTATTAACTTGATTCAGGTAATTCACTTGAGAAACTAACAATTTTTACTTTCTGCCTAGAATGATGTACACATAGGAGAAAAGTTATACTCCCAAAGTGCCTTGTTTTCTCTGATATAAATATATTTATAAGGACATATTCCAATAGGTTCTTGGGTATGTTTCCCACATCAAGATAATATAGTGAGCTAATATTGTGGGAACACTGTCTACAAGTGGACCCTTTTCTCCTGAAGGTTGGGAAGGGGGGATCTGAACAGTGAAATAAAACCACCCTTACAGTGGTCCTTTCTGCCCTCTTTATACAGGTAACAGAATAGCCACAATATATTTTGAGGCAGGGTTTTGGGTCGATCGGGCTGGTCTTGAACTTACTATGTACCTGAAGATGGCCTTGAACTCCTGATCCCCCTTCCTCAGCCATCCCTGGCTAGGACAACTGATTTTTTATTTTGTTTGTTTCAAGTCTGATTTTGTTTGCATCACCCGCCAGGCTTATTGTGTGTACCACATTTGTACTCCAGTGACCAGAAGGTTCTATGTAACTTTTATGTATACACATGAATACTGTAAATGCCAACATTTTCAGTAATTTGATAAAGTAGCCAGTCACCTCTGGTGTGTCTATGTGTGTGTTTCATGGCAGGAGGGATCAGAAGAGGCAACTCTGAGGGTCACAGGTGGGCGAGGGAGTTGTATAAGAGCTTCAGCATGGGTGAGCTTCAAGGGCAGGAGGCTTCTGGCTAGTTTGTAGGCACAGGTCTCCTTCTGTAGGACAGCCCTAGAGCTTGCTGCTGGAAGCAGCTCCTTACAGCAGGCAGAAAAGGCTACACGCTGAACGCTGGTGCCGCTGCCCAACATCTGGCCGGCATCTTGTCTGCCTCTCAGACCCGAGCAACTTACCTTAAATAGAACGGTTTACAATGGAATCCGATAAAAAGGTTTAGGCTGCTACACGCCCCCTCTCTTGCCTGGCTGAGGGGGCTGGGTTTGCATTCTGACCCCCCAAAATGACCTACCCAGGAAGCAACGGTTTTGAGCACAGCTGCTGTGGGTTGTCCCAGGGACAATTTATGAGCAGACACCCAGATCCGGGCCCAGCAGACACGTGGGGTGGCCCGTGAAGACGAGGGGTAGCAGGGTCGGAGCTCTGTGGGTCACACGCCTGCTGTTCGCAGAGTCACCCACGGGCATCCCGGGAGATGGGGCAGAAGTTTTGAATTGTCAGCAAGTGCTGCGCCAGCCGCTCTGAGCTCATCGCTGGAGGTGGGGTGCCTGGGAGGGGGCGCTGAGCCCCTCGCTCCCCTCCCGCTGCGGCCTGTGTTTAGTCAGCACTTGGCCGCCGGAGCTGGTGACTGACAGGCAGCCAGACGCCTGCCCTGGCAGAAGACAAAATGGTGTCGGAGCCGCCCTTGGAGGGATGAGAGGCAAAGTGTAGTTCTGGGAAGCTGGAGGCCTGTGCCTGGATGCTGGCTCCACTGCTACCACTCAGAAGCCCTGACCTCGGCAAGACTTCACCTCCCGGAACTACCATCCTAGAAAAAAAAACGGGCATTTACTGAGCGCCAACTACCTGCAGTAGGCAGCACAAGCTTGGTTTTGATGTTTAAAGGCACGGGTACCCCATTTGAGGAGAGGTGGAGTTGCCCACCCCTGCCTGCCATGCCATTTACACTGCTTAGCAATCCATCCAGCAGCAGGTGGGGCGAGCCAGAGCCTGGGGCTCCAGCTCCGATCTGCCTCACCCACTCCTCCACAGGTGCAATAACAGGTGAGGGGTATTTTTTTCTTTGAAGTCAAGCAAGCTTGACTGAGGGCCCAGCCGTCTTCAACCTTTGGAGGGGAAGTAGCCTGTGCCCTTGGCTGCTTGAGAACAATGTGGCTTCCCTAGGTATGGGCTCGCTGCAGGCACACCCTGCTGTATTCACATATGCACAGGTTCGTTTACACACATTTTCCATGAGTGGCGTGCAGTCCCGGCTCAGAAGCACATGCACATATTGTGAACAGAGCTCTGCTCTTGTGCAAAACAAGGACACAAGTCAGCACACAGCTACAGAAGCAGGCGTAATTGCAGGCACATCTAACCGTCCTCCTGAGCCATGCTGCTGGCTGCCTGCCTCGGCCAGTTGCTCACTGCCCCCTCCTGGCCACCTTTCCACCAGGGCAACCTGGCACCATTTCCTAGAGTTCTGCTCAGGGAGATTGGCAACCAGTTCTCGCCTAGATCATGGGGTCTGGAGCAATTTCTGGACCTCCCCCCAGCCCCGGAGGGTGGGGCACCAGAGGCTTAAGGACACAAACAGCCTGAGGAATCAAAGTAGAATCGAAGTCCTGTGTGACAGGAGGCCAGACACACTCCCACCTCACCAGCAGCCACCCCCGCCCTGCCCTAGGGAACTGCACACACCGCGCTCATGCTCACAGAAGGCACAGAGGCGCCGATTTACTTGCTGACCAGGCATGAGCTCCTGCAGCTCCAAGCTGGCTGTTCTGTGTCTGGGCCTGCATTTCCTCCATCCAGGCGTCGAGCCCCATACTGGGTGCGGTTGCTCCACTGTGGCAGCATTTCACTCTCCTCGCAGCCGGCAAAACCCCCAGACATGCACCTGAGCAGAGCGCAGCCGTGAAGGAGTCAATGGATTCCTCAACACAGATTTGAAAGGCTTTGATTCCTATTGTGCAGATGTGGAAAGGCACAGAAGGGCTTAGCAGCTTGCCCAGCAACACACAGCAAACTGGCTTCAGACCTTGAAATAGAAACCGTATTGATGCTCCAGAGAACACAGCACCTCGTGAGCTCGAGCCCAGGGATTGGAACTGAGGGGTAAAGTCAGAAGCTCTGCATTTTTTTTTTCCTTCCAGAAAATACTGACAAGTTGCCTATGGCTATCTGAAGATCTGGGGGAAGCCCAGAAGTTCTAGACTTTGGCATTCAGCAGGGAGGCTAGGAAACTGCAACTTGGGGGTCTGTGAGGATTGCCCTGCTTCCTACCTCACAGGGTAAACCTCTGGCTTGCTCTTGTGAAGAGGCCTGAGGCAAGCTAACAGAGCCTCTCTCTAGCCCGTGGCTGCTTGCTTGCTCATCAAAATATGCACGCATGAATGATAGGTGCTCATGGGCCTGGGTGACCAGTGTTGGCACTCACCTGTGTTAATTTATGTGCACGTTTACGTGAAGCATGTGAGCTTACACACCTGCTTAGCAAACGTGACTGATCAGTTATGTTTATGTGGCTATTTCTTTCTTTGGAGACAGGATTTCACTCTGTAGCCCAGGCTGGCCTCAAACTATCGGAGGTTCTTCTGCCTCGACTTCCTAACTCTTAAAATTTCTCGGAATCAGCCATTGTGCCACAATGCCTGGCGCTTTTTTTTTTTTTTTATGGGGATTGAACCCAAGGCTCTGCTGTAGCCG
The DNA here is from genome assembly GCA_028658305.1 of Pachyuromys duprasi. Taxonomy (NCBI): domain Eukaryota; kingdom Metazoa; phylum Chordata; class Mammalia; order Rodentia; family Muridae; genus Pachyuromys; species Pachyuromys duprasi. Next base: position 106,702,807 of record CM053763.1, read on the forward strand.
TAGGCCCTTTTTTGTGAGTTTATAATCGTGGCTGTGGGCTGGAGGGATGGCTCAGCAGTGACTTTGATTCCTAGCACCCACAGGTGCTAGGTTAGGCAGCTCACAATCACAGTAATGATCCCACTGCAGGGAATCTGAGGGCACCTGCAACCAGGCTGGGTGCTTGCCTGGAAGGCACCAATCCTTGGGCTCAAACCCTGCAACCATACAAAACCAGGTTTGGCGGCACGTGTCTGCAATTCCAGCACTTGGGAGGTGGAGGCAAGAGATGAGAAGTTTAATGTCATCCTTGGCTGTGGAGTGAGTTCAAAGCCAGCTTGGACTATCTGAGAGCCCGTCTGAAATAAAATAAATCTTTTTGTTGTAGCTGTTGTCTTGTTTTTCAAGACAGGGTTTCTCTGTGCGGCCCTGGCTGTCCTGGAGCTCACTTTGTAGACAAGGCTGGCCTTGAACTCACAGAGATCCACTTGCCTCTGTCTCCTGAGTGCTGGGATTAAAGGCGTGTGCCACCACTGCCTGGCTAATAAATCTTTAACAAATGGTGTCTGCATGTCTGAGCAGTGGCTTAGTGAACAGGTAAGGTTTTGCTCAGTGTGTCACAGAATACACTCGGAAACATGCAAGGGTTTGCCTGCCTTGTTGTGTAGAGCTGGGTGGAACATGCCTGTGTGTGCCTGCCCGTGGTGTGTCTGTGTGTGTGTGTGTGTGTGTGTGTGTGTGTGTGTGCAGGAATGGCTTTGTGTGGCAGTCCATGTAAAATAGGAGTGCCCTTGTGAGAAAGTATGATGTCAGTCCTCCTCCAACCCTGGTATTCTCTGGTGCCCTGATGGGTTCTAGCCAGACCCTGGCTCTTAGCCCCCTCCCTGCAACACACACACAATTCCCTGGACCCATCCTGCTCAGCCAATTTGCAGCCTTGCTCTTAGCTCCCAAGAAGGCCTGCAGCAAAGTCAAGGGGCTGGTGGCCAATTAGTGAGGGGGTAATCAGGGAACTGGGGACCCCCAGGGGGTGGGAAGCTGAAGGCAGCCATGGGCTTGACAGGAACAGGAGCTGCCTGTCATATGACCAGGGGAGAGGAAGGCAGGGGAGGGGGAGGGCTGCGGAACCAGAGGTGGGCCCACAGATTCATGCTTGCTGAGCGCTAACAGCAGGAAGCGTGTGTGAGTGTGTGTATGCTGTGTGAAGTGACTCGCAGATGCGTTCACGTCCTTGAATGTGACCCTGCATGCAGTTTTGTTTACATGGCACTCATGTAGGCTTGTGTTTATAAGTGTGCAGTGGTGTGCAAAGGGGTTAGCTTATACAAACACATCCAGACCTATGTGGATATAGGTACTTACAAGGGTAAGTCTATATAGACATATGTGCAAGAATATGCACATTTAGGTGGGTGTTCCGGCACGCACATGAAGCTCAAATATATAGTGGTATGTGTGGTGTGCACAAGTGTGTAAATGCCTCCAGGAATGGATACATGCATACTTGCATGTGTCTCTGAACAGTCAGTTGCCTGGATCCCACATGTGTGCTTATGTGTGCCCATGTGTGTATGTGTGTCTGTATGCAGGGATCTTGGCATGGAAATTGCTGGGGGATGGTGGGCTCCAGCCTACAGAAGGGAATCTGACAGACGAACCTTGCTGCAGCCCCCGGCCCTGGGAGCCTGTTTTCCAGGCTGCGGAAGCTGTGAGCCCGTGAACTCATCTTATATTAATAGCTGCTGTCTCCTCACTTATTGCAGGGAGAGGCAGTCATGGCCCCTGCAGGGCGCAGCACTCAGGGCTGCCCCCCTCCCACAAGGACCAGGGCTCAGCCCAGCTAGAAAAGGGCCCCTGATTCGTCCTGCAGGGAACCCACCGCCCAGCATCCTCACGTACCATCACTCACAGCCTGTATGATGGTAGACTCGAGCACGGGGGTAGGAGAGCTGGCAGAGACAGGGCCGCTGGGAGGCTTAGTAACCCTTCCCAGACACACAGGCACGTGAACACACACCAGGCTGAGCAGCCCAGGGCTGAGCTCCAGAGGAGGCCGAGGGAGACAGGAGGCTCAGTATGAAGGAGAGATTCAGCCCCTGCTCTCAAGGGCTCTTAGAGGCCCTCAGCCTAAGAGGAAACTCAGCTTTGCGAGTTCCTGGTCTAAGAAGAGTCATGACCTTGTCTCCTCTGGTTGTGAGGAGGACACAAAGAAATCTGCCTTCAGCTTGAAAGGACATGTCCCTTCCTTCAGGGATCCTCAGTTGGAGACAGGATACAGCACTGCCTTCAGGAGCCCAGGTCTAACTACCTTTCCATACGCTGTGGCTCAGGGAAGGAGGAGGAGGGTTTGCTGTATAAATTGCTTCTTCTTAAGCTCAGTGGGACTCAGTAAGGGGTTCTCTAGGGAAGAATTGCTGGGCTGGCTGTAGGGGAATCAACCCGTCTGGGAAAAAAAAATTCAAAGAAAGGAAGACCCTGCCAACCCACTGCACAGGTTCTCCCAAGTGCCCCCTGGCCCTGTATACTGCCCCCAGACAGAGCAAGAATCTCGGCTGAGGGCCAACACAGACTTCTAGACACAGGAGGGAGGTTGATAGGCTCCGGTGTGAGCCCCCGAGCAGGAAGCCCGAATGAGGAAGCACAGGTCCAGCTGCACCCAGCTGGAACAGGAAAGTACCTGGGCAGGGAGGCAAGGGAAGCAAGCCTAAATTGCCGCCTCCTTGCAGTGCCTCTTCAGAAGCTGAGATAGAATCTGGAGAAACCAGCTTCACCCTCACAGGGGCCTGGGCCTTCCTGCCCCACATTCCTCACCAGCTTTTTTTGACCACCTCCCAAAACTCTCTAAACCAGCAAAGAAACAGATTTGAATTCAGGCATGATGTACTCCTGTAATCCCAGCACTTGGGAAGGCAGAGGCAGGCAGATCTCTGTGAGTTCGAGGCCAGCCCGGTCTACAAAGTGAGTCCAGGACAGCCAAGGCTACACAGAGAAACCCTGGCTCAAAAAAAAAAAAAAAAAAAAAAAGAAAGAAAGAAAAAGAAAAAAAAAAGAAAAGAAAAAAAAAAAGAAAGTGATTTGGAGACATATGTGGCCTAGGTTCAAACCCCAAGTCAACTGACAGTAAATGTGACCTTTCTGGGAGACCTTTCTTTTCTTCTTAAATCTTTTCTTTCTTTTTAAAAGATTTATTTATTTATAATTTATATAGTATTCGGCCTGCATGTGTGCCTGCTCACCAGAAGAGGGCACCAGATCTCACTATAGATGGTTATGAGCCACCATGTGGTTGCTGGGAATCGAACTCAGGACATTTGGAAGAACAGCCAGTGCTCTTAACCTCCGAGCCATCTCTCCAGCCCCTTTTTAAATCTTTTGAGATAGAGTTTCAGATAGCTCAGGCTGGCCTCAAACTCCCCAGGTAGCTGCAGGTGACCTGATGATCATCTTGCCTCCACTCCCAGGGCCTATGATTACAGGTATGTGTCCCCACACCATTTACCGTGATGGTAAAATCAAGCATGGGGTAAGAACTACGGCAGAGACAGAGCAGCTACGAGGCTTATCACCCCTCCCCAGACACACACAGGCATGAGCACACTCCCTAGGGATTGAACCTAGGGCTTCTATGTGCATGTTTAGACAAGCATTCCACCAGCTAAACTATATCCCCAGCCTTCACGAAGGCCTTTTGTCTACTTTTGTCTTAAAATTCCTCATATATTCTTTCTCTATTTTATTTTTATTTGAGGATGTAGTCACTAACACTATAGGGTTGTTTTTTTTTTTTTAGAAAAATAACTTACTTTATATTTCAATGTATTTTATTTTAATTATTTGTACACATGCATATCTGTGTATGGGTATATGTATGTGTGTGAGTGCAGGTGTCTATGGCGGCCAGAAGATGGCGCTGGATCTCATGGAACTGGAGTTTCAGGCAGCTGCACATTGCCCAGTGTGGGTCCTGAGAAGCTAGAACTCAGTTCCTTTGCAAGAGCAGCATGTGTTCTGAACTGCTTAAGCCATCTCTTCAGCACCAACCTCAATTACTGAAAACCTTTTCTGTTATTGCTATTTCCCTTTCTAGACATGGAGCTATCTGCAAGAACATCAGTGAGTAGGCGATGGCCCCATCTCTCTCAGAGTTTCTGTAGCCCAGGGAAACATTGAATCTGTGATTCTCCTGCCTCAGTAACTGGAATTACATAGTACTTTAGGACTCACAGGTATGTGTGTGTGGTGATGGGCATGTGGTGGGCGTATGGCGGGTAGCAGTTTGGAGAGACCAGAGACCAGAAATGGTGTGGCAGTTCAGAGCATAGAAACAGAGAAAAACGCTTTGGGGTACAGCAGCATGGAGGAGACAGCTGGCTGTGCCTGCAGGTGACAGAGATGGGTACAGAGCCCTAAAAGAACCCCGTGACCCTAAGTAGCTAGAAGAAGTAAAGGGGTCTGGGCCCCTATTAACCTGTTCTTTCTCCTACTTAAGGTTGGGCATTTGGTGGAAGGAACCCAAACACCCAAATAAAGCAGAGTTGTTTTTTTAAAAAAAGACTGCTACAGATGGCTTTCTACTACAAGGGCGTGGTCTGGAGCTCCAGGAGAAAGAATGTTAGCCTTGGAAATGGAGATGGAGGGCTGGAGAGATGGCTCAGTGGTTGAAGGCACTGATTGTTCTTCCAAAGGACCCAGGTTCAAATCCCAGCACCCATACCCACGTGGCAGCTCATAGCTATCTGTAACTCCAAGATCTGACATCTTCACAAAAACATGTACCAATAAACATAAATAAAAATAAATAAATTGAAAGAAAAGAAGAAAGAAATGGAGATTACTGACATCACTGAGTTGAATAAGCTGCTTGTCCTGGGGCCCCAGGTTTTCTAGCTGTGTGATGGTAGAAAGGTAGAGAGGGCTGGAAATGTTCTGATGGCTCCTTCAGGCTTTGGCCAACTGTACGACCTGCCAGGCTGACCTAGTTGGAGCTTCCTTATTTATTTGTTTATTTATTGAAACGGGGCTTGTGTAGTTGGCCTCTAACTTGCTATGAGATGAGGGTAGCTTTTACCTCCTGATCTTCCTTTCTCACCTTCCCCAGCGGTGAGGTTACAGACATACTGCCATGTTTGGTTGAATTTTGTTTGTTTGCTGTTTCCATTTTATGTGGATGGAAATTTTTGTCTGCATGTGCATTTGTTCCCCGGCACCTGTAGAGGCCAGGAGAGGGTTCTGGACCCCTGGAACTGGAGTTCCAGGCAGTTATGAACCACCATGTGGGTGCTGGGAGTCGAAGCCATGTACTCTGTAGAAGCAGCCCAGCGCTCTTAACCACTGAGCTGTTTCTGCCGCCTTCACTTTACTTCTGTGTGCTTTGCTATGGACTCAATCCAGAGCCTTGTCAGCACTCTATCCCTGAGCTATAGCTGCAGCCCTTAGGTGTTTCCAGACAGAGACTCACTATGCAACTTCGGCTGGTATTGAACTCAGGGTGTAGCTGAGTCTGGCCTGGTGCACATGATCCTCCGGCTTCTGCCTCTCCAGTACAGGGACTGCGAGCGTGTCCCACAGTGTCCCACACAGGCCCGGAGATTCCCCTGAAGCTGCCCTCACAGTGAGCACAGGCTTCCTCCCTTCCCAGGCCCCAGGGTTCAAGCCTCCAGCTTTATCAGATCCACAGTGACCACCTCCCAAAGGCAGGCCACTGGCCCCCAAGGATATAAGGCAAGGTCCAGAGGTTTTAAACCCCAGGGTAGGTTTAAATGAAAAAAGTCATTGTCCAGGGAATCGAACACAGAATTTGAAAACATGTTCCAGGTTTGAACATTATCTTGTATTCCTATGTGACCTCTGCTGCAGTTTTCTCCTAAATGCAAGGTGGAGACACTATCACCCAAGCCTGGCTAGTTAGGCGTGTGCACAAGGCCTCGCAGGGTATTGTTGAAAGGAAGCTATTGCTGTGACAGGCACTTGCATGCTAGGAACATCTGCATGCCTGAGGCCCGAACTGAGCTGGCTGGTGCGGGCTGCCTGTGGGTACCCTCAAGCTAAGAGCAGTGTCATACCCCGGTTCCTGTCCCAGAGTGGTAAGGTTCTAGGGTGTCCAGGGTGTTGTCCGAGGAGCACAGACACCCTACAGTCTCAGCCACACTCCACCCTGCATCTCCAGATTCCCGGATTCTTTAGGGGTCCCGCTCTCCTGGCTCAGCTCCACAGCACGCATACGCACAAACACAAATATTTATCAAAAAATCAGTTTTTATTGAGTAGGGTTGAAGACTGAACAGGAATGCCCTGGGGGCCATACCCCGATTGGCAGAGGGGTGGGGTACTGGCTCTTGCCCCGCCTACTCTAGGGCACCTCAGGGTAAGGCCTGGTCCCCCAGGCCATGGCTGTGGCTCTGAAAGCCAGGCTGGAGTGGTGATGGGGTTGCGGTTTTGAGTCCCGGCTGCCTCGCTGGGTTGCAATTCCCCCAAATGGCCACCAGAGGGAAGCCGGGCCTCAGCGCAGAGGAATTCTCGGTTGCTCAGGTGATGGCTTCTTAAAAAAATAAAGAACCAGAGGCTGGTGTGTTCCCCCTGCCAACCCAAGTGGTGCGGGCCTGGGGGGAGGCTCTGGTTTCTATGATCTCTCTGATAAAAAATAAGCAAAACTAACAAAATACGTGGTTTCTCTTTTTCCATCTGCCCCTCCAGGAACTGAGGTCAGAAATGGGGACGTGGGAGACTGGGGGATTCCCTGGTATGGACTAGATTTCAAGGTGCAGGTCTCATTTTTTTCCCCACACCACCCGTAAGTAAATCTATAAATAAATTAAATAAATAAATAAATAAATAAATATACCTTATTTGTGCGTTCACATATATAAGAGATAAGTCTTTCTCTCATCTAGGCAGCTAAGTGATTGACCTCTGACTCTGGAGCTTCGAAATTCAAAAGTAAAGTGACATGGTGAAGATCGAGTTTCAGGGAAGGAAGATCAAGGACTTGGAATGCTACTGTAAAATTCCCAGCATTCTGGAATGGCAAACCACTTGGGTGGTGAGCCATTTCTGAGTAGACCGCTGACCATCTGGAACACTCTAGAACCAGCAGCCAGCTGGGCTGGGCCCCTGCGGGAATCCTGAACAAGATCCTGAAACACCCAATGTCCTAGAACTCCAGAACCAGCTGGGTCTTAAGGGCGCGGAGCTGGAGTGGGGGTGGGGGACTAAACCCCTGGTGGTCCTAACATCCTGGCGTTCTAGAGTAGCCAAAGCCACGGGTTCACCAGGGTGAAACTAGACGTCACTAGGGGACCGGGACCGGAATGGCATCTTGGAAGTAGAACAGCCACAGCAGATGGCCCAGAGCACCTTCTGCACGTCTTGGTTGCGGAAGGCATAGATGATCGGGTTGATCATGGAGTTGTAGGTGGCGGGGAGCAGGGTCAGATAGCTGTAGAGACGCGGGGAGTCGGCATCTCCCAGGAGGCAGTAGACAGTGAAGGGCAGCCAGCAGGCGGCAAAGGCGCCGAGCACCACGGCCAGTGTGGCGATGCCCTTGCGGGTGGCCACGTAGTGAGAGGCAGGCAGCAGGTGTCGTTGGAGGGCAATCTGCTGGGCATGGCGGCAGACGATGCGGCAGATCTGGGCATAGAGCTGCAGCATGATGCCAAACACCATGAAGAAGGCGACGGCCAGAACCACCAGATGGTTCTTGGAGAGAGGGTAGACCACGCCACACGCTGTCAGGCCACCCCGGCAGTTCCAGGCCAGCACGGGAGCCAGCCCCAGGCCCAGGGCACCCACCCACACCAAGGCCAGCATCACGTAGGTCCGAGTCACTGTCGTCTCTGAGTAGTAGGTGAGGGCGTTGTACAGGGAAAGGTATCGGTCAACGGTGATGGCCAGCAGGCTGCCGATGCTGGCCGTGAAGGCTGTGGCGAGCACGCCGACCAGCACCAGGTTCATCTCCTCGGAGCCAATGCAGAAGACGGCTGCAAAGTACAGGACCAGGCCCAGGCCTGCCAGCAGGTCTGCTACGGCCAAGCTACCCACCAGCAGGAACATGGGGGCACGGAAGGCGGGCGTGCCCACAATGATGGCCACTACCAATGCATTCTCACAGGACACCAGGGTGCCTGAGATGCACAGCACCACATCCCAGGCGTTGGGAGAGGGCAACAGGGTGGCTGGGCCTGTGGGTTCCTCTGCCGGGTCCACGCTGCTCACATTCACACTGCCTGAGCCAGCTGAAAACCAGGCCATGGAGCTTCCTGCACCCCACATCATGGTACCTGGAGAAGAAAGGCCCTATGAGAGACTGGCAGGCCTGTATCCTGACAGGAGGCCCTTGGAGGAGAGAAACCTCGCAGGATAACAGGTAGGGTACCGATGTCCCGTCCCCCAGTTCATGTCTTGGTGCTTTGTCCTCTAATGTCTTCAGGCCTCTAAACACGTTTTCCTGCTGATCCCTCCCCTGTGTCTCTTCACTCTCCGTTCCTCTAAGTCCAAAAGACCTCTCTGCCAGGTGCGGTCAAAGAAGTGCATCAAAGCTTACCATAAGTGAATGGGGAGCCACAGGATTCGAGGTGTGTCCCGAATACGATCATGACGAGGGGGAGGGAAAGATGTCAAGAAGGAGGGCAGTCAGCTCCCTCCCGTCGGAGCTCCCAGACCCCTCACGATTCGCAGCCCTGGCGGCCTCAGGCTCCGCCCCCAGGCAAAGCCCGTGCAGATCCTTGCCAGCCCCCACTCGACATTCCTCGGGTAACACCTGGAAACTCACCTCCCCTACACTCTCTTGCAGACTTCTGTCTCTGGCCGGACCTCTTTTTTTTTCCGCCCACCCCCTGGGTCTCCGGAGCAGGCACCCCCTGGTGGAAGCCTGGATTCCTGAGTCAGACCCCTCCTTCTGCCGGGACACCTGGATCTTGGGCCTGACTCCGCCTCCTGCCTCGGGAAGCTGGAGCCCTAAATAAGACACCTCCCGCTGCCCGGACTCCCGAGTGGCTGCCATGCCCCAGACGCCTCCTGCCCCCTCAACCTCAGAGGACCGCCCGTCCCTCTGGGGCCTCGGGTCCCGCAGGAAGGCTCACCCTTCGCCGGGTCACCCCATCGCACAGCTCGGGCACGGGAACACTTGGGGAGCTGCCCGCAGAGGCAGGAATCTGCTAACCCGAAATCCCAGCTGTGACCCCCGACCCCGAGCAGGCGGGAGCAGCCTTCCGCCGGCCCAGCGCCCCTGCATCCTGCGACCTCGCAGACTCTGGGTACCCGCGGCAGGGGTCAGGACTCACCGGCGGCTGCAGACCGGGCGCGGCCGGGCCGCGGGGAACCTCCGCTCCGGTCCTGGCAGAGCAAGGTGTGCGCGGACCCCGAGAAGCCCCCGCGGCCGCGGGAGACGCGGCGTGAGTCACCCCGCCCCGCCCCGCCCCCGGCCGCCGGTTTGGTGACGTCAGGAGGCCGGCCGGCCAATGGGCGCCGCGCGCTGGAGCGCAGCGCGTGCTGCGCGGCATAGTAATGAGGCCTCGCGCTGCCCGCTCCCCCATTCATAAAAAGTGACCGTGGCCGCGGCCCCGCCCCCTCCAGAGCCGGCTCGCGCTGCCCTTGACGCGGCGCCCTCTGCGGGTCGGGGGGTTTTGGGGGGGCGCTAGTGAAGGAGACTCCGAAGAGACTCCGGGAGGTCACAGAGGATGTGGGAGGAGGACAAGGGGCCAGGGTAGTCTGCTGGGGGATGATCATCTTTGGGTGGCAGAAATGGGCGTCCCCAGCGGGGATGACAGGCTTTGCCTCTGATAGGGCCCTGAGCTGACAGTGACGGGAGCACGAGGGAGCAGGGAGGTGGGTGGCTGTGACGGTATGAGCGTGGTGACAGGATCTTGGAGGATGGTGGCTGCGGGACGTTGACGGCGGGGGAGGGGGCAGGGCTCCTCAGGGCAGCCACAGCGGAGTCAGGGTGACTCTGCAGCATGGTGGGGCTCGGGGACCCCACGGTGGCAGGGGTGGTGATAAAGACTTTGGAGGTGGGTATTCAGGTGAAGGAACTTGAGGTCACTGTGACCCCATCAAGTACAGACGGACTGAGGCGAGAGAGCTAAATGAGGGCTGTGGGCTCCTGGAATTGAAGGTCAAATGACTTGTGAGTGGGCCCCAGAGTGCGGGAACAGGGTCTGACTGAGGTCTGACTGAACGGTGACCCAGCGGGTAAGTTGCTGCCAGGACAGGTCCCGTGATGCTTGGGTTGGAATAAGGAGCTGGGTGACGTCACTCATGTGGGCCCAATAGCATCCTCACAGCCCGGGAGGGTGAGCCTGGCAAGAATTCAAAACCTGAATTATTTATCCAAGGATCTGGAAAGCCAGCGTGGGGGTTGGGGGGGGGGGTCACTTCCCCGAAGCAGCAGGAGATAGGGAACCGGGAAGAACTTGGAAGCAGAAGGACCAGGCAGCTCCATGCTCAGAGCAGCCTCTGCTGCACCCGGCTTAGGTACCCCAGGGGTGGGGCAGGAAGAAACAGCCTCTTCCCTAGCCCTGCCTGCCCTGACCCCAGGGAAATGCCCCATCAGATCTGACCCTAGTGACCTGCCCCCTCTGCCTTCGGTCATCTCTGGAATGTTCATGACTATAGAAGGGTGACGGGGTCAGGGGTCAGGTGAGGGTCTGAGGAGAGGAAGAAGTCCAAGAGGCTGAGAACGCATCACACCCTCACAGACAGGGCAGAGCCTGGGTTGGAGAGAATGGCAAATTTTGTTTCGGATATGGGCAGAGGAGCTCAGGAGCAGCCTAGGTTCGAACCCTTCCTCTAGAGTGCTGCCTTTAGCCACTTCTTCCCCAAAAGGGCTTCCTGACCTCTGTCACAGATGACCAGCTAATCCTGTTCCTGTCCCTCCCATCCTATGCCATGTTCTAGGGCGTGCAGAACTCTTACAAAAGAGTCATTTGAATATTTTCTTTTCTTTTTAAGATTTATTTATTGATTATGTATACAGTGTTCTGCCTACATGCACACCTGCACACCAGAAGAGGGTTATAGATCTCATTATAGATGGTTATAAGCCACCATGTGGTTGCTGGCAATTGAACTCAGGACCTTTGGAAGAGCAGCCAGTGTGCTTAGTCTCTGTGCCCTATTTTCTTTTTTTGCTTGCGTGGAATCTCAGTCTTTCCCACTGTAGGATAAGCCGTATGACAGCAAAGACTGGTTTGTGCTAGGGAGAATGCCTGACATATAATATTCAATTATTATTATCTGTTGGATGATGAAATGTAACAGAACAGTCAAAAAAAAAGACAGGGAAAATGGAACAGTGGCACATGCCTTTAATCCCAGCACTTGGGAGGTAGAGGCAAGCAGATGTCTGTGAGTTCGAGACCAGCTTGGTCTACATAGTGAGTTCCAAAACAACCAGGGCTATGTAGAGAGACCTTGTCTCAAAAACAATCAAACCAAAAGGCAGGAGTGATGACTCAGCACTTAAGAGCACTTGCTGCTCTTCCAAGAGGTCTTGAGGTCGGTTCCCAGAACCTACTTGGTGGTTCACCTTCTGATGAGCATACCAACAAGCAGTCAAAACATTCACATTAAAAACAAACAAACAAAACACTTGCCAGGTGGTGGGAGTGTACACTTTTAATCCCAGCACTCGGGGACAGAGGCAGGGGGAATCACTCCAAGTTTGAAGCCAGCTTCATCTACAAAGCCTGTCCAGGACAGCCAAGGCTACACAGAGAAACCCTAACACTCAGATATAGATAAAATAATAAATACCTAAACAAATTAAAATAAACAAAGTCACAGAGAGAGAGAGAGTAGTAGTCCTGGTGGAAGTGTTCCAAGAGAGAAGACAAGGGCATCATAGTGTGCCAGCACCCCAAGACTTGGATATCTACTTCTTCTCCCTACTTTTAACCAAGTCCCCAACAGAGCTCTGGTCTCAAAAGGGAGCAGGAACCAGGTGCTAGGGCTTGGGATGAAAGTGGCAGATGAGGGGCACCTGCTCTTCTGAGTGGCTGTTTTTTGCAGTTCGCTGGTCTGCAGATGAGGGCTGGCTGCAAGGCATGGGGGCACATGCCTGTAATCTCAGCGCTTGGGAGGCTGAGCTCATCTTGAGCTATGGAGACTGAGGCCAGCCTGCACCAAAATGAAAGCAAACTGTCCTATCACTGTAGGTCCCGTCCTCAAAGTTGCTCCTTTGTCACTCCATCCCTGGCCTGCGACTTCTCCGCTCTGTCCACCTGTCCCTACAGTTATTTCTTTTTAAAAAATTAATTTTACTTGTGTGCTTCTATGTTGAGTGTATGCCATGAACGTGTAAGTACTCACAGAGGCCAGAAATCCCTTGGATTTGTGGTTGTGAGATGTCTGAGGTGGGCACTGAGTTCTTTAGCAGAGCAGCAGGTGCTCTCAACTGCTGAGCCATGTTCTCCGGCACTCACCCCCACACCCAGCCGTTGTTCTTTCTTTTCTTTTCTTTCTTTCCTTCTCTCTCTTTCCTCCTCCTCCTTCTTGACACAGGGTTTCTCTGTGTAGCTTTGACTGTTCTGGAACTCCCTCTGTAGACCAGGCTGGCTTTGAACTCACAGAGATCCCCCTGCCTCTGCCTCCCCAGTGCCGGGATTAGAGGTGTGCACCACAGCACCAGGCTGCCCAGCTGTTTCCTTGAGATCTTTGGTTCATACAGGCCATATCCTGCACTCTGTGTTTGGACTAACTTTTCTTTATAGAATAAGCTCCACCCAAGCAAGTTGAGTCCCTCCACAGTGCCCCCAACAACCCACCCCAAAACAGGTTCTGAATTGAAATATAAAGATGCCATCCTAGTTTTCTTTAATCTCTGTCTTAGTGACAGTTACCATCCCAGAGTGAAGACACTAACGACCAGTTGTTTCTGCTGAGGTAGGCAGATGGTCACGAACCTCCTCACTTGCATGTCACTGTGTTCTTTGCAGCGAAGCTTGCCTCTCTGGCTGCCAGAGAGGGAAAGTGTGAGGATATTTCTGTGAGTACTGTTGGAAATTCAGAGACTGAATGAGGCAATAGATAAATGTTCACATGTGCGCTCTCTCAGGCACCAAAGCATGTATGTGTGTGTTTAAGAGAGAGACAGATTTGAGAGTCTCATTCTGTATCCCAGGCTGGCCTCAGACTTGTGGGGATCCTCCCAGCTAAGATGATAGGCATGAGCCAACATATCTGGCTGTAGTCAGCTCTTCTCCCCCCTGAGACCTCCTTTCCGAGGGAAGCACAGCCCTTTCTCGGCCCTGCCCCCTTACCCTATCTCCCTACTTCTTCCCTACCATCAACACATGTGCCAACCTTTCCCACCAACAACCCTACAAAGGGGCAGAGCCCACAGTTCATAGAAAGGTGCCAAGGGATGTTCCCCAAACCACACTGTGCATGGTAGAACTGGAGGGTGAAGCTGTAACCAAGCCCCGGGTGCTTCCTGCTCTAGCATAGATGGCACCCTCTCCCCAAAGATGGGCCAAAGTGAAGTTGGCTCACGGACGAACTTGCAGTTCCTCAGGCAGCCACTAGGTGGCTATGTGCTTTCCGGCCAGGTGAAACTTTTTTTTAATTATTTATTTTTATTTCGTGTGCATTCGTGTTTTGTCTGCTTGTATGTCTGTGTGACGGTGTTGGATCCCATGAAACTGGAGTTACAGGTAGTTGTGAGCTGCCATGTGGGTGGTGGGAATTGAACCCGGGATTTCTGGAAGAGCAGCCAGTGTTCTTAACCATCTCTCCAGCCCAGAATTTTTTTGAGAAACAGGACCTCAAACTTGAATTTCTGATCTTCCCTCTCCATCTCCAGAGTGCTGGCATCAGCCATGCCCCACCAGGAATGGTTCCATGTAGCACAGGAATCAGACCCAGGCTTCCCGAAATGCTAAACAAGCATTCTACCACGTGAGTTTACCCACGAATGCGCCCCAATAAAACTTCTTTCCTTATTTCTGTCTTCGCCATCGGTCTGGGCATTCAAAAGGAAGGGCATGTGCATCTGCCCAAAAGTGTATGTGAGGCCCAGGGGTCAGTCTCTCTAGTCTTGAGAGTCCTGGACTCACTTTGTAGACCAGGCTGGACTGGAACTCACAGTGATCCACCTGCCTCTGTCTCTGCCACCCCTGGGATTACAGGCGTGTGCCACCTCACCTGGCTGTCTCAATTCTGACTTTGTCCAAAATTCAGGAGACTGGGTAGTTAGCACATTTTTGTTGTTGTTTGTACAGACATATTCATTGAAGCAGGCTTCTTTTTTAAAGTTTTATTTCTTTTTATGTCATATGTATAGGATTTTTGTCTGCATATATGTCTGTACACCACTTGTGTGTCTGGTTCTCTTTGGGGCCATAAGAGTGGACATCAGATGCTCTGGAACTGTGAGCTATATGATTTAGCAACTGAACCCAGGTCCTCTGAAAAAGCAGCAGGTACACTTCACCACTGAGCCACCTCTCCAGCCCATCATTCATCCAGTTTCCAGTAACCGTGCCCTCTTCAGAGCCAGGGGGTGGTGGCGTAGGCCTTTAATGCCAGCACTTGAAAGGCAGAGGCAGGTGAATCTCTGAGTTTGAGGCCAGCCTGGTCCACAGAGTGAGTTCCAGGACAGCCAGGACTACAGAGAGAAACCCTGTCTTGAACCAACTCCCCCCCTAAAAAACAAAACAAGACAGCCAGTACCCTGGTCTTGGGATGAGTTGGCTTGCTAGAGACAGAGCAATACTGAGTATCTGCTATTTACCAAGGCAGAGAGAATAAAACCTACAGTGAACAAAAATCACTGTCTTCTTCCAGGAATTTCTATCTTTGTTTTCAAGACAGGGTTTCTCTGTATAGCCCTGGCTGTCCTGGAACTTACTCTGTAGACCAGGCTGGCCTTGAACTCAGAGATCAGTCTGCTTCTGCTTCCCAAGTGCTGAGACTAAAGGCATGTGCCACCACTGCCCAACTGAATTTCTATCTTAATAGAGAGAAACAGGCAATGTACAAAGAGATGCTGTGTGTAAGGAGTCCCGGAGGGTCTCATAGAACAGTGGGCAAGGCAAGCATGGGCAAGAATGGCCACAAGATGAAGCAGGAACGCCAGGGCTCGCCCAGGAAGATGAGAGCCATGGCTCCTGCCCCTGCGGAGCCTGCAGACCAGGAAACAAATGGGCAGTTAATTATGCATTGGATCCCTGCTCGGAAGGAAAGCAGGGGCCGGTGTGCAGGAACGGTCCTTTCAAAAGAGAGGTTAGGAAGTGAGTCGCCTGAAAAGGGGACAGAGGAGTCTGAGTTTCCAGGACAGGGTACAGCAACAGCACAGCCATCCCGGAAGGGGAGGACCAGAGAGGTGGCTGATGACCAGAGGAGCCAAGTGAGCGCAGGGTCTGAGCTCCGAAGGCATCAGGGAGGACTCCAGTGGGTGATGGAGAGCCACGAGTTGGAAGGAAGCCATGAGCTGGTGGGGTTGAGGGGGCAGCAGGGCCTGGGGTGTTGTTTTTTCTTTTTTCCAATAATCTTTCTCAGTGGTGGCTCCGAGGATTAATTAGCTGACAGATGGAGCCAAGGGTAGAGAGCCGGGATAAAGGCAAGAATGCTCTGCTATCTTGGGAGTGAAGTGTGATGGAGAAAGCCTGAGACAAGCAAGATACGTCCAGAGTCAGAAGTCCAAGGGTTCCATGTGGGGGACAAGTCATGCTGACAGGCGGCTAATTGGAAGAGATGTGGACGTCTGCATGAGGGCCAGCTGAGGGAGGGGCCGTGGGGTCAGGGCCCGGGAAACTGGGGAGATGGAGTCTGAGGATTTTAACTGGGCGTGAGTGCTGGGGTGGGGGGAAACAGAATGATGAGATCCAATGTGGGTGACTGGAGGAAGTGAGAGGGGCAGAAACAGTGGGGATTTCCTGTGTGGAGGGCAGGAAACAGAGGCTTAGTGGACACTCAGGTGGAGGTGCACAGGAAACAGGGACCCCTCCCGCTGAGGCCCAGCTGAGTTGTAGCTTCCCCTGAGCAGCTGTGGGGTGGGCGGGCAGTGTTTTGTGATACAGCCAAAGTTAGCTTAAAACCTGCAACCCTCCTGCCCTGCCCGGGCCTCCCAAGTGCTGGGTGACAGATATGTGCTTCTTTGCTGTTTTGTTTGCTTTTTAATGTATATGGGTGGATATTTTGCCTGACCACTTTCATGCCCGATGCCTATGGAGGACAGAAGACTGCACTGGATCCCCCGAAACAGAGTGACAGTTTGAGCTACCATGTGGCCCTAGAATCAAACCTAGATTTGGAAGAACAGCCAGTGCTCTTAATAACCAAGCCAAATCTCCAGCCACACACCCATTTGTTTTTTTGTTTTGTTTTGTTTTGTTTTTGAAACAGGGTCTCTCTGTCATTCTGGCTGTCCTGGAACGTTCTATGTAGATCAGTCTGTCCCCAAACTCACAGAGATCTGACTACCTCTGCTTCCCTGAGTGCTGGGATTAAAGGCGTATGCCACTATACTGAGCCAACACACCCCTTTGTGGCAGGGGTCTTTAGCCTAGCCTCTAACCCCTGTAGTAAAGGATGATCTTGAACTTCTGATGATCGCAGGAGAGGACAGACTAAGGCTCAGGACTAAGATGGCCACAATTGATTAAGGAGGAGCTGAGGAGAAAAGGGTTGCTCCCTGCAAAGGAACTGAGAAACAGCTGCAGAGACTGTCCAGACAGGAAAGAGGCCACGAGGAAGATCCCCAGGGGCTCACTGAGCTAGTAATGGCAGCACTTGTGACCCAGAGGTGTGATGAGCTTGAGGCAGAGCACAGCATGGTAGCTGCAAATAAGCAGCCAGGGTGAGGGGTAGCTGAGTCCTGCCCCAGCCTTTAAAAGACCTGAGTGTGTGTCCTATGTGGTCTGGCCTGAATTAAGTCCAGATTTCACCATTGCGGGTTCAGACTGGTCACGCGCCTTTTCTGAGCCTCACCTGTTTAGTAGGACTAAAACAGTCTCCAGGGCCTAGAGTGCTTCTCAGCCCTCCTAACTCTGCAACTCTTTAATGCAGCTCACCTTGTGGTGACCCCCCCAACCATAAAATGATTTTCGTTGCTGCTTCATAACTGTAATTTTGCTATTGTTATGAGTCGTAATGTAAACATTTTTTGAGAAGGTTTGCCAAAGGTGTCGCGACCCAGACGTTGAAAACAAACAGGGTCAAGGCAGTGGCAATACACCTTTAATCCCAGGCCTGGTCCACAATAGGGAGGACAGCCAGAGCTCCACAGTGATTCCCTAAAAACTCCGCGAAACGCAGCTGCTATGTTGTCAAGCCAGGCCTGTCCTCACAGAGATCCTCCTGCCTCTGCCTCCCGAGCGCTGGGATTAAAAGTTTGCGCCACCGCTCTGCACTCCTTCCTGGAAGCTGTCCTCAGCGACCCGGCTGCACTTAGCCCCGAGCCCCACCCCTTTTGTTCAGACCCCGCCCCCAAATCACCAAACACAGCCACGCCTCTTGGCCCCTGCAGTCTTCGACCCTCCCACCGGTCACACCCCCCTAGCCACGCCCACGAGGCAGCCACGCTCCCGTCTGGCCACGCCTCCGTTGCCCTGGTCTTTGCTCTGGCAAGCTCGGCGAGTGGAGTCAAGAAAGGACGCGCCACACCAGCTGCCCGCCGACCCCCAATCCCGGCCCCCGCGTCCATGGCCGCTCCCGGCCCCCGCGCCCTGCGTGCTGCTCTGTGCGGCGGTTGTTGCTGCCTCCTCCTGTGTGCCCAGCTGGTTATAGCCGGTAACGCTGAGCAGGGTCCAGGCAGGGGCAGGTGGACCCTGTAGCTTGCGTTAGCCTCCTGTTCCAGCACGTCTAGGCTTGTGTGTGTGTGGGGGGGACTTTTCTGACGTCTGCAGGACTCCAGGGGTGTGTTGTCACCTTCGTGGATTTATAGGTTCCAGGTGGGGGGCTAGGAGACTCAGGTGGGTGTGGAGGAGGTGACTCCAGATGTCCCCGAGAACTTCAGGAGTTTGTAAAGGGAGAAACTGGGGGGAAGAGCGCGTGCTAGGTGAGTGTGACCAGGGCTTGGGGAAGCTCCAGGCCTGTGAGAGCGGCTGCCTAGGGAGAAGTACCCAGCAGTCTGCTGCTGGGTTAGACCCCGGCAGTCCGCTGCTTTCTTCCCATTTCCACCCCCACTCCCAGGTAAAGGAGCTCGTGGCTTTGGGCGGGGAGCCCTGATCCGCCTGAACATCTGGCCTACTGCCCAAGGGGGCTGCAAACACCTGGGACACTGTGAACACTGTGTGGACAGGGCCCACAACCTCACCGTTTGCGTCTGGCAGCAATGTGGGCCAGAGGAGCCAGGTGTGCAGTTGGGCTCTCCCTGGGTCTCCATCCTCCTGTCTGCATTAACCCCAACTTTCTTCCCAAACCTCTTCCCCGCTCCTTTTTCCATCAGGACACTGTGTGACCCAAGCAGAGGTGGTCAAGGAAGGTTGCTCTGTCTATAACCGCTCAGAGTCATGCCCAGGTAAGAGAGTTCACGCTAAGCCTACACGGTGCACAGCCAGTTTCCAGGAGATACTAACTTCTCTCAGGGAGTGGCCTGCACCCACAAACGGCTGGGTCCTTGCCCCGGCTGATATCCTAGCCTATAAGTTGGTCCATGTGTGCCCGGGGGCCGGGGGAGCCAGCCTTCCTCTGAAGTAAGGCACAGCGAGGTCTTTGGAACGGAGGGATCTTCCTGAAGCTAGCGGCGGCGTCAGAGATGAGCCCTGTGGGCAGGGACAGAGCACAGCTCCCAGAGGAGACTAGGCCAATAGGCTTGAATGGGGCAGGGATGGGAGCTGAGTGGGGGGTGGGTCCAGCCTGGCCCAGGCCTGGGGTTCCTGGTGGGAGGGGAAGCTGTTTATTGTGGGTTCCCTGTCTCCTCAGCTCCGCACCACCATCCCACCCAGGAACCGAAGACAAGTCCAACAGGTAGGGTCCTCCCCAGGAGATGGGGGTGGGGCAGCAACAGCAGATGGGAAAGGCAGCCCAGTCCTCCGAGTTCTCTCCAGTGTGTCTGTCTCTACACCTGTGAGATGGGTTGGATGGATACCTGCCCCACATCGAGGTGAGGACTTAGGAGGCTGTGTAAGGCCCACTTCAGCGTCTGACGCATCAGAAGCAGTCAGAAAATGGTAGCTTCTGTCCCCACGGGTTCTGGGAAATCAGGGTGACCCCCTTCCCAGATCCTTGCTTGGAGCTGAGGAGGTGGGGCTATGGTTGCTAAGAGATGCCCTTAGTGACCACCTGCTCCAAGCTGAGGTCCCCAAAGTGGGTTCCCAGCAGAGCAGGGAAGGAACCCCATCTGTCTGTAGGTCCCCGCTCCTGCTCTGAGGCCTAGAGGTCGCTAAGCTGTGCCAGGATGGCTGAAGAGGCTCTTGGTTAATTAAAGCCGGAAACTGATCTTAGAGAATAAATTATGGATGGCTCGGCTCCCTCGGCTTGAGCCCCAGATCTGCCGTGCGCGACTCACATCTTCCCTTTCTGTCCCCTTTCCCAGCATCCTTCTCTGTGGCTCTGAGCTTCAGCCCGCAGAGCCATCCTTCCCGTTTCAGTGTTCTTAGATTCTGCACCAGCCATGTCCTCCGGAAAGGGGACCCTGTTCCCAGTTGGGCCCCTTGTCCATTGTCCCAGAATGATCTGCCTCCTGTCAGTGTTTTCCTGCCCTGGGCACCTGGCCCAGGGCCTGAAATCAAATCCCTGGTCGGAATTGATGGGTAATGTGCCACATGGTAGCCACCGAAGCCTAGACTAGTGACCACGGTGCTGAGACCTTCCCGACAAAGGGGGAAGGGCAGAGGGAGCCAGCCTGGTCTGGATAGCCAGGTCAGGGAGCCAGCCAGGTCCAGCCCATTGTCTAGTCTTCTCTTGCCTGCTCAGTAGGACAATGACCCTGGACCTCCACCTTTCCTCTATCCCTTCTTGGTGAGGACGCCAAGCTTAGAAGTCCTGAAGAAGGACTGTGCCATTTCCTCTCTGCTGCAAGCCCTGTGCCCTTAGCTGGAAGGGAGTTCTGGTGGCTCAGCTCCAGGTCTGTCCTTCCTCTACTGCGCTGGTGAGCTACAGGAGGAGTGCAGGAGCCCTTGGTCACTGGTGATTCCATGTGACCCGGAGGCCCGGAAAGGGAATGTGTGACATAAAGCTACAGAGCAGCTCAGGAACAGAGGTGGACAGCTCCCCAGGCTCAACTGTCCCCTCCACCAGCTTGTGGGACTTGAAGGGTCTGAAGTGGACCCTTCTCCCTCTGTCTGTCTATCTGTCTGGTCTCTGTCCATCTCTTCTGTGTGTGTATGTGTGTATGTGTGTGTGTTTGCATGTGTGTGTGTTGCTGTAGGGATTGAACCAAAGGCCTCACTAGACAAACTAGGCAAGGGAGGGCTCTGCCACTGAGCTGCATCCCCAGCCCTCAGCTGGACTTTGGAACACAGTAGCCTTTGGCCCTATCTTGAGGACTGAAGCATCAGATGTAGGATGAGCCTGGCGGCCTGTTGTAACCTCTACCCTGCCTCACTCTGCAGGGAGTCCCCCAGGCCCTGAAGCCCACAGCCCCGGTTTCGATGGAGCCAGCTTCATTGGCGGCATCGTGCTGGTACTGAGCCTGCAAGCAACAGCCTTCTTTGTGCTGCGCTTCCTCAAGGCCAAGGACAACACTTACCAGACACTGTGAGTACATACCCCAGCAGCCGAGTGCAGCTGCCTTCCCGACTGACTCCCTCCTACCTGGCAACTGTCTCCCGTGGGGGTGGTCCTAAGGACAGTGACTCCTCTCCCAACTTCCCCCATGGGAGCCGGCCCCCTTCTTTCTGACCTCTAGCGGAGGTTATCCCTGCCAGATGTTGGTGGGACCTGGCCTCAGCTCCCAGACTTGAGTATCTGAGGGTCCAGCTGAGCCTTTGTATCTTTGTCTCCTATGCTGCCAGCAGGGAAGAGAACCAGTAGGTGACAGCCCCAGGCTAGTCCTCGGCTGCTGCAGCCCCTGGGGCAGCAGTCAGGGCCGTCTGTGTGCACAGTGTGGTTTTCTCTGTGGAGGGCTGGGCTAGGCCTTTGTGTGCCTGCTGTGTGTGCCGTGGGGCCGGTTTGTGCAGCCTGCATTAAAGCGTTTCTCCTTCCAGCTCTGCCTGCTCTCTGGAAACTGGGGTGGGGGTTGTCCTCGCCTCTGAGTGCTCTCTCTGTCTGACCTCCACAGAATCTGACCCGAGTGGCCCTGGCTCCACCTTGAAGGGACTGAGGACTCAGAGGCTCTCTTGGTTGCTCTATGGGTACTGGGGTGGGGCAAACTTTGGCCACCAGTTTCTGGTCCCTGTACACACAGGGTACCAAGCAGGCTTAGCACTGATGACTGACATTCTTTCCCGGCCTGGGCCTGGCGCTTGCAGCTGAGGACATCCTTCAACACCTCATGTCTCATTCGGCCAGCTGGTCCCCCAGTCTGGTACTTGAGGTCCGCTGTGTCTTCCCACCAACCCAGTCTGGGGTCTACCTGCCCAAATAAAGGACCTGTTTTTACCCCATGACTCCTGGCCTGTGTCTGGGGCTGTATGTGAATTTTTGGGGTGTGGGAGGGATTTCTGTTTAGTGCTGTTGTGGTCCCCCTGTAAGATATCTTCAAGCTTGGGGAGGACAGCAAGATGGCTCAGTAGGTAAAGGAGCTTGCTGTGCCACCCTGACAACCTGAGTTCAAGCCCACCTAGCGGAAGGGGAGAACTGACTCCTGAGGGTTGGCCTCTGACCTTCACACATGCTCTGTGGCGCATGCCCACCCCCCAAACAAATATTAAATATGTTTAAATTAAAATTTTTTTTCTTGAGACAGTGTTTCTCTGTGTAGCATTGGCTAACCTGGACTCACTCTGTAGACCAGGCTGGCCTCGAACTCACAGAGATCCACCAGCCTCTGCCTCCCTGAGTGCTGAGGTTACAGGCATGTGCCACCGCGCCCAGCTTTTAAAAAGATATTTTAGGAATTGTGAAGATGGCTCCGCAGTTAAGATCGGGCGCTGCTCGGGAAGAGAACCCTAGTTTAGCACCCAGCCCTCATGTTGAACAGCTCACAGCCACGTGTAACCGCAGCTCCAGGGCGATCACGCGTTTCTGGTCTCTGCAGTCATGTGTATCTCCCTGGACACATACATAAACATAATGAAAACTGAAAATAAATCTTTTTTTTTTTAAAGATATTTCCAAGCTAGGACCTGGGAGTCAGGTGTGATGGTGTGTATCTAGCACTCAGGATCAGGAGTTCCAGGCCAGCCATAGCTACGTAGCAAGGTCTAGGATAGGCTTAGCAGCCTAAGGCTCTGCCTCAAAGAAAATACTCTTTTCAGGCTGGGGACTGCGTTATCATCTCAATCTTTGGTAGGTAGAAGTAGGAGGACCAGGTGTTCAAGGGCCTCATCAAGTACAGTGAAGATGCAATGGAGTGACTACAAGGCTAGCCCAAACCGCATGAGACACCAGCTCAAAAGCATCACACAAGAGGAATTTCATCTGCGGTATCTTTTTCTCAGGTTAATTTTATTTTTATTTGTGTGTGTGAGTGCGTGCGTGTGTGTGTGGTGTGTCAAGTGTGTGGTCCATGTGAGCATGCAGGAAACACACACCCTTGTGTGAGCAAGATGTTGGGCGTCTCCTGTGTTGTTCTTCTTCTTAGCGCTGAGAGCCAGGGTCCCTCACTGAATTGGAAGCTTGACATTTTGGCTAGCTGGTTGGCCAGATGACTCCTGGAACCTGTCTGTGTCTGCACGGCCCCGCCCTAGTGCTGGGGTAACCTGGCCATTCCTGGCTTTTTACAGGGCTGCTAGGGGTTCAAATTCGGGGCCTTGTGTTTACACAGCAATGGCTCTTACCACTGAGTCACCTCCCCAGCCCTTGGATGTATCTCCAACCCTCTCTTCTAGGAAGAGTGCAGACACTCAGCCAGGTAAGCTGGATTTCTGACTCAGGATTCCCTTCTGGAAGCTTCTGCCACCCCTAAAATTAAATCCATCTGCCCCCAAGGCTGGGGGTGGCAGCCATGGGGGTGGGTGGGGCTCCTGGGACTCTGGCAGGCAGAAGACTTCTCTGACTGACAATCCTGGCGTTCCACTTGCTGCCAAGGTCTGTATTTGGATCTTATTGAGAACATTCAGTCCCAGCTGTGCTAGGAGGTTGCAGGCTCAGCTAGTGCCTACTCAAGCAAGGAATTGCACAGGTCTGGGCCTCAGTTTCCTTCTCTGTAAAGTGGGGACAGCGCCTCGGCTGGATGTGGAAAGGGATGGAGTCTGCAGCCCCCACCTTCCACCCAGAACCGGAGTAGCTGCAGCTGCTACTTGGCCTGGGGGCTTACCTGCCCACATAATGACATCACCAACCCCCTGTAGATCCGTTCCTCAGCGCTCTGCCTCCTACAGTCCATGCAAGGTCCACACTCCACCCGCCCAGGCACCACAGCCTTCCCCTTGCCCGTCCCGTAGCTCCCAGGATCTTCTGTTTCCAGGCGTCCGGCTTGCTCCTTTCCGCAAGCCTTTGTGTTCTGGTTCTTCCTGCCACATCACCCTTGCCAGATCAAAAGACTAGACATTCACAGTAAGAATGAGAGGCTGGAGAGATGGCTCTGACGTGAAGAATTTTTACCGCTCTTGCAGAGGACCTGTTCGGTTCCCAGCCCCCACCTCAGGGGCCTTAAAACCATCTGTGATCCAGCTCTAGGGGATGCTCTGTTCTAAACCACTGGGGTACCTGCTCTCACATACACATATACACACATAATTAAAAATAAATTAGCTGGGCGGTAGTTCATGTCTGTGATCCCAGCACTCAGGGAAGCAGAGGCAGGTGGATCTCTGTGCGTTCGAGGCCAGCCTGGTCTATAAAAGCAAGTCCAGGACAGCTAAGGCTACACAGGGAAACCCTGCGTTGAAAAGAAAAATTAATTATTAAATTACAGGAAAAACCTTTTTTGTTTCTTTTCAGACAGACTATAGAGTCCTAGCTTTCCTGGGGCTCACTGTGTAGACCAGGCTGGCCTCAAATTCATGGAGACCCACCCGCCTCTGCCTTGTGAGTGCTGGGATTAAAAGTTTGTGCCACCAGGCCAAGTCCAAAATAAAAATCTCAAAGGAAAAAAAAAGTGGTCAGAGTTTTTTTGAAGCTGGGCACAGTGGTACACACCTGTAATCCCAGCACTCAGGAGGCAGAGGCAGGCAGATCTCTGAGTTCGAGGCCAGCCTGATCTACAAAGTGAGTCCAGAACACCCAAGGCTACACAGACAAACGCTGTCTCAAACGCCTGCCTCTCCCCACCTCCCAAAAAAGAAAGAAAGAAAGCCTGGCCTGTGTTCTCAAGGTCATTCACAAGGCTGAAGGTCCTTCTGAGGCCATGCTCCAAAATCACATCTGGTTTCTAACTGTGGTAATGAAGCATGGCTGCCTTGGCAAATTGAGAATCATTGATGACCACAGAGCTGGAAACACTGCTGTTGATCACACAGGTAGATTAGACAGGGTGGAGAGATGAGCCCCAGATCCAATGCACAGCTCGTTGGTATAGAAGAGAGGAAGAATACTCTGCTACCATCCATCCATCTGGTTTAGCTGTACTGACAACTTCAGCTGTCGTCATGGACTGTGAAGAAGCGAGATGGAGACACACAGGAGAGTCCCAAATAACATGCCTCAGTGCCAAGAGGGCTGGGGGTGGTTGCCTGCATCTGTAATACAGGCAGAAGGTCAGGAGTTCAAATCTAGCTTTGGCTGCATGAGACCTCGTCTCATAAATAGGTAAAATAATAGTAGTAGGAAATAAATAGAGCCAGTAAAATGGCTCAGCAGCTAAAAGCCTGATTTCAATCGCTACATGGTTGTCCTGACCCTCACATATGAGATATGGCGTGCGTGCACATACACACACACACAGAAATGTAGGGGCTAGAGAGATGGCTCAGCAGTTAAGTGTGCTGGCTGGCTGTTCTTCCAGAGGACCCAGGTTCAATTCCCAGCACCCATAAGACAGCTCACAACTGTCTGTAATGGCAGTTCCAGGGAATCTGACACTGTTGCACAGACATTCAGATAGAACACCAGTGCACATAAAAATAAATCTTTAAAAAAAAAAAAAAGAAAGAAAGAAAGAATTGGGGCTGGAGAGATGCTCAGAGGTTAAGAGCACTACTTGCTCTTCCAGAGGTCCTGAGTTCAATTCCCAGCAACCATATGATGGCTCACATGGTGGCTCTAGAATGAGATCTGGTGTCCTCTTCTGGTATGCAGGTGTTCATGCAGGCAGAACACAGTATACCTGACAAATAAATAAATCTAAAAAAAAAATTGTAAAAGTAAAGCTTGGTGTGGTACATACTTGGATTCTCAAGAGGCTGGTTAGAAGATTGTTGAGAGTCTAAGGCCAGCCTGACTTGCAGAGGGACACTCTGTCTCAAAAATAAATAGCTAGGCAGTGGTGGCACATCCCTCTAATCTCCGCACTCAGCAGGCAGAGGCAGGTGGATCTTTGTGAGTTTGAACTTGTCTACAGAACAAGTTCCAGCCGAGACTACACAGAGATACCTTGTCTTGAAACAAACAAACAAAAACAACCAAACAGACTGATACTGTGGAGGTCTGAACAAGAATGGTGCCCATAGGCTCATATATTTGAATGCCTGGTCTGCCACCGGATCAGTTTGGGAAGGATTAGGAGGCGTGGCCTTGTTGGAGGAGGTGCGTCACTGGGGGTGGGCTTTGAGCTGTCAAAATCCCAAGACACTGCCATTTGGCTCCTGCTGTCTGTCTCCTACCTGAGGATCAGAGATGAGCTCTCAGCACCATGCCTGTGTGCCTGCAGCCATTGTCCCTGCCATGATGACCAAGGACTCCAACCCTCTGGAACCATGAACCCCAGATTAAATGGTTTCTTTTATAAGTTGCCCCGGTCATGGTGTCTATCACAACAAATGGAAAGTAAGGCCCTCCGTGGACATAACAACTGCTGTTACCAGTGTATTTCAGACCGTTCTCTGGAGATTTATAACCTATGTACACATGATTAGCGTTTTCATAGCACAAGACATGTCTGTGCTGTTCCTGTTCCGTAGTCACCACTTTCTTACGGCTCAGATGCACTCTGTGGCTTGTCCAGATGGGCATAATTTATTTGCTTGGATCCTGTCAATGGCTGCTGGGATCATTTCCATATTGACTCACAAGTAGCCATGTGCAAGCCTGTGTGCAGAGCTTGGCGCCACTGGGGGAAGGCTTGGATGGGACAGATCCCTAGAGGTGGAATTGTAGGATCTCAGGGCTTCCCTCTTAGCCAGCCATCCCATAGGCAAACTCAGCCTCGCTACACTTCAGCCTTCCCCCCTGCACCCTCTGGTAGGTCAGGCCCTCCAGAGGGTTTGCTGAATGGGTGATCTCATTCCCCTCCTTTCTCCATCACCTGATGCTCTCTTCTTTAACTTAGCCCTTACCTCTCAGAGCTGGACCAGGCCTCCTGCTTCTAGGCACCTCCCCTCCCCCCACACTGGATTTGCTTATGCTAACAGCTGTTTCCAGGGCGCCAAGGGACTCAAACTGGAACAAGTGGTCACTTCCCTAAGGGTGCTTCTTTCTTTAGGTGGGGCGGGGGTTGTTCCACAGGGATTAGCTGAAAGTTCCGTGGCCCTGGGCATGGAAGGGTGGTACAGCAAAATCATGGCTCATCTCTGGACCTCAGGCTTTTGAGACAGGGTTTCGCTATGTAGCTGTGGCTGCCCTTGGCCTAGAACTCACTTGGTAAACCAGACTGGCCTCAAATACGTCAGTAAATGCTTTCTGTGTGAATATAAAGATTTTTGAGTTTGGACCCTTTGCTTCCACATAAAAATCAAGTGCGCCCTGGCCTTGGCATAGTGCGCACACCTCTAATCCCAGCACCCAGGGATAGGGAGGTAGAGGCAGCTGATCTCTGTGAGTTTAAGGCCAGCCTGGTCTCCATAGCAGGCTCCAGGTCAGCCAGGGCTACACAATAGAGGCCCTGTCTCAAAATGTTAGTAAGTAAAATGAATAAAATATTTTTCTCGGGCTGGAGAGATGGCTCAGAGGTTAAGAATACTTGCTGTTCTTCCAAAGGTCCTGAGTTCAATTCCCAGCAACCACATGGTGGCTCACAACCATCTATAGTAAGATCTGGTGTGCAGGCAGACTGTTACTGTATGAATAATAAAATAAATATTTAAAAAAAATATTTTTCTCAAGTAATGTAGACAGTATCTGAGGAAGGCATCCAACACTGACCTCCAGCCTCTGCAGGCATGAGCGAATCCCCCCTCCACCCCACAAGACCGAGGGTGACTAATGAGTGCAACAGGTAACCCATAAATGGTGGCGATGGTCACTATTAATAGTGCTGACGAGGAGACAGCAACAGGGCTGGACCTTCATGGTGAGGCCGAGTGACAAAGGTAGAGACTAAAGGAGAAAATTCCACCCAGAAAGTGCAGAATGAGCTGAGCTGGGGGGGAGGGGGAGGGTTTCCTCATGAAGGAGTGAGGAGACCTGGAGAAATGGCTGCTGAGCCCAGGATGTCAGAGGATAGACAGGCAGAGGCAATACCAGTTCTCTGGGACCTGAGGGAGGAAATGCCCAAACCTGATGGCTCCAGTCTAGGCGGGGTGTCCCTGGGGGACAACGGGAAGAAGACTTGCTTCAAGTTACTACCCCCACAGGCCAGTCCATATATGCTGCCCCCCCATAGTGGCCCCAACAAGATGGACATACCGTGGGCTGTACTGTTCTCGCAGCTCCTATTTAAAGGGCTGCCTGCCTGAGGACCCAGGTCACCCCATCTGACTCTCCACATCAACCTGCTCCTCGTTCTCTTCTCATCCCAAGAAGAAGGGCAAGAGTTTAATAATCTGCCCTTTTCATGCAAATATATGTAAATACCACAGAACATTTCCGTCACAGGAGATCTTGACATCTAGAATCTGAGAGGAAGAAGGAATTGCAGAGGACTCTGGAGGAGACATGTTCATCCTCTGCCCGCTGGCCTTGTGTCTCTATGCAGAACCCAAGGAACTGCAAGCCAACAGAGCTGTCTCCCTGCCCCGTTGTCTGGGAGCCCCAAGAAGGACTGGGAAGGGTCCTCCAGGTTCCCAAAGTAAGGAAAGCTGGGGAACTAGCAGGAAGAGCTCTTGGGGTAACCGATGGAGGCTGGGTATGGTTGTTTGAATAAGAATGGTCCTTACAGGCTCACATATTTAAATGCTTAGTCATTAGGGTGTGGCACTATTTGAGAAGGATTAGGGGAAGCATGTCATTGGAGGTGGGCTCTGAAGTTTCAAAAGCTCATGACCTGTTCAGTCTCTCTCTCTCTCTCTGTGTGTGTGTGTGTGTGTGTGTGGACGCTCACGCATTTC
This sequence comes from Pachyuromys duprasi, assembly GCA_028658305.1. NCBI lineage: Eukaryota > Metazoa > Chordata > Mammalia > Rodentia > Muridae > Pachyuromys > Pachyuromys duprasi. The sequence continues at coordinate 106,731,129 of CM053763.1, forward strand.
TTCCTTTGGATCAGGTTGTAGGTCTCAATTACTTCTCCAGCACCATGCCCGCCTGCATGCAGCCACGCTCTCTACTATGGTGAAAATGACCAAACCTCTAAAATTGTAAGCAAGCCCCTAGTTCTATGCTTTCCCTTATAAGAGTTGCCTTGTTGACACTTGGTGGTGGCACACACCTTTAGTCCCAGCACTCGGAAGGCAGAGGCAGGTGGATCTCTGAGTTCAAGGCCAGCCTGGTCTACAGAGTGAGTTCTAGGACAGCCAGGGCTACACAGAAACCCTGTTTCAAAAAAAACAACCAACCCACCAAATAAATAAAAGAGTAGCCATGGTCACTCCTCACAGCAACAGAGCGCTGACTAAGACACTGGGGAGCAGCAGTTGCTGCTGAGTAGCCACAAAAGAGAAGTGGGAGCCTTCTCTGTGCCAGGCTCCAAAAGGATGGGTGCTCAGTGCCCTGGGGTGTGCCAAGTAGGTTGCACTGTCCACGTTTTACTGCAGAGGACAGTGAAGCTCCGAAAGGACCAATGGCTTGTCCCCAATTACAGAGCTAGAGAAGGATGATGATAGGATCCGAACAACAAATTCTGTTTCTTTTTTGGTCCTGAGCATGGGGCAGGACTCAGGACATCTGCCTCTGGAATTTCAGGGCGACCTGAATTGACAGGCAAGATGGAACCCAAGGGAGAGTCTGGGGCCTGAGCCTACCCTGAGTTTGCCTCTTGCACATACTAGGGCGGGGCTCTGTCTGCTATTTAGGGCTTTGGGTGCCTTTGGAGGGGCGAGTGTTGGAAGGAGCGGTGAGAATCTGCCCCACTGCTGGCTTGTGGCACTCCTGGAGGGTACTCAGACCTCGGACACCTGGTTCTTTTCCCCTGGGCAGGACAGCAGCAAGTCCACTCCTGTGCCAAGAGGGCAGGAGGCTTCCACAGGAGCAAGGAACCTGGAATCAGGCCAAGCTGGGATGCTGGGAAGGCTCCAGGTGTGGTGAAGCCTCTCCTCACGGTTCTTCACAGCACCCCTCTTCAGTAGCTCTCAGGATTTGAGTGAGAGGGCTGCTGGGTCCCATACTTGTTCCAGGATCTGGGTGGAGGAGTTTGGGGGATAAGTGGAGGCCTTTCTCAATCCATCTCCCCGTCCCCAGGTCTCAAGAGCTGCCAGAAACTGCTGAGTCGCAGTGTTGCCTTGGATGGTTGGTACCGTTTGTGTCTAGCACAGGGCTGAGCTCTCTCCCAGTCTTGGAACATGGACACTTCAGGAAGTGGCTGGCTCAGGAGAGCGAGGAAACAGGCGAAGCTCAGTGGTTATTTCTCTCTCTGCTCCCTAGGGGGAGCCAAAGTCCGCTGAAGCAAGGCACACCTTCCTCGCCTTCACTGACGGGTGCACGCCCAGCCCCTGCCCGGCCTGAAGAAGCTGGTCACTGACAGGGTGCGTGTCATTTGGAAGGACCTAAAAGTCTCTGTGGAAGTTGAGGCTTAGGAGCAATTTACAGGTAGAAACAAAGACAGACTCAGAGAGGTGGGAAGGGCTGAGGAGTCAGGAGAGTAAGAGAGAGGAGGCGTTGGGTGTGAGTGTTTAGCAGCAGACTAACATGCATCCAGGACCTTTGCAAAAAGGCTAGTTTATAGAGGACATTGCATTACCGATATGGAGGACAATGGGGGATCCATGATTTTAGGCAGAAAAGAGGCCACGTGAGACTCATTTTTAGCAAGGTAAGTCAGATGTGGTAGTATATGCCTGTAATCCTAACAAACACTTGGGAGGCAGAGGCAGGGCTATCTGGAACTAGAGGCCCAGATTGGGCACAGTGAGGCCCTGTCTCAGTCACAGGAAGCGTGGGGCTGGAGAGCTGGATCCGTGGTTAAAAGCGAGCACTGGCCAGGCAGAGGAGCCACACTTGTGGCCCATAACTGCCTGTAACTGCAGCTGCAGGGGCTCTGGCATGCTCTTCCTTAAGCACCTGCACTCACACCATACACACACTCTCTCCCCTAAATACATAACACCTGTACTTACACCTGTATACGCTCACATCTGTATACACGTGCGCGCGCGCGCACACACACACACACACTTTCTACTCTCTCTCTCCCGTAGACACACAATTTCTTTTAGTCTAAAAAGCAAAACAAAAACAGGCTGGACCATAGACGGTACACTGAAGTAGGGGGTGAGGGAGAGGCGGAGCCTTAGAGGTTAGAGATGGACAAGGCAGAAGGTCATGGAAACGGCACCGACGGAATTGGACATATGTTGTCTGGAAGACACTGGAAGAGCAGCAGGCACTCGCCCACCCCTGACAAGGGTTTTCTGTGCAGCGGGGGAGCTGCTTTATAGACCAGGCTGGCCTCTGTCTCCTGAGTGCTAGGATTAAAGAGTGCACCACTACCGCTCTGAAAAATACTTAAGAGGGGCATTCCAAGGCTAGAGGACTACTCAGGGAAGGAAGAAAAGGCAGCAGTGAAAGGCCTGGAATCCTAAACAGTTTAGGTCTCTGGGGGCAACATCTATGCTTTAAATATCTCATTTCCTATCATGCAAACAAAACCGGTTATTTTGCCTGACTTCCTGCAGGACTGGCGATCTCCCAGCGATGGGGACAGTGTTTTATTATTTTAATCTTCCCAGGAGCTTACAAGATTTTGTCTTGGGTTGAGTGTCAACAAAAGTTAGTGAAGAATCATTATTCAGGAGCTAAGCTCACTCAGAGGAGTTTCATTTGTGCCATAACCCAAAGTGAAGGGAAAGGTCCGCCCTGTGCCCACATCCACCCAGCCCCAGCTGCACTCCGCCTGGTCTCTCCTGCGCCAGGCCAGTTTGGAGCAGTAGCAGGTGCACAGGTCCCAGTCTTGGCTGCAGGTTTGGGGATACAGGAGTCTGAGCTCTGGCTGGGGAATGAGAATTCACTCTGGAGAGTGAGTTCCCAACAAGAAGGCTGTACCAGCCCAAACCCTCCCATCCCGACCTCTTCTCCCTCCCAGGTACCCAGGAAGCACAGGTGGAGCTGGAAGACTTCAACAGCAGCTTCACCTTTGATCACTGTGCTGCCTTCCATCTCATGGGGGGAAGCGGGCCGCTACCAGTGGACTCTGGGTAAGTTCTTAGGGGTACTGCAGGTGAGTGGCCTACAGGAGGCCTTTAGGGCAGGGGAACAGGGAGACTGGCTGTTTCTCAACATTGTCCCAGCATTCACAAACAAACTTAGGTGTCCTCTGTGGGCCTCAGTTTCCCCATCTGAGAAGTCTTGAAACAGGGTGGTGCCAGTTGTTAAGTATTAGGCTCTGGGGAGAAATAGCCTCAGAGTGCAGGTGGTATTTCCTGTGGGGCTCTGGGCAAATCCCTTGCCAGTGACAGCCTCAGTTTCTCCTTGTACAAAAGGAGTGAGGACACAGTGTGTGGGGAGGACCGTTATCTGCGGCTTTGTCCACTTTGTTGGCTTCATTGTGCATCACCATTCTCTTCTCTGGGAGATGGGCCAGAGACACTTCCTTCAGAGAAGCCTTGAGTGCTAGGAGATATCTGAAAGGGGGAAGTGGTTATGGGGAGGTGCCTCTGCGGAGCCCCCTTTCCTGCCCAGGCTCACGAAGTTCCTCCAGCTCTCCCTGGCATACAGCTGCCCAGGCTGCTAACGGGCTGAGAATAGACAAAGAGGCTGGAGAGAAACTGGGAACTCTGGAGAGGATAAGGCTTGGGGCAGGCTGATGGCTTGGAACATGATAGTCCCGAGTTTGAGTCCTACTTTGCACTGTGACTAGCTGACCGATCACAGGCAACCAGACCAACAAAAACTGGCTCCGTGGCACTCTAGGGATGATATGGAGCCTGGTGACATTCACCTCATCACTGGTTGGAGGGTGCCAGACATGCTGGAGGGTGCCAAGGTACCTTCCACTCCTCCCTGCAGAGGCCTATGTGCTTCCACAGTAGGAAGCCCTTTTAGCATCTATGATGTAGACCATTATTCAAATTGGGGCCACTGTGCAGTGACTGTCCCTCATGCCTGGTGGTACAGTTCCTGCTACAGAGCCAATCTCAAGGGGCACGATGCCCCATCTGAGGCCACTACCTATAAGTATGACATTGACTGGGCCTCAGGCAAAGGCATGTGTGGGTCACCCTGTTGTGGGGTCATACATGCTTAGCTAGAACACTCAGCATCCTTATCGCTCCTTACAGCTTCCGTCTCTTAGCCACCTCATTGCCAACCGCCTCTGCTATCTTTGTAACCCTTTCCTGGCTTTCAGGATGCTTTCTTACTAGGGAGAAAACCCATAGAAAACAGAGCAGGAACAGGAGCTTCAGCCTTCGGTAGGGAAGAACTTGTACTCGGGAAGATGGAGGGGTCAGCCTCCTCAGGGTTTCTGTCCCTAGAAGAATGCAAGACAATGCCAGAGGGGCATCTAGCAGTAAGACTGAGAGATTCAACCATCTACTGACAATCCTCCCAGGCCCTCGGTCTTCTACAACTGGATGGGTCTGTGGACAGCTTTCTCACCCTGTGGTTAGTTGGTTGGTTTTGGTTTTTGAGACAGGGCTTCACTCCCTGGCTGTCCCAGAATTCACTCTGTAGACCAGGCTGGTCTCAAACTCACAGAGATCCGGTGGCCTCTGCCTCCCCAGTGCAGGGATTACAGACATACTGCACCTCTACCCTGTTCCTATTTGTTTCTTGTAAAGGGTTTTCCACCCTAACCTCTGTAGTGGGCCCAATTCTCCCTCTTTAACGCTTCTTGTCTGTCCCATTGGTTCAAACCAAGGTAGGTGTATTTGCCTCCCAGGAGGCAACAGGACTGTTTCACAGGCTTCCTACCATTTGTTGAACAGTCTACTTATCCAAAGCCTCAATAGATTATTTTTGAAAATATTTTTAGGTTTATATATTTTATGTACAGGAGTGTTTTGCCTGCATGTATGTATGTGCACTGTGTACGTGTCTGATGCCTAAGCCGGTCAGGAGAGGGACTGCAGGTACAGATGGTTGTGAGCCACCACGTAGGTGCTAGAAACCGAACCCAGGGTCTTCTGCAGGAGTAACAAATGCTTTTAACAACAAATTTAACAACATATGGCAGAAACATGCTTCGAACCTCAGACTCTCAAAGTCCCCAACTCCCTCCTTCAAGGACCATTAAGGTTTATACCAACTCATTGCCTTACTCACTAAGGTTCTTGGTGAATTTGAAGCTGTGATGCTTTTGTAACCCAAAAAGCTGGGGCTTCTGGGTTCCCTTCAAAGAGTAGATAAGAAGTGTTTACAGTGGAAGTGCTTCACAGCCCCATGGTCAAGTCTTGGTAGGCGCCTATCGTCAGCAGGGCTTCACATCAAGTTGGGCTCTGGGAAAAGCAGCTCATCAACGCTTAGATGCCAAATCCTACCAGCAGGAACATTACCCGTGACACCTCCTACTCAGAATGTTTTGCCCAGGCCCCCTTAGTGTCCTGAGAGCCATTCATTCGCCCGCTCCCTGCAGAGTGGAGTCCTCCTGTTGCCTATCCCTGGCCTGGGCGCACATCCTACGATCGCCTGCAATGAGCAGTCTACTGTGTTTGGCCGGCTTCGGGTCACAGGCTGTTCCGGAAGTGGACAGTGTCAGAGGTACTAGCGGGAGAGGAGGGAGGGCGAGCCGCTGGGGAGCCTCATTGCCCCAGGGCCGAGGGTGGAGCTTTCCCAGTCGGGAAAGGGCTGGGCCCAGCCTACATGTGAGGGTAGGACAGAGCGACTGCCAGCGCTTCTTTGAGAAGTCTGGGTGTCGCATGCTGCCTGCTGGATTCCCGGGATACCTTCTGTGACCTGTGAGCCGAGGATTACTGGGTACTCCAGATTCCCAGAACCCAGTCCCGGATTGCAGACCTGTAAGGGCCATGAAAGTTTGAGCAAAGATTTCTCTCTGGACTTCAGATTTCCGGAACAGGACGTCCAGCCCATCTCCGGACCCCGGCTGGATCCACATCCCCAGCCTCGTGCCCTGTCCCGGGTCCCCCGCGCCAGGCGCCGCGCGCCCGAGCGCCCCCGCATGGCGGGGCCGTGTCCCGGGGCCGGGGCTCTAGAACGGGCGGGCAGCTGCTGGCAGGACCCGCTGGCGGAGGCGCTGAGCCGGGGCCGCCCCTCCCCTGCGGTCGCCGGCCGGGGCTGCGCAAGGAGCCGGCCGCTCAGCGTGGTCTACGTGCTGACCCGGGAGCCCGGGCCCGGGGTGGAGCCCGGGGCGGGAACCGAGGCCGAGCCGCTGCCGCTGCGATGCCTGCGCGAGGCCTGCGCTCAGCTCCAGGGCACGCGGCCAGCTCCGCAGCTGCGCAGCCTGCCCTTCGCGACTCTGGCGCTAGGCGACACCGCGGCGCTCGACTCCTTCTACAACGCGGGTGAGCGCCTCGGGGCGGGGCTTGGGCCGGGGCGGGGCTAGGGGCGGGGCTCGGCGACCCCTGTCCGGGTGGTCGTGGGTACCAGGTCTGCGGCGTTCACGGTAAAATATAGCAGGACTTGGGACGGGCCTGTGACGACAATAGGGGAATTTAGAGGATTATGGACGCGGTGGGGCTCCAGATTGGCTGTGGGGATCCAGGCCGGGTCCTGAGCGGGAGTTTAAGTATCCTTCGGTGAGTGGGGAGCGTGGCGCCGAACAGGTAGGGCGAGGCAGGGAAACTCTAAGAGGCGGGGCGTGGGATGGGTGGGGCAGAGCTGTGGGTCTCTGTGTAGGCGGGAGAACTCATTTTAAGGATGATGTCACTGCTTGCTCCCGAGGCTGAACCCTGAGATGGAGTTGGAAGCTCTCCTTAGGGCAAGGGGCCGCCTCTACGTGGTTGGGGTTGATAAATCCTTGCACTACTGTCCGAGAGGCGGGAAAGAAAGCGCTGAGACAACCCTTAGGCACCGGCTCATAGGAGAGAGGGATTGTCTTTGGAATCAAGAGAGAATGGTCAGGGCCGGGGTGGGTCTGGAGGAGGGACAGGGCGTCCAGGGATGAGGTCAGAAGATGGCCATTTCTCACACACCCGGATGCTCCATTCTGATCCCTGTTTGTTCACCCCAGAGTCAGAGAACCGTGTATCCTGGACATCTGTTAAATTGCAGCTTCAAACCGAAGGCTGACCCCGATCAGATCACAGATACAGTGACGGACTCATCCGTGTTGACTCACACGGCCCCTCCCTTGCAGACATTGTCACTTAAAGATGGCTGGATACAGTAAGCTGTGCACACACACATAAAAGCACAAGATTGCCTTCACGCGCTGATGGTGCAGCTCACCCTCAAGACCCCAGCCTCAAGGCTGGAGAGATGGTTCTTCTGTTAAGAGCACTTGCTGCTCTTTCAGAGGACCATAGGTTGCCAGCACGCACTAGAGGAAAGTTACAACCCCTTGTAACTTCATCTCCAGAGGATCTGATGCCCTCTTCTGTTACATGTCACACCAACACACACATATACATATAAACGAGAGAGAGAATGAGCAGGTTGAGGGGCCAGAGTATGAGATTTCTATTTGCAAAGTGTCTGTCTCCTATATAACCTGGAACTGGCCAGCTGAAGCATCCTCATATCTCCTTCCCGGGGGAGCCTGACAGGAGGTGCAGGCAAGGTGGTGGAAATGGTGTGCATCTCCAGGCTCCTTCCTCACTGAGCTTCAGCGCTCAGGTCTATACCTTTGTGTCCACAGATGTCGTGGTGCTGGAGGTGAGCAACTCCCTGGCACAACCCTCCTTGTTCTACCACCTCGGCGTGCGTGAGAGCTTCAGCATGACCAACAACGTGCTGCTCTGTTCCCAGGCCGAGCTCCCTGACCTGCAGGCCCTGCGGGTAGGTGGCCAGGTGGGGACAGGGACAGGGTTGGGGTGTGGCCTTCCCAGAACGCCAGGATCTGACTGTCTGCCTCCTGCAGGAGGATGTTTTCCAGAAGAACTCGGTGAGCCGAATCTGCCCCTCTAGTGACCTCTGACCTCCACTAATCTTCCCAGCCTCCTCAATTTAACTCTAACATCAGTGTGACCCTCTGTTCCATGTAGCCTCCTCCTGTAAAGTGTGGCCCTTCTCTGTTATTCCTCTGTCTTCACTGGTACTAATCTCTGACCACTCTCAAACCCTGTGCTGACCTGTGTGAGACCTCCACTAATTGCTGCCTTCTTCCCACCAGGACTGCGTTGGCAGCTACACACTGATCCCTTATGTGGTGACAGCCACTGGCCGGGTGTTATGTGGCGATGCAGGCCTCCTGAGGGGCATAGCCGATGGGCTAGTACAGGCTGGGGTGGGCACTGAAGCCCTTCTCACTCCCCTGGTGGGCCGGCTTGCCCGCCTGTTGGAGACCACACCCACAGACTCTTGGTAATGGGGCTCAGAGGAAGGGGGCACCAGGAAGAGGCTGATGAAGGTAGAGTCCTCTGGGGCTGAGGGACAGGCTCCTCATTCTGTCTCTCTCTCCCTTCCCTGGCCTTGGGCATCAGCGGCTATTTCCGGGAGACCATTCGGCAGGACATCCGGCAGGCTCGGGAGCGGTTCAGTGGGCAGCAGCTGAGGCAGGAGCTGGCTCGCCTCCAGCGGAGGCTGGACAGCGTAGAGCTGTTGAGCCCTGACATCATCATGAATCTGCTGCTGTCATACCGCGATGTGCAGGTGTGTGCCGTTCAGAGGCCGAGGACTAGGATATAGTTCCAGCACCCCAGTGGTATAATCAGGAAGGGCAGGAGTCTGAGGTCATCCTGTTTACAAGCAAATTTGAGGACAGCCTCGGCTTCAAGAGATCCTGTGTCAAAACCTGGATAGAGTGAGCGAGGGCGGGGGGAGGGAGAGAGATCATTGTACGACAGGCATTTGTTGCCAGACAAATACACATTCAGCTCCTGGCTGAGCCTCGCTGATGGTTTTTAAGTAAACTGCCTAAGCTCCTCTGAGCCTCCACTTCCTTATTTGTTTTATTTATTTATTTTTTAAACATGATCTCACTGTGTAATCCCAGCTGGCCTGGAACTAAATGTGTAGACCAGGCTGGCCTGCACATCCTGCTTCTGCCTCCTGAGTGCTGGGCTAACGTCTTGTGCCACCACACGTGGCTCTATTGATGATTTTTTTAAAAGATGTATTTTATTCCTTTTAGCTGTGTGTATTTGTGTGTGTGTGAGCTGGGGGTTGTATGTTATGTGTGCAGTTGCCCCGAGGAAGCCGGAAGAGGGTGACGGATCCCTTGGCGCTGGAGTTACAGGGGGTTGTGAGCTTTCTCAAGGGTTCTGGGAACCGACCTGGCCTCCCCTGGAAGGGCCGCAAGCACTCTTGGCTGCTGCGGAGCCGTCTCTGCAGCCCACCTGGCCTTCTCTCTGAGGGAGGATGATGTCACCGCCTTACAGGTGCATTTGTGAGGTTAGAGACACCCAGCCTGGGGTGTGCAGTGGGCTCTTCAAGAAGGTGTGGTCTGCAGATCTGCTTGGATTGAGGGAGGTGTGCGAAGTCTTCAGGGTGTGGGCAGGAGTGGGGCAAGCCCGGACTCAAGATTTCCCTTCAAACCGGGAGTAGGCACACATGTCTTAAATGTCAGCACTCAGGAGGCAGAGGTAGGCAGATTTCTATGGGTTCAAGGCTAGCCCGGTCTACAGAGTTCCAGGACAAACCCAGGACTGTGTAGAGAAACCTTTATCTCAAAAACAAACTTTCAGCAGTAGTGGTACATGCATTTAATCCCAGAACTTTGGAAGCAGAGGCAGGTGGATCTCTATGAGTTTGAGGCCAGCCTGGTCTACAGAGGGAGTTCCAGGACAGCCAAGGCTACACAGAGAGACCCCAGCTTAAATTTAAAAAAAAAAAGATTTTTTTTTCCCTCTCCATGTCAAGGGCTCATCATGGCTACTCTTGTCCCCTCATACAGGACTACTCGGCCATCATTGAGCTGGTGGAGACACTGCAGGCCTTGCCCACCTGCGATGTGGCTGAACAGCACAATGTCTCTTTCCACTACACATTTGCCCTCAACAGGTGAGTGGTGGGGTGGGGCTTGAGTCAGGGTCGAGGGAAGTCTCTGTGGCCTGTTCTCTGCCAAGCAGTCTGGAACCACTGCTCCTCAGCGAATTTGCTGACCTGGATACCAATGTCAAGAGGCTCCCGTTGGCCTGGGTTGAGGCTCATGGTGGAATAGGGGGTGGTGTCCCCTCCACAGGGTGGTAGCTGTCTGAGGTCATTTGCAACTGGAACTCACTTCCACCCGGGGTCACTAACTCTAGCGATCAGTGCTGGCCAGCCATCCGACTTTATTAATGTAAAGTCCCCAGCAGAGTCCCTTCTCTTTATGGTCTCTTGGGTCCCAGGACCGGGTGGGTCAGAGGCGTCAGACAGGTCTTCAGCCCGCTTTCCTCTGCTTCAGGAGGAACAGGCCTGGGGACCGGGAGAAAGCCCTGGCCGTGCTGCTGCCATTGGTGCAGGGCGAAGGCCCTGTACCACCCGACCTGTACTGCATGTGCGGTCGCATCTACAAGGACATGTTCTTCAGCTCTGGCTTCCAAAACTCCAGACACCTGGAGCGGGCCTATCACTGGTCAGTCACACATGCGAGTGGGTAGAGGGCTTAGCTATGGGGATGGAGGATGGGGATGAAGGATGGGGTTGGCGGCGCCCATCCAGCCCTGGCTCCGCCACCTGACCTGCCTTCAGGTACCGCAAGGCTTTTGACGTGGAGCCCAGCCTACACTCAGGCATCAATGCAGCTGTGCTCCTCATTGCGGCTGGGCAGCATTTTGAAGACTCTGAGGAGCTCCAGCTGATAGGTAAGGCCTGCTGCTAGCCCAGGGCACCCAGCACAGGATCCAGACAGACTTACAGAGAGGCCTAGGAAAGAACCTTGGGTAGGAAGAAGTGCTGATTCATGGACTTTGAGAGTGGTCTAGTCCTAACCACACTGAAGGCCTCACACCTGTCTGAGGCCTCAGAAAGAAGCCTTTGGGTCCCACACACTTCCCAAGCTCACACTTCTGTTTGTCACACTCGGTCCCAAGCCCTCACCTGTGCTAGGATCTCACCACCTATGATCTGGTTGCACCTGCCTATATCCGCGTCCATACCCCTGTGCGTGTAGATTGCAGTGTGACCCGCACTTGGGCCTTGCTCACTCCAGCACCTACACTCAATTGAGCCCGTGCCTCCCTGTCCCCAGGCATGAAGCTGGGCTGCCTGCTAGCACGCAAAGGCTGTGTGGAGAAGATGCAGTACTACTGGGATGTGGGATTCTACCTGGGGGCCCAGATCCTTGCCAATGACCCCATCCAGGTGGTGCTGGCTGCAGAACAGCTGTACAAACTCAACGCCCCCATATGGTAGGCAGACCTTCATCCCTGCATCCACGTCCACGGGCACCCCAGTCATGACCCAGTACTTTTGACACCACTGCCTATGGTACCCGATGCCCATGTTCTGTCTATACTCAGCTGGCAGCACCAGCTGGTGCCTGGGCTGATCTGAAGCCAGGGCTGCGTGTGCTTCAGGTACTTGGTGTCCGTGATGGAAACCTTCCTACTGTACCAGCATTTCAGACCCACACCAGAGCCCTCGGGGGGACCCCTGCTGCGAGCTCACTTCTGGCTGCACTTCTTGCTGCAATCCTGTCAGCCTTTCAAGACAGCCTCCTCTCAGGATGACCGGTGCCTGGTGAGGCCAGTGGGACCCAGGGACCCAGGGGTGAGGCACGCACGTTCTGACAGATCCCTTTCCCCTGCTGCCTGCTTACAGGTGCTGGTGCTGGAGATAAACAGAGTTCTGCTCCCTGCAAAGCTCGAGATTCAGGGGACGGACCCCGTGAGCGCAGTGACCGTAAGCTTGCTGGAGCCCGAGTCTCAGGTGAACAGACTCCCTTACTCAGTGCTATGCATTTCCTTCTACCCTTTCTAGCCCCAGAACCTCCACAAACTTGCCCCCTCCCTCGCTTCTCACAGGAGGATCCTTCCAGCTGGACCTTCCCAGTCAGCTCCATCTGTGGGATCAGGTGAGTGGCAGAACCTTCTGGTAGGCCCCTGCGCTGCCAAGCCTGGCATTCACTGGCCTCTCTCCTTCCCTAGCGCCTCCAAGCTGGACCAACGCTGCTGCTTCCTCTACGTGCTTCCCCCCGCCCAGGACGTCCAGCTGTGCTTCCCCAGCGCAGAGCGCTGCCAGTGGTGTGCCTACCCCTCCCGAGCTGGGGCTGGAATGCCCAGGGCACTGAGGGAAAGGGGGGGTGGGGAAGAAATTGGCCTGGGACTCTTGGGGCACAGTTCCTGTCTAGATTGTCCCTTCCAGCTGTTTGCCCTCTTCAGGTTCTGCGGCCTAATTCAGGTCTTGGTGATGAATCCAGATTCCTCGGCACCCACAGAGGAGGCAGAGGGCGCAGGAGAGGTGTTGGAGGTGAGGCTGTGGACCCGGGGCCATAGGACAGCTAGGAGTGAAGGGGCCTGCTGAGATGGGTATTCTTCTCTGTGCCCTGCAGTTTGATTACGAATACTCGGAGACCGGGGAGCGGCTGGTGCTGGGCAAAGGCACATATGGGGTGGTGTATGCCGGCCGTGATAGGCACACGAGGGTCCGAATCGCCATCAAGGAGATCCCAGAGCGGGATAGCAGGTGGGGTGCATTGGTTCACACAGGTCCAGGGGGTCGGAAGAGCGGGTGGTGGGAGCAGGTTGTGTGTGTGTGTTGGAGACGTGAGAGTTGGGCTGCTGTGGGCGTGGAAAGGTGGCTGGTTGGTGGTTGGACTGGGGATGGTGGCCCTTACAGGATGGCAAATGAGGGAGGCCTGTGGGGGGGGGTGTTGACTCTGGGGCTGTGGTCTCACAGTGCAGGGTACGGAGCTGTGGAGGATTGCCTCTGCTCACACCTTGCCCACTGCTCTCCCTTCTGCATTTGCAGGTTCTCTCAGCCTCTGCACGAAGAGATCGCCCTTCACAAACGGCTGCGGCACAAGAACATAGTGCGCTATCTGGGCTCGGCCAGCCAGGGTGGCTACCTCAAGATCTTCATGGAGGAAGTGCCTGGAGGTACCAGCCCTGCATGGGAGGGGAGTGAAACTTGAGGTGTGGGGCATGGGGACAGAGCCAGGCAGGGGTGGCAAACCCTGTGAACCCTAGCGTGGGTGGGTGTCACCTAGAATTAGCTGACCACGTGGGTTTGGTGATGAGTCTGGGTCATGGGGATGGGTGTGCCTGGGCCTTGAGCAGAGGGACTCGGGCGGGGTAAGTGGGTGTTAATTACAAACTTGGCTCTCCGCTCCCCAGGGAGCCTGTCCTCCTTGCTCAGGTCAGTGTGGGGACCCCTAAAGGACAACGAGAGTACCATTAGTTTCTACACACGTCAGATCCTGCAGGGACTCAGCTACCTCCATGAGAACCGCATCGTGCACCGGGACATCAAGGTCAGCCATGTGGCTGGTCTGGGTGTGTGGCCACACGGTGCCAGACTGAAGCTGGCAGTATGGAGTGAGAGAGCATGCCTTTTGCAAAGGGTGGGGAGGATCCTTCAAAGAGGTCCCTGAAAGGAGAAAAGGTCATGTCTGAAGCAGGGTCAGAGACCAGCTGTTAGAAGGACCTATACCTGGGATGACAGGGAGGGGATACTGAGAGAGGCTGGCCTGGGATGTAACCCCAGATTTGGGTCCCAGGATGGGGGAGAGTCTGGTTCATATCGGGGACCAACCCCAGCATCTGCTTCAATCAGGGGGACAACGTGCTGATCAACACCTTCAGTGGGTTGCTTAAGATTTCGGACTTTGGCACCTCCAAGCGGCTGGCTGGCATCACACCCTGCACGGAGACTTTCACAGGTAACGGGGTGGGGAGTGGGGGTGTGGAACTCTTGGAGACTTCTCAGGAAGGAACTCTTGGACTTCCTTCTGGGCACAGAGTCACGGTTCTAGTGGTGAATGGGATCTGGAGACAGGTGCCTAGATACAGGAAGAACCGATAAAATCTAGACCCTGAGTTTAGCACACCTAAAATGGATGTAAGGCAGTGTATGTTGGAGGGTACAGTGGGTTGGTAGAATTTGGGGGGAGAATGGTGAAATGTCAGGTACAAGCTGGAACCCTCCTATGGCTGATGGATCTTTGAATGCCATACAGCCCAGCATAGGGGATGGAAGCTTGCGGGGCTGGAGAGATGGCTGTTCTTCCAAAGGCCTTGAGTTTAATTCCCAGCAACCACATGGTGGCTCACAACCATCTATGGTGAGATCTGGTGCCCTCTTTTGGCCTGCAGGCACACATGCAGGCAGAACTCTGTACAAATAATATTAAAAAATAAAATCTGGGTGTGGTGCCTTACACCTTTAAATCCCAGCACCCTGGGAGGCAGAGGCAGGCAGATCTCAGCCTGGTCTACAGTACGAGTTCCAGGACAGCCAGGGCTACACAGAGAAACCCTGTTTTGAGAAAACCAAACCAAAACAAAACAAACCAAAACAAAAAAACCCCAAACCATCGCTAGGTGACAGAGACTACGTGGATGATGAAACTCAAGATAGGACTCACTATTTGAGATGATAGGTTCAGCATGGGTTCAGGGGGTCAGAGGATGATGGAGACGTTGAAGCCCAGATTGGCACTGTTGGTCCTATCCATGTCCTAGGGACTCTGCAGTACATGGCCCCCGAAATCATTGACCAGGGCCCACGAGGGTATGGAAAGGCAGCCGACATCTGGTCTCTGGGCTGCACTGTGATTGAAATGGCCACAGGTCGACCACCCTTCCACGAACTAGGGAGCCCGCAGGCTGCGATGTTTAAGGCGAGTCTCTCTGGGATGTGGCCTGTGGGTGGAGCCAGACGGGGTGTTGAGCATGTCTGATCTTGGGTTTATCTTCTCTGCCCCACCTCCACAGGTGGGCATGTACAAGGTACATCCACCAATGCCCAGTTCTCTGTCAGCTGAGGCCCAAGCCTTCCTCTTGCGAACTTTTGAGCCAGACCCCCGCCTCCGAGCCAGTGCCCAAGAGCTGCTGGGAGACCCCTTCCTGCAGCCAGGGCGGAGGAGCCGCAGCCCCGGCTCTCCCCGTCATGCTCCCCGGCCCGCAGGTGCTATGAGGGTGAAGGGAGTGAAGCCAGACCAGGGCAGCGGGGCTGAGAAGACTGACAGCTTGCCCCTCCCTCAGGTGCCCCTTCCGGTGCTTCCGGTCCTTCGGCTGACTCAGCCACCCACTCTCAGACATTCCCAAGGCCTCAGGCACCCTCTCAGCACCCACCCAGTCCCCCAAAGCGCTGCCTTAGTTATGGGGACACCAGCCATCTCCGGTGAGCGCCTAGGGTCCTGGAGTGGGTTCCCTTCATCTCGTGTTTTTGCCTTTGTATTAATTTCCTCCAGAAAAAGCGCCCCCCGTCCCAAACACCCTGACCACTTATAAAAACAGCACCTAGTCCCTCCTGCCCTCTCCCAGATGCCTGTTGCATTCACTCTGCCCACCCCCAGCTGGGCTTAATTTCTGTTATCCGAGTGAAGTAGGCATAAAAGAGAGCCCAGAATTCAAACCCTGCGGCAGAAGTGCCTGCGTGGCGCTGCCCACCCTCCATCTGATGCTCTTCATTGTGCCCAGTGTTCCTGAGGAGCCCGCAGCAGAGGAACCCGCGTCCCCAGAAGAGAGTTCGGGGCTGAGTCTGCTGCACCAGGAGAGCAAGCGCCGGGCCATGCTGGCTGCGGTGCTGGAACAGGAGTTGCCCACACTGGCAGAGAATCTACTGGAGCAGGAACAGGTGGGCGGCCCGCCCCAGCGCCCCCTGGTGGCCGATCTGGGAGAACTAAGGGCCCACCGGCGAGCATCTCTATTGAACGCGGTCGGGAACACCCACGGACGTCCTCTCTCTTTTTAGGATTCTCGACTCAGCAGGAATCATGTAGAACAGCTGCTTCGCTGCCTCGGGGCACAAATCCACACTCCTAACCGCCGGCAGCTGGCCCAGGACCTGCGGGCCCTGCAAGCTCATCTGCGGGCCCAGGGCCTGGGGCCTGCACTTCTGAATGGGCCTCTCTTCGCCTTTCCAGAGGCGGTGAGGAAGCTTCCTCGCAGTTACAGGTTGCGAACTCCCTGCAAGGACTTGATGTTCCAGGATTCTCTGACTTCCGGGAAAACATACGCCCTGCCCTGGCCTCCCAATCCCGCCCTTGACTCCAAGTCTGCCCACCTCTCTTGGACTGCAGCAGACTTTCCAGGGCTTTGCGACTCAAGCCCCACCTCTGTTTGAGGTTCAACTGGCTCAGCCGCGCCCTCCTTCCCTCCCCAGGTGAAGCAGATCCTCCGCAGACGCCAGATCCGCCCACACTGGATGTTCGTGTTGAACTCGCTCCTCAGCCGCGCAGTGCGGGCGGCCCTGGCGGTGCTGGACGCGGGTAGGCGGGGTTGGAGCCCTGCAGCTCCCTGGTGGGGGTGTGGCTCTGGGGGCGTGGCGAACATAATAAGTGGTTAGTGGCTTTCCCGTCTCCCTGGCGGTCTGGGGTCCTAAAACTGGCGGGCGTCGCGCCCACCTTTGAGCTCAGCCCACTCGAACTGGCAGAGGTGGAGAAGAAAGCAGTCGCACCGAAGGCAGAGGAGTGGGGCCGAGGGGAGCCCCAGCAGAAACCGCAGGAGGACCAGCAGCTGCTGCAGAGCCAGTCCCCGCCAGAGCAGGGGCCTCCATCGCTGGTGGTGCAGCTGGGCCTCTTGCGAGCTGAGACTGACAGGTGAAGTCTCTTGGAATCGCCCGCATTCTGCTTCAACCCGCAGGCCATTTTGTTCAATCCCCCTCTACCCTCCCACAGGCTCCGGGCTGTGCTGGCTGAGAAGGAGCGTGAGTGCCAGGCCCTGGTGCAACAGGCCCTCCATCGGGTGGACGCAGAGACCAGGACCTACGCCCTAGCTTCAGAGGCCCCAGGTGAGCAGACCTGACTGGGGAATGGTGAACGTGAGGCCTCTTCTAGCAGAGGACACCTCTGTGCTCATCACCTGACCTTTTGACAGCCACTCTCCCGAAGGACCAGAGCCTGGTGCAGTGGCTTCAGGACCTGAGTGTAGACCCAGCCACTATCCAAACGGTGAGCAAGCGTGAGTGGCCGGCCTGCCCCTGCCCCCCACCCACCGAAGGCTCTTCTTTGGTCTTCCAGCTCTTCAAACTTTCTCACTGCTGCAGAGACTTTCAATACTGGAAGAGCCCTTACTATACTCCTTTCATTACACAGATGGGGAAACTGAGGCCACAGAGGGGAAGTTACCTGCCTGAGAATTTTGGTAGAAAAAAAGCAAGAACTTGAGTATCTAATGTCTGTCTGCATGTACACCTGCAGGTCAGAAGAGGGCACCAGATCTCATTATAGATAGTTATGAGCCACCATGTGGTTGCTGGGAATTGAACTCCGGACCTCTGGAAGAGCAGCCAGTGACCCATCTCTTTAGCCTGAACCTGAGTTTCTAATAGTTGTTTTTTTTTTTTTTACTTTATCTTTTCCTGTTTCTGTGGTTCTTGGTTCACAACCAGCTCCTGAGCCATAGCTTCAGCCTCCAAACCCTGCTCACCTGTGCCACTCAAGATGACCTTGTCTACACCCGAATCAGGTACACCTGGGGCCCTCGGGGGACGAGCCCCGCACACCTGCTGGTGATCTCCTCACGTCCCTTGCCCTGCAGCTATGGGCCTGCCTCCAGTGCTTAGGGCCCCCTAAAGAGAGAACACGGGCCTTCTGTTGGCTGAATTACATTGACCTCTGATGTCCCCAGGGGAGGGATGGTATGCCGAATTTGGAGAGCCATCTTGGCACAGCGAGCAAGAGCCACACCAGTTACCCCTGGACCCCGGGAGGCTGAGTGAGGGCCTCAAAGAACCCAGCCATGGATAAATGAACAGAGAAGACACAAACAGCTTTTGACACATCTATCTCAGAACCTGGGAGCAACCGCGAGACCCAGGCCCAACCCCAGTGGGTGGAACTAACTACAGATGCACCCAAGGACACTAAATACAACCAAAGACTATTAAACAGAACACTTGCCACCATGTTTGTCTTCGCAATTTCAGAAGGGGGTGGGGGAGTGTCCAGGGAGCAGCCCTTTGAGGTCTTCATGTCCGAGTGACCCCTTTTCACCCTCCTGGTTCTTCCATGCCTTACTGCCCAGACTTCATCCCCTGTTGAATAGGCAGTAGCTCCGCAAACAGACTTTATTGACTCCAGCCATGGGTGTAGTTTAGGTGGGGCTTCACAGATGGATTTGAGGGCTATGTCCTGGGGACCAGGTTGGTTCTGAGGGGCAGAAGGCCATCCACCCACTCACACGGCCGCTCCAGGAGTGTCCGCCACAGCTGCTTCTCCTCAGGTGTGGAATCCATCCAGGGCACCTGGAGCCCGTAGCTGGTGCCTGGATGTGGGGGGCCAGGGGAGAGGGTCCTGTCACCTTGACCACCTCGGGGCCCAAGAAAAACTTGCTGGTCCTAGATTATGCACTGTGCCCGATCATCCCTGGCTCTTTGAAGACGGAGCTTAAGGGTAATGGAGTGTCCAAGGCCATCCACTGAGCCTGTGCCTCCAAGCTCGGCTCCCCTTAGCCTCCCCCTGGCCACACTCACCGGTACCAAGGCTGAGACGTGTACCCCCCAGCTGGCGACTCGCCAGAGCCCCGTGGTCCCACAACGAGAGCTCAGCACAGGCTTGGCGTAGGTCAGCAGGCCCAAAACCATCATAAACCATGGTATGGTTGAACATGGGGCTGAGGCTTCTCCGAACCACTCTTGTACGTTGGCGGCTGGCCCGACTGTCATCAGGCAACACGGAGCTGTGACAGGTAAGAAACAAGGGCTGGTGTTAGGTGTCCTGCCATGACACTATCTGATATTGTAACCCTCCAGAAGGTTTGCAGTCCACAGGCTAGAGTCATCAGAGAAGGGAATCGCACTTAAGGAAATGCCTCCAGCTGGACAAGGTGGTGCACACCTGTAATCAGGCGGATCTCTGGGTTAGTTCCAGGTCAGCCAGGGGTATACAGAGAAATCCTGTCTTGAAAAACAAAACAAAAAAACCAAACAGAAGCCTCATAAAACTGGGCCTTGAGCAAGCCTGTAGAGCATTTCCTTAATTGCTGGTTGGTGTGGGAGGGTCCATTCCATTGTGGGTGGGGCCACCCCTGGGCTGGTAGTCCTGTATTCTATAAGAAAGGTAGGTCAAGTCATAAGGAGTAAGCCGGTAAGCAGCACTCCTCCATGTCACCTGCCTTTCGGTTCCTGCCCTGTCGGAGTTCCTGTCCTGGCTTCTTATAGTAATATGCTACAATGTGGAAGTATAAACCAAATAAACCCTTTTCTCCCCAATGTGCTTTTTGATCGTGGTATCTCATCAAAGCAACAGAAATCCTAACTAGACACAGCCCCTCAGTCCTGCCGAGTCCACCTTTACTGTTGTTGTTAGACAGGGTCCCACTATGTGGACTTGGCTGACCTGGAACTAGCTATGTAGACCAAACTGGCCTGGAACTCAGAGACACACTTGTCCCTGCCTCCCAAGAGCTAGGATTAAAAATACATGCCACCATGCCTAGCCTAAACTTTTATTTTAGAGACAGGTGTTGGTATAACATTCTTGTGGAATGTATACACTTTACCCTTGTTCATTCAAATGCTGATTTCTCTCCCTCACTATCTGATTTCAATCAGGACATTGCATTGTGATGTTTATTCTAAACATGACCTGTCTCAAGTTTGTGTAAACATGCCACCATTTGTTCTCTGTATTGTCAATAAAACAACCAGCCAGTGCTGAGCAATGGAGAGAATAGGATGGGACATCCTGATCCAGAGGGGAGGAGAGAGAAGAGAGTGGGGGAGAGTCTGAGAGAGAGAGAGAGAGAGGGAGGAGAGGACTTGAAACGAGGAGAAGAGATGAACCGGACCTAAGATGTGACTAAAAGCAAGTATAATGTGGGAAATCTGAATGGGAGGAAACTATTTGGGCTTGGAGGTTTAGGATGGAGTAACTATTGCCCAGCATTGTGCTCTGGGTTAATTAAATAAATCCCAGTCTCTGTGTGGTGATTTGGATGTAGAGCTGGTTTAGGAATAACCACTGTTTAACTAAAAGATAAATGGGATATAAATATTGATAATCAACAACACACAGGGGTCTTGTGTGTTCTCTGTAGCCACCGATGACCTTGAACTGACCCTCCTGCCTCCACTCCTAGCTGATGTAAGTTATCGGAATCCAACTGAAGGCTTCATCCATGCTACATAAACACCTCACCAACTCAGCCCCTGACTCAACTGATCACTTCCACCCCTGCCTCTGCTCGGGGGAGGGACAGGTTGGTGAGAGGTTGGGAGCAGAAGGAAGATACTGAGTGGCACCTTTCACTGCCTCTCACCATTGCACGTAGGTGTCCAGGGTCCCTGGCTTCAGTGGCACCAGGCCCTGGGCTTCCTTTATCCAGAAGTGTAGTTCCCCACTCAGAGGCTGGCCTCCTCCTGTGGGGACACTCAGGTTCAGACCATCTCCTCATGGGACAGTCTTCCCACCTCCCAGAGCAGTCACTTACCCTCTGAGCCGGCAGGGACGTACTTGAGGGACAGAGAGAGCAGTCCCCGGGTGGGAAGCTCGTCTGGAGAGGGGGGAACCTGCAAAAGCCGAGGGTGGGCCTGTCAGTGGTGAAACAAGCCACGGGGTAGTGTCCAAGACACTGTCGGTGCTTTCGGGGAGAAGGGTGCTGGGGACAGGGCTCCACTGAGAAGGACGGGCAGCACCCCCCGGGGAAGGGGTGCCCGGGCAGCAAGCCTTGCCTAACGGTAACAGCGTGAGGGCGAGGGCGAGCGAGGCTCTGTGCTCCCCTGGGCCTGTACCTTAAAGGAGGGCTACCCGTGAGCCCTTACCCGGGGCTGCAGGGGGAGCCAGATAGCCTCAGAGTCCCAGTTCCACGTGTCTAGGGGCACTTCCACCTCTCCCAGAAAGATGTTGCGACCCAGACTTTCGCGGTGCCACACGGACAGGCTCAGCACGCGGCCTGGGAGATCGGCCTGCTGGACGGAGTGCTGGGGACAGGAGGTGCGTTTCAGTGGCGTGGGGGCGCCGGAGGCCCTGGCGTGGCCGGGCCTGTTGACGGGAGCTGGCCTCGCCACGCTCCTTTCGGGATAGAATCCTGATTCCGGGTTAACTGGGGCCGCACGGTCGCCACCCAGTACAAACGGCCAGGCCAGCCTGTCATTCCTCCCACAGAACAAGGCCCGGAGCCACTCGGAACCCCCTCCTGCCACGCACCCTACCGAAGAGGGCACCCTCGTCGCCTCACCCGCAGGGTCTCGTTGAAGATCGGGTTCAGATTCCGCTTCTTCACCGACGTCTTGCGCTTGTTCTGCTTATCGGGGAGGAGGTAGCTTTTCACGTAGCTGGGCGAGGAAGATGAAGGCTGGGGTTGAGGGGGAGCCCTTCCGGAGCCTTGGTCCAGCTCTGGGGGAGTGGGAGGGGAGGCGCGTCCCCAGTCCCCATCCAGGGCACAGCGCCCCACGTGCAGGCCTGATGCTGACATGGCGGCGCCCATTTTGAAGAGGAGGAAACTGAGGCAGCTTGAGTGGCCCCGCTCCCCAGGCCCCCTGCAGCCCACCTGCAGCCCACCTGTGAGACAGGCACTCACGGATCGGAGCGGCGACGCCTGGCGGCGGCCAGGCCTTGACACTGGATCACCTGCACCCGGAGCTCGGCGGTGTCGGGCTGGTAGCGCAGCGAGAAGTGCAGGGAGCCCCGGACCTGCACGGAGCCGGCCTCCGCCTCCCCGGACAGGCTCACCAGGCTGCCGCTCAGCTGCGGGCCGGGCGGGGTGGGAGGTCAGGGCCCCCCCGCCGGGAAGCTCCCCACCGGGCTTCCCGTCCAGCCCCTCCCTAGTCCTTCACCGTGGAGGAATTGAGGCTGGACACAGAGGAGCCGCTGCTGAGCACGCGCTCGAGTGAGGGGCCGAGTCCCGGGGCCTCTTCCCCATTCTCCAGGTTCTGGGAGGTCGTCTTGATCTGGAAAGGGGAGAAGTGTCAAGAGTGTCTTTTACTGCCCTGGGCCCTCCCTGGGCCCTCCTTGGACCTTGCCTGGAGCGGGGAGTGAGGGGAGAGTGACCTTCGGTTCCCACCCCCGGGGCCGGTACGTTCTCTCTGGAATCCGCTCCCGGTCTTGAGGACAGCCACTGGCTACTCCTGCCTACCTGGGCTGGCAATGGCTGTGACTCCTGCTCCGCCCCTTGCTCAGGATCCAGCTCTGGGTCCGCCTCTGCCACCTGCACACCCCCTTGGCCAGCGGCTGGGGTGGAGTGGGGTACAAGCTTTTGAAAGAGTCCCTCTCCTGTGTGTCCCTAAGGAAACTTTAGAAGGGACTTCTTCACAACTCTAGTCATTTGTCAGCTTCAGACCCCAGGGGTGACCTGGGGTTGCCCTGGAGGCCAAGTGAGGGAACCCAGGAAGAAGAAGTGAATATTGGTAGCAGGGGTCCTTAAAATTGCCTCAGATCCCCTCAACCTCTCATGCTCCCCAGCATACCCTCCCACTCACCTTCCTTGGGCTCCTCCTCATGATCTGAAGCCTTTGAGGGTACATATGGTGAGGGAAAATCGGGTCCCTGAAGAAAGCAAAGGACAGGAGCCACAGTGTGTGTGTGGGGGGGGGGGCAATGAGGAAGAGGTCAAGGGTTATAGTGGGGTCAGAGGTCAGAGACTCCAGCCTGCTTACCTCCCTGCTGGAGTAGGGCTGCCCTCAGGGCAGGGCTGGCTACCAGCTGCAGGACCAGTCAGGCCTGTACTTCACACCCTGGCATCCTGAGGCCTGTCTCTCCTGATGTGCCAGCCTGACTCCTAGGTTCAGGTGGTGGGGGCCGTAACGTCTGAGTCCCTGGCCTCAGCCTCACCCACTTCTGCCCAACTCTAATTCTGTTGTAGTAGGGCTGGCTTCATACCCCGTGTGTGGTTGAGGATGAGCTTCAATTCATTCCTCCTGTGCCTACCTCCTGAGTGCCAGGGTCACAGGTGGTCCCCACCGTGCTGGGTGCATGAGTGCCGGGGATCAAACCCAGGGCTCCGTGCACGCCAGGCAAACACTCCAACTGAGCTAAAGCCTTTTTTTGTTTTTCAGGACAGGGTTTCTCTGTGGCCTTGGCTGTCCTGGAACTAACTCTGTAGACCAGACTGAGGCTGGATTCAAACTCACAGAGATCCAACTGCCTCTGTCTCCTGAGTGCTGGGATTGAAAACGTGTGACCCCACTGCCCTCCATACATCCTTATTCTTCATAGCTGGAATTTCAAAATTCCCTTAGAAGTGAGGTCCAAGCCACAGGTGAGGTGGTGGTGAGGCAGGCCCAGATCTCCTGATTCCCGGGAATGGGGTTCCTTCCCCAGCACATTCAGCCCCATTTGGAACCACAGTGTGCTTGCTATTAGTTCAAGTGGTCACTGGATACTCACTTGGGTCTCATTGTGCCTCTCTGGAGCAGCCACCTCTATGGAAACCCTAGAAGGAGGAGCCAGGATTTTCAGGGCTGGGCAATGGCAGTCCCCTCCCCTCTCCTCTCCATGCTGCCTCCTCACCTGGACCCTGGCTCATCTTCATCGTTGTCTTTTCCAGCCGCCTCTGCATCACCATTACTTCCCAGAGCCTGGTCCCCTGGGCTCAGGTGAGAGAGTCTGTGAGCCTCTATTCTCAGGAAGCCCCATACTGACCCACAGGAGATGCCCATCCACCTCCTAGAGCCCGTGGAAGGTGCAGGGTCACTCAGACACTCAGTTTGGGAGCAGCCAGAACTAGAACCCAGGGCACAGTCCTGCTGTCTAGTCCGAGCTCTTAGCTTCCTGAAGCTCTCCCTCCCTGCCCTGGGGAGTCTTCTCACCTCTGGGGCTCTTCTTCCTGCGGATAGAGGCCCTGACAAGGTCAGACCCAAAGTGGGCGTGGTGGTGCCGCTGGTTGCGTGCCTCTTGGAACCAGTCCCCTGTGAGGATCTTCAGCTGCCAGGGGTCTGCCAGAGAGGCCCGGAGCTTGCTGGGATGACAGAGGAGAACACAGCTCTCACTACTCAGCCAACTGGCATTCCTGACACCCACTGTGGACCAGAGACCAGGGACTCAACAGCAACTGAACCCTTGTCCTAGAGCCTTTCAGGCTATGAAGGAGACAGAACCCAGAAGAGACATGCACAGCGATGGCGGGTAAGACAGCCTTCTGTAGGAATGAATCCAGGAAGGCTTCCCAGAGGCACTGACATGTGAACCGTTTCTTAAAGGAAAAGCTGGAATTGAGAGGCATAGTAGTCATCATTCATCAAGTGTCTATTGTGGGCCGTGCCTGATGGTTAATTTTGCACATGTATATGGGTGTGTGTAGTGTGCATGTATGCATGTTTCCATATATGTGGTCACATGCATGTGTGTGTGTGCATGTAGAAGGTGGAGACTAAACTTGCCCAGCCTTCTTTAGCTCACTCCACCCTATATAGTGAGGCAAGGCCTCTCACCTGAACCCAGAGCTCAGTGACTTGTTGAGTCTAGCTACGCAGCTTGCTCCAGGGATTCCCTAGCACCATTGCTCAAGTTGCTCGGACTATAGGTGGGCCACCTCACTGCCCTGCCATTTATGTGGGTCCTGGGGGATCTGAACTCTATTCCTCAAGCCTACGCGGTCAGCGCTTTACCCACTGAGCCATCTCCCAGGTCCCTTAGCTGAGAAAGGTAAGGTTCAAGATCAAAGCAGCGGCTGAAGGTTCCACAGCTGCCCCCAGTAATGGCTTGTCACTCTTTAGTTCCTCTATCACTGCTGTTCTTGGGGCAAAGGAAGAGAAGAACATTTGGGGCTTGAGGAGCTCATGCAGGTTTATGTATATCTGGGTGTGGCTTATAGGGAAATGGATGAGATGAGACGCTAACAGGGACCAACCAGTGTGACCTGTGGACACACTTAGAGGTTTTGACACTAGGTTCTAGGGCTGGGGGCCAGGCGTCCAGAAGGACAGGTGGTGTCTGTCCACCAGTGTGTCCTGTTCCAAGGTGGTGGCCAGAGTGGGAAAACCCAGCAACAGGGAGGCTTGAGAGAGGGACCTGGTACGGGTTCGAAAGAAGCGATGTGCTCGAAGCTGGCCAAGGTCAGTGGAGACCAAAGCGCAGAAAGCCAAGAACCACCCAGACACAGCAGGCAGCCTCCAAGGACCCCAGACTCCTTCCTCCTGGCTCACCTGACCCGCCCTTCCTCCAGCTGCCGCAGGTGAGCATCTCGCTTAAGGACATCAGCGATGGCCTCCTGCTCCTCCTCTGTCAGGAAGCTGAGGTCCAGCAATTCCTCAGCTTCAGGTCCTGGCCCATATGCCATGGGAAGAGAGGGCAGGGCCCAAAGCCTCTCCTGAGATGGGTGGCCTCTCTGGGGCATCAGCTGGGGTTGTGCCCCAGCTGGGCATATGTAGCTTCCTGAGGGTATACCAAGGGTTGATCAGTCTCTTTTTAAATACACAGCATATCCTGGAGCCAACTGCCTGGTTTTCTCCCAGGCACATACATGTGTACTAGGGAACAATCAAATGAAGGCCAGGTCAGGGTGAGATGTGGAGTAAGGGATATACTCAAAGAAGTGTGCATATGCACACACCCCTAAGGACACACAGAATTGCCAGACAAAACACAGTGATGCATGTACCTACTGTTCAATGCATAGTCACATGGGTACACTGATACCTGGACAAAGACAGGTACATGGCACACCCTCATGAAGAAACTGTATATACACACACACACACACACACACACGAGACCTGCATTCAAGAGCTGTGCACAGTAATTCTTAAACCTGCAAACAGTATGTCCACACAAGGACAAATATCCACTCACATACAAGAGCAAATCCCTGCATATCCACAGAACTCTCTGGCTTTCCTCACACACACGACTTGCCCAACCTGGCTGCAAACTACTAGAAGCTCATTCCCCCTCAAAGTTGATATTTTGCATACAACATAACCGCTTTTTTTTTTTTTTTGAGACAGGGTTTCTCTGTGTAGCTTTGGCTGTGCTGAACTCACTTTGTAGATGAGCCTGGTCTCAAACTCACAGAGATCCACCTGCCTCTGCCTCCCAAGTGCTGGGATTACAGGTACGCACCACTGCACCAGGCCATAACCTGATTCTTAATGAAATGCAAAAATATACCTGTACAAACATGCGAATTCACAGACAGCCTTCTTCACAGCTCATGTTTATCCTTCTACCCAGCTTGCCTCTGCCCTCACCTCCCTCCACCCTGCCATGGCCCGTTTGGCCTTCCTGTCTGAAGCAACCTCCTCCCCAACCCTCACCCCTGACTTCCTCCCCCACAAGGTAACCGCAGCAGCACCCAGTTCCACTGAGGCCACCCATCTGAGATTCCCCGCCATCAGGCCCGAACTCTTGCTTGAAGGAGATTCTGAGTCCTTCTGTTCTGGCCACAGGGTTCCCCACCTCCCAAACCTGGCTGGAAACCTCAGCTGGCAAAACAGGTCAGGCGCAGGCACCACAGCCGCTCCGGAAGGAAAACACTGCCAGGGGAGAGGGGCGTGTGGACGTGGCAAGGGACCAGCACTGGATAGTGGCCCTGGCATGGACCCACTGGGAAGCCTCTCCCCTTCTTCCCACCCCCTTCCATGCCAGGCATCCAGGTGGGGCTGAAGGGGAGGGAAGGCGGCTCGGGCGCAGGTCCTGGCTTGTACCTGTCTCCTCTTGCCCCGTCTCCTCCCAGCTGAGTCAGTGTCCAAGCATATCAAGCAAGCCTCCTACCCCGCTTTCTTCTGAAGGGCTCTGCACATCTCCATCTTCACAGCCCTGGCCAAAAGCCTGTGTGCTGACAGTGACTCTTTCCCTGAACTACCATGCGTGAGGGGCTGGCTGTCAAGGCAGCTTAGGATTCTACCGGTGTCTGAGTGTCACACCGACAGGGCAGACGTGTCTGCAGGCCAGGCTATCGCTCAGCCTCTGTACCCGAGCACTCCGCTGCTGTGTGATAATACAGTCTTAAAGGCGTGTTGGTGGTGTGTGCCGTGACTTTCCGGGGGGGTTGTGAGCATTTCCTCCTGTGTGGTCGGCCTGCCCAGGGCGTGTTGTGGTGGTATGTGTTCTGCTGCCCTGGGGACCACCAGATGTGTGCATGTGCGAAGGTGGAAGGCCATTTGGCAGAACTGTGCCTGGCCTTGTCTTATGAGTCTGCTTGGTCTGGGCTGTGGGTCTCCAAGGCCAGGCCTCTCTACCTCAAGTTCCTTCTCTTTCAGAAGCAGATCAGACGCCCAGTGTGTCCTGTTCCCCCTCTACCTCCCCCACCCCCAGCCCTGTCTAACACAGTGGGACCCTTGGTGACAGAAAGTCTGTTGATCTGCCTGGCCAGGCCAGAGTCATAGGCTTGCTCGCAACCCCCACTCCCAGCTCCTGGGGCGCCAGGATGTGTTCAGGACACCAGGTGGCAGTGCCTGTCCCTTAGGCCATTCGCGGTGGGGGTGGGGGAGGTATGTTACCTGTAGGGGTCCAGTAGGGACGACCACTTCAAAGGCAACTCCAGCTCTCCAGGAAAAAGTTTCAGAGACCCGAAGGTGCAGTGGGGACTAAAGCTGACTCGCCTGCCCAGCTGCTGCTGCCTCAGCCCTGAGGTGTTGGAGGAGGAGGAGACACCTCAGCAGGGCCCGGTGCAAAACCGGGCCTGGACTGCCGCTCCCCAGGTGCACTGGCGCACCGGCAGCAGCTGTCAGAGAACCCGGGGCCAGTTCTGTGGGCCCCTGTGGCTGGGCCCAGCTGTCCTGTAGCCCCACCTGGTAACTGAAGCATGCCTCATTTGCAGGGCTAACCCAGGGCCTTGGCTGGGTCATCTGTGCAATGGGTAGCAGAGCCACTGCCACAGAGGGCTGACAGAAAATTCTTTGAAAGCATGTTGTAGAGTTGCCAGTAGGCCACCTTTGGAGGCCCAGCTCCAGCACTGTTTGGCCTTGAACTGGTTTCTTAACCCCTCTGAGCAGTAATTTCCTCCCATGCAAACTGGAGCGTAGAACCCAAAGAGAAGCACAAGCTTGGTATACCCTGTGCACAAGCGCTTGGTACAGCTGGCATGTAACAGATGCCAGTTGTCTCTCTCCAACAGCCCAGTGGCACAGCCGTTCTAGCCCCTCTGACCATCCAAGTTCACAGGGCAGCTATCTGTCTCCGCTGTCACTCCGGGCCCCTCCTGTTTGAAGGGCTCTGGATTCCAGTGACAGCTGAGGATCCCACACTCTCATGTCCACTGAGGTCGTCTTGCTCAGGAGAACCTGTTTTGGGGGTCTGAGTACATGGACTTGGGGATCATGGTCTTCTAGGGCTATTTTTTGGTCTTAGGCACTAAAGGCTGCCTCTGAGTTGGTTGTTGGTTCGTGTACAGATGCTTTGGCTGCACACGTCAGTCTCTGAAATGGATGAGCCAGCATGGGGGTATTGAGGATCCCAGGTCCTCTGCAAAGACTGAGGGGTGCTTTTGGGTACGGAGTCATTCCCCCCCCTCCCGGTAGGGCTTCTCTATAGCCCTGGCGGTCCTGGAACTCTCTGTAGACCAGGCTGGCCTTGTTCTCAGAGATCAATCTGCCTCTGAGTGCTGGCATTAAATCATGTGCCACCACCACCTGACCTTCAGACCCGTTTAACATTTTATCTGTGTCCATACCAAGGCATGCATATGGAGGTCAGAGGGCCTTGCAGGAGTGATTCTGCCTTCACATGGACTATAGGGCTTGAATTCAGGTTATAGTCTTGGCAGTATCTTCATCCTCTGAGCCATGTTAGCTTCTGAGCTTGCTTGCTTATGTTTTTATTATTTTGTATATGGGTGTTTTGCCTGTATGTACGATTGTGCATTACATGAGTGCCTGTGGAGACCAGAAGAGGGCACCAGACCCCTTGAATAGGCGTTATGGATGCAAGGTATTATGTGGGAACTGGGTATTGGACCTGGGACCTCTGGAAGAGCAACCAGTTTCTGCTTTTATTTTTTTTATTTTATATGCATTAGCGTGAAGGTGTCAGATCTCTGGAATCGGGGTTACAGGCAGTTGTGAGTGCCATGTGGGTGCTGGGAACTGAATCCAGGTCCTTTGAAGAACACAGTGCTCTTAACCACTGAGCCATCTCTCCAGCCCCAATTTTCCCTCTTAACTGCTGAGTCATTTCTCCGGCCCCAAGCTTTTTTTTTTTGTATTTATTTTGATGGTTGCGAGCCACCACGTGGGTGCTGGGAGTTCAAAGGCCTTCCTCTGGAAGAACAGCCAGGGATCTTAGCTACCACTCTCAGCCCCAAGCCCTCAGAAGGCAGAGGCAGGCGGATCTGAGTTGGAGGCCAACTTGGTCTACAGAACAAGTTCTAAGACAGTCAAGACTACAGAGAAACCCTGTCTCAAAAAACACACACACACCACTGCTGAACTCTACATTCTTAGAAAATACGTGTAGAGAGTCAACGAGAACATGCATTTACAAGTATGTTTTCCACTAGTGTCCCTTTGGTCAGTTTGGTAGCCACCTGCATCATTTAGTCTTGATAGAAGAGCGGCAAACGGCATCCTTCTTCCACCTCTGAGCACCCCTGGAAGGTCTCCAATCTTGGCAATCTTCAGGCCTAAATGTCCTTTCTAGGGTGGGGCTCTCCTAGCTTTTGGGTCACTCTTGCTTCCTCCTACCTTGGACAAGTTCTGTGGCACTCATTTCTTCATCTGTCACGTGGGACTGATAATGCCTGCCTTACAAGGCTGTTGGGAGCTTACATAGAAGCACTCTCTAACAAAGGCCAGTACAGAGGAAGCATCTGAGGGCTGGGCATGGAACTCAAGGCCTTGCTAGACAAATGGGCCTTCAGTCACTTGCTGTCCTGGAAGAAGCTTGGTGGAGAGCAAATGACCAGAGGTGAGCACACACGGATACGGTGAGAAGCCTGGGGGTCACAGAAAGAGGCTCCAGTGACACAGCTGTGGGGTAAGCACAGGGAGCGCAGCGCAGCCACAACACACGGCAGGGCCGAGGCTGCCATTTCCCTCACTTCCCTTGGCTCTACCCCAACTGTGGACTCCCAGCTGAGGAAGCACGTTGCCTCAGCAAGTCTCTGACCTTTGGTCTCAGTCCCAATCTCGTTGCCAAGTTTTTCCCAATAGGGAAGATGGAAGATTCATTCCAGGAGCTTGGAACATAGACTGGGAATGGCAGATTTTTAAAAATATTTATTTATGTATATGAGTACTTTGCATGTATATCTGCACACCACAAGACAGCTTCAGCTAGTTGAGCTGCCATATGGATGCTGGGAGGACCTTCGGAAGAACAATGAGGGCTCTTAGCCACTGGGCCATTTCTCTAGCCCCATAATGGCAGAATTTACAAGTAATGTTGATGTGCCCATAAGCTCCAGTTGGAAAGACTGGGGCATGGTGATAGCAGAGGAAGAAAACGATAAGACACCACCTGAACTTTTCTTCCTGCCAGGGAGCTCCTTATAAAGGAGACATGGACCTGGAGGAGGCAGGCTGCACAAGGCCCAGCCAGAAGTAGACCCAGCCCAGCATCGGTTACTATCCCTGGCGTGAGGACTCGTGGAAAGAAGGGGGTTCACATTACCTAATTTACAGAGGATCCACTCTGCACATAAGTGCCAGTCACCTCGCTCAGCCAGGGCCCAGACCAAGGGTGATGAGACGCACTATGCTAGGGCAGCTCCAGCAGACACGGGAAGGGCCTAGCCAGCCCTGCAGTCTGTTCTAGGTCAGCAGAGACGGTTCCAAGTCTCTTGGCTCGGCATGTTTCTCACAACACCACACCCCACTTTGCAACATGAAAGCAGCTTCAAATTCAGCTCTGACCACTTGCTTGTTCCAATGGTCCTTGTTCTCCCTGTACCCTTGGCATAGCAGTGGCAGGAGGTGCTCCCAGGCCTTCCCAGGATGGCAAAGAGTGCCACAAAGGTTAGGTCACAAGCCCAGGGAGAGAGGACAAGGAGGCTCATGGTGACGTCATCTCACTCCCTCAGCACTTCTGTCCCAAGTCCTGACCCTACTTCCAACTCAGGAGGCAACTCTGCCTGAGGGTGGGGATAAAAGAATTGGAACCAAACGGGGTGGGTGGCAGGGGCCTCCTTGGGGGCCTGGCAGGCTTGGAGCTTCTGAAAGCCATCACCGCATGTTGAAGATGAGACTGACAGTCAAGATGATGCCCAGGAGAAGGACAAAGGGCAGCCAGGTCTTCACAAAGGCTCCAACACTGACGGGAGAACACAGGGACAGGGTCAGGGGAGAAGGCAGATGGCCCAGAGTCCCCTCCTTCCCAGGCCTGATGCTGCTATAGGGACCATCTAAAGGAAGCAGTTTCACTGGCATCCAGTCACTGATGAGCAGGGGCTTCCATCTGAGGTGGGAGCCACGAGATGGCAATGGATGGGTGCACAGCTAGTCACAGGGCTAGGAGTCCGGGCCTGAACTCAACCCTGGCTCTGCCTCAGTCCTGTGCCATTATGATGTTCTTGGGGGTCTCTACTGCCTTCTAGGGGCACTAATGTCCCTTGAATTCCCTTTCCAGAAGCTTTTTTGACAGATCCATGCTTTAATTCTTTATTCACTTTATATACCAACTGTGGCACCCATCCAGAAGCTCTTGATAAGCACAATTAAGAAAGTTGGGAGGTGGTTTCTAAGTCTGCGGTCTACTTTGAGATACAGGGAACTCACCCAACCTGAATCCTCTCTCAATGTGGGCTGGGATGAATGTCTTAGGGCTCACAGGTCATGAGGCTGTGGCTTCAAAGGTCTGCCTGGACCATGAGCCCAACTGTTGATGCATGCCTCTGATGGAGGATGCAGCAACACTACCCCAGATCTATGTGTTCATCTGAACAGCTGTCGACTCAGCTTCCCTAGACGCCAGAACCACTGCAGCCCTTTATCAGGGCCACCACAGCCCAGAAGCAGCTGGCCAGAACCTTGCTCCCAGTGAGCAACAGTCAGCTAGAAACACAGGAGGTCGTCGGTTACAGCCACACTGGCCTCTGTTCCAACTGTCCCTAGTGACTGAAGGATTCCAGTGACAGCCTTGGGAACACATTTACCTGACATACTTCCCATAGATGAGGCAGAAGAAGCAGAGCGTCACCATGTTCCAGTTGGTGCTATTGTTGTAGCGCATCAGGTTCAGGGCCAATGCCACATGTGAGTGGCAGTTGTCGCAGCAGAGATTGTGCTGGAGACGCAAGAGCAGCTGCGTTAGATGGAGGGGGTGTGTGTGTGGGAGGCACATGGATGCGTCACCTGTTCCCACCTACCATGCGGTGCTTGTACTCTTCAGAGGCATCGTGCACAGCCGTGTCCCATGCGTTGGGCCCACTAGCATAGACCTGTGCAGGGTCCAATTTCCAGAACCTGAAGGAAAAGGGGATGTTTGGGGCACTGGCTCAGCCCCTTTTGTGGCCTTCCAGCCTTATGCCCGGTGCCCAAGGCTGTGGGGTGAACCAGATCCAGTGTTGTATGGCCATTCCCTCCCAACTGAAACATCCTCTTCTGCAGGGAAGAGGGGAAGCTCCTGAGACCCAGGAAGTAAAGAAAACTCACAGGGTTCAAGAGGCTCCTGAAAAAAAAAAGTCGGGCTGGAGAGATGGCTCAGAGGTTAAGAGCACTGTCTGTTCTATCAGAGGTCCTGAGTTCAATTCCCAGCAACCACATGGTAGCTCATAACCATCTACAGTGAGATATGGTCCCTCTTCTGGTGTGCAGGCAGGCATTGTATAAATAATAAATAAATCTTAAAAAAAAAAAGTCTCGCGGCCTTTCCTCAGGGTTCTGTAAGTTGTAACAACTGTGGCTTCAGGCTCACAAAGCTCAATTTGGCTACAAAGTGTCCAAATTGGTGTAAACACAAGTCTGTTCACATCTCCCCAGGAAGTGATATGCCAGCAGATAACTAATCAGGCAAGACCACAGTGTTGTGATCTGAATGTTTGTTCCCATATTCTTTTTTTTTTAATGATTAAAAATTTATACAGTATTCTGTCTCTATGTACGCCAGAAGAGGGCACCAGATCTCTCATCACAGATGGTTGTGAGCCACCACGTGGTTGCAGGGAATTGAACTTGGCACCTTCGGAAGAACAGCCAGTGTTCTTAACCTCTGAGCCATCTCTCCAGCCCTAATGATTTATGTGCACTGGTGTTTTGTCTGCACACATGTCTGTGTGAGAGTGTCGGATCCCCTGGAGTTATGAGCCATCATGTGGGTACTGGGAAACGAGCCGGGTCCTCTTGAAGAGCAGTCTGTACTCTTAACCCTGAGCCATCCCTCCAGCTCTGTCCTCATATTCTTATGTTGAAATCTTAACCCCCAAGAAATCCCCATTATAGGTGCGGAGACCTCAGATACCCATCATTCGTTTCACCAAGTGTGGGCCTCCGCAAGGCACATAGTGTACCAGCACCTCATCTTGGCCTTCCTAGTCTCCAAAGCTGAGACTTTTTGTTGATGAGCCACCCACTCACTGGCATTTTTGTCATGGCAACCTGAACAGATGAAGACAGGAAACACCTGAGTCTAGGCTTTTGGGGGAGGGGTTAGGTCAGCTCTGGAGGCTGCAGGAACGAGGTGGGAAGCATAAACTGTAAATGTGTTCCAGTAATAAGTGACTGAGCAATCCTGGAGTATTCAGGAGAAAACAAGGTGACAGGGAACAAAGCTGGCAAGAGATGCAGGCCTGAATGTCACACTGAGGTAGTTTGTCTGTCAGCAAGCATTCACCCTAAAGCCCCACTCAGCTTGCTCAAGAGTGGGAAAGAAGCTGTTAGAGAGTTGAAGGCCACACTCAGGGAGGCAGAGGCAGGTGGACTGCTATGAGTTTGAGGCCAGCCTGGTCTACAAAGTGAGTTCCAGGACAGCCAGGGCTACACAGAGAAACCCTGTCTGGAAAAACCAAAAACTAAAGAGGTGTGTGTGTGTGACTGACTGTGGGGATGGGCACAGAGCTGTGGGATCACTGGTGGCATGGACTATGGTGCTCAGGGGCTCCATCTCAGAGAACCCTGTCCTCAAAACTGCCTTTGGAAATACAAACAGCACACAGTCCAAAGAAACCCCCTGACTACACCTCTACCAGCCCAAGGAAGTCAGAGCAGGAAGCTCTGCTCCAAGGCACCTTGCCCAGCGGCCTCCAGTATAGCTCTGGGCCACAGGATACCTACTGCAGTGCTGAGGCACATCAAGGCAGAGGTTAGGGAACCACCCAGGACTGAAGACATGAAGACAAGCCTGCAATGAACCTGCTTTGCTTTCAGAGGGCCTGAGCTGCTTTCCTGCCGTCGGACAGAGAGCTGCAATGGGACATCAAGCAGCCTATTTATTCCTTAGAGTGCCTGCTTGCTCCCAAGGGGTGAAAGGACTCCACGCCTCGCACAAAGACACACTTGACAGTGAGACCAGCTTTGATGCATCCTAACTGTAAAGTCGCTCACGTCCCATCCCTTTCTTTACTTCTGTGCCATGGAGTTGAAAACTCAAGCTCCCAGAGAAAGCCTGGATGGTCTACAAGATGAGACCCAGACAGGCACTGACACTCTAGGTGTTTGGTATGGGCACCGAGTCCTCATGGGCCCTGCTGTCTCTCTTATAACTGTCCTCAGGGTGCTGGCTCCCACTGTGCCTCACAGGACCTGGCCTGCTGCTCTGAGCAGGAGGAACCTGACCCTGGTCAGGCACACAGGGATTCACTTACTTGGCAGGTTTTCCAAAGGCCATATTGTCTTCCTGTTGAAAGACAAGAGCAAAAGTCAGTGAAGAAACTACATCCAGACTGCTGACAACCCTGGGTCAGTGGCTGATGCGCAGTGACGTGGGAGGGCATGGCATGGCCTCGGTAGTGTCATAGCAGCTGTTGCTCTGTGGAAAAGAGGCAGGGCAACACCCAGGGGCTTCTCTGGCCCTCTCCTGTGTCCTTAGGGCAGTGTCTAAGCTTTCGTTATAGGCAGGAGGCACATAGAACACTGCCCTCAGTGCGATAGTGAAGCTCAGAGGCTGCTGGATCCACACAACTTTCTTATGAGAGACTGGGGAGTCCTAGACTCCCTGTGTAGACACACCAACACTCCAGAAATATAATCTGTATATATTGAGACATAGTCTTTCAGTGTAGCCCTGGTTGTCCTGGAACTCTCCACGGAGACCAGGCTGGCCTTGAACTCTTGGCAATCCTCCTGCCTCAGTTTCTTTTTTTTTTTAATTTTTTAAAAATATTTTATTTATTATGTATACGATGTTCCATCTGCATGTACACCTGCATGTCAGAAGAAGACAACAGATCTTATTGTGGGTGGCTATAAGCCACCATGTGGTTGCTGGGAATTGAACTCAGGACCTCTGGAAGAGCAACCAGTGCTCTTAACCTCTGAGCCATCCCTCCAGCTCCCATCAGTTTCTTAATACTGGGATTAGAAGTATAAACCATTATGCCTAACTAGTCAAAATATTAAGTGAACAATAGGCCTTCTCCTGTTAGAATGTAACAACGTCTAAAACAAACAGGCTATGTCATCACACCCCTTCATTCCAGCCTCAGCTACCTGAGAATAGGAAAATGCCATGTGCTCACCTACAAAGAGCCCAGTGAACTAGTGTTAGTCCCTCAGGAAGTAGATTTGAGAACACAGTTGGTTCAGCCTAACAACCCCACCCTGGGAATCATGTCAGCCTCCCCTGTCCCCCAACCATGACTCCCACCTTCTGAATGTCGAGAGATGTGGTTCCTGGATGGTCTGACTCCACTCTTGTCTCTAACCCCTACCCATGTCTTGGTACCCAGGGATGGGGGGCAGAGGGCTGAGCCAGTTACTTAAGATTCCTCTGGCCACACTGCCCTCCTGGCCTGTCCTGGAGGCAAGAGAAGGAAAGGGGTCAAACACTGGTGAGGGCAGAAGGCCGGGGCCAAGGCTGAGAGTTACGTGTGATTTCTTGGGCCCAGGCCAGCCTTCTATGTGAGCCTGAAGTCTCTCCAGAGCAGGGCAAAATGGGGACTCACCGAAACAAAATAGGGGCCAGCGAAGTCCCGAATGACTCCTGTGGATGTGCAGATGCCCATGTGGCCGATGATGGGGAAAAACCAGCTGTAAGAAAATAAAGCAGGGAAAGGACAGAGCTGAGGGTCTTTCATCCAGTTAGGCAAATGCTACAGAAACGTCATCCAGTTGGAAGCCCGGGAAACAGTATTTCACGGTCACATTAGGAGAACTGGGAGAAGCACCACTTGCCAGAGGGTTACCACTGAAAGGACATGAACATAAAGAGCAGGAAAGCATGAAGAGCAGCCAGGTCTCTGCTGAGGAGATAAAAACACCTCTCTGTGGAGAACTTTCAGCACTATAGCTGAGCCCTGACAGCTATACTTTGAAGGACATACAAAAAAACTACAGTCTCGAGTGCCTGCATAGCACACACAGGCCCTGCGCTTGAACCCCAGCACTGTAAAAAAGCAAAAATCCTCATTCAACTGTGTTCTTAAAAATGTGTACTTTTAAGCCAGTCATGGTGGCACACACCTGTAATCCCAGCACTCAGGGAGGCAGAGGCAGGCAGATCTCTGTGAATTCGAGGCCAGCCTGGTCTACAAAGTAAGTCTAGGACAGAATACATGGAGAAACCTTGTCTCAAAAAAACTCCAAAACAAAGAAAAGAAAGAAAAAAAGAAAGTGAGAAAAAAAATAAATAAATGAGCAACTTTTATTGGGGCTAGAGAGCTGTCTCGATGGTCAAGAGCACTGGCTATAGTCAAGTATGTGGCACACACCTATAATCCCAGCACTTGGGAAGCAGAGGCAGGAGGATCTCTGTGAGTTCAAAGCTAGCCTGGTCTACAGAGGAGTCCAGGACAGACAAGGCTACACAGAGAAGCCCTGTCTTAAAAAAAAAAAATCACAAAAACAAACAAAAACCCAGCATTGTTTAGTGTTTCAGAGAAGACAAAACAAATGTATAGCTATTGGCCTGGGGCTGGCAAGATGGCTTCGTTGTGAGGGTGACTGCCAACCAGCAGATGGCCTGAGTTTGATTCCTGGCACTAACGTGGTAGAAGAGGAAAACGACTCCATAAAGCTGTCCTCTGACCTTCACATGTGTGCTGTGACACCTTCACTCCTGTATACACACACATTAGTAATAAAATAAGGAACATTTCACAGGTGTCTGCATGTGCATATGCATGGGTGCCCACAAGTCCTGGATCCCACTGGAGCTGGACTCACAGGGGCTGTGAGACACCTGACATGGATGTTGGGAAGTAAACTTGGATCCTGTGTGACAACACTTGGTCTTAACTGCTGAACTGTTTCTCCATAAACTGAAAAAGAACCTGAAAAGCTTCATTGAACTGTAATTCCTAAGATTTGTGCATCTCACAATATGTAAGTATCCCTTCAATAAGGAAGTTTAAGATTGGGGAGGAGCACCTAGGGCTGGTAAACTGTCTCAGGAGGTAAGTTGCTTAATACACAGCCCTGAAGAGTGAGGGAGACAGTAAGTTCCAGGGCAGTCAGGCCTACATAGAGGGACCTGTCTCAAAGGCTCCCCTCCTCAACAAAGGAAAAAAAAAAAGACCGAGGTTAGGTTCTGCTTTGTTTCAGATTTAGTTTTGAGCAGGCCAGAGTAACAAGCGCTTTGCTAAAGGGCTACCACTTGCAATCAATGCAGACCATTGCTCACACACAGGGTGCTCAATGTTATCCTGAGGTAGTCAGTAAATACTTGCTACCTGATTGACAAAGAGTAAGCACTTCGCCGAAGACCCGTAATGAACACAGGGCGGACACCAGGAACTGTGGGAAACAACTCCTCTGGCTTCTCAGAACCCAGTCCCAAGCTTTTCCTGAACCAGATTCCTTCCAGCTGTTTGGGGACCTGGCTTTGAGCAACTCTGCATACATCACCACTGTGCTGATGGCTGATGGAGCTGGGAATGGGGTTGGAGAGACAACATTAACTTTGTGGCTAGCAAAGCCCCAGGGAAGCAACTCTCAATGCAGCTTGTCAGCGCCCTCACGACAAGCTCCAGAGCTCCGGTAAGTGCTGCCTCTTCTGAGCTAGGATAAAGGTGGTCCTCAGTAGAGGTTTAGTGAACGAGTTAGCTGCTCAGCCTGGAGCTGCCTGCCTTTACTCCCTCATCTACCTATGAGCACAACACCTGCTTTCACAGGCTGATGTAAGGATGGAATGACAGTGAGCAGGGAATGTTTAGCTGCTTTTATTACTAGCAGCAGCTATTATTGGATAGGCCCTGGATTCAGTTTCCGCCTCTGATCTCCCTGTGACTGACATGAGAGTCCCCACATTTGCCCACACCTTCACCAACCTCACAGAACTATGTCATCATAAAGGTTAGTTTATCTGTATCTGTCCCTCCTGCTGAGGGGCCAGTCCTCTACAGGGAGCACAGAGTCTGCCTCACCTTGGTCTCACGAACATAGATCTGAAGAGACCTGCGACGTAAGCTACTTCTAGCCTGGACAATGGGGAACTGTGTCTCCACCTCAAGCTGGCACCATTTCTCTGCAGAGGACCATGCCACAAATATTTCTGACACTCAGGGACTGCAAATGGTTGTGTGAAAAGGCACCTGTTGTCAAGTCTGATGATCTGTGTTTGACTCACAGAGCAGGAGGAGGAAACCAACTCCTGAACACCGTCCTCTGACCTCTGTAGTGTTCATACATGTACACAATATGATTTTAAAAAAAGAAAGAAGGAAAAGGTCACCATGGCTAGCATGACTAGTTTTCACACAAACAACAGTCTATTCTCTTCACTGCTCTCCTCCATTCTAGAGTTCTCTGCGTTGCTCCTTCCGAGCAACTCTTGAGAGCAAGCACCACACCTCTAGGCTTTACCGCCTTCATCTACAGATGCATAAGGAGTCATTTAGCAAATGTCTTAGAGGAACATTTCATGAATCAACAAGCACATACTGTAAGGGTGGTTTTGTTTTTAATTTTGTGTGTGTGGAAGGAATCCAAGGTCTTTTTTTTTTTTTTTTTTTTTTTGTTTAGCCTAGGATAGCCTCAAAACTCTCAGGGACCTCCTACCATAATCTCCTGGAGTGACCTCAGATCTGAGGGGTGAGCCACAGTGCCCAGACTCAGACTTCCAATTTTTTTTTCTTTTATGATTTATTTATATAAACGATTTACCTGCATATGTTTGTGTACCATGTTTGCCCCACTGGAATTACAGATGCCTGTGTACCACCATGACGATGCTGGGAACTGAACCCTGGTTTGCAAGAGCAACAAGTCCTCTTAACCACTAAGGCAACTCCCACTTGTGGCTTTACCTCCTGTGTGCTGGGATTACAGGTGTGTGTTACTATGGCCAGGCTCCACCTTAGTTTTAAGGCAGTATCTCTCATTGACTTGACAAAACTAGCTGGACAGCAAATCTCAGAGACCCTCCTGTCTTTACTTCCTCAGCTCTGGGATTACTGGGGGTGCACTACAGCATCTAGTTTTTTACAGGGGTGATAAGGATCCAAACTCAGGTTATTTGCACTGATTGAGCCGTCTACTCAGACCAAAGTAGTTTTACATAAAGCAAAAATTTGGGTCATTAGTTGGATGAAGTGGCATACACCTGTAGTCCCACACAGAAGCCTGAGGCAGGGGGACCAGGAGTTTAAAGTCAGCACAGGCTACATGATAAATATCAGACCAGCATGGGCTACAAATCAAGATCTTGTCTCAAAACTAACTAAAAACAGAAGATTAAAGTGATTTTAAGATCAGCAACATTTGAGACGATAAATGATTCCTTTTCCATACAACCTGGCTCTTTTTGTTTTGTTGTTGTTTCAGACTGGGTTTCACTATGCAGGCCTGGCTGGCCTGGCA
The DNA here is from genome assembly GCA_028658305.1 of Pachyuromys duprasi. Taxonomy (NCBI): domain Eukaryota; kingdom Metazoa; phylum Chordata; class Mammalia; order Rodentia; family Muridae; genus Pachyuromys; species Pachyuromys duprasi. Next base: position 106,770,937 of record CM053763.1, read on the forward strand.
TTCCCACTAAATAGTTCAGGCTGGCCTCCAACTCACAGACATCTGTCTGTTTCTGCCTCGGAGTGCTGGGATTAAAGGTGTGGCTCATCTTGCCTGGTGGCTGGTTTTGGTAGAGGAAAAAAAAAAAAAAAGTATCTCCTCAGGTGAGATGTGTTATGACACAGCTGAAAGACCAGTTATTCGGTCAGTAAACTTGGCTTCTAAATGTCTTCTTGCTGGGGCAGTAAACGGACAAAGACAACGCTACAAGAAACTCAGCTTCCCCATTGGGGAAAAGGAATTCCTACTTTAGAAATTCAAGCTTGCAAACTGTCCAGGCTTTTAAGACTAAATTAGGAGGGCCGAAAGCTACAGCTATATACTGGCTTCTCTTCACTGGGAAGCAGACACCTAGGTACCTGATAACTGTTTTGCAACTCGGAAGATCTAGGGAGCAAAATGTTGGCATGACTCTCCCAATGCTGACAATCCGTGAACCAGTACGGTCTCCATCAAACTCTCACTTTTATTCTAAAGGCAAAATGTCTTGTGTATAGCAGATGACCTGTAAGCACTCATTTGCTCAGGAAAAAAAGAAAAACGGTAAATGAATGAACACGCCTCTTCAAACGACGGATATGGTTCTTTTCTGTACACCTGCAGCTTAAGGGCCTGCTAAGTTACCTTGTCTTTCCCGCTGATCTACATTTGTCCTCCCCGATTAGACCAGGGGTAACCAGGACCGGAAGCATGCCCCACATCCAACGGGAACGCACAGGTGAAGGGGTCCCAGGGAACCGGCGCCAGCCTGGCCCAGAGTAAGGATTTCCGCAAGTCTGGGGAGCTCGGGCCCTCCCCGTCTTCGCGGCGACACCGGAAGAGACTCACGTGAGCACCGGGATGGGCGTCCATACCACGCAGTAGGGGAAGCGGCTCCGCTCCACGTCCATGGCGACGCTACCGGACCCGTGATACTGCTTCATATCCGTCTCGGCCGCCGTCGACGTTTCTACTTCCGCCATCCGAGGAGGGGGCGGCGGCGGCTGCAACAGGAGCGGAGAACTCCCTTCCGCTTCCGCCATGCTGCGCGCGCTCCTCACGGAAGCCCCGGCTGCGGCGCCACTCGCCCCTGTGTCGTCACTTCCGGGAGGTGGGGCGGGTCCGCGTGGTTGGTCTTCCCTCCGGGAATAAGAGCCTTGTCCTTCTGGGCCCGGCCCGCCTAGCCTTTTCCCGGCGTGATCCTCCGGCTGCTCTCAGTCTAGCCCCAGGGAGCCGCGCAACCTACCGTGGTCCGGTACGGCGGCACGTGATCCGCCCACTGTTGACACTTCTTAGGTGCCAAGGACTTGATAGCCATTGTTACTACTGTCCATACACTGATTAGACATACAAATTCAGTTGTTCTCCTCAGGTTACAAATCAGAGACTGAGGCTCCAGAGATGAAGTGAGGGGCCATGTGTTCAAACACAAGTCTTGAGATTTCCTTTGTCCTTTTTAGTCTGTGGCATAAGTTACTGATAGTGTAAAAAAAAAAAAAAAAAGTCGAACTTGAGCTTTTTTAGACCAGGGGTGTGACTGGGAGATACACACACGCAGCGCTGTGACAATTAGTGACGTTTGCCTGGAGCGGGCATGGATGCAGAGGTGCAAAGACAGGAAACGTGAAGAGGTCACTCTGCAGGACAGAATATCCTGACTGGAGTAAATCATGACTTAGGAAGATAGGTGGATTCCCTTTGTTGCTGTTTTGGGAGCTATATTTTTGTTTCGAAACTATGTAGCTTTGTCTGTCCTGAAACTATGTAGACCAAGCTGGCCTTGAACTCGTAGAGATCCACCTAACTGCCTCCCAAGTGCTGGGATTAAAGAAGTACACTGCTATGCCAGGTCCTATTTGTTTAATAAAAGCTGGGGGGGGGGAGAGAAACAAAAAACAAAAAACAAAACTGAGACCTTCAGCAGTTAGCAAGATCACATCCAAAAACACAGAGTGGCCAGGCTCCAGTCTTGGGATCTTTGGCCTTTAGAGAGATGAGAAGGGGTCGGGTGGGGATAATTTGGAAGACAAGAGGGGAACCAGGCTTCAGGAAGGTGTAAGACAACGAGGCAGAGCGGCAGATTGTTTCCAATGAGCTAAGACTGCTTTATTGGAACAGCAGGGCTGGGGACATGTATACACAAGCAGAAAGCTACCAGAAGTTACAGCTTTTTTGAGGTTTGACTAGGAGCAGGGTGGGTTGTTTCCCATACCCAGGCATATTGTTTCCGCAGGTGGAGCAGACCTGTTAGGTGTGGGCAAAATAATTCTTTCTAGCTAGAGACTGTCGCCTAGAACAGCCAGACTCAATTCCTCATGACCTGAGGGTATTAGCCAACAAAAGGTATGGATAAATGTACTAAGGAAGATGAAGCTATCCTTTGAGAAGATCTGCCATTAAAGTACTCTTCTTGAATGGCAACCTATGGAAAGCCTACAGTTCTGATACGTAAATCCATTTTAAATCTGTGCTGTAGAAAATCCAAAGATCTTTGACTTCATTAGCTAGCGCAGTTGCTAGTGCACAGCAGATGCTCCAAGAACTGGGCACATACCTATTAAATATTTGCTACATGTCTTTTGATTCATATATCTTTTAAATATCTCATCAGTATCATAGCTGAAGATAATTCTAGTCCACTCAAACTTCTTTGTGCATGTTTGTACCTCTCTGGTGAATGACCACGTGCAGCGTGAACCCAGAAGGGAAGCAATCGGCCTATAGATTAAGGGCCAGGTATATAGTTTTCAGATGAGTAAATCACAGTCGTTCTTGACTCACAGTAGCTGTCTAACTTCCTCTGTGTGTCTTTGCTCTCTCTTACCAGCATGGTTAACTTCTGCGCCTTTTTACCATTCATGTACAGATGAGTAAATAGTCAAAGTAAGTCTCTGAGGGGCTGCCACAAAGTTGGCAGTACTAGCAAAATACATTGAATCTGACAAACTTCAATGGCTTCTCATTGTATCTGCTATGTTTTTTGTTTGTTTGTTTGCTTGTTTGTTTTTTGTTTTGTTTGAGACAGGGTTTTCTCTGTGTAGCCTTGGCTGTGCTGAACCTGCTTTGTGGACCAGGCTGGCCTTGAACTCACAGAGGTCCACCTGCCCCTGCCTCTGCCTCCCCAAGTGCTGGGATTACAGGCGTGCATGACTACACCTGGCTGTATCTACCATGTTTTAATACAAGGTTCTGTACCTTACAGATTGTGTCTATCTCTTATATCTGCTACAGGTACTCTAACCTCTGATCAGTTCCTTCATACTGAGGAATATGGCACCCACCCCCTCCCTGCCTTCAATATACCCTTCATACCACTTTAACTTCTTTTTTTTTTTAATTTATTTATACAACATTCTGCCTGCACATGAGATCTTACTTTAGATGGTTATGAGCCACCATGTGAGTGCTGGGAATTGAACTCGGGACCTTTGGAAGAACAGTGAGTGTTTTTAACCTCTGAGCCATCTCTCCAGCTCCCCACTTCCAGACTTAGATGCAATGTCATTGTTACAACCAGCCTACTTTTGGCTTCCAGCCTAAGTGAGAAAGTCCCTGTCATCTCCGCTGGAACACACACAAAACCCTGTATTGTTTGCTTCCTCCTCTAGACTGGAACCCGTTTTAGGAATGGTTGTTTTCATTTCTGTAAACCAGAACCTAGTATAGTGTATAACGCCTAGTGGTTTTAAAGCAATGTTCACTAAACTGGATCTGTAACAAATACTTACAAGCTTGGCATAATATTTTGGTAACAGATTGTTTGAGCAAAGGGACCTAGCTTATTATTTGCTACTTCCTTGTACACGGGGGTTCCTGGAGGCTGGTGGGCACAGTGCTTTAGTATTATGCTCTGAGAGAGCCCTAGCTTTCTTCTTATAGCCTTCATTCCTTCTTTTGCCTTGGGTAGCTACAGAAGCCAGGACACAAAGGTCATGTGGCTGTATAGAGAATCCAGCTCCATCCCTGGCTCTTTTGGGGGCTTCTCTCCTGGGCTTGGCTTCCACCACAACCTACAGGGTCCCGTCCTCTCTCACACACACACATTATCTTGATTCTCACCCAGAGCACGAGGCTCCCTAGCCTGTGTCCTTGCCTCCTCTGCCTGTTTCCCTTTTCCCCCAGCCAGATGGATAATCTCCATCAAAGACTATCGCTGCCTTCCAGGCTCAGAGGATCACAGCAGGGCCTGGAGGAAGCTCCTCTTACACAGAGTTTGTTTGAGGATTGATGGGGTTCAGAGATACCCCTCCCCCAACACATCCACTACCGAAAATAGGAATGACCATCTGGATCCATTTATGGGGCTGGCTGGGGGAGGGGAGGATGGCAGAGGGGAAACTGTCAGGCTGGTAAACCTCTGAGACAAAGCTGTACAAGAGTGGGCTTTGGGTACTTCCTGTCTTGGTGGGAGTCAGGGCACCTCTTCAACTGACTCATGGAGGACTCCACAGGACTCACAAACCTCCTCACACAGGGCATCTCACCCATTCTGGTATCCAAGGTTCTCCCTGGACTGATCCCAAATTTCCTTGTCACATTCATGTCTGTGTCCTTGTGATTTTATGACACTGGCCTCACTGTACCTTATACCTCTTTGCCTATGCCGCTCCTTAATCAGGAATGCCCTTTCCCTCCTCTTCTGCTCCGTGTTCAAGGTTTCAGGCTAATGCTTCTCCTATGCTTCCAGAGCATGAATATTCATGTGTACTTGTATTAGCATTAGCTGTTTACAGGGCTCTCTCCCACTGGAGACTGTAAACTCCTCGAGAAAGGGACTGCCTGAATCTATGGGTCCCTATAGTCAGCAGGCAGAGAGGGGTTGCTCAGGGAGTGCCCAGGAGCTATTTGTTGACCATATACGGTCTCCTTTCTGGGGAAGATGCTTCTCGGTCAGTAAACCTGCAAAGGTGAAGTAGCAGGACTGAGCCAGGGGCTTCCATGGCGCCTGGCTGGAAGACTCCTGGGCTGGATGTGGGCTGTAGCAACCAGGGGATGGTGTCTTTGATTTTGTGGTTCTTACAGTCTTTCTGCTCAGCTCCATCATTATGCCTTGCCTACTGGAGACTGTATAAGTTTTCTCTCTCTCCCCCTCTCTTTCTCCCTCTACTTTCTCTCTTCCTCTCCCTTTCCCCATTTCTTTTTCATCTTTCCATCCTCATTAGGGTTACAAGACTTTCCACAACTGAGAGGGGTCTGAAGGGACCAGTCATTTAATGAAGAAACAATCTGACAACGAAGATTCTGATTCTTTAGGTATCACAGTACAGCTATTTTCCTCCCTTTTACCCCAGCAAGGCTACAAACTATACAGCAAGGGCCAGAATCTAAGTCTCCTACAGTACTAGACAGTAAAGCACATATAGAACATGGAGACCAGTGTGTTTGGGGTCTAAGGCCTAGCTGTTAGGAGCTATTGAAAATAGCTGAAATAGGACACCAGTTTTCTCATGCCTGAAATAGGAAACAGCTGGGGATATAGTTCATTTAGTATGTGCTTCCGTAGCATATACAAGGCCACGGGTTTAATCCCTGGCACTCCATAAAACTAAGCATGGAGCTGGGTATTGTGGTGCACACCTTTAATCCCAGCACTTCTGAGGCAGAGGCAGGAGGATCTCAGTGAGTTTGAGGCAGGCCTGGTCTACAGAGTGAGTAAGAGATAACCAGGACTACACAGACTCTATGTTATAGAGAAACCCTGACTCAAAAAACCAGAATAAACAACAACAAAATACTGGGTATGGTGGCACAAGCCTGTAATCTCAGCTTGTGATTTAAAAAAAAAAAGAAACTTTGTTTAGTTTTTGAGAAACACTTGACTCTTTTATCTTTCTTTTTTAGAGTTATTTAAGAGTGTTTGGCTTGCATGTATGTCTATGCACCACATTCATGTCTGGTGCCCGCAGAGGTCAGAAGAGAGTGTTGGCTTTCTTGGGTCTGGGGTTACAGATGGTTTGGAGCTGCCGTATGGGTGTTGGAAGTCAAATCCTGGTCCTCTGCAAGAGCAACGAGTGCTTTTTTTGTTTGTTTGTTTTTTCGAGACAGGGTTTCTCCTTGTAGCCCTTGCTGTCCTGGCCTCACTTTGTAGACCAGGATAGCCTGGAACTTACAGTGATCTGCCTGCTTCTGCCTCCCCGAGCACTGAAATCAAAGGTGTGGATCACCACCACCTAGCTGCAACAAATACTCTTAATTGCTGACCATCTCTCCAGCCAGTGAACACATTCTTTTTAAGCATATGTACTTTGCATCTCAAGAGGTTGTGTACATCCTGTGCCGTCCTACTCTAGTTGGCCTGGAACTCACTATGTAGACCAGGCTGCCCTTGAACTTGAGACTTACCTGCTTCTTCCCCTGGAGTGCTGGGGTTAAAGGTATATGCCACTACACCGAGCTATCTTGGAGTTGTGATACCTGGCCAAAATAAGGATTCAGTGTTAATCAATAGCAACTACAATTACACATCACTATTGGAAAACCTGTACCTATTGATTCTCTCACCATCACTTAGAGCCTCCTTATAGTTAAGAAAGATAACGGGTTACGGTATCCATTTTGCTTCAAGAATACATCCAAAGAGGGTTAGCAGTGTGGGTGATGGGACGAACAGGATGGACTTGCCTGAGGAACAAGCACAACTTGGAGTCCCGCCCACATCTGCCTGCCTCTGCCTGAAAGGGAGAATGGTAAGAACAGGGAGGGTCAGCCTGAAACAGCAAACTGGGGCTCGTCAGGACCAGAACCTATTTTATTTAAAGAAATAAGCAGCAGTAGACGGTAGACCCATGAATGCCCTGTGCCTGTCGTCCTGCAGGATGCCTCCTGTAGCAGAATTTCAGCAGAACCATTGTTATCTGGCATGAAGCGGGAGTGATGGCACCTAGGCTTTGAGGTAGACTTTTGTCAGTGATTGTTATCTATATTATGGGGTTATTCCTTTGAATTTTCCCCAGAACCTTTGTATAACTTAGTCTCCAGACATGCCTGGCAAAAGAGGAAGTCTTGTATGGCTTAAGGCTGTGACTTGCTTAAGTGATGGTTCCGCCAAGACAACCCCTAGATCAGATAAGAGGTTTCACTATGCGGAAATTGACTTTCTAAAAGTGCCTTTTGTGTCACAATAAAAAGCATAAAATACACCTCTGCTGACCTGCCAGGGGTCAGTCCTTGAGAGGCTGGTCCGCACTCCTGCTTGAGATGCCTAAACTCAAACTCATCCTGCAATCTCTCTCTCAGGAGCCTGTCCCGTGTCTGTGTAACCGGAACACAGGCAGCCTTCCATCTATCTGACTGGCACGCTGTCTTTAAGCCTGAGCCTGGCACATTGGTGGGGCAGTCACTGATGGGACGCTACTGGAGAGATCCTGTTTCCTACTGAAGGCCACACACCACCCCTAATTTGCTATTCCATATAATCTGGAAGCTCTGGGCTGGCAGGAACTGGCAGGAACCAGGTCTATTGTGTGCATTCTCATTGAGCCAAAGGCAAGCCCAATGCCAGGCACACAGTAGAAAGCTAAAACACACATCAGGAATGTCAACGTAAGAAAATGTGTTTTTAGTGAACATAAAACCAGAGCTTTGGGGCCTGCTAAGAAAATGACAAAAAAAAATCTTAGACTTAAAACATTTTTTGTTATGAGTGTTTTACTTGTATGAGTATCTGTGTACCGTGTATGCGCCTGCTGCCCTCAGAGTCCAGAAGGGGATGTTGGGTCCCCTGGAACTAGAGTTATAGAGGGTTCTGAGCCACCACTTGGGGGCTGGGAGTGGGGCCTGAGTAATTCACAGTAATTCCTGAGCCATCCCTCCAGTCCCAAGAAAATGACTCAAAGAACTGGACTAGGGACTAGAGGTCAGGGATTTAGTCCCGGCAACGCCTTGTTCACTGTGGGGCCCGGGGCAAGCCACCCTTCTCCTCTTCCTCTTTGGAATTCATTGCCCATGCTCATACAGTTCGAATGTGGCCAGATTAGTGGTTCACATCTCTGGCTTCATCACAGAATGAACCTGGAATGGGTCAAAGTAACACATGGATCCCTGAACAAATCAATTCAGAAGCTCTGAGTGGGGGACAAGTTAAATATTTAGAAGATCCTAGGTGGTCCTAATTATGGCCAGGCCTGAGACTCACTGAACTAACAAACTAATGTGTCTTAGGTTCTGCAACCATATTTTGGCATGATCTATACTTAGACTATTGCAGGCCCCTGGATCTACAACTGCCCACCACAGGCACAGACAACAGACACCCCTGTTTTTTTCAAGACAGGGTTTCTCTGTATAGCCTTGGCTGTCCTGGACTCACTATGTAGCCTAGGCTGGCCTTGAACTCACAGAGATCTGCCTACTTCTGAGTGCTGGGATTACAGGCATGCACCACCGTGCCCAGTGAGACCTCTATTTGTAATGTCTGCTTTGCTGTGCACTTTCACTACCTGGGCTTATCTGAAGCTGCAGGCTCTCTCTCAGCAAGGCCAGTGAACGCTTTGGCTGAGTTACACGTGGGCAATGCTTTAAAAACAGACTACCACTGATCTTTTTCCTGCTTTTATACCTTCGCCTTTTCTAGAGACACATCATAAAACACATCACCCTTACTGATTTCACTGTGCATTTATTTTATGTACATTAAAAATTTTTATCTGCATCATGGGTGTTTTGTCTGTGTGGGTCTGGGTATCACATGTGAGCCTGAAACCCTGAGGCCAGAAGAGAGCATGGAATCCCCTGGGACCATACAGATGGTTGTGGGCTGCCCTGTGGGTGCTAAGAGTTGAACCCAGCCAGTCTTCTGAAAGAGCGGCCAGCGCTCTTAAGCAATGAGAGCCTCTCACCCCCTTCCCCCCCCCCGTCCCCCCCACCCCAGAGATGGGATAGGTGCTATTCATGCTGGCCTTGAACACTGGGCTCACAATGATCTGCCTACCCCTGCCTCTTGAGCACTGGAATTAAAGGCTACCAGGCCTGGCATTTTTTTCCTTCATATTTATGTGTATGAAAAAAAGCCACTTTTTTTTCAGGAACATTCCTTTGTGTGGTTGAAGCTGAGTTATCCTCTGACCTTTTGAAGCACATGTTGACTGATTTCAGTTTAGACAATCATGAACAAAATGCCTATAAGCACACCAATATGTTTTTCCATAGATGTTGCCTCATTTTGGCAAATACCAATGGATGATGTCGTAGACTACGTTTGGTTTTGTAAGAACTACCAACTGTCCTCAGAAGTGAGTATATGAGCTAGGGGTTGTGGTAGCTATTGCATGTGATCCCAGAATGTGGGAAGTTTAACTCGGAGGCTCACAAACCTGGGCTACATAAAGTTCCAAGCCAGCCTAGGCAATGCAGAAAGACCCTGTTTCTATCAGTATAATTTCGCCTTTTTATCAGCGATGAGCAAAGTTCTAGCTGCTCCACATCCTTGTCAGCATTTAGTATTGTCATCCTGATCGGTGCACAGAATTTTCTGTTATTTTGCTGTTCTGTAGTGACATGTTGATTTTTTTTTTTTTTTTAAGATAGGGTTTCACTATGTAGCACTGGCTGGCCCTCAAACTCAAAGAGATCCTCCTACCTCTGCATTTTGAGTACTGGGATTAAAGACATGTGCCTCCACACGTCATATTATCTTTTCACTATGCCTATTAGAACATCCTTGGTGAAGAATCTTTTTGGTGTAGGGTGGGGCTTGAGACAGGGTCTCTGTATTATGTAGCCCTGGCTGTCCCGGGCACTCACTATTGTTAGATCAGGCTGGCTTTGAACTCACAGAGATCTGCCTGCTTCTGCCTTCTAAGTGCTGGATTTATTATTTATACAGTATTTTGCTTGCAGGCCAGAAGAAGGCATCAGATATTATTATTGATGGTTGTGAGCTACCATGTGGTTGCTGGATCTTGAACCCAGGACTGTTTGGAAGAACAGCCAGAGCTCTTAACCTCTGAGCCATCTCTCCAGGTCCCTGGTTTTTCATTCTTTAACAGTGTCCTTTAAAGCAGGAGCCATGGCGCATACCTGTAATCCAAGCGCTCTGGGAAGCAGAGGCCAGCATGGTCTATGAACAACCAAGGCTACACAGGGAAACCCTGTCTGAAAAAACAACCAACCAACAAAACAAAAAATAAACCCTGTGTCCTTGCTGAGCCAAAGTTTGTAATTTGATTGAAATCTCACCTATTGATTTTTTCACCATTGATCTTATTTTTGATGTATCTAAAAACTCATTACAAAACTCAAGGTCACAGATGTCTTATTTTCTGTAAGTTTTACTGTTTTGACAAGGTAAGTGTAGCTCAGGCTGGCTTCAACCTCCTGCCTCTGGCATTAGAGGCAGAAACTACGATGCCCAGATTTTATGTGTACTTTTGGGTTAATCTTTGTGAGCAGTTTAGTATTCTTGGGACTGGAGAGACAGGTCAGAGGTTAAGAGGTCCTTGGTTTGGTTCCCAGCACCTACAAAGAAACTTACAGTCACTTTAAACTTCTGTTCAGGAAATCCAATGCCCTTTCCTGGCCTCTGGGGTCTGCATTATATAATAAATCCTTAGATTTTTTTTTTAAATTTTTGATCTGTGAATGCCCAGTTGTTTACAAGAGGATTTAAGAAAGATTATACTTTTCCATTGAACTGACTAGTCCTTCAGCAAAGACCAGCCGGCTGTATGTGTTCCTTTAATCTGTTAATCCATTTCTTGCCAATATTGTACTGTCTTTTTTATATAATTTACTTTTACTTTATATGCATTGGTTGACGTGAGGTTATCAGATCCCTTGGAACTGAAGTTACAGACATGTGGGTGCGGGGAATTGAACCCGTGTCCTCTGGAAGAGCAGAGAGTGCTCTTAACCACTGAGTCATCTCTCCAGCCCATATTGTACTGTCTTAATTACTGTTGTTTTCTAGTACATCTTAAAGTTGGGTATTGTCTTGGCTATTGTGAGTTGTTTACCTTTCCATATAAACCTTAGAATCATTTTTTTTTTTTCTGAGACAAGGTTTCTCTGTATAGCCTTGACTGTCCTGGACTCACTTTGGAGACCAGGCTGGCCTTGAACTCACAGAAATCCACCTGCTTCTGCCTCCTTGAGTGCTGGGATTACAGGCACGAACCATCATACCTGGCTTTAGAATCATTGTTAATGTTCATAAAATAATTTGCTGTGACTTTTGCAGAGTGTTTGTTGAAGTTAGAGATCAAGTCAGAGAAATAGCTGACACATTAATGTTGGCCCTTCCTGTCTGTAAGGGAGAACTATCCACTTAATTTTCTTAATCAATTTTGAATTTTTATAATATAGACATTATGCATCCAGGCATGGTAGCACATGACTGTAGTCCCCAGCACTCAGGAGGCAGAGAGAATCTTTAAAACTAGAGGCCAGTCTGGTCTACCCTGAGTTCCAGGTTATCCATGGCTGTAGAGTGAGGCACTGTCTCAAAACACAAATAATGTTTACATATGTGTGCCTGTGCACTCACCTCGTACATTTTGTTAGGTTTTTAAGAATTAAGTTTTTTTCTTTATGTGTAAGTGTGTGTGTGTGTGTACCATGTGGGCAGCTGATACTGAAAACCAGAGGAGGGTATCGGATTGCCTACAGCTGGAGTGAGGGAGTTCTGAGCCGCCCGATGAGGGTGCTGGGAACCAGACTTTGGTCTTCCAGAAGGGCAGGAAGTACTCTTAACTGTTAAGCCACCTCTCCAACCCAATTTCTAAATATTAAAAAAATAAAAAAGGTAGCCAGGCAGTGGTGGTGCACGCCTTTAATCCCAGCATTGAGGCAGGGGCAGGCAGGTCTCTGAATACGAGGCCAGCCTGGTCTGCAGGTCGGGAGTTACAGGACAGCCAGAGGGCTATACAGAGAAACCCTGTCTTGAAAAACAAAAAACAAATTCCTTTTTTCAGGGGTGAACTTTGGGAATAGTGAAACTATTCTGTACGGCAGGGTATTGGTATATATCTGAAATCTGTATACTTTTAAATTAATTTTTATCTTTTTATATTAATCACAGGTTATATACTTTGTCTCCCAGCCGTGGCCCCCTCCCTCATTCCCTCCCAATCCCCCTCTTCCTCCCTCATCTCCTCTCTGCCCCTTTCCAAGTCCACTGCTAGGGGAGGACCTCCTCCCCTTCCATCTGACCCTAGCTTATCAGGTCTCTTCAGGACTGGCTGCCATGTCCTCCTTTGTGGCCTAGCAAGACTGTTCCTCCCTGGGGGGCGGGGGGGAGGAGAGGGTAAAGGCCAGTCATTGAGTTCATGTCAGAAATAGTTCCTGTTCCCCTTACTAAGGAGGCCCACTTGGTTACTGAGCTGCCATGGGCTACATCTGAGCAGGAGTTATCGGTACACTTCTGCAATCTGTACCAAAATGTAATCAAGTACATCACAGTGGTAGGGTTCTAAAGTGCCCAGAGAGGTGGCATCACTGAAAGGTGACTGGGTCTTGACATTGCTAACTCCATCAATGGTTAATCAATCAATTGTGGGCTATTAAGATATGAAACCTGATTGGAGAGAGGTCACTGGATGTTTTCCTTTCTCTCTCTTTGCATCCTGGTTACTATGAGGTAACTTCTCCACCCTTTATCCCACCATGCTTTGGCCTTGCCACAGGCTAAAAGACAGTGGGACCAGCTCACCCTCACCCAAAGCCTAGGAAACCAGGAACCAAAATAAGCCTTCCCTGCTTTAAGCTGGGTTTCTTAGGTACTTTTGTCACAGTAACGAATAAGTAACCAATATACAGACCAGCTCAAGGTATCAATAATGGAGAACTAGCCAGGGGCAGGGGTGCGTGGAACTCACTGTGCTGTCTTCCTTTCTGTGTACGGTATACACATGTACGCGTTTGTGTGTATCCATGTATCGTGTAGGTCAGAGGTCGATGTTGGATGTCTTGCTCTGTTTTTTGAGACAGGGTCTTTTTGTTGAATGTGGAGCTGATTGAGCTCGACCATCTGACCAGCAAAAGGTCTCTGCTACCCCAGCACTACCACTCCAGCTGCATGCCACATCTGGGGCCTCACGCCTCTGTGGCACGGATTTAATCACCTCAGTTATCCTCCTGGCCCTTCAATTTTCTAAAGCTAAAACTACTCGAGGAAAAAAGAAAAAGAAAAACAAAATAACGCAACAACCAAAAGTAAGCCAGGTGCAGTAGCACACACCTGTAATCCCAGCACTCAGGAGGCAGAGGCAGGTGGATCTCTGTGAGTTCCAGGCCAGCCTGGGCTACATAGAGAAACCCTTTCTCAAAACTACCAACCAACCAACCAACCAACCAAAAAAAAACAAGAAAAAAATTAGTTAAACCTGTTAATTAAGGAGGAAAAGGAGCACCAAAGGGAGCTCCTGATAAAACTTCCTCACCTAGCATGACAGCCCTTAATCCCAGCATGAGGAAGGCAAGGCAGGTGGATCTGTGTTCAAGGCCTGCCTCTGGTCTATACTGTGAGTTCCAGAACAGCCAGGGCCTGTCTCAAAAACAAACAAAAAAACAGAAAGCTTCTCATTCATTTAATTTTGTGTGTATAGGTGTCTGCCTACACGTCTGTGCACCACATGCGTGCAGTGCCCATGAGGCTGGGAGAGAGTACTGGGTACATTAGAGCTGCAGTTACCGACGGCTGATGTGTGCGCTGGGGACAGAGCCCGGGTCCTCTGCAAGAACAAGCGCTTATACCCTCTCCTGCCCTCTTGGTGAGTTCTAATGGCTCCTCCTCGTCTAGAGCAAGGCTATAAATTTGCATGTCGTTTTCTTATTGAGGATACAGACTCCTTCAGTTCCACCCCCAAACCCAAACCCTGGTCTACAGAGAAACACACAACACTGTAGTACTTCCTTACCCTGGACACCACACCTCTCCAGATGGGTCTGGAATTACGTTGAAGCTTCTGGAGAGAGAGTTTGGGAACACAGGACCTTTGTCTAGTCTGTGCCTGGCCTGATGAGGCACAGCCCAGCTTGGTTCTTACCACAGCTACAACGAGAGGATTCCCACATTTCACAGTGGAACTGTTCTTGAGGAATGAACATCTAAACTGTAACAAAGAACCTTATGGTGTCCTGGTAAGGTCTCAACAACAAAGAGGCGTGTTTTAAATTTGAGAGCTACCAACACCTAATGGCCCTTGAGAAAACGAGCAGCTTGAGGTAGTCTGCAGTTTCCTTATGAGACTGCATTACACTGCTTTTCAACTACATCCTTTCAAAAGCTGGGTTTCAGCTGGATGTAGTAACACATAACCTTTAACCCCAGCACTAGGGAGGGAGGTGGATCTCTGTTAAGTTGGAAGTTTCTGGTCTACCAGGACAGCCAGAGCTGCTCAACAGAGAGGTCCTGTGTCAACCAAAAAACAAAGTTGGTTTTTTACCGGTCGTCGTGATACAAGGAATCAATGTGGAATTAGAACTGAGTGGTGGTGTTCGCTTTGAATGAAGTTTGAGAAGTTGTGCAGCACCCACCAAGTACATACATCTCCCCACATGTAACCGGCAATTTAAGAAGATAGGGCTGCAGGGACGGCTCAGAGGTTAAGAGCATCGACTGCTCTTCCAAAGGTTCTGAATTCAATTCCCAGCAACCATAGCACCATGGTGATGCTCACAACCATCTATAATGAGATCTGGTGCCCTCTTCTGGCCTACAGGCCCGCACGCAGGTGTAGCTCTGGAACTAGTGCTTGCCCAGCATGCACGATGCCCTGGGCTCCATCTCTAGTACATAATAAACTACTTCTTATCAACTGGGTGTGGAGGTGTACACCCGTGATCCCAGCACTGGGGAAAGAGGCAGGTCCTGGCTCCACAGTGAATTAAAGGTCTGCTTGGGCTAGAGAGCCTGTCTCAAAAGTTTTTCCTAGTTTATGTGCTAGGTTGCTAGGACATAGAGATTTCTAAGTGATTAGATATTTTATTAAAGACTTCAATTTATTAAGTACTTAATAAATTGAATAAATACTTAATAAACTGAACTCTGCCCCTCCTTTTTTTTTTTTTTTTTACTTTTAGGAAGTTTCATGAAGAATTACTGTGATGATAGTGTGAGGTGAGAAATTCTGGAATCTTCTGGCCTAATAAATCATGGGAAAATCCAAGACACAAAAGAATAAAACCAAATAAACAAAACACCCATGGGTTCTGAAATTCATTTAGTAGACTATAAGCAGAACCTTTTCTGTGGTGAAACAGAAAGGTACACAGGGCACACTGTGTATACGAGACTGCACCCTACCGCAAGGAAACACGTGCATCTTGAATCACGGGCTGGAATGTGCATTTCTGACTTGGGTTCTAGTTTAAAGAATCTGAAAACTACCAAGATTTGAAATCTCTCATTTCACGGGGGAGAACGCAGAGAGTGAAAGCTGATTATGCCAAATCACAGCCGTCAGCTCTGGGCTTTGTGCTCCGGATGCTGCTCATTATGACCCTCAGAAGCAGGTCTCATTCTGCCCAGCAGAGGTGTGGCTGCTCCAGGTCACAGAGCTATGGTGGGGAGGGACTCAAGACCCATCTGTACCCCAACAAATGCTACCAGTCACAACTAGAACAAAATGGTTTTAATCAATTGCGTCACCCTCACTCTCCTGGGAGCAGAGCAACAAAAAGGCTCGGCTCCTGCCCCCAAGGACAGTAAGGCGTATGTGTCTCTCCACACTGCAGGGCCCAGGCAGGCGGTGGGAGACAGGAGGCAGGGAGGGAGGAAATGGCAGGTGGCTTGACCGTAGGAAAGCAAGGGACCCTGGCCAGTTCTTGTGCCCCAGGGCCTAGCCCAACACTCCTGCTCCCCTTCTCTGGCTTGAGAAAGGTCATGAGGAAGAGACAGGGGAGTAAGTCCCAGCAGCAGGAGAGGCAGCAGCAGCAGCAGCTGTTTCCTTCACCAATAAATACACTTCATTACCAAGCTAGAAGAGAGGGGTGGGAAGAGGGCCTGGGGTGGGCAGGAAGGGGGAGAAGCTGCCACCTGTGTCGCTGAGATTAAAGCAATGAGATGGTGCCAGACCCCTCACCACTAGCCTCTCCCCCGCCCCCCAGTCTTCTTAAAACTGAAAAAGCTTTTAACATTGCCCTCCTGTCTCCAGGGCTGCTCAGAAGCTTGACTGAGAGGAGGCACCTGGCAGAGACAGGGGCGAGGGAGGGAGAGAGGGAGGGAGGGAGAGAAGGAAGGCTGGAAGGCTGCTTCTCCCCAGAGGCTGCAGCTGGAGGGCTACAGCCCAGAGGAAGCACACAGGGCTGTGGGAGGCTGGCATAAACCAACTCCCTGCTCCACAGCAGGAGCCAAGGGGGCAGAGGGAGAGGGAGGCTTGGTGGTGGAGTGGCCGCTGTGTCCAGTGTAAAGCTAGGGGCTGCCGAGGAGGGATGGCTGAGCTAAGGACTTTCCCACCTCCTCCCCCTAGAGCAGCAGGGGACAGAGAAAAAAAGCCATCACTTCTTTGGTCTTTGTGGCGGCTCAGCACACGGTGGGAAGGAGGGCAGAGAGGGCGAGAAGGGTCCTTAGGAAGCGCCACCTCAGCAGAGTAGGCCTGGCTGGGAGCTCTGGCAGAAAGGTCACAGTGAGGCCAAGGAGCGCCCCAGGAGAATGGCCATGGCGCAGAAGTACTTGCATGGGCAGGTGGGCGGGGATGAGGTGCCCCACCTCCTGCCACATCCTAGGAAAGGCAAAGCCCCCAAAGACAGCCTAGGAGAACAGGCCGAGGAGGGGATGAGGAAGCTGCACTGCCACCAGGGCAGGTGGCCTGACCCTGCCACTCCAGGGTTCCCATCTTCCCTTGCTTCCACCCCAACACTGGTGGCTGTGAAGGGACCTTCCAGAAAGCCCACAGGGGAGCTAGCCCCATAGGCACGAGAGCAAAAGTGGCACCAACAGGCCACGGCTAGCTTTTGCCAGCGGGGTGTTCCACTCCCTCTCGGCCATCTGAAGGGCAGGGCAGTCCTTGAAGACAGCTCCAGCTTCTGCCTCCCCATTGGAGGCAGAAGGGGTTTTGAGAAGGGCCGGAGCCTTCCAGAGACACGGAAGCAGGAGGTAAGGGCGTACGGAGGGGCTTCCCCTCCTGCTTTTCTGCTCAGGGCTGGGGACAGTCAAGGGACAATCAGCCCAAGAGTCTGAAAGCCAGCAAGTTGCAGCAATCCCCACCCACAATGCCAAACTAAGAAACAAAACAGGGGAAATGAAAATGGGGGCGGGAAGACAATCCAAAACAGAACCCAACCCTCTGACCTCCTGCACAGGGCTGGGGCCAGGGGCCAGGAACATCTAGCTGGGCCGGCACTGAACCTGGCCCTCTGAGCTGTCCTCGTCATCAGAGGCCCCAGCGCCCCCACTGCTCAGGCCTGTGATCCGGTAGCCCATGTCCAGCAGCATCGCCTCCAAGGGATTGGCATTCATGCGCCGCTGGTTGGCCTGAGAGGCGCCCTCCATGTCCTCCACAACTCGGCCTGTGAGGTCTTCACTCTGTGAAGAGGAGGCAGCTCTCATGAGCTCAGGAAGGGGACAGCAGGGTCTGAAGAGGCACATGGACTGTGCATAGGGCTGGGGGAGGGAACAGACACACTGGTACGTGACGACACAGCCACTTCAGAATATGTAAGACATCACCATGGACTATCTATGGGGCACACAAGGTAAACACATCAGCCAGGAAGATGCACACAGGAATACGTGTTGGGGGAATGCCTCATGTGGGCTGGGCTAGGGACCAGATCCGGCCCCTACCTCTAACCCCCCTTTACATTCTCTCTCTCAAGGAAGGCTCACTTGCCCACTGGCACTGAGAGCAGAGGTGGCCGCACTGGCCCGAGTACTCTCTGGGCAAGACTAAACAGGAATCAACTCCAAAGTCTGTGCGCCTCCCTGGGGCTTGAGGAGTCCTCAAAACAGCTTGTGGGCAGACAGACCCATGACAGAGCACACCAAGGGAAAGGCCCCTGGGGGGCTGGAGGCGCTCCCGTGAGATGCTGGGCACCTTGTACACCTGCTCTTACTATATGGCATTTCACCTTCATGGCATGCTCCAAGACTGCAAAGCCAGTCTCATCCCAGAAATCCCCACTGGGGCCTAGAGGCACCCACCTTCCCAGTTTATCTTTCCCAGCAGCCTCTAGCCTGTGTGCTCCACTTCCCTTCACTGGCACTGAAGCTCAGCCAGAAGCGGTACACAGTCCTTATGCCCCCCGCTGTCGGGCCTGAGTCCTCACCTCTGGTCGTGGGTTCCACAGCCGCACAACAGGGTCGATGCCACTGGTGGCCAGGAAGCAGTAGCTGGGGTGCGGCTGCAAGCAGTTGACGATGGACTCATCCCCCTGCAGCACTCGGACTAGGTTGGTGGTCTCCTTTTCCCAGATGAAGAAGGAGCCATCATCGGAGCCACTGACGATGTACTGAGCGTTGCTGGCAGGGGGCAAAGGGCAGGGAGGTCAGGTGGGAGGTCAGGTGGGAGACTGCTCTAATGGCTCAAGGAAAGGCTCAAGGGAGAGGGTGAAGCCTGGGACTACTCCGTCCCCCACACCTTGACTCAGAACTCTGCTATGCAAATAGGCTCCCTCTTCTATACTACAGGTGCTAGTCATTACTGTATTAAAACCCAGCATCAGTTGGTGGCAGTGGTGGCTCACGCCTTTAGTTCCAGCACTTGTGAGGCAGAGGCAAAGACAAGCAGATCTCTGTGAACATGAGGCTAGTCTGGTCTATAGAGAGGGTTCTAGGACATGCAGGGCTACAAAGAGAAGCCCTGTCTCAAAACACAAAAACAAACACAAAACAAAAACCAACGTTGCTTTGGGTGGGATGGCTCATGCCACTTGGGAGGCAGAAGCAGGCAAATTTCTGTGAGTTCGAGGCCCACAAAGCACGTCCAGAACAGCCATGGCTACACAGAGAAACCCTGTCTTGAAAAAACCAAAACCAGGGCTAGAGAGGAGCCTCAGTGGTTAAGAGCACTGTCTGCTTTTCTAAAGGATCCGGGTGCAATTCCCAGCACCCACATTGCCAGTTCCAAGGGATACGCGATCTGACACCTTCACATTAATGCACCTAAAATAAAATTATTTAAAAAGAAAAATACCAAAACCCAAAACACCCTCATCAACTAAGCCTTCCCTCAGCAATCCAAGACTTCTTGGATCCAGACTACCAAACCCTATAGCACATCCACAGCACAGGTCTCACACACTGTGCACGTTCCAAGGGGATCTTTGTGGAGAGACTCTCTTGACAGACATTAAACAAAGGAAGGATGGGGCATGGGGTGAGAGCATCTGAGGATACAGCTCTGACTCTCAGTACCTAGGGCACAGTCCTGAGCACACAATGGCCTAAGATGCCCTACCTCTGGTAGTCCTTGCCTCCCTTTTCAGCAGCAGAGAAAAGCTCCAAGTGCCCAGATAAAGCAAGCAAGCTCTGGGACACTAGACAGAGTCGGGAGGGGAAGAGGAACTGTTGGAGGCCTGGCCCTGGATGGCCAGGTACTCAGCCAGTCTGTTATGACTCCATGACTGCTGTGGCTGGCTTCACTGTGTAGACAAGGGAAAGAGGTACCAAGGCAGAGCCAGGCTAATGAGTGTCCGAAAACAAGTCTCCCATGTGGCCCCACGGCACAAACCCCTGCTGCCAACTGCGGTATGCACCCTCCTCCTGTTCAAGGCCTCAGACCTGCCAAAGAAATTTGCCTCCTTGATGTCCGTTGTGGTGTTGCAGTGGCCACAGTAGCGGAACTGGTAGTCGTAGCTTCGCTCCCGAAGCACCATTTCATCCTCTGAGATGGAGTCCTTGCGACTTGTGCTTCGAAGGCGAACTGGACCACCACCACCAGCTGCCTTCTTCTCCTCTAGGGCAGAGATCAGGGAGAGGTGAGAGACTTCCCTGCCCTTCATTTCCTCACTGTTTTCAGCCCAGCACTGTCAATGGAAGGCCACCTGCCTCCCCGCTTCCTCCGGACAACACGGAGAGACACTGCAGGAGTCTGCACCACTGGTTTCAGCCTCAGCACTACTCACTGAACGAATGAATCCCATGGCTAGTTATCTGCCTCCTGTGAGCCCAGTTTTCGTATTCTCAGCCCACGTTGCTGTGACCCAGCTCACCCCACCGCTCCAGATAAGAGGAACTGAGCAGGCTTCATGCAGAGGAGACTGGCTTGAAGGGGGTGCTGCACCCACGGCCGCACAGTCTGCCTAGCAGAGCAGAGGTGGGACTAAGGCCCTGTCTTGCCACTGTGTCTGCCTGTGTCTGCCGCACTTGCCTCTCTCAGCCCAGCGCGCTGCCAAAGCACTGTCTGGGAACAGGTGGGAAGACCCAGCTGGGGCCCATACAGCTTGACTGGGCTGTACCTGGTGCCTTGTGCTATCAGTAACCCTCAACAGAAACTTCTGATTGTTGAGGAAAGTGAGTTTCAGGGGTAGCAGACTGTCTTAAGGCAGCCGGGGCCTCCAGAGCACAGAACCATGCCTTTTCCAGGCCACTCAGCACCCTAAACAGGGGCTCCACAGTGAGGTCGGCCCTCACTCACCACCATCACTTTTGGAGAAGAGGGCAGCTGTGATGTCACGCCCCAGCGCATCACAAGCACTGCTGTGGGCCTGCTCTGGGAACTTCCCTTTGAAGTCGTCCAGGCACTCCAAAGCCTCAGCCACGTACTTCAGTTCAAAGAGGCACCGGGCCAGGCGGAAGTGTGCCTTCAGGTGGCAAGGGTTTAGGGAGATGGCCTTGAGGCAGTCCCGGAGGGCATCATAGTGGTCACCATCCCTGGAAAGGTAGAGGAACGTAGCTTAGAGTAAGGCCCTGTGGTGAACACAAGGCTCCCACCAGTCTCCATTTTCTGTGGCTACTTCTAGGCCATCTCTAACAGACCTCAGGGTGAGGGGACATGGAAATGAAGCCTTGGCTTAGCCCAGCACTCCCTCCCTGGGAGTAAGCTGAGGAGCAAAGCCAGAAACCCTGAGGCTTGAGACAGTAAAAAGCAGTGTCAGGCTGCCCTCTGCCGGGCACAGACTGCAACTGTGCACTGCCCACCTCCGGCACCCGCAGCTCTGCAGCAGAAGGCCTGGCATCCTGCCCATCTCAGACTCCCCAAGCCCTCCTTCTCTTTTCCTTCATCCACCTCCTCAAATCCCCCCGCTGGCCTTCAAAGCTATGTCCAAGGCAGGGGGCCCTCAAGGACAGTTCTGTGGCCTGGAAAAGCCAGAAGTGGTAGGCCAGGGGCTCAGGGTCTGACCAGCAGGCAGCACGCCCTCAGCCAAGACCCCCCCCTGTCCTGGCTGACTGATCTGCAGCAGCTGTGGCCTCCACCTCCTGGGGCTGGCGGCCGGGGCCTGACTGTCTGGAAGCTGATGGTGAGGGGGCTGTTCATGCCAGGAGCTCCAAATCCTCCCGACTCTTCTCTCCAGTGGAAAAGTGTGGATACAGGAAAGTGGAGGTACTTTATTATTGAAGGGGTAAAAGGGAGAGGCCCTTGTTTTCCTATGCTGAGCCAGGACAGGAGGCACACCTTCCCTGTTGCCAGACAAGCATCTTTGCCTCTCATCTGTAGAACCTAGCAGCAATGAGGGCCACTTTCCCCTTTAGAAACATGCACATGTTCATTTCTTCAATGCTGAGGATTGAAGCCTCCGCCTCCCTACTGGGCTTGGGTGAGCAGCACTCCATAAAGCCACGGGTCCCTCCACCAAGGGCACAGCTCACAGTGCCACCGTCAGCCTATCACAGAAGGCGCCTCCCAGGCTCCTCTAGCCAGATAGTCAGAAGGAGCAGCCAGCCCTTGGAGTAGCCACTTAGGCTAGGAACGGACAGCTAAGCAATGTGGGGCGGGCAGGAAACAGCTGCTTTTGATGTTGTGTTCTGCGTCAGGATGAGTGGCTATGACGAAGGAGCAGGCGCTGTTTGGAAACCCAATTACTGCCTGCAAGGTGCCCCTTGTGAGCTCCTAGCAAGAGACCAGAGACCAGCCAGGAGCCAGAGGGTGGTCTGTTTCCAGGAGCAGATGGTAGCCCTGGGGAGACTGGCCTGGGACAGAATGTGACATTCTAGGGGTCACTGGCTGGCATGTGGGGATGGGGGAAAAGAGCAGGCTGGCCCCAGAGCATCCTAGATGCTCTGGCAGATCAGTCTCCCTGAAAAGACAGCCCTCTGCACATCCCTGCTCAAATCTCTCCAGTAGCTGCCCATCACACACTGAATCAAGGCCAAACGCCACCCTCTGCATTCCAAGCCCTTTCCAGGCAAGCCCCAGGCTACCTCACAGACTCATCCCCTGCCAGAACCCTCTGCTCCAGCCAAATGGATTTGCTGTTCTGAAGCACGCTCTTCAGTCAGTCCCCCACCCCCACGCCTTTGTTCACACCATTTCATCTCCCTGCAATGTCCTTCCCCACAGTCCTCTCCTCCCCCTCATCTCCTTGTCTAAGCTGCCCACACTTCAAGCCCATTCAGACACCACATCTTTCTGAGGCTTCCCTGATCCTGAGCTGAGGTGACTCAACTCTTCTTGATGCCCACAGCACTTTACCTGACCATTAACAAGACTTACGGCTTCCTGCATCTTTCATATGTTTCCTGCTGAACTATGTCAGAGACTTTATCCTTGTCCAGCAGCTGGGCACTCCAGGGCACAGGGACTCAGAGCAATAGAGCTCTGTTTCCCCAGTACCTAGCACATAGCAGGAGCTCAGAAAACAAGCTGTGAATTAGGAAATCACCAACTTCTCTCAGCAAAAATACAGACATGAGGCTGAGCTCTCAGCCGAGTCTCGATGAGGCTGCCACATCCTACCCGACCACTGGAACAGAGTGACACAGCTCAGATGGCCCCAGAGAGCCCCCTTCTGAATGTGGGTGCCCACTGCTCCTGGGGAAACTCCTGCTGCTTAAGCTACCTTCTTCGTGTGTGGCATCTTCCCCGCCCCCTTCCTGCTGACTTGGGTGGGTTTCTTAAGCTTCCCCAGGCCTGCCTCATTTCAGCCAGACGATGGCACACCAGCTGGCCTGTCTGTCTGGGCAGAGCCGACGGATGCCAGACGGAGCAGAAATGGCTGTGGGCCCAGCTCTATCCATCTCTAGTCTTGGCCCTGGCTGGGGGATGGGGGTCCGCCTGTCTGCTTGTCTGATGGTGCTGCAGGGAGGACTGGGGCCCTGATGGTCTCGAAAGACGCAGGGCGTCTCAGGATACTGACCTGTCTATCCCTCTGCGACCAGTCGGTGTAACCCCACATAATCTCCACTTCACCTTGGATGTACTTGGTCTAGTGTTTGAGTGGGCCTAAGAGCCCAGAGAACAAACACAGGGCCATTCACCTACAGAATTTATTTTATGAAGATACAAACTGAGTTCATCAAGCTCCTCAGTTGCATCTACTAATATTTCATTGTTCTTTCAAAGTCCAATCCAAGGCGCAATTCTCCAATAATTAGTAACAACAATTCTCTCAACCCCTACTCTATTCACACTTTATAATAAAGCAATGTGTGAATTTCCTGCACCACTAAATGCCTTGTGCTTGAAGGACCCAACTGACCTCAGTTGTAGGTGGAAAGGAGGGACCTATATTCAAGAAGCCCCAAGAGCTGGCGGGCCGCCCAAACCACCTTCTCTAGATGCCTCAGTAACTTGGTTCCGTAGTCTAGTTGCCTCAGCCCTCGTTTTGACCCAGGTCCCTGTGCAGTGCCCACTCACCACTTGCGCTTCATGTAGGCAGCAGCTCGGTTTCCATAGAGCATAGCATTGTGAGGGGCCTTTTGCACAGCCTTGCTGTAAAGCTGGATGGCCTGGGTCCACTGCTGGCAGGCAAAGGCTTCATTGGCTTGCTGCTTCACACGTTCCAGGTAAGGGGGTAGCTCCACCTGGGGGCTGTGAGGGAAGAAGAGCCAAGTCAGATCAGCTAAAGGTTAGTAGTTCTACCCAAGGGCTATGCATGGTTTTGTGGAACCTAGGATCTTACTGCCATCCAGGAGAAGGGGCCACTCTGACCCTGAGCTTGGATTATCACCTATTATTTCCACAAGAGAATGTGTACAATTCGAAATACTGTGAGAGAGAGGCAGAGGCAAGGCTGTCTGGACAGGTCTGCAGCAGTTACTAGTCAAATGGTGCCACCCGCCTTCACACTGAGCTGAGCCTGTGACCACCCCCTTCCTCCTATGACTCTTTATGGGGAATTCTGTTTTTCTCAAGGACTGGGAAATTTGAAAGTTATGTATCTAAGTCCAACAGGGGGTGGGAATAAAACAGAGGCAGGAATGTGCTAATAAACGGGAATAACGGGGTGGATCACCTGTGGGGGAGAGGAAACTCAACCCTAAGGAACAGTTAGCCTCCGGGTCCTCACCCCAGCGACTGCTGCAGAAGGACAAGCTTCTGTCTGGGTATGTTTGGTAGCCTCCCAGGTAGAAGCTGCTTTTGGAACACTAGCCACTCTCTAAGAAACCTCTGTGGCCCAATCTCCACCATTTAGGATTCACATTTGGGTTCAAATCAGGGGGAAGGGTTATTTGTGTGTGTGCGCGCTTTAAATTTTTATTATTTTTGTATTATGGGTGTTTTGCCTATATCAATGTCTGTGCATCATGTGTGTGCAGTGCCTGTGGAGGCCAGAAGAGGGCACTGAATTTACTGGAAATGGAGCTACAGATCAGAGCTGAGCTGCTTTGTAGGATCTGGGAATGGAAGCTAGGTCCTTTAAAAGGGCAGCCAGTGTTCTTGGGGGCCAAGTAGTCTCTCAGGCCCCTAGAAGAGAGGTTTCAGGACATTTTTCTCCCTCCCATCCACAAACTGTAACTACGATGTGAAAGGGCACCAAGGTCAGCAGGCCTCACCTGATACACCCCTTGTTTTCTGGCAGCCGGAAGCCATTGCTGTGAAGGTGTAGGCCATTAGACACACCATTGGACACACCATTAGTAGTAGACATCTTGCCATTCTGGACTTCTGGGAGAATGAAAAGAAAATAACAGTGACAACTCAGGGGGAGGGCTTCATTTCTCTGCATCCCTTTTGCTTCCAGCATAAGATCTGATGACTATGGCGAGACTATTCTCCCAGGTCAAACCAAGTCCCAGAAAACAAGTCAAGACAGGCAGGCAATGGTATAATGAAAAGCATCTGCGCCCTCTGCTGGCTAAAGAGGACATAGCTTCTGTCTGACATTTCCCACAGCTGATGTAGGGGAGGGAATAGGGGCTGAGGAGGGGATTTGCATCAGCTTCATTGGCTGATGCCACAGGAAGAAATCCATGAACCATGATGAGATGGAAGGGGAAGGGGAACTACTTCAAGTTCGTAAGAGCCAAGGCACTGAGGACCTATCTTCCACAGGGACAGGATGCAAAGCATTGGACAGATCTCTCTGGCCTGCTGTGGTCATCCTTCTGACAGGGCCACTGTAAAGATCTGCTTTTTCTTGGAGTATATGGACACAGGTCAGAGTAATGGGTAGCTTCTCCACAGAGGTGAAGAACACAAGGCCTCCCCCACCCCCCAACAGCATGGGCTCCCTGAGGGAGAACTTACCCACTGAGTGGCATTTTCTAGGCAAGAGGAAAGTATATGGCCGTTGCTTGTAAGTCAAGTCAAACAAATACACCTGGAGTTGAGGGGAGATGGAGGCCATGAGGCAAGGATGTGGCTCAAGCACTGGCAAGACCTCAGCCCTCGACTCACAGTGAGCACTAAGCATGGAACTAGTCAGAGGTTTACAAAATAAACTTCGAACAGGAAAATCCTCCTAGATTTTGACTCTTGGGGTAGGCTATGTGTTTTACTCAAAGCCCTGCTGACACGGTCATTAACTGGAAGGTCTTCAAAGGACACAGATACCTTGTTTTACAGACTGGAAAACTGAGGCCTGAGAGAGAAGCTATGAAAATGACACTGCCAGTCAGCTCTCGGTGAGCAAATACTGCCTGTTGTTAGTCAGTGCTTGCTTTGTTCACGAGTTCTGCTACGTGTTCTGTGTGGACTTACCCAGAAAGTACAACATGAAGAGCCTATTAGTTTCACAATAACTCCCTCTGCTGACTCAGAGACCAGGGTCCTAACAGCAGAAGACAGCATGGCCAGGACTGAAGCCAGCCCCACCTGCCTCTGCCTGCTCGCTCCAGGCCCTCTTCCTCGACTCCGTGAGGCCAGGCGCCCTCCAGCCCTTCTCTCTTTTGTGTGTGTTTGCGACTTGCTCTGTAACGGGTCACTGTCTTCCTCAGGACAGTTTGTATCTGCATTTGTCTCGATCATGTGTATGATAATGGCGCAGCGAGACATGGCTGGAGAGGAATTTCTGCAAGGCTTAGCACACATCTTGAGTTGAGAGCACATAAACAGGCGGTCTGGCACCTTGGCACTATGGAGTGACATTTCTCAAAGACAGCATTGGATCACAGCTTGGTTGAGCTCTGAGCCTCAGAGATTTCTTCCCAGGAAGGGAAACTGAGGCTCAAAAAAATACAGACAATTGCTGGTTGCTGGGAATCACTGTAAATTGCTACTAAATAGCAGGTTAGTGTTTGAGAATGGATACGCCAACTTCTTTCTGTTTTGGAAACAGGTCTTAGAACAAAATCCAAGTTGGCCTCCAATTTTCTATCTCCTGCATTAGCCAGGATTGCACGTGCCACCACATCTAGCCCGGCATGATCTGTCACTTTCTTTTTTTCTCTCTCCTCCCCTCAACCCTCTCCCCCCTCTCTCAGGCAGGGTTCCATGTATCCTTGGCTAGCCTTGAACTTCGTATATGTAACCAAGGATGACCTTTAACTCCGGATCCTCCAGTGTCTACGTCTTGTGTACCGGGATTGATTCGCAGGCACATATAACCAGACTGGGTTTACCTGACTATGTGGTGCTAGGGATCAAACTCGGTTCTGCGCATGCTAGGCAAGCACTCTATCAGCTGACTAATACCCCTAGCCCTAGCCCATGGTCTGTCAATTTCAAAGTATATGTTCGTTTTCTTCTCCTTTTTATTTGCTGGGATTAAAAGTGTGCGCCACCATCCCCAGTTCCAGAGGAGAGCTTGAGAGTTGATTATTTCCTTCTGCTTTGGGATCTGGGGACTAAACTCAAGCTGTCAGGCTAGAACAGCAAGCATATTTACCTGAGGATCTGCCTTACCAGACCAAAGCCTGAATTTTTTTTTTAAGATTTATTTATTATGTATACAATGTTTTGCTTGCAAGTGTGCCTATATGCTAGAAGAGGGCACCAGATCTCACTATAGATGGTTGTGAGCCGCCATGTGGTCGCTGGGAACAGAACTTAAGATCTCTGGAAGAGCAGCCAGTGCTCTTTAACCTCTGAGCCATCTCTCCAGCCCCAAAGGCTCATTAGTAACCCAAATAGCATACACCTGACAAATTCACTAAAAGGAAAAGGAAAATAAAAAGACTAGGTTAGGTGACTGCAGCAATCTGCGTGATCCCATGTTACCCTGCCGTCACAGGGTAACCGTTCCACAAGGAAGCCGTTGCTTTCATCTGCCAAGACAGGGGATGTTGGTGAGAGTCTCACCAGGCAGTTGAGCCTACCTGCTCTCCTCCCATGTTGACCAGCAGCTCTGTGCCATTGGGGCTGAAGGTCACATAGGTGGCAACCAGCACTCTCAGACGGCTGTTATAGTCGGGCAGCTTTACCGGCAGGTGACCTGCCAAGAAGAGCACAGTGACCCTAGGATGAGATTTTCAGGCTAACCCCTCTCCCTGCCTCAAAGAGGCAGGGGACAGTGAGACAGTCAAATTGAGAATACTAGCAATCAACTTCATGGAAGCAGCTACTGGTGTTGAGCAATGGGCCAGGAGCTAACACGCTTGCTCCCAGGGTCTCAATTTTTATGGACACAGGTCAGAGTAATGGGTAGCTGTCTGGCTTCCTGATCAGTGCTGTGGTTTTGACCCTCCTGCCTTAGCCTCGGGAGTTCTGGGATTACAACCCCATCTTGCAGGGAAACAGCTCACTGAAGTTAAGTGATTTGTTGGCAGTTACACAGTTGGTCAATGGCAACTCAGGAGAGTAAAGTCCAGATCTGCCTTTGACTGCTGTCCCTCTTTGCTTCCCTGAGCAGCCCCAGAAGGAGCCTAAGTCTAGTCGAGAGCCAGGCTGGGCCCTACCTGCCACATAATACTGCGCGGCACCATCCGGAAGGGGCTTCTGCCGATCACAGAAAGTGTGCACACCTGCCGGAGGGCTCTGCTTCATGCTCTTTCTGATGGGAAGGAAAGTCAGACACGTTAAAACTCTATCTTTGTCCCTGGCTAGCTGGATCACGTGAGCTCCACAGAGAAAACCCAGAGATATAGGAGGTGCCTTTCTTCCTGCCACAAGCAACTCCAAGGCTTGCTCTTTAGATGGCTGTGGACATATCTACCAGTGAAAGCAGAGCGGGCCAGACCTGCCCTAATCACGGAAAGCCAAGGCTGTGGAGAACACTGGGAGCTGAGACTGGGGCCCCCTTTTTCTTTTTCAAGACAGGTTCTCTCCGTGTAGCCCTGGCTGTCCTGGAACTCACTTTGTAGACCAGGTTGGCCTAGAATTCAGAGGGATCCATCTGCCTCTGCCTCCTGAGCGCTGGACTAAAGGCCTGCGCCACCACACCCAGCTCTTCTTTTCTGAGGGAGGGTCACAGTGGATGAGACTGGCCTCAGACTCAGCTCTGTGGAGAACAATGACCTTGAGCCTCTGATCCTTTCCCCTCCACTCCCAAATGCTGGGGTAACAGCAGTGTGCCAACATTCTTGATTTTACTTTTTCTTTTCTATTTTAAAAATATTTTATTTAAAAAATTATGTGAATATGTCTGTGTGTGATCTGAGCATGTGAATGCAGGCGCCTGAAAGGCCAGAAGAGGAAGTCAGATCCTCTGTAGCTGGAGTTGTGAGCTGCCATGTGGGTACTGGCAACTGGTTAAGAGCATGTGCTCCTAACTGCTGAGCTATCTCTCCAATCCCAATCTTTCAAAAAATATTTTTACTAAAACAGGGACAGGTTAAGCAGTTCAGTGGTAGAGCACTTGCATAGCACATGCAAGATCCCATGCTCTGTCCCCGTACCACAGTAAACAAGTGAATAAGTATATATGAAATATTACATGTGTAAGCTCTAACTCTGTGCTCAGGCTCAGGCATGGTGACATCATCCTAGCACCTGGGAGGCAGGTGGATCTCTATGCGTTCAAGGCCAGCTTGGTCTACTGAGTGACTTCTAGGCCTGCCAAGACTATATAACAAGGCCTTGTCTCAAGAAACAAAAAAAGGCAGGGCGGAGAGGAAAGAAAAAACCCAGACCGACTCTGGGGCTATTAAAATGACTCTACATGCCAAGTCTGATAACCTGAGTGCAATCCCCAGGACCCACATGTAGGATCACAGAGTTAACTCTCTAAAGGCTTCTGCACATGCACCATGGCATTTATGAAACTACCTCTCCCCACACAGATAAATTTATGATTGTAACTAAAAAGACTATTCTTCTGTACAGATACCAACAGCAGATAACTAGCAGGAAATGCAGTGTTCCCAGTGTCTTGCCCATGAGGCTGCTGGTCGTACCTGTGGTTGTGGATCATTCGGATGTCATAGAGTCTCACAAAGGGCCCACTGGCCCCTACTGCCAGGCAGTTGTTATCCTGGGGATTGACGGTGAGGCACTTGGCCTCCACCATCGGGCCGCAGTACTCTGTTAGGTCAATCAGCACCTCTGAGTGCTTGCTGTTCTCCCGGAGGTCATACTGGCTGTAAGAGAGGACAGAGTGAATGGCTAGAGTTCTTAGAGAGCAGGTTAGAGAGCAGGGAGAGACCAAGCCCTTGCAGTGCAAGAGGGGACGGTGGCTACTGCCAGACAGGTGCCTACAGTAGGCTTTTTCTTTTTCTTTTTTTGAGACATGGTCTCATTACATAGCTCTGGCTGTCCTGGAACTCTGTAGACCAGGCTGGCCTCCATCTCAGAGATCTATCTGCCTCTGCCACTCAAAGTCCTGGGGTTAAAGGCATGTACCACTATGCCTGGCTTTATAGTATGCTTCTTAACATTTTTCGATTTATCCTAAATTAACCCTTTAGGGTAGATACTATAGTTCAGATTTTATAAATGTCAGCATTGCTGCTACTGTTACTCTACTACTGATTCCTAATACTGAGGGAAAATGTGCTGTGCGCCCAATACTGTCCTGAGTGCTTCACGTGTACCATTAAATTAAAACATTATCCCTCAACACTGAGGCACAAAGAAACTCAATAAACTGCCTGGGATAGCACAGCTTTGACGTACAAAGCAGGAACCAAACTATTGTTAGCTGGGTGTCGTGGCACATGCTTGCAATCCTAGCAAGGTCATGAGTTCAAGGCCTGAGCTCACAGTGAGTTTGAGGACAGCCTGAGGTGCAAACTAAGACCTTGTCCTAAGAACCAACCAATGAACCAAACTAAAACCTCCAAGCCCCAAAACCCTCCTCTGTTATGCTCCTTCCTAATCTACTTCCTTTTCAGGAAGCAAGGGCTACATGGAGATAAAAGAGAACTGAGCTTACCTGAGAGCTGCCAAAGAACACCAACGCCAGGGCCAGCCCCTTAGCCCCAGCTGAACACAAAGGAAAAGCCCAAATGCCCAGAGCAGCAGCACGTGCTTGCCACCTACTGCTGCAGCAGGGCCGCTTTGCTGCCGTTACACAGGAACCTCCAAGAAGGGGACACAGCATCCCCCATGAGCTCACCCTCCTCTTGCCTAGATGTCTCTCATAACCTCCCTTGGTTAACTTGTTCTTCTAGGCCATCCTAACTGGAATGCTCTTCCTAAAATAGTCTGACATCATTCTTCTGCCACTTGGTACCTGCAGCCTGAGTGTTAAGTTTATGGAACTGCACAGTCTGACTTTTAAGACCCAGTTTCACACACCTCACATTCCTCAGCTCTATGTGGGCCAATTACAACTGCAGCCTTCCTCTCCCCTCTCCCTGTGCTCGGTATTGAATCTAGGGCTTCAAATATGTCAGATGGGCTCTCTACTGCTGTGCTGAGTTCCCAGCCAGTAACTACAGTGTTCTTAATCTTGTATGCTACTTTACCCTGGCTTCATAACACCTACTTGTGGGGGAATCCATTCTGCCTCCTCTTGACCATCCGATTGTCTGTCTTGAAGGCCCCGCTTATGTTCATGTACTGCTAGGACTCTTCTGCGGACTGTGACTCTGCCCAGGTCCTCAGGATTCTACCTGATGCTCAGGTTGCTTGGCATCTACCAGCTGGCCTTGATAACAGGCTGGTCTGTTGGATCAGCGAGTGCTTCCTGAACATGCCACTCACCAGAGCTGACTTTCCAGTGTGTTTTTCATGCATGTTCTCAACTATCATACTTAGATCAATAGGAGATATTATGACGAGGAGTCTATAGCTCTGGGGAGTAGTGGCCTTTTCAGACTCTCTTTCACTGAGAGAACTAGGATTTGACCTGTCTGGCTGGCTTCAGAGACTGCTTGTAAGTTCATCGTAATGAGTTTATACGTTACTTAAATGTGTCTCTATGGCAGCAAAGAGAAGATAAGGGAATTGAAGGGATGGCCAGTTAAAGCAGGCTAGAGAAGCGAGGGCAAGTTGTAAGGTTGCACCGGAGAGAGCAGTGGGCGCAGAGCTGGTG
This sequence comes from Pachyuromys duprasi, assembly GCA_028658305.1. Lineage (NCBI taxonomy): Eukaryota > Metazoa > Chordata > Mammalia > Rodentia > Muridae > Pachyuromys > Pachyuromys duprasi. The sequence goes on from CM053763.1 coordinate 106,802,566, forward strand.
TGTAAATCTAGCTGCTTGGGAAACAGTCGGGGTCTGCTGAGCCCAGAGTCCGACACTAGCCTGAGTCACAGAAAGACCCTCTCTCGGGGCTGGAGAGATGGCTCAGCGGTTAAGAGCACTGGCTGCTCTTCCAGAGGTCCTGAGTTCAATTCCCAGCAACCACATGGTGGCTCATAACCATCTATAATGAGATCTGGTGCCCTCTCCTGGAATACTGTATGCATAATAAATAAATTAAAAAAAAAAAAGACCCTCTCTCAAAACAACAGAGTGGGGCTAACTGAGAATGTGCATGCTTGCTATCTCAATAGTTGAAAGGGTGAGGAGAAAAATCCAAATACAACCTGGGCTACAGAACAAGACCCTGTTTCAACATCCTTTCATGAAACAGGGCTGTTGGCAGTTTATCTCAGTGGTAGAAAATTTATCTGCTATGCAAGGGGCCCTGGGTTTGATTCCCAGCACCCCAAAGGCAAAAAGAAAGAAGGCAAACACAGGACACGGGAAGAGGAGGGACCCACTCCCTCTGCTGGAGGGAGGCCAGGCCTGCGGGAGGAGGCACTGTGGTAGAGCCACTGAAGCAGAGGACACACAGCCAGTGCATGCAGAGACCCTTACCGGATAAGCCCATCCTCAGCGGCGCTCCAGAATGTGTTAGGCCACATGGGTGCTGTGGCGATGCGCTTTACTCGGTTTGTGTGGTCTCCAAACATGTGGATCGTCTCCTTCACCGTCAGGTCATGGACATGGACCTTGGAGTCAGCTGCTCCCGTGATCAAGATTCTGTCTCCAGCATGAGGCAGGAACTGCTCAGAAGAAAGCGAGTGATTGGCAGGAGATAGGATAGAACTGGCTACTGCAGGAGACTGGCCTAGATGACAGCATGGCTATTCCCTCTCATGTCACTTAGGAAAGTAAGCTCATCTATAAAAGCTCACCGAAATAGCTCTGGATAGCAAGCAGCAGCCTCTCAGCACTAAAAGTTAAAATCAAGATGTATGACTCACATAGTCAGAGTGGTCGCCACTCACAGAGTAGGACTGCCTAAGGAACCCTTTTCCTGATTCTTCTCCTAACTGTACTTACTAAGAACTTCCAAATACCAGAGCACAGGACAGCTCCTTTCTCTTGCTGATACTGAAAACAATCTCATTATGAACTGGAGGCTGGGAATGTTTCTCAGTGGTGAGTGTTCACCCAGTGTGTATAAAAACCTAACTTCAATCCCTAGCACAGGCAAAGAAAAATATCTTTGGAAGGGTTATGTAGCAAGGTGTAGCTTATTGGCAGACTACATGTGTAAGGTAGATGAAGTTCTGGACTCAATTCCAGCAACACAATAGAGCAAAGCAAGCAAACAAACAGAATACACTGCGTTTCAGAACACAACAAGACTCTTTAAACCCAAGATTGTCAGCTTGGTTTGTGTATCAATCTATCCACCCGCACACCCATCCATCCAGGTTTGGTATTGGTGACTGAGCCCAGGGCATGCTAGGCACACAGGATTACTAGCCCAGTCCATGATGACTATTAACAAAGCTGAAATAGTTAAGAACTGAAAAGAGTGAGGCAGGAGTTTTAGGAGAGACTAGGTATTTTAAAATGCCCTGTTTCTGTGGGAAAATTGGGGAATCAGGTAACAAAGATTAAAACTATTCCCATCTTTTGACCCGAAACTCTCACTTCTAAGAAATAATCCAAAAGAGAAAAGGGGATCTGGGTAAAATGCTCAGCACAGCACACCTTCTAATAGCAAACAATGGACTGAGTTCAGATGTTGGACACTGGGGAAGGGCTGACTACTATTATCACCCAGAGAAGCGGAGAACACAGCATTCTGGACCGTGTGTGACAAGAAACAAACCGTTACAAACATTGCAAACATGGCCTTGATGTACAAACAGGACACAGCTCTCTCATCTAACTCTGAGGAAGAAAGTATTTCGGGTTGATGTTGCTGGAGTATGTCTCTCTCTCTCTCCTTTGCCCTCTCTTTCTCCCTCTTTCTCTCCGTCTTTCTGTCTGCCTGCCCTCCCTCCCTCATGTTCTGTACTGGGGACAGGCATGGCGAATGTCTGGCAAACGCTCTACCAGAGCTGTATTCCAGCTCTCCTTTTTAGTTTTTATTTGGCAGAGAAAGAAACCAACAAAGGGATGGAGAGATGGCCCAGCGGTTAAGAGTACTGGCTGCTCTTCCAGACAACCAGGGTTCAATTCCCAGCACCCACATGGCAGCTCATAACTGTCTGTAACCTAAGTTCCAGTGGATCCGACTCCCTCACACAGGTAAACAACAACAACAAAAAAGATGTAAAAAAGAAAACACTTTTTCTGCTTTGCACATCAGGAAAAGGAGGAATATATAAACTTACTTTTAGGGGAGGCAGCAATCTTTAACCCTGTTTGGAGAGAGCACAGATTCCAACAAGAGCTCCGCTGCCACGCTTGTAATGCACCATAGTTTCCACCAGGGGGAGAGCGTGTGTGAGATGCTGTAAATGCCTATAGTCAGCTTTTAACTACCTCAATTAAAAAGGTTTCTCTGCTCTTCTTAAAACAAAAACTGGCAAGATTTCTCAGTGGGTAAAGGCACTTGCCATACAGTCCTGGTGACTTGGAACCAATCCCAGGGAGCCACAAAATGGAAGGAGAGAACCAATTCCACAAAGCTGTCCTCTGATTTCCACACATAAGCACCCATGACCCCTCTCCCATATCACATACTTACACAAACAATAATAATACACTTTTGAAAATGTATTTTTGGCCTGGTAGTGGTGGTGGTACTCAAGAGGCAGAGGTAGGCAACTCTGTGACTTTAAGGCCAGCCTGGTCTAAGAGCTAGTTCTAGGACAGCCAAGACTGTTATATAGTGAAACCCTGTCTCAAAAAAACATAAAACAAAAGTTGGAGAGATGGCTCAGCAGTTAAGAGCACTAACTGTTCTTCCACAGGTGCTGAGCTCAAGTCCCAACAACCACACGGTGGCTCCCAACCAGCTATGAGGAGATCTGGCGCCCTCCTCTGGCTGCGTCAGCACACATGCAGACAGAATACTGTATAAATAATAAATAATTTAAAACAAAACAGAACAGAACAAGCTGGGCAGTGGTGGCATACGACTTTAATCCCAGCACTCAGGAGGTAGAGGCGGATCTCTGTGAGTTTGAGGCCAGCCTGGTCTACAGAGTGAGTCTCAGGGTAGCCAAGGCTCCACAGAAAAACCCTGACTCAAAAAAAACAAAACAAACAAACAAACAAAAACCAACAACAACAATCAAAGAAAGAAAAAAGGAAAGAAACAAAAAAAATTTTTTTTGAGTTTTGTTTTGCTTTTCTGGGTTTCTCTGTGTAGTCCTGGCTGTCCAGGAGACCAGGCTGGCCTCAAACTCAGAGATCTGCCTGCCTCTGCTTCTGAGTGCTGGGATTAAAGGCATTACCACCCAGCCAAGAAAATGTACTTTTAAAACACCAAAAACCAAACCAAATCAAAACAAACGACAACAACAAAACACCAGGAGGGTTGTGTTAGAGTACTGTCAAAGTATAGTCTCCGAACTAGTGAGTGACAGCAAACTGCAGGCTCACGCTCTCCGTCCCTAAGTTTGACTGCACAGACAATACTGCCTAGCTTCTTGTGGCACAACAGGTCCTACACATCATGTGCTGGTCAGCAGAACCGTGAAGCACACTGCAGTTCTGCTTCTAGGAAAACCATGGGGAATAATCCACAGGAGGTGAGTGAGTGGGAATGTGGCAATGTTTAGGGTAATAGGTTTAGATCTCTCTAACCTGGCTATGATTTCGAGTGGCCTGTCACTGCTCTTGACATTAACTGGGGAAAGGAGACTGGTTAGAAGGGCTTTTCAAAGGTCAGCCTCACACTGGCACTTGCCCATGAATATCAAAGTATAGAATTTCAGGGCTACAAAGGCCCTTACCTCACAGGTCATTTCAGATCCTTAAACCTGGCAGCCACAGTCCTCAGTGACAGACAGCCTCAGTGCAAAAACCCTGACCCTGGGGCACAGCGAGAAGGACCTCAGATCTCCAGAGAAACCAAGAATGTTAAGCATGCAGGATTGTCTCTCCAATGGAAAAGATGGAAAACCTGTTCTTCCATCCAGAAACCTGGAAATTGGAAGCCATTAACAGCCTAGTGATCTGGGCCAGGCCACGCCATATCACCCTCCTACAACCAGGACCAGAGGTGACTCTTAGCCCAAAGGACCTCCAGGTTATCTGTGTGACTGAGACCAGCCCAGATCCTTTGTTAGGCCCCTTAGGCTAATACGGGTAGCCTACCTTCTTGGAAGAAATGACATGCACGTTTTGAGTCACATTTTGAGGGAATTACGATTCCTTGAGCACAAGGAATTGTATTACACCAGGAAACCTTTCCCCCAAATTATACTATGTTTAAATTTGTTAGGAATAAACCACCTAGCATCAGACTCCCCAAAATCTTGATCCAGGTTGACAAAGCCAATCTGAACAGAGTTCTCAAGTACCTCTTCGTGGTCATTTCCCCTTCACCCTGGCGCACCCCGAGAAGGCTGTGTAACCTTCTTCAAGGCAGACACGGTAGCACATGCCTTTAATCCTGGCATTCAGGAGGCAGAAGTAGGTAGATATGAGTGCAGGGACAGCCTGCTCTACATGTTAAAACCATACTCAAAAACAAATCATGAACAACCTTCTTCAAGGAGCCCCAAGCATCAGCTCTTCCTTCGCCAACCACACATGTGATTCGAAGGCCTCACAGACGCTTCTGGATTTGTTCTACAGCTCAGTCAGTAAAGTGCTTGCCTAGCATCCATGCAAACCTACGATCCATTCCAGCACAATATGAACTTATTGTGATAAAGTGCTCAAAGGAGGAAGATGAGAAGGGAAGTTCAAGGTCATCCTCTGCCACTTAGCTGAGTTTCAGGCCAATTGGAATTATACGAGAATTGTCTCAAAGGCAAAAAAAAAAAAAAAAAAAAAGACAATTTTCATCTCATGTTGTTTTCACGTAAGAGGGCTTCAAAGTCTGTAGGTTCCTTCCCACATCTCAGATAAATTCCTTTTTACCTAGGAATTTCCTATAACAAAGTAGAAGAGCATATAAGATCTATGCTTGAGAGCTTGCACAGACAGCCTGCACAGGGGTGCTGGGAACCAAACTTCCTAACAGCAGCGAGTTCTCTTAACCAGCGAGCAACATTCTTTTTATTAAAAAACAACAAAATATTTTTATTAAATCTATTTATGTATATATGGACACAAGGGACGCATGTGCGCGCACACGCCATAGTTCATGCACAGGGGTCACAGGACAACTTTTTATAGTTGGGTCTTTTCTTATTTCTTTACATGATATTTAGGCATAAAACTCAGGTTGTCAGGCTTATGTGGCAAGGGCTTTTATGTGCTGAGCCATCTTGTCAAGCCCCACATTCAGTCTCTACCTTATTTTATGAAACTAGATCTATCATTGAACCTGGAGCTTGTGATTGGCTAGACTGGCTGGTAGCCGGTAGCAATGGCTAAAGAGCTATCCTCCTGTCTCAGTCTTCCTGGTACAAGGATTTTTATATAGGTGCTAGGGCTTGAACTCAGAGTGACAGACCCTTTTCCTCAGCTCACGTAGCCCACGTTGGCCTGGGATTCATTATGTGTCTGGGAATGATCCTGAGCTTTGTTTTGTTTTTCAGATTTATTATGTATACAATGACCTGTCTGCATGTATACCTGCATGTCAGAAAAGGGCACCAAGTCTCATTATAGATGGTTGTGAACTTCCATGTGGTTGCTGGGAATTGAACTCAGAACCCAGAACCTTTGGAAGAGCAGCCAGGGCTCTTAACCTCTGAGCCATCTCTCAGCCCTTACCTGCTCATTTGTCTAACTTATTAATTCATGTGTTCATGAACTTTGACACCCCAACTCTGACCTGATTCTCTTACCTCCATCTTCCAAGTGCTAGGATTTGATTACATGTGTGTGTCACCAAACCTGGTTAGCAAAGCTCTTTTTTAGAAATCAATTACTTAAGTGAATCATAATACTAACCCCCTGTGTTGCTACTTGCTTATTAAAAATAATAATAATAATAATAAAGAGAGGTTTTTAAAATGCTGGCTTGGAGAGATGATTCCCTGGCTGCTCTTCCAGACACACAGGACTGTTTCCCAGCACAAGCACATACATGGCAACTCCAATTCCAGAGGCTCTGATACCCTCTCCTGGCCTCCTTGGGCACTGTACACATGTGGTACATAGACATACATGCAGGCAAAACACCCATACACATAAAATAGAAATAAAAATATTACAAAAATTTTTTTAACATTTGTGAGTGAGTGAGTGTGTGTTTACAAAAGCCAAAAGAGGGGCGTCAGATATGCTGGAGTCAGAGTTAAAGCGGCTGTGAACTGCTCTACATGGGGTGCTGGGAAGAACAGGCGAACATAGGACATAAGATTTGGTTGCTCACATGACTTCCAGGAGGCATGCTCACATACATTTGAATGGATTGAGGGGTAGCAAGATGGCTCAATGGGTAAAGAGTCTGATGACCTGAATGAGCTCCAAGACCCACAGGGTGAAAGGCAAAAACTGATTTATGACCCCCACATGTACCATGACACGCATGTAACTCCACACAAGCAAATAAACATATAATAAATACAAGTGGATCTTAAGTTGGCCAGATGGTTCTGAGAAGAACATAGAAAAGAGATGGGATCCACTCCTCACATCACGGGACACGCTATAACAATATAACCATGCCCACAGCCAGACAAGTGCGGCTTGTCTTGCTCACCTTGACAGAAAAGATATTCGCTGTGTGTCCAGTGTGCATGGAGAGCAGCTTCTTGTGGTGCAGCGGGTCCCACACGATGGTGTGCTGGTCATCGGAGCCAGAAGCCAGCAAGCTGTGGGCAGAGTTAGGAGCTCTGACTTGTCAAGGCCCCAGGCTGTCTCTTCCCCACCCCCATTCCCAGAGGATTCTTGGGCACACAGAACTCAAAGAATAGGAGGTGTTGTAAAGTTTAAGGTTAGCCTGTAAATATTAGTAGATTTTATTTCACGTTGTTAAGAATTTTCCGGTATTCTCCCAATACATCTGCCTAAATTAAAATAGGGTTTGGATGTTATCCAAAGTTCTGTCTATACTTGAGTAATAGTTCAACTGTGTTGATAGTTATAGGCTTAAGAAATCAGAGAGGGAGCTGGAGAGATGGCTCAGCGGTTAAGAGCACTGTCTGCTCTTCCAAAGGTCCTGAGTTCAATTCCCAGCAACCACATGGTGGCTCACAGCCATCTATCATGAGATCTAGGGCCCTCTTCTGGTGAGAATGCATATATGCAGGCAGAGCACTGTATAAATAATAAAGAAATAAATCTTTAAAAAAAAAAAAGAAATCAGAGAGAAGCTGGGCTCAATGGCGTACATCTTTAATCCCAGCACTGGGGAAGCAGAGACAGTTGGATCACTGTGAGTTCGAGGCTATCCTGGTCTACAAAGTGAGTCCAGTACAGCCAAGAATACACAGAGAAACGCTGTCTCAAAAAAACCCAAAACCAACCAACAAAACAAACAAAAAAAAGAAATCAGACAGCAGTGGTCTATGTCCCTGATATACAAAGACAAGGAACCCTCTTCTCCCAACCTCTTTGACTCCTTCTCTAGCCCCAACTAGCTCACACTTACTCTCCTTTCTCATTCCACTCCAGACAGTTGACACATCCTGAGTGACCCTGGGGAAGGAAACAGAGGGTTAAGAAGAGCTGATCAGACAGTTTCCTGAGAAGCTCAATGAGACACAAGTGCGGTTAATCAAGCAAACAGCCTCTCCTTCAGCAGCTGCCAGGGCCCTGCAGGGCTAGAACTAAAACGCCCGGCATCTCAGCATAAAAGTGCTTCCACATGCAGTCTCAGCTGACACTGGACACCTGAGTTATAAAGGGCAGGTTTCATCAATCCCACTTTGCAGGAAATTCATAGACGAGTAAGTACAAAAACCAAAAAATTTCTGCCCCTATCCTTGGAAGGCATAGGTACAGTTCCTTCAAAGGACAAGTTTAAGGACAGAATGCTCTGTGATCCCATGCTTCATTCTCACATTCCTCCATCTCACTCCCTACAAAAGGCAGACCCTAAAGATTAATGCAAAAAGGTAATCTGAGCTAGCCTATTTATCCTGAACATTTTAGTTAAGAAACAGAGAAAGTGGGGTTGAAGAGATGAATCAGTGGCTAATAGAACTTACAAAGAACTCAGGTTCGATTCCTAGCTCCCACATGGTGGCTCACAACTATAGTGGAAAATTTGGTGTCTTTAAAAACTCAGTTTTGTTATGTGAACATGTTTTTGTTTTAATCCCAGGTGTTGGATATGGGGCTGATTCAGATTATCCACAGCAGCAAACTATTTGCCTCGTGTAGGGTCTGAGAAGGGCTCTGAGGACGCTGAGAGGAAAAAAATGCCAAAGCCCAGAGTGTTGGGGGACTCCTAGAGAGAAGACACCTGCTGCTCCCCCCTGCTGCTCCTGGTTGCTGTTGATGCAGTTTGACAAGAAGTTGGAGATGTCCTGAAACGAAGATTGGACTTGTCCCAAGGAACCCAACAACCCTAACCAGCAGGGAGTAGTAAAGAGAACTCTGCCCTCTATGCCCACTAATCTTTCTCTCCTACCTGGTGTTGGAAGGGATTGGGGTGGAGAAGGGAAGAAGAGGTGTAAGAAAGTAAAATAGTTAAAAAATAGCACCATTAATCACAGCACTCGGGAGGCAGAGGCAGGTGGATCTCTGTGAGTTTGAGGCCAGCCTGTTCTACAGAGTGAGTCCAGGAGAGCTAAGGCTACACAGAGAAACGGTCTCAAATAAAACAAAACAAAACCCTACACACAACCACCTGAAACTCCAGTAGTTCAGGGGATCTGGTGCCCTCTTCTGATTTTGGTGGATACCAAGCACATGAGGACAAAACACTCATTATACATAAAATAAATCTTAAGAAAGAAGCAGAGAAGTCCCTCCTTCCTGAGAGCAGAGATTGCTACTGAACTACCAGCTTCCTGCCTGAGATCACACCAAGTGACCCGAGAAACACAAATCCATTTTTCTTGCCACAGTGCCGGCTTTGGGAATTAGGCCTAATCCAAATAGTACATAGAAAACAGTAGCATTTATGTGGCCACAGTGATGGGCTGAGAGATGGACCCAGAATCAGATGCCAAGAGGAAAACTGGTGCCAGGAGCCTATGGGGAGGGTGTGCTCCTTTCTCAGGAGAGTTGGGGCATATGGGTGCCCTGCTTTGGTGAAGGCCAGGCATGTGGATGTGACTGACTCCTGAACCTGCTGCACACAGTTCGCCACCTTGAGGGAAGGCAGCCTGGGGGTGAAATCAATACCCAGAGGCAAGCTTAGCCCATATTAGAAAAACGGAGCCAGACTGACTACAGCAACCAACACATACTTCCTCCTGACCCTTAGCTTATTTTGTTTGTTTGAGACAATTCAAACTGGACTGTTATCTAAACCAGTAATTTCAACCTGTTCTTCAGGTATCAGTGAACAGGACCTTCCTTCAGGATGCCCTTCCTGTCTGGTGAGCATGCAAGGCCTGTGTGTCCTGCTGGCTCCCACTGCCATCCTATCCTACATTAGCTCTGCGGCTCGTGATTATTTTCACCAGACTGAGGCGTGCAAGCATCCACAGTGCATTGCAGGTGTCTGCTGCTTAATGGGTCTGCCTAGTGGGGCTAGTGAGGAGAACTGAGGGGGTACAAACACATCTAATTTTCCAGCTGTCCCATCAGAAAAGGCCATTCTGTCTTTCCTTTTCCCAGCACAGGCTCTTCCTCTCCTCTGAGTTGGAACTCACTCCTTTCGGGCCCTGCACTTGAATATACAACTGAGACGCCCTCTGCTCAAGCTAGCTTACCTGCTGGCCTAAGGCCTCTTCCTCTCATATACTTGGCTGCAACCTCATACCTGTGTCTGAGTCAAAATCATTTCTTTGTGCCTGAAGTCTCAGCTTCATCTTGGAATGATGAAGCCAGTTAGTGAGGGCAAACATGAGAACTTGTGCAGGCGGAATAACAGTCCCCCTAACAGTGGCTTGCCATCATTCTGGAACTTGCAAATGTTATCTGAAGTAGCAAAAGGGACTTTGCAGGTGTGATTAAGGTTAGGAGTCTGAGATGGGAAAACGATCGTGGACTGTCCAGGTGGGTCCAATCCAGTCACATGGATCCTTAAATTCAGACACCCTGCGCTGGCTACAGCGAAGTGGGTGGATGAAGGTGTGAAAAGACTGTACCAGCCACTGCTGCCTGTGAGGCAGAGGGAGGGGCCAGGAGCCAAGACTTGCAGCAGCCTTAGGAAACTGGGAATAGCCAAAAAAACAAAAACAAAAACAAAAAAAAAAAAGAAAAGAAAAGAAAGAAAGAAAGAAAGAAAGAAAGAAAGAAAGAAAGAAAGAAAGAAAGAAAGAAAAAATTCCACTGTACCCTTCAGCCTCCTGGAAGGACAGAGCTACCAACACCCTCTTTTTAGCCTGGTGAGGCTTCTGTTAGACTTGGATTTACAGAGCTGTGCAGCAGTGGTGGTAGGACAGCTATCTTTTAGCACCTGAGACATAGGTTGATCTCTGAGAGAATCCTAGGTCAGCCTGAACTAGATGCAGAGTATCAGGCCAGCCAGAGCTACACAGCAAGACACTGCCTCAAACACCAAAAACAAGAACTGGGGGCTGGAAGTGGTTCAGGGTTTCCAGGGCTCAGGTTTAGGGAGGCCTGGGCCGCAGTGCATGTACAGGGGTCAAAGAGCTACCTTCTCAAGACAGTTCTCTCCTTCCACCATGGGCACCAGTTCCTTGGGCTTGGTGGCAAGGGTCTTTACCCACTGAGACATCTCTCCAGACCTATATACTTTAGTGTATGTGTGTACGGGTGTGGAGGTCAGAGGACAACTCATAGGAGGTGATTTTTCCCATTACCAGTGGATTTATTTGGCAGGCTTGGCCAGAATCCATGTAAAAGTTGGGTATGGTGGCACCTACCTATAGCCCCAGGAAGAAGGAAGGGGGATTTCCTTGACCAGCTAGTCTAGCCCTCATCAGGGGCCTCCAGGTTCAGTGAGAGACTCTGTGTCAAAAAATAACATGGAGGCCAGATATGGTGGTGCACACCTTTAATTCCCAGCACCTGGTAGGCAGAGACAGGACTTCTGTGAGTTTGAGGCCAGCCTGCTCTACATAGGGACTTAATAGAGAGAAACTGTGTCAAAAGCAAGCAAGCAAACAAAAAATAATGTGGAAGGCTGCAGAGATGGCTCAGTAGTTAAGAGCACTGCTGTGGTTCCAGAGGACCCAAACAGAGATTCTGAAACCCATGTATGGTAATATTAGGTAGAACTGTAGACACTTAGTTGTGACCTCATTATTCCTTTCTATAAGGAAGACTAAGTTTCAGAGACGTTAAATAACTCTTTGTTTTTATGCTCTAATAAGCATCACTACAAAGAAGAAAGGAGTGAAGAAGAGAAAAAATACATATTTATATACATATATTTTCAGATAAGGAAATATATGTATCAACTAAATATCATCCATCCATCCATCCATCCACCTACCTCCCTACCAACCTATCTACCTATCTTTCTATCTATCTGTGGTAGAGTACTTGCTTAGCACATGCGGGGTCCTAGGTTTAGTAATAACTACCAGACAGGGAAGTGGTGGCGCATGCCCTTAATCCCAGCACTCGGGAGGCAGATGCAGGCAGATCTCTGAGTTTGAGGCCAGTCTAGTCTACAGAGTTAATCCCAAGACAGCCAGGGCTACACAGCTGAAACCCTTACTCAAACAAACAAACAAAAAAATCAATCACCGCTACCACAAAAAAATGATCTAACTAGAGCTACAAACATACTTCAGTTTCTGAAGTAACAGCCATAACTCACAACAGGAACTTTTTCCTTATGCTGAGACTACATCTAATATGTATCTCTGCAGTCTTCATACATTTTACTTGTACTGAACACCTAGCATACAGCAGGCATTATTCTACATGTAAATACTACTGCGATAAATAATACAGGGAACTCTAGAAGGAGAAAAGGAAACCACATATAAATCGGTACAGTTAGTCAGGTAGTGACTGGGTGCTATGAAGACTACAAAACATGGTGGTGGGACATAGTACAAATGTACTGTTATGGTTAGAGAAGGCTTCTCCTCCAAAAAACAGGAACTATACTGTGAGCGTCTCCTCCTGCCTGGGGCTGTCTTCCACCATCCCAAGAAGTCAGGAGGGGCACCAGATGAGATGAAATGCTGGAAAGCCAAGTGGGAACTTCAGGGAGCTCAGAGAACAAAGGCTGTGTACCCCTTGAGGAGTGGGTAGGGGGCTCCAAGAATAGGTGTGCATAACTGGTTAAGACTAGGCACTTCAAGGATGCTTGAGTTGCATTAAACAGCACCTTCTGTCACCTAATTATCATGCAGGCCTAGGGAGGGAAGAGCTAGCAGGGAGCTGTGTCAAAGGCCATATATCAAGTGTGGTTAGAGGAGTCTATGTCTAGAGACATTCTCCAGATGAAGTCAGGCAGAGAGCAGGAGGCTCTGCTGGGGAGAGGGAGTCCCGCCCCTTCATGCAGAGCTCAGAATGGCTCTCCGGACTGGAAGAACTGCAACCTCAAACAGGGTCATTCCAATATCTCCATTTTATTTTATAATGGAGAAGTGTCATCACAAGCTTTAAGAAATCTATTATATTAGAGGGATCTAGGGTCTGGTAATGTGCCATAGCCTGATTGGTAGTGATTCTAGCAATGGCGGTAATCTGTCACTGGAGGAAATGTATGAGGCAAGGAGTAAGCATCAAAATAAAACATAACATAGAAGGCTAATAAGAGGTAGGAGCTAGGAAAACAAGGGGTGTTGAACCAACTTAATTGTTCAGTGGATTGAAATCTCAATCTTTTGTACAGTCTTTTAAGGGTATTAACATTGGTTTCAAAAGCATTTGATACATTTACATAGAAGTAACACCCCCCCCCCCTCGATACCATGCAAGTTCCTATGATTAACAGTTACTAAGTCTAGTGTTCTTTTGCATAGTAGCACAACCCCAGCAAGAGAGTTTATCTATCACTGGAGAAATTTAGGGCTGTCTTCTGTAGATTTCATCGCCTTGTTGAGTTTGTTTCAAAAGTTTCTGGTCAGGTGTGTCTGGATCATGGCAGCTGTCCTGGACCGGGCAAATCCAAGGAGGATGCCTGGTCCAGGGAGGAATGTATATCTCTTGTCTCTGTCTGGTTTGTGGTAGTTTTCTCTTCCTCATAGAGACAGATCTGTGAGATAATCACAAGTGGGGGCGCCCTGGCAGGGGGTTGTCCTTGCCAGAGGTTTTCCTTTTACACTCTAAGAAGAAAGGAGGTAGTTTACAAGTTAAGCTGGTTAAGAGTTTGACAGCACATCAGTGATCTGTTGGTTTAGGCCTAGGAGAGAGTTAGAGGTGTTAAGATGGGTAATGAAGGGCAGGAAGTCATCAGTGTGTTGAATGGCATTGCTGTCCCTGGGTGGGTACTGCAGCGGGCGGGAGGCAGGCGGTAGAAAAATTGCAGTCCTGGTCCAGCATCCTTTATCCTTTACTCCACCTGCTTAGAGTATCTGAGGAATGAAACAGCGTGTGAGTTACGTGGCTTATGTAAGAAGATTCTCTGTATGTCTTGGTAACCTTCTAAGGCAGGGAAGCCTTAGAAATTGAGTCCTTGAAGCTAAATTTGCTTACATGAAGGAATATATCAGCTTGGAGACTGTTAACTAGTAGGATGTTTTTTGACTTTTGTTTTTCCTGTAAAGCAATATTATGATGAGTCAGCATGGGCTTAGCTCCTGGTATGAGCTATGGAGAGATACTGAGGCATTATTGTTAAGAACAGCTATAGAATGGCAGAGGACAAGGCTTGACATGTGACTTCACTTAGAAAAATTAGGAGGTTTGAAGGCAGCTGAGTCATTTTGGGGGCAAGTTTCTTTCCATTTAAACATTTTGAATTAGGCTGAGTTGTGTCTGTAAAGGCTTGGGCCAGAGAGGAGGCTCGATAAGAGGCAGTTCCAATATCACGTCTGTCATAGTGTTTATTCTTTAGTCTCTGGCATGTTTGCCCGTGTTCTGGGGTCATTCCTTCCCAGACAAGATTGCTTAGGAGCATTGCTTTAGCCACAGGGCCTGTTATCTTTCTGTCTAAACTGGCTTATATCCTTAGTATAAATTCTGGGAGGGTCCTGCTGGCTTTTGTTTTAGAAGGGCCAGTGGAGAGGCCTCTCCAGGTCCTGGGAAAATTACCCTCACCAAACGGTTGGTGTAGTTCCAGTTTATTGAGTAGGGGTTTTATCCTTGTTGTAATCCTACCTGTTGATTAAGTATTTTACTTTTAATAGTCTCCAAGCTGTGGGCAGTTGTTCCCTGTGTCTATTAAGCTGGCTGTGAGGGGAGGTGGGGCCTTACAATGCTGCGCCAACAGGAGGGGAGGGCTTATCTCAGTGCTTTCGGAAGCCTTGGTCTTTTTCGGGTTTTTGCTCTTTGTGGCCAATCGGGAGTCAGGGTCTTTGTTCTCCATGGCTAGTTCAACTTTGCTTCATGAGGAGTGAGTGGGGCCCCCAAGGATAGGTGTACATAATTGGTTGGAACTAGGTACTTCAAGGATGCTTGATTTGCATTAAACAGCATGATCCTATCATAAGAATGGAAACAGTACCTAATTATCCTAAGGCACAGGGAGGGGAGAGCTAGCAGGGAGCTATGTCAAAGGCCATATATCAAATGTGGTTGGGGTGGGGGGTATCTAGAGACTCTTTCCAGATGAAGTCAGGCAGAGAGCAGGAGGCCCTGCTGGGGAGAGGGAGTCCTGCCTCTAAGGCTGAGATCAGAATGGCTATCCAGATTTGGAGGACTGCAGCCTCAAACAGCAGGGTCCTTTCAACAGTATTCGATGTCTCCATTGCTACATTCATCTCCAAGTGTCTAGACACTGCTGGCATATATAACACACAGTATATACACTACATACTCTACTTGCCTGAATATGGGACAGAATTAGAGATCCTTTCATACTTTTGTTCTCAGGTGATTAAAACACGAATTTACTTCATTATATAAAGTAAGTGTCAACAACTTTTTCTGTAAGGGGCCAAACAATAGATATTTTAGGTTTTGCATACCATACGGTCTCTGTGTGAATCATTCAATTCTGCTGTGAATCATAAACCAGACAGACAATACATAAATGAATGAGTGTGGCTGTGCTCCAATAAAACTTTATTTAAAAGTGGAAGTGCAATTGAGATTCATATGGAAATGCAAAGGACTCAGAATAGCTAAACAATCTTGCAAAAGAACAAAGTTGGAAGACTCACATGCCCTAATTTCCTACTGCTAAAAAGCGGTATGGCCTAAGGACAGATATTTTAATAAATGGTATAGGCTGGCAATTAACAACAGCAACAACACAAATTACACTTATGGGTACTGAGCTTCTATTTAGGGTGAAGACAACTTCAACAGTCTTTGCAGCAAATGGTGCTGGGACACCTGGACATGCACACACAAAATAATTAAGTCTGGGCTGGGGATGCAGTTCAGTGCTAAGTTTGATCCCTGATACCACGAACAACCAAAGAATGAAGTGGCAGGCTGGAGAGATGCCGCTGTATTACAGACTAGGCTTAACCAAAACCTTAAAAGTAACGTGGGAGTCCCCTTAGAGACCTTGATTTTGCCAACAACACCCTACTCACTGGATAGCTTACTGAATTTTGTTTCCATATACATGGATCAAATACGTACACCTTCTCTCTTAAACAATAAAACTCTTGGAGGAAACAAAAAAATATGAATTTCCATGACTGCGAATTAGCAATGATGACTTAAATCTAACGCTGAAGGCATAAATGAGAAAAGAGGGCAAACAAGAGGGCTCCGGTGTGTCGGGGCCCCTGCTGCCCCGCCTGATGACCTCAGTTTGACCCCGCGGTCTGCACAGTGAGTGGAGAGAGCTGGCTCCTTCAGACTGTCATCTCGCCTCCACGTGTGCCCACACATACACACGGTACATAAATAGAAACTTAAAAAAGAAAACTAAGCAGCGATCCAGGTATGGCTGGGGGCACGCATCTAATCCCGGCATTCTGGAGGCTAAGGCAGAGGACCTGCACTTCAATTCAAAGGCAGCTTGGATATACTATGAAATCCTGTCTCAAGAAAACAACACTAATAGTACTGAATTACCATGTAAGTCAGCTGCTCTACTCTTGGGTACATACTAAAGAGATCTAAAAGTACGTCTACACAAAATCATGTGTGTGTGAATGTTCACAGAAGCACATACATAGATATATACAAAAGAAAATTTGAGGCCCACTTTGCCACTCCATGCTACAGTTTATACAAAGCCTAAGCATTCCTGTGACATATCTACTCCACTCAAAGTAATCTGAATTTATGCTCAAAGTAAACAAGAAGCAAAATGGAAATAAAAGGCAATCAAAACCAGGCATGGTGGCCTATACCTATAATTCCCAAACTTGGGACTTGGAAGCAGAAGGCTCGGAGTTCAAGAAAAATGTTAGGTACTTTATAAGTAAATTCAAGGCTAAACTAGGCTACAAATAAATACTGTGTCAGAAACAGTCACAAGGGAAATGGCGGTGAGGGACGTACTTGCCCCAAGTGGCGGACTCAACCGGCACATGGGCTTATGGCACCTGCATTTGCGCACAGACTTTTTTTGCTCATCATTGTCTTGAAACTATACAGTAAAGTGACTATTTACACACAGCATTTACATTTCATTAGGCATTAAAAAATGATCTAGAGAGGGTATGAAGTATTCAGGAGTATGTTAGTATAGTATATGCAAATGACACATCATGTCGTCGTACAAAAACATGGAGCACTGGAAGATATTTGTACTTGTAGGAAGTTCTAGAAAAATGCCCCAGACATATTAAAAGATGACTGCAAAATATATGTAACTTTTTTTCAGTTTTTAAAGATTTATTATGTATACACATGCACGCCAGAAGAGGGGCACCAGATCTCATTATAGATGGTTGTGAGCCACCATGTGGTTGCTGGGAACTGAACTCAGGACCTTTGGAGGAGCAGCCAGTGCTCTTAACCTCTGAGCCATCTCTCCAGCCCCCTATATGTAACTTATTTAAGGGTAATACTATGAGTCAGGTGCAGTGTCAATATGCCTGTACAAATCGAGTCCAGGAGAGCCAGGGCTACAGGGAGAAACCTTGTCTTGAAAAATGAAAAAAAATAAAAAATAAAAAAGAAAGAAAAAGAGAGAGACAGAGAAAATCAAGCCAGTGAGTTCCCAGACAGTCAGGGCCACACAGAGAAACCCAGTCTCAAAAAAAACAAAATACAACAACAAAAGCAAAACCAAACCCAAAAAAGAAAAAAAAGAAAATCAGGGGCTGGAGAGACAAGTCAGTGGTTAAGTACGTACTGTTCAGTTCCTGCACCCATATTGTGTGGTTCACACCTAACTGTGACCCCAGCGCTAGGGGGATCTGATACCTCTAGCACACACATGCACATACCCACCCACCCCCACACACCTGATTTAAAACACAAAAACGGAACTAGCTAAGCGTGGTAGGGTACACTGTTAATTCCCAGCCCTGAGCAGCGAATAGGATGCAAGCCCTCTTACCTGAAGCTCTGCTTCCAGGCCCAGCCGCCGGATAAAGGGATCAGTGACATGGTATCGCCGCTCAAACCTCAGGGCAACCCGCTCCTGGGAATAAAAACAAAGTTGTGTTCCCTTTGGTTCAATTCAATATTATTTAGCATCTATCTTTCTTTTTTAAATTTTATTTTACGTGTATGGGTATTTTGTTTCCATGTGCATCTGTGCACCGTGTGCATGCCTGGTGTCCGCAGAGACCAGAAGGGGGCATCAGATCCCCTGGAACTGGAGTTACAGCCAGTTGTAAGCCACCATCTGGATGCTGGGACTCAAACCTGAGCCCTCCGGAAGAGCAGCCAGTGCTCTAAACACACTGAGCCAGCTCTCCAATCTCCAACATTTCTAACTTTTCTATATTCAGCCCTGTGCTGGTCGCAGTAAGAAACAGAAATGGTTAACAAAGAATTGAGAAAAACAAATGGGAGTTGTAGTGAAAAAGTCTGAAATTTTGGTTTCTTTAAAAAACAGAGAAATATTATATGAATGTTTTCATTTTAATCCCAGGTACGGGGATACGGGGCTGCTTTGCTGCAGCTGACTATGAGGCAGAGTCTGTACCTGGAGAGTTTCTGCAATTCTGTGATGTTTAGAGTTCTGGGATATTTTCAGAGTGTATATAGGTGCTAGGGGTGGGTTGTTGGTTGGTCATGATTTGCTGAGTAGTCACACCCAAAGGAGAAAGAGGAAGAAATTAGATGTCCTGAGAGAGAAGATCAAACTTGCACAAAGGAACTCAACACCTCTCATTAGTGGGAAGTAGTTAGTGAGTGTGTCGTCCCTCACAACCACTGACCTTATCCAGGGATCTTTCCTCTCCTTTCTGTCCTCTTTTCTCTACTATCTAGTGTTAGGGGGTTGAAAGGGAAGAAGAAAAGGCTGGAGAAGGGTGGAAAAAGAAGAATCCATAAAATAGCAGATGCTGGTTACAAGTGACACCTAGAAGTGGCTAGGTAGAATGGGAAATTTGATTTGAAATGCTGTAGATAAAACAGGGGACAAAGGTGTGGGGCCAGTAAGCCATGTGACTGGACGATGAATTCATATGGGAAACAAATTCTAAATAACGGGGACACTCAAAATAGAGCAATTCCCCAAGACTGGAAGGGACTGGAGACAACTGTACTCGAGGTTGCAATAGTTAACATGGGGGAGGGAAGGCCATGAAATAGAGCACAGAGAATCAATACAGTAAAAGACCACTTGCTGGGTGAAGAGCAGTACTCTGACAGACAAGCACAGAGTCAGTGTGATGATACTACCATAGAACAATGCCGCTTAGCAGCTTTAAGAATTTGGGACCGGGGCTGGAGAGATGGCTCAGAGGTTAAGAGCACTGGCTGTTCTTCCAGAGGTCCTGAGTTCAATTCCCAGCAACCACATGGTGGCTCACATCCATCTATAATGAGATCTAGTGACCTCTTCTAGTGTACAGGCCTGCATGCAGGCAGAATACTGTATAAATAATAAATAAATGAATCTTTAAAAAAAAAAAAAGAATTTGGGACCAAGCTGAGGAGCCTGGGGAAAGGTCCACCTTGTTTACAAAGATTATACAAGGTTCTGGAGAAGCCTTCACTGACTTTTTACAAGGATTAGGCTCAGCTGTGGACAAAACTGTAGCAGACCTTAATGCCTAGACAGGTGTTGGCACAGACCTTGGAATAGATCATTAAAGGTGTGGGCAGTGCCTGTGGGACCAATATTGGTTCTAACAAGTACCATGCTAATATATATAGGACAAGCTATAGCCAGAGGTCTTTGATATCAAAATGCCTGGTGCTTCAATTATAGGAAGTATGGTCATTTGCAAAGAGACTACGACCAAGCCAAAAATGCTCAGTACTTTGTGGGAAATTTTGTCATTCGCAACAAAATTGTGAACAAGCATCTCTAAAGGCAATGATCTTTCTAAATATAAACCAGAAAGAAGGCCTGGGCTTCCAGGGATGTGCAGACAATGTGGCAAGGGTTGCCACTGGACAACAGATCTAAGTATAAATCCAAACTGAGATTCTAGGCAATTGGCTGGCTCCAACCCTGCAGCAAAAATTATGAGCATTTCAGACAAGACCAGCAGATCGTCACCAGGTTATAGAAAAAAAAAATGTGGAATTAAATCAGTCTATATCCAACAAGGAAGTGTTAACATCAGAATGGAAACCCCCAAAGTTGTGCATTGGGAATGCAGATTTGTTTATATTTCCATAGGAAATGAAAAGCTGTGGATACCAATAAAGTTGATAAAGAATAGAACTGAGTAGAAGAGGTCTCCTGAAAACATTGGCTACTAACCGAAAAATACTTCACTGAAAATGTCTGTTTAGCTGGGCATGGTGGCACACACCTGTAAGCCCAGCACTCTGCGAAGCAGAGGCAGGCAGACCAGGCAGGCAGACCTCTTCGAATTCAAGGCCAGCCTGGTCTAAGGGTCTAGGAAAGCCAAGGCAACCCAGAAAAACCTTGTCTCAAAACAAAAACAAAAACATACACACACACACAAAAAAACCTAAAACAAAAGCCAACCAACCAAACAACAAAAAAGAAAATGTCTCTGTTCATAATCCCCTGCTGATTAATGGCTTAAAACAGAAGAAGAAAAAATGTAGTGACAATTGGAATTGTTTTAAAAAAAAAAAAAACCACAGAAATATTTAAGAATAGGTTTTTACTTTAATCCCAGGTGTGGGGATATGGGACTGCTTCTCAGAAGCTGACTATAATTTGCCTCATGCTCTAGAAGAGGGGCAATTTTGCCAGCTGCAGATAGTCTGTACAATTGTGTGATGTCTGGAATTCTGGGAACTTTTCAAAGAGTATATAAATGTCAGAGACCCAATAGAGGGGGTGTTGGAGGGTCGTTGGTTGCTACTGGTTGCTGCAAGTCACGGTTTGTTGAGTAGTTGTGAGCAAAGAAACAACAAGAAGAAATTATACACCCTGACAGAGAAGATCAAACTTGCTCTATGAAACTCAAAACCCCTAAGTTACAGAAGGTAATGTAACAATAATGTTGCCCCCTTTCTGACCTTTGACTTTATTCAGGAATCTCTTTCCTCTCTATCCTTTTTTTCTCCCTCTCAAATTTAGTTAGGGGGTTGAAAGAGAAGGAAAAAAGGGTGGAAGAAAGAAGAACCCATAAAGTAACAAATGCCATTTAGAGGGAATGTTTTCCATAGTTAGAACAAAAGGGCATCATATTTAGGGCACACATACACACATACAAAAATAGCCTGCTGACTCTCAGGTTCTAAAAAAGCTCCTTGTCTTTAAGGGCCACCGGATCTAATAAAATCCCCCAAAACCTCATAAAGACACACCTTAAAAGGATTCAGTGATACATAGTAACAGACAAGCATCCAAACTAATGTAACCAAGCACTTGGTTCCTATCAGGGCATACATCACACTCAGTCATCTAGTGCGCCATATGATCACCAAAGCTTAACCTTTGCTGCATAATTCTACTTTTGAAGAGGGTTTCACTAAGTGGCCCTATTTGGAACTCACTGTGTAGATGAAGTTATCCTTATGCTCACGGAGATCCACCCGCCTCTGAGGCTGAGATTAAAGGTATACATCACGGTGCCTCTGGCCGCTATGTAATTTCTTTTTAGTTTAAAAATGTTCTGGCATTTAACTTTTCAAAGATACTATCACTGAACAACAAGAAAATTAGAACATGGGCAAGCAAAATGACTAGTCTTCAGGTAGCCACACCACCATAGGCGTGTGAAGCTGAGGACTCTAGTTGGGGTGCTGACCAGAGGCTCATACATGTATGCCTTGCTTCAAACTACTACAAGCCTCTGTGGGTCCCTTTCTGGAGTCTCCCTGGAGCTGACTCTCTAACAGGACCCGATGTCCAGTCATTCTCTCATCTCACAGGCATCACTGCTTTCTAGACGCAAACCGCAGAGGCCAGGCTACAGCGCAGGGGGACCTCAAGGGAAGAATGGGCTTGGGCTGTATTCAGCCGGACTTTCTTAGGCTCCAGTTCACCTACAACTTAGTGGCTGGAGCAATGAAGAGGCTACCATTTGTACTCTTTGTGCACACCCACACGATGGCTTCTCTACACTGAGGGCTCACCAGCCCACATTAATCTTAGGCACTGGAGGTCCAAGTACAGTGATGGGGGATCCTCCATGAACTCATGTGCTTGAAAAAGCTTGGAGGCAGGAGACCCTGATTCCCTCCTCAGTCTGCCAGTAGCAAGCTATGTGGCTTTAGGTAAGTCACCAACCCGAGAACTGTGTGTTTGTTCTGGAGTTTTGTTTTCTTTTTTTTTGCATCTTTAAATGAATCTAAAGTGTAGCGGTTCTCAACCTATAGTTCATGATATCCCTTTGGGGATGGAATAACCCTTTCACAGGGGTTACTTAAGACCACTGGAAAACACAAATATTTGTATTGTGATTCATAACAGTAGTAAAATTACAGTTATGAAGTAGCAACAAAAATAATGTTATTGTTGGTAGTCAGCACAACATGAGGAACTGTATTAAAGGGTTTCGGGAGATTGAGAGCCACTGCCGCAGGGGAAGGAAAGGCCCAGTACACTAGGTAAAAGTCTGACCGGCTTACCTTGATCTGCCTGTGAATGAGGTCTCTAGTTATGTTGACTTTTGCCATCTTCTCTTAATGGTTCAACAGAAGGAAGCTACAGAAGGATCTTCAAGACCCTTGCACATTCCAGCCAAGCCCAGGTCCACAAGACAAGCATTTAATTACCTACAAGGAAACCAAAAACATCATCAAGCCTTGGGAAATGCAGTAAGGTGCCTTCAAAAGGTGACCCCACTTCTAAAACAATCTACTTGCCCACTCCGTGACTTATGACATGGTGGGCTGGCCCTCCTCTGCAGTGCTGAAGAACCCCTGAACAAAAAAGATGGAGAGGCCAGTGACTCATACAATAGGGAGCTCTGAGCAAGCACTTGAAGGAGTCATGATGCCTCCCCGGAACGGCTGTGGATGCAGGCAGGAAGACGGTAGTATAGTCTGAAGTCAACAGATGTCCATTTGTCCTGTAATACCCGTGGCAATCACTTTAGATCTGAAACCCTCAGCTACACTCTCCCGCAGCCAAATCAGTCTCCCGCAGCCAAATCAGTCTCCCGCAGCCAAATCAGTACCACAGACAAAGAACTCCACAGAATCAAAGACTCATAAAGGGAACTTTCTGAAGAGCTGACACACGGAAGCTCCTCCACACTGCCTGCCCTGCGCATCTATGTTTGTATCCTCTGTGAAATCCTGTATAACAAACCAGTGCGTAGCTTTACCATTACTGCTACCCGTGGCCTATGATGTGGAGACAGAAACCTCTTTGTGGAGTTGGTTCACCCTTTTCTCCTTCCACCTTTATATGGGTTTCAGGAAACCAACTCAGGTGGCCAGGTGTGCTTTACCTAGTGAGCCATCTCACTAGCTCCAATATTTTTTTTTAATTAAAAATATTTTTTCAAATCCCCCATGTAGGAGTATGTTGCCTTCATGTATGTGCACTATGTGCAGGCCAGAAGAGACCAGAGAATACCGGATCCCTGGGAACTGGAGTTACAATGGGGTTGTGAGCTACCATGTTATATTATAGTACCCCCCCCCACCCCACCCCCCCAGTCAGGATTTCTCTGTAGTCCTGACTGTCCTGGAACTTACTACGTTGACCAGGCTGGCCTCAAATTCACAGGACCCTGCCTGCCTCTGCCTCTAAAGGCACCCAGCTTTAATACCTTTTCAGTAGTCTGCCAGAGCTGGTTTCTGTTGCTTATAACTACAAATCCTGCCAGACGATGATCTAAAGCTGACCAAGAAAGACAGGAGCCGGGAGCTGGAGAGACGATTCAGAGGTTAAGAGCACTGGTTGCTCTTCCAGAGGTCCCGGCCACCACATGGTGGCTCACAACCATCTATAATGAGATCTGGTGCCCTCTTCTGACATGCAGGTAGAACACTGTATACATAATAAATAAAAATGTTGAAAGAGAGGGAGGGAAGGTTGAAGGAAAGAAGGGAGGGAGAGAAGGAAAGACAAGAGCCAAAGAACCTGGATGAAGAGGCGAGATTACCAAGGCAACAAAGCAAGAAAGGGTCAAACAGCTGGTGGGGAGCCCAGGTGATGCTGCCTGTAATTCCTACTGTGAGATCAGTGCCCAAGACTACAGAGAGAGTTCAACACAGTCTAAGCAACTTAGTAAAGCTGTTACAGAAGAAAAGGGGCAGAGGGGTGAGGGAGGCGTTGCCCTGCTGGGATGGTGGGTGGAAGAGTGTACCCAAGGTCCTGGAAAAGAGTTGGTGAGTACACGGTATTCCTGCTGTCATTTAAACATAAACAGATTCAGTGACATGTAATAGTTTCACAGTGCCACAAGGCCAATAAACTGGAGCCAGTGCAGGGACTCAGACCCAAGCCAAAGTGACTCCAAAGCCCATATTCTTTCCCAGATGTTCTTTCCCAGAGTAATGGCCACAGTGAGAATCCAAAGAGCCAACCAAATCCTAACTACTTATGCATGAGTTTTCTTACAGCATTAGCCAAGTGTTTATCAAGAATGAAGCACTGTGCTAGAATGGAGAATACTGAGATAAAAGACAGTACTTAACCAATAGAGCACAGAATTAAAGTGGTTTTAGTTAAGACTTATGTATGGCTTGGAAAAACAGAAAGAAGCAAAAAGGGAAATCAGGCACACAGGAAACCAGTCAGTCAAGAAGTACAATAAAACAGATTTAAGTTGGACTATTATTTGATACAACTGATGCATACTTAGCTTTTGTCTTATTTTGAGAGAGGATTTCTCTGTGTAACCCTAACTGTCCTGGAACTTGCTCTGGCCTAGGCTGGCCTAAAACTCAGAAATCTGCCTGCCTCTGCCTCCCAAGTGCTAGGATTAAAGGCATGGGCTACCACTGCCTAGCTCATACTTTACTCTGAGAAGAAATGGATAACAGACTGGAAAACCATCCTGGAACACAGGCTGGCTTTTCTCAAGGAAACAAAGACTCAGTGTCTTTCCACAAAATTTTGTAGGCACATCTAATTAAGTAAAAGATTCACAGAGGAAAAATACCTTTAAATATACCAAGGGGCACAGCTAGCTTCATATTCACACCCAAAATTCTCTCAAACATAAAGAATTAGATCACTAAATCAAAACTTATTTTACAATGAGAAGATTAAGTCATAGCCAACTTTTAAAGTGTTACTTCACTGAGCATTCTTGAAATAGTCAACAAATCCTATACAGATGCGTATTAATGAGAGATCTGAAATCGACATACTACAGCAACATACATGATCAAACACTAGAAGACACCAGTGAGAATTCTATCTTGGACACAGTACGCAGATGACATAATGGCTGAAATTAATAATTTCAAGAATTTAATCACAAAAATTTTAATTAACTGGATTTGGAAGGATTCATTGAATTTTATTATACTAATTTATTCAGACAGAAGAAAACACAGAAGACAGCAGGACATTAAGCACAGGGGAGGACGTGACAACGTGGAGTCTCTAGAGAAGGAGGCCATGTGCTCTGCACTCTGGGGCAGGGTGGGGAATGCCACACCCTGACTTTCACACTCAGAACTGGAGGAACACTGAGAGCTAATCTGTTTATAGAAAATGAAAGCTCAAAAGACTCTCTCTAGCTGGAGGACAAAGGTTTGCAGGTATGGACTGTAATGAGGATGCTACAAGGCCAGCCAAACAGACACTAAAAGGAGGAGAAAGGAGGTGAAACCGGCACAGAGGAAAGCATGACATAATGCTCTAACAGAAATATGAGCCAAGCTGCGGTGCAGTCACAGCTCTCTGAAGGTATTCTCCCTTGGGCCTAAAATGACTAGCGTGGCATCTTTAACCTCATCCTGCCCACAAGTGTTTAGCTTAGGCTACTAGAAAACTTTCTTCTACAAGAATAACACTAATAAGAAACTAATATTTGCATGCTGAGCAAATCCAGAACACAGATGGAACATGGAAGGAGAAAAACAACTTCATGAAGGTGTCCTCTGACCTTCCTACACAGTGTATGTGCATGGCCATGCTTATAATCATACATACACTAAATGACACCTAAGGCATGAATTCCAGTCCCTCAATGTGCCAAGACAAGATAGTTCACATGAGCTTCAGTTTGCACGTCTATAAAATGCCCCTCAGGGGGCAGTTGCGAGGATCAAATTATGAAACATATGTGAATGTACCTAACAGTGTCTGGAACACAGCAGGTACTCGGCAAATGTGAACTCCAAGACTTGGTAAGTCCCGTTACACACATCCAGAAGCACAGGTTACATGAAGGAAGCCGAGCCAGTTGTGGTGGTGCACGCCTGTGACCCCAGCACTCAGGAGGCGGAGACAGGTGGATCTCTGTGAGTCTGAGGCCAGCCTGGCCTACAAAGCGAGTCCAGGACAGCCAAGGCTACACAGAGAAAGCATCCTGCCTGGCTAATAACTTCATTTTTAAAAAGGAAACTCCACACAAAACCTTATGCAGAAATGTTTACAGAAGCAGTGGACAAAAAAGAAAAACAATTCAATGCCTCAAGAGATAAACAAAATGTAGAGATTGTCATTTGACCAGAAAAAGCAATGAATAGGCCAGGCTTGGTGGTACACACCTGTAAGCTTGAGGGGCTGAGGCAGGAGGATCATGAGTTCAAGGCTACCTGAACTACAAAGACCCTGTCTCATAAAGAGGCCGGGGAAACTGGGGTGATAACTCAGTTAACAAAGCAAATGAAGCAAGTGCTGGTAAGTGCAACACCTAGAACTCCCATCCACAAAGCCGAGGTCTGGCGGCGTGCTCTTCTTCTCGCAGTGCTGGGAGATGGGAAGCAGGGGATATTCCAGGAGCCTGCTAGCCAGCTGGCCCAGACTGTGCTCAAAAACTGATGGGGGGGTGGGGGGAGCACAACGACACATGTGGTGAGATGACTCAGCAAGCAAAAGTGCATGTCGTGCAAGCCTGGCAATCTGAGTTTACCCCAGGAACCCACAGTGGAAGGAGAGTCGACTCTCCCAAGTTGTCTTCTGACGCACACATACACGACTGTGACCACACTCTCACACATCACATACACACACCAACTTTTCAATAGTGGGCCACACCTGAGGTTGACCTCTTGCCTCCATACATAATTCAAAGACACATTCACACATACCCACAACACATATGCATACCCACCAACTCACAAACGAAAGAATAAACTCTGAAAACATGCAAGTGAAAGATGAGGTCTTTGACATAATCCTATCACTACGAAATGGTTAGAATTTATACATAGAAAACAGGTTAGTAGTCGCTTAGGTAGACAGAGGATAGCTAAAGGATGCGGGTTTTTAAAGTTGAAGTAGAATTCACAAAATGTAAGATTAATCATTTTCGAGTATACTGCAGTATCCAGTCCATGCAGTGTTGTACAACCACCATTGCTAGCTTGTTGCAGATCATTTCCATTATCCCATTCCTGGCAAATAATCAGGTCCCATTTTCCCTCCATTACCAGCCCCTGTCAAAAACCATTCTCCATTCTGACTCAATAGGTCTACCTATTCCAGATGTTTCATTAACATCTACATGGCCCTTTGTGTCTGGCTTCTTTCAATTACCGTAACTTTATTTGAAATCCTTCCATTCTGTACTATTACTACTTTCTTTTTTATGCCTAAATAGTATCCTACTACATTGATATAATACATTGTATTTACCCACTGATTGGCATAAACAGTGTTGTGAACATCTGTGAAAAGGCCCCTGGCTGAGGATGTAGCTCAGGTTAGAACAGTTTGCTAGCATGCACAAGGACTGGAGTTCTTCATATAAAATATTTCCAAGGCCAGGTGTGGTGGCGCACACCTTTAATCCCAGCATGGGCAAAGGCAGGTGAATCTCTGTGAGTCCAAGGCCAGTCTGGTCTACAGAGCAAGTTCCAGGATGGCAGAGCTACACAGAGAGACCTTGTTCCAAAAAACAAAAGCAAAAGCATACACAAACAAATGATGGGATGAATGAAAAATATTTTAAAAATCTTGTGCAGGAGTGTGGCGCACACCTGTAATCCCTAAAGTCAAACTCTGCAGGCACAGGCAGAGGACTTGGGCCATTCTCAGCTACACTACAAGCCAGACCAACCAGAGTTCCATCAGACCCTGTCTCAAGCCTAAAAATCAACCAAACCAAATCCTCCTTCATCCTTGGATAAACTCAAGGTTAGATGGGACTACAAGAGACCTTGCCTCAAAAATGAATAAATAACAAGACTTTAAGATGATGATGTAGTTCCATAGCAGAGCACACACCTACCATCCTCAGGCCCTGGGTTTTTATCCCCAACATTCAAAAAAAAAAAACCAAAAAACAAAATAAAATTAAAAAGGTTTTAATGATACATCACGGTGTGATGGCACACCTTTAATTCCAGCACCTGGAAGGCAGATCTACAGGCCAGTTAGGGCTATGTAGAGACCTCCACCCACCCCTTAAAAAAAAAACATTAAAATTATAAACTCTTAGCCCAATGTTGTTGGGGGATGCCTATAATCCCAGCATCAGGGAGGCAGAGGCAGCCTCTGGTCAAGGTCAGCCTGGTCAACAAAGCAAGTCCATGACAGGCAGGGCAACACAGAGACACTGTTCCTAGGAGCAGGAAACACCATTCTGGACTGGAAAACCAGCTCAAGTTCAGCTCCCAGCACCCTCGCTGGTGGCTCACAGCTTCCGTTAACTCTAGTCTTAGGGCAATCAGATGCCTTTGGGCTCTTCACATGCCTGCAGACACATACACATAATTAAAACTTTAAATAAAAAACTGCTAGACTGTAACTTTTATGTAGTGCATTTCTGGGTTGTGGATATCTCAACTATATTAAAAAAAAAAAAAAGGCTCTCAAACTCTCTTCCTTTCTACTTCAAATTCTCACCTCCAAATGAAAAGCTGGTTCTTAGCCTTTCCTGTCTCCCACCTTGACCTTTTTCAGCTTCTGTTCCTTCAAGGTCAGCTCTTCATCTGATTCATCTCATAATGTTCCCATGTCTGACTGTGAAGTCAGCAGATGCCAATAAATACTGCTCAATAATGGCTAGCCACCTGTGCACACACATCATGCCTATCAAAGTACCTTTGTTCATGCTCTCAATTATCTTCCCACGAGGAAGCCATGTTATGTTATCATCCCCACCTAAGGAAGACCAAAGCACACTATGGTGCTGAGGAAAGACCACCGGGCTGGGAGCCTAGGCTATAGGCCTACCTCGACCTTAACTGACATGACCTGAGACACACTGCACTCTGTCTGACTCTCTTCCCATCTGTAAGAAGAGAAGTAGAAACTGGGGGTGCTGGTGCATACCTGTAATGCCAGTATTTGGAAGGAAGGCAGAGATCAGGCCAGCCTCCATACCAGAGTGAGTTGGAAGCTAGGTGGGGCTACATGAGACCTATCTTAGTTTTCTATTGTTATGACAGAACACCATGACTAAGGCAACTTAATCTGGTTGCACAGGGTCAGAGTCCATGACCATCATCATGCAGCGGGCAGGCAGGCATGGTGCCAGTGCAGTAGCTCAGAGTGTATATCTTGGTCCACAGCACAAGAGAGCTAACTGGAAATAGCATGAGCTCAAAGCCCACCCCAGTGACACACCTCCTCCAATAAGCCCACACCTCCTTATCCTTCCCAAACAATTCTACCAACTGGAGACCAAGCACTCAAATATATGAGCCTACTGGAGTCCATTCTCATTCAAACCAGTTGCCCCCCCCCCCCGTGTGCGCGCGCGCGCACACACACACACACACACACACACAAAAGGTTGGCAAGATGGGTCAATGGCACTTGCTACCATGTACAATAACCTGAATTCCATTCCTGGTACCCACAAGATGAAAAGTCAGGACTACCACACATGCGCACACACACACCACACACACACACACATTAAATAAAAGGCAGACTCAGAGACCAGCCACAAAACCACTTTCACCAACTAAATTCTGAGGAGACATTGCTATTTAGCTGCAGAAGAAAGATGAACCTCAATCACATGTATTCCCAGTCGTCTGGACAGGCTGCCTCCTGCGACACAGAGGGACCTCCAGTTCAAGTGACAACTGATCCCTTTCAACATTCTGAATTGTGCAAAAGATGTGTGCAAGTTTCCTCTTCTTCTGCCTGCACTGGTGTCTCTACTTGGAGCAATCCCACAGAGGGAAAGTGTAACATTGCAAGGGCCCAGATGGAAGGTCAGTACAAGGAGCAAAACATGACAGCTGCACTGTGGAATCCAACAGACCCAGATCTCAGCTCTACACCTCCTTGCTACCTGGCCATTCTAAGCCTCAGTTTCCTAATCCAGTCTTATGCTCCTCTGCAGAGTAACCAGAGACGGAAGAGTGCATGTGTAAAAAGGATTGAAACTGAGCAGTTTACAAGTGCTACTTCTGCAGACCCCTCGAGCAATCCCTTCAGACAGGCTTTGTTCTTATCCCAGATGCAGGATCTGAGGCACAGAAAAGTTAATTTACCACAGTCATGAAGTTATTAACTGGGGAGTCAACCTAGTCTCGCACCAGACCCCAGGCTACTGGCCACAGAACAACTATTTCTATGATCTTTAATCAGACCATGTCCAAACACTTGCCTAAAACAAATTTCATCTCTTACTATTCTTTAGAGCTAAGCAAGGCAAAATTACCATAGCTGGGGGTGTAGGCTCACCAATAAAGAATCTCCTTAACAATACATGGCACTCTGGTTCAAGCCCAGTACTAACACTCACAGAAAAAAAAATTGGCTTTACTAGTCATAAACATAAATTTAGGCAGTGGTGGTACACGCCTTTAATCCCAGCACTCAAGGCTGAGGCAGGTGGATCTCTGAGTTTGGGGCCAGCCTGGTCTACAGAGTGAGCTCTGGGACAGCCAAGGCTACATAGAGAAACCCTGTCTCAAAAAACCAAAACTAAATAATAAATTGAAAGAGTACTACTTCAGCCTGAAATATCAGCCTATCTTGTTCTCCTAGAACTCAGAAGAACTGAGGCACAAGAATCATGAGTTTGAGGCTGGACTAGGGTATCAAGTGAATTGCTGCTGCCCATTCCGAGGCCCCCCCACAAAAAAAAGGCTGGCACAGTGGTGCAGGCCCATAGCCCCAACAAGTAGGACACGGAGGCAGAAAGATTGCAGTTTTGGGGGCACATTACATTATTCAGAAAGACCCTATCTCAAAAGGGGTGAAGGTCAGAATGCACACCACTTCAGGGTCACAGACCAAGTTTATAAGGACAGTGTGTAGAAAGGGGCTTGTGGGCCAGTCTTGCCAGCAGAGCATCCCTAGAAACATCTCAGTCTCCTGGCTCACAGGATCCTATGGAGACTGACAGAAGCTTTTTCTGTGGAAGTCCACCCAAAAAAATGCTTCACTTTCTGGGAAGCATTTAGCAAAAACTCACCTTGATATCTCCTCTGCCCAAATGAGCGACAGGATGCCATTTGAGCAGTGTGAATATTTTCCCTGAGTTTTCAGAACTTTGCTTTTTGTATTTAGCCAGTCTGCTCCCATCCTGAAAAAGATCCCCTTAAGGCTCAAGAATAAGCAGTTTTATTCTGCTTGAAAATAGAACCTGGGATTGTAAATAAAAGTAAAAGTTTACCAGGTTCTGGTCCTAACACTGCCTGACAGTCACTGGGTAACTCCCTGGGCAAGGTCCTATTCTGTGCCCCACCCCCACTCCAAGAAAATGGGGTTAATCCCTCCCTTGATGGCTCCAGGCCGGATTAAGGGTCATTATTCTTGGCATCCAGCTCTGGCACAGCTCTAGCAGTTGAGCTTGTTTGTCCTAAAAGGAGGTATTTAATATAAAAAATGTAAACAGTGACTCTTGACCCTCACTCCTAAGAATGTCTGGAAAGTTTCTATTCTTCCCCTCCTTCCTTCAGGGCCTGGCCAAGACCTACTTCAGATGCTCCACCACTGACCTACATCCCCAGCCCCTTTTCAATGTTTTATTTTGAAAACACCAGGTTGCCCAGGCTGGCTTTGAACTCCCTCTGGAGCCTAAACTGGCCTTGAATTTTCAACCCTCCCGGATCAGTCTCCCAAGCACCTGGGACAGGAGGCCTGTTCCACCACGCCTGCTTAGCTCTGAAGACTTTCCTTGAGAACAGACCCTCTTACACTCTGACCTGCTGGCTGCCTCCTCCCCTTGCTCAGGTTTCAAGGTTTTAGGTTTTGCTCACTGATGCCTCCCAGCTCTCTGAGCCTGAAGCTATTACTAATAGTACAAAGAATGAGCCTGGGGCTTTCAGGGTTCCCTGTTCAGACCTGACCTCACCCTGAGGAAGCCAATAACGCAGTGCTCCTTTAACCCCAAGCCTGGCTCCAAGGAAACCAAGGAGCTCTAGTGAAAAGCACACACTGTCTTCCTCCTCATCAGTGCGTTCACATAGCAGGTTCCCTCATTAGCTCCTTCTACGGGAAAGCAATGCGCCTATACCTCAGAGAGGACCTGTGACCCGAGTCACGTAAGAGGCGGATGTGGTACAAACAACAGCCGCACCACTCCTAGCTGCGTAACCTCCAGCAGACTTAACTTTGTGGAGCCTGTTTCTTCAGGTGCAAATAATGATCACTTCTGCCTTGTCAAGGATGGGTTCTCATAGGATTAAGTGAGGTATTAAAAAAAAATGTCTGGCAAGTGTCCAGTATAAAGCAGAAAGTCAATACATGTCAGCTTTTTACAGATCAAAGAGAGCAGTTGGATATTTTCACAGGATAACAGTTTAAAACACCAAAAGACTGCCTAGTTCAATTACCTAAGTCCGAACCCTCTATCACACGCTTGAGTGTCAAGAGCCAGCAGTGGCTCTTGCCTTTAATCCAGCACTGGGGAAGCAGAGGCAGGCGAATCTCTGAGTACTTGGAGGTTAAAGAGCAGGATCAGGGCCACTGGCCAGAGTTACAAGAAACTCTGCTGCCCCCAAGGGGGAAAAAAGGCAATTTTCTCCTATCCAAAGCCAACTGCCAGAGATTTCTGTCCTTCAGTCCTCATGCTACCTTCTAGAATCCAGAGAAAGCCCAGGTGCCTCCTCCCATGACAATCCTGCTGGTCTCTATCTGAGGACAAGCACCCGAGTCCCTGACACTCTCAGCCACACTCTGTCCAGCTGGTCCTCCTGTGCCGCAGTTTCTGAGGAAGCACAGGATCACAGGGCACGAGAAGCATTCCGGTCTCCCTTCTTAGCTAGCTGTGTCAATTCAGCCATGAGTTCTAGGGCACCTGGGCCGCACAGTGAGTCCCAGCACAGCGAGGACTCCAGTGTAGCACTGTCTCTTCAGTGTGCCCTTCTACGTCCTGAAGCCCAAGGGTATTGAACACCACACAGAGGATGTGTGAGTGTGGATGCGGAATCCTTGCCAGCTAAACAATCCGTTTCTCTGCTTCTTCCCATCCTTACTAAAGAGTCTGCTTAAGTTTTTAAGGTTTATTTTTGTTATTGTGTGTGTGTGTGAGTGAGAACATCATGCAGTGGTCAGAGGGCAACTTCTGGAACTTCTTCCACTGCGAGATCTGAGCTCAGGTTGTTGGGTTGGCAAGGGAAGCACCTTTACCAGCTAAGCCATTTCACTGTTCTAAATTTGGACTTTTGATCCATATTGAGAACTTGGAAAATTCTTCAAGATGGACTTTGCATCACAAAATGGCCATAAGCCTGTGTGGGTTCAGGGGTAGAATATTATGAATAAGAAATAGCCCCTTGTTGGGCAGTGGTGGCATAAGCCTTCCAATCCTAGCACTCAAGAGGAAGAGGAAGGCGGATGGCTATGAGTTTGAGGTCAGCCTGATCTACAAAGTGATTTCCAGGACAGCCAGGGCTGTTACAGAGAAATCTTGTCTCAAAAAACTAAAAACCAAAACAACAACCACCAAAAAAAAACCAAACAAACCCAAAACAACAACAACAACAAAATGGTGGCACATGCCTTTACTCCTAGGACAAGGGGGGCAGAGACAGGAGAATCTCTGTGAGTAAAGTTCAACCTGGTCTACAAAGTGAGTTCCAGGACAGGACAGCCAGGGCTACAAAGAAAAGCCCTGTCTCAAAAGACCAAAAAGAAAAACAGAAAAGAAACGCACAGGCTCATGTGTCAAATGTATCGTCCCTGGCTGCTGGCACTATGATGGAGGTTGAAGCAAGTTTAGTAGGGGGGCATAACTAAAAGAAAGAGGTCACTGAGGCATGCATGCCTTTGAAGGTTATACCTTGTCCCAGTTCCCTCCTTTTTCTCAGTTTCCTGTTTGCCATGAGGTGAAAACCTCTCCATCACTTACTCTTGCCACCATGGAGCCAAGAGGCCATGGACTGACACCCTGAAACTGATAGCCAAAATAAAGTTTGCCTGTTTAAAAGAAAACAAAAACAAAAACCAGCACTTGTAACAACTCCAAAAGTTGTTCAACTATTGTTAACATCATCGTGATCATAACGTCATGTATTCTCTCTCTCCTTCAGTGACTACCAGGGAAGGAAACCCAAGCAGGAATACAGGTTGTTGTCCAATTATTCTGCCAAATTAATCCAGAAGTAGTATTCCCTCTATAAAATGTGCCTTGAAAGTAAGGGCTCCCAAAGAGATGAACAGGATTCGGATTTACTGTCAGTTTAATCCAAACTACAACAGAAAGGTTTGTCTCTCGTGTACCGCTGAAATACAGGAACTTGCTGGGCTGATGAAGGCCTGTAACGTCAGTGTTCCCAGGAAACAGGCTGGAAGAGCACAGTCCAAGGCCTTCATGAACTGTTAAGTCCATCATGGACAACTTACTGACAGTCTCAATTTATAAAGGGACAGCAAGGAGGCTCAGTGAGCAGAAGAGCTTGTTAGTCAATCCCTGGAACCCACAGTGAAGGAGATAATTGACTCACTTGACTTCACACATGCAATGGGAAGTGTATGCATGTGCCTGCATACATGTGTGCAGCACACATGCACCTGTGCGCGCACACACACTCTCTCAGAGTAATATGATTTTTTTTTTAATTAAAAAAAGCTAAAGTGAAAAAGAAAGGGCTGGTGATGTAGCTCTGTGGTACAGAGGGCTCACCCAGCATGCTGAGGGACCTGGGTTCACTCCCCAGTGCTGCGAAAACCAATCCAAAACATAAACGAATAGGAGAGAGGCAACTTTTTCTCAGAAGTCTATATCCATGCTGAGCCGTGCCTTTCCCAAGCACCTTTGTCCCCCTCTTTAAGGTTCATGCTTAAAATCTATATCAGGAACATTCTTTAGGGGGATAGAGAGATGGCTCGGCAGTTAAGAGCACTAGCTGCTCTTGCAGAGGACCTGGGTTCAATTCCTAGCACCCACATGGCAGCTCACAACTGTCTGTAACTCCAGGATCCCAACACCTCACACCAACATACATGCAGGCAAAACACCAATGCGCATAAAAATAAACACAAAAATTCTTTAATGGACTAAAAGAAAAGAAACCCCAACTATGCCAGACATGATGACCCAGGAGGCTGAGGCAGGAGGATCTGCCTTGAGTTCTAGGCTAGCCGCAGGTAAATAGCAAAACCCTGTCTCAAAAGAGAAAAATGATTAAAAGCACTGGATGCTCTTGCAGAGGACTGGGGTTCGATTCCCAGCACCCACATGGCAGCTTACAAGCTGTCTGTAACTCCAGTTCCAGGAAATCCAACATCTTCTGAACTCTGTGGGCACTACACACATGTAGTCCGCATACATAAACACAGGCAGGCAGGCAGGCAAAAGACTCATACATGTAAAATAAAAATGAATCTTTAAAAATATACTTGGGTATTGCACTCAACAGCAGAAATTCAATTCTTAAAGATAGCAGACTTACACGTAGAAAAAGTGGTGGCACACGCCTGTAATCCCAGCATTTTGCCCCACACTCAGGAGGGAAAGGCAATCGAACCTCTGTGGGTTCAAGGCCATCCTGGTCTACAAAGTGAGTCCAGAACAGCTAAGGCTACACAGAAAAAAACCCTGTCTAGAAAAATATGTTTTTTTTAAATCCAGAATTCAAACCAGAAATTGTACAAAGGAGTTCATTTACCCCATGAGCAGAGCCTGACCACTCACAACCTAACTGGAGAGCAGTGGGCACACGTGTGCCTTGGATAGATAATTTAACGTCGTTGCTTCCAAAGATACCCCAGAATAGCGTTCTTCTCAAAACTGTTTCAGGCTTTACTTACTTATTTATACTCTGGTTTTATTTTGAGACTGGGTATCGCTAGGCTGTAGCCCTGGCTGTCCTGAAATTCTGTAGACCAGTCTGGCCTCACACAGAGATCTGGCAGGCTTTGTGTAAAATGGAACACCTGCAGCTGGTTGTGGTGGTGCAGGCCTTTAATCCCAGCACCCGGGAGGTGGACTCAGATGGATCTCTTGAGTTTGAGACCAGCTTGGTCTACAGAATGAGTTCAGGAAAGCCAGAGCTACAGAGGGCGCGTGCCTAGGGCAAGTGTAGTGACGCCTTATCACTATGATCCCAATACTTGGGACGTGGAGGCAAGAAGATAAAGAGTTTAAAGCTTGCATGAACTACATGATGATTTGAAGGCCTGCTTGGGCTACCGGAGACCTTGTTTTAAAACGCACACTAGGAAAGAACACTTTTCCGACTCCTGATCATCCGGCCCCATCCTTGGAGGGATGGAAAAGCTACAGCCACCGTACTAGGCTTTCTAAACTCAAAGATGCTCCACCAGTACGTCACCTCAAGAGAATTGAGAAAATGAGAGACCTTCAGAAGAAATCAGTCACATTCGGCTGCTAAGACAAGTCATACTTAAGCCCTCATACCTGTTTTCTATCAGTCGTGGCAATGCAGCTGCTGTGGTGGAGGGCAAACCCAAAGTCACCAAGAAACTCCAACCACCGAGCTGAGGGAGTGGGAGGGGGACAGGAGGGACATTCCACTAAAGCTTTTCAGAAAGGGATCCTGCTGATTTGCAGTTCATCTCCACGCTTCTTAGTTAACACCCTTTGAAGTGGGTACTAGTAGCCCACTCCCAAACAGAGACCCTTTGTACTTGGCGCTACAGACGATGATGCAAACACCTTGGCAAAGTTCAGTTTGGTGCCAGGATGAGCCACTGAAGGCATCTGCGGCTGCCAGAAGCCTGAACACGAACGAACACACACACACTCGAGGGAGAGGGAGGAGGGGAAAGGAGAGGAAAGGGGCAAGGAAGGGGGAGTCAGAGACAGGGAAAGAGGAGGTCAGGTCATTGACCTCTTTAAACTTCCACCTGCCCCTTTCTTCCTGAGTGCGATCAGCGCCAGATCAGATGTCCAAAACTCCGCAAAAATAAATAAATAATAAATAAATAAAAGTCCCGTGATAGGACGACTTCCACCTCTGCCCCGGTGAAGCCTCCGGGA
Source organism: Pachyuromys duprasi (assembly GCA_028658305.1). Taxonomy (NCBI): domain Eukaryota; kingdom Metazoa; phylum Chordata; class Mammalia; order Rodentia; family Muridae; genus Pachyuromys; species Pachyuromys duprasi. The sequence goes on from CM053763.1 coordinate 106,839,774, forward strand.
CTCCTACAGCCTTCCCACCACCTTCCTAGCCAGCCGTCTGTTAGCCTCCCGCCCCCGGCCCACTCTGCCCTTCCCCGCCGCCGAGGCCTGCCCACTTCTCGGGAAACCCCGGAGTCCCGAGGCGGCCGGGCTCAGGGGCCCAGCACCGGAGCCGGCCCAGAGCGGGCGGCCTGGGTGCCCGGAGCTTGTCCCCGACTGGGCGTCTGCGGCGGGGATGGCGCGGCAGCGACCCGTACCTGTCAGGTCTCTTCCCGGGACCAGCGGCGGTGCAACTTCAGGAGCCCATGTCGGTCCGGGTGGGGGGGCCCGGCCCCTCTCCCGGGAGCAGGGGCGCGGATCCCGGGAAGGGGGCTGGGGACCCGGGCAGCTCTAGCCTCTTCCCATGCTCCCCGCCCGGCGCCTGGCCGGGGCCGGACAGCGCCTCCGCCCGCCCCTGCGCACCGCCTCACACCCGCGCTCACACACACTCACACTCCCTCGCGCGCTCTCACACACGCACTCCCCTCCCTCCTCCTCTGTTTATCTCCTCCAGCTGTCTGGGGACCCAGAAGAAACCCCGCACTGCGCCTGCGCCACGCAGTCTCCGCGCCCGCCCCGTGCCTCACGGTCCGCGGCTACGCTACGGCGATGGCGCCCGGCAGTTTCCAGAATACTGAACGCGGGCCATAGTCCTCCCTGGCCCCCAATCGCGCGCCCGGTCAACGTCTGCAGCCGGTGGCGCCCACTAACCTTGCTAGCGGGGTAGCCCCCCACTCTGCCGGGGCCAATCGGCTTCACAGCTCGCGGGAACGGCAGCCAGTGGGCGGACGGGAAAGCGGGACTCAGCCCTGGAGTATCATGGGAATCGTAGTTTTTCGCCATCGCGGAGGTCCTGAGGTGCGGGCTTCCCATGCCCGGTTACCATTAGTTACCTGGACGCATCCCCCATCCCACTACTGGATAAAATGCTCTCTTCACAACCTTTTCTCCACATGTTCTCCGAGAGTCCAGCAAAGCCCCTCCAAAGGCTAAGGGCTCGTCACATTTGCCTCTGCTCCTGTAAATTAGGAGACACTTTGGGCTAAGACCCAGAGTCCTCCCAAAGCCAAGCCTCAGCCTTACTCTTTTCCGCTCTGGGGGGCTGCTAAAGTAACACATTCCACGCTCGAATCTTCCGGGCCTGGAAGGAAATGGATAAGAGAATCATCCCCCCACGTTGGGTAGCCTGGGGGCTCTAGGAACCCAGACTGGTGGCAAAGTCCATCTGATACTAGTCAAGTAACTGCTGTTCTGACTTTCTAGCCTTGTGGAGTCTCAGGTCAGAGCAGAGGCAGCCTCCTCTCTAAGGAAGTTCCCAAGGTGACAAGGGAAGCACTACGGATAACTTAAGGTAGAGCAATCAAGAGGTTCAACTCCAAAACACTGTCATCACCTTCTAAGAAGAGAAATGTAACTTAGGATGGTAGGTACCGTAGCATGCCGAAGTCCAATAAATAACACTGCATTGTTATTTTCACTGCATTGGGTATGCTCCCTTTGAGAAGTACGATTGTTTCTATGTTTTACAAAAGAGGAAAGAAGTTAAAAGTCGCTAGCCCAGGGTCATGCAGCTGATAGGAAAACAAGGGTTGAAACCAGGCAGTACTCTTTGTCAAGGACCAGATACAAACATTCGGTGATTAGAGAGTGTTGGTCCCGTCTTTATCAACCTATGTCTTTTTTTTTTTTTTTGCCCTTTTCTGTCTGAATCACTTGTATGAATTAATCCAAACTGATTTATTTTCATTTGGAGACGAGCCGGCCCTGTGAATTCAGCTCAGCCTTCATATACCTGGATGGCAAGATGAGTGTGATAGATCAATGAATGAATGGAAGGTTGGATGGATGGACAATGGATAAATGGATGGATGGATAGATACATAGTACGCAGCTGGGTGTGGTGGTACAAACCTTAAATCCAAGTAAGTGTAAGGTAGAAGTAAGTGCATCTGTGTTAATTGAGGCTGGAGGGTTCCAGCAGAGCTGGGCTACAAAGTGAGACCCTGTATCAACAAAAACAAGAAACAAACTAAACAAAATGAACCGCTGACACTGAGACTAGGAGGCGGCCTTGACATCATGTATCCATAGCTCTCTGAGGCTACAGGCTTCCTTAGGGTAACTGGGTCAACAAAGCTACAAAGTAGCTTATGTTTATCCTACATCTTTATTGGGAGAGTAAGTGTTTCCAGTGGATTAAACAACACTCAAACAGTTACCCAGCCAAGAACTGGCAGAATTTGGCATCAAAAACTAGATAATTACAATCCATTAATAATCCCCCTTATTTTTTTAAAGATTTATTTATGTGTGTATATGAATGCACTGTCTTCCTGTACTTGACAGAAGAGGGCATTAGATCCCATTATAGATGGTTCTGAGTCTCCATGTGGTTGTTGGGAATTGAATTTAGGTCCTCTTAGCCACTGAGCCATCTCTCCAGCCCTCCCCATTATTTTAATAGGGGATTGTTCTAAGTGACAAGGTTTCAGAAATGATAAGAGAGATTGTGTGTCTGTGACATTACATATCTGCTGTTAAAATGAATATTTGATGGCAAGGAATGGATGCTGAAAGTAATAATAACCACAGCAACATGTTTACTTTCTGGCTGGTATTCACTGGAGCCCTAATACTTGGTTACATGCCACCTCCATATATAGTTCACACATACATGTTTATATGTATACACACATACATTGACACACACTACTTTCTCAGACTTATATTAGAAAGGATGCAGATTACTCTTCTCTGTGCTGGCTGGTATTTTGTCAGCTTCACACAAGCCAGAGTCACTGGGGAGGAACCACCTCAATTGAGAAAATATGCCCACCATACTGGCCTGTGGGCAAGCCTGTAGGACACTTTGTTGTTTAATAAATGATTAGAGAGGGCCCACCAGGGCCAAGCCCATTGTGAGCTGGTGGTCCTGAGTTGTGTAAGAAAGCAGGCTGAGCAAGCCAGGAGGGTCAAGGCAGCGATTAGCACCCCTTTATTCTCCTCAATTTCTGCCTTGAGTTCCTGCTCTGACTTTGCTTCATGATTTGGACATTTAAGCTTTTCCTCCCCAAGCTGCTTTTGGTTCTGGTGTTGTTAGCACAGTAATAGAAACCCTAACTAAGTTGCTCATTTAAGTAGAAAAAAAAAGAAAGAAAGAAAGAAAGAAAAGACAAAAGAGCCAAGTAAGATACAACTGAGTGGTAAGACACTTACTTGCCCAACATGCAAGACCCAAGTTTTGATCCTGAAGACCACAGAGGAAAAAAAGATTCAGTTCAGAATCAGACATACTTTCCAGCCAGAAGTGTATTCAGATTAGCCGGAGAAAGAGCCTTCCAGACCGTGGAGCTGGGTGCCGTTAGGGGCCCTTGAGATTACTGGCAGTATTCAAGTCCAGTAAGTACAGCTATGTCTCCAAGGCAATTCTAGACCCAATTAAGAGAGACATGTAAAGGATCAACTCCAATAATCTCTGATTTGGTTTTCTGGGACAGAGAGTATTCAAATACAGCTTATGGTAGTGAATATAGCTGCTCTTTTCCTTCCCCAAGAACATCAAAGCCACAACTGATGGCTGCCTCTGAAGACATTTTCACTGTGCCATGTTTCCATCTTATTAGACCCCTGGACAAAAGCAACAGATGTCAACCTAAAACTGAAGATCCTTATATTTACAGCCTATAGTTCTTTGTTTTTTGTTTTGTTTTCAAGACGGAGTTTCTCTGTGTAGCCCTGGCTGTCCTGGACTCCCTTTGTAGACCAGGCTTGAATTCACAGAATTCCACCTGCCTCTGCCTCCCAGAGTGCTGGGATTACAGGTGTGCTTCACTGCTTCCTGGCTTTTCTTTCCTTCCTTCCTCTTTCTTCCTTTCTTTCAACTGTGCAGCCTTCATTGTATGTAGACCTTGTTGGCCTTGAACTCCCAGAGATCTGCCCGCCTCTATCTCCTGACCACTAAGATTAAAAGTGTGTGCCACCACATCCAACCTGGCAATTCTAACACCACAGAACTGTTATATGTGGGCACAAGGAGACACAGACAGGCAAGGATGCTCCTTCCAGCTCCACTATAACAGCAAACAAAAGCCACAAGACATCAACTACATTGGAGGAAAGTAGGTGGTGCACAGGGCTTTTCACAGTAGAGTCCAACAGCCGAATAACTGATTGACATGCAAAGTGTCTCAAAATTGCAATAATGAGTAAAAATGGAAGCGCAAGGATAATACATTAAAGATGCTGTTTACAATTTTTGAGACTCTCTATCAAATATAAATACAAATACATATATTCCTGGGCTGGAGAGAAGGCTTGGCAGTTGGCAGTGCTGGACACTCTTTCCAGGGACCCATATTAGATCCCTAGCACTCCCACAATGTCTCTCTGTCACCCAAGTTCTAGGAGGATCCAAAATCCTCTAACAGCCTTTGCAGGCACTGCCTACATAAGGTAAACTGGCATACAAGCAGGCAAAACACCCACATACATAAAGTGAAATTCAGTAAATCTTTTAGAAAAAGAAAGAAATTGTAATTTTAAAAAATATGTATAGCCAGGCTTGGTGACACATGCTTTTAATATTAACACTTAGGAGGCAGAGGCCGCTGAATCTCTGAGTTGGAGGCCAGCCTGGTCTATATAGTAAGTTCCAGGACAGCCAGGGATATGTAAAGAGACCCATTCTCAAAAACCAAAACATATATACATATGCATACATATAGGTACACGGGTACACACATATACGCACATATACATATATACATATACATATATACACATAAATATCCTGTGTCATGATAATTACTAATTACTATCATATAAGAATTACAGGAGGCAGAGGCAGTCAAATCTCTGTGACTTTGAGGCCAGCCTAGTCTACAAAGCAAGTTCCACAACAGCTAGAACAGGAAAACCTTGTCTCGGGGAGAAAAAAAAAAAAGAATTTTAGTGTTGCGATAATAATAAATTAGGTCTGTCTCCTTTAAGACTTCTGGTTATGGCTAGACATGGTGGCACTTGCCTTTAATCCCAGCACTCAGAATGCAGAGGCAAATTTGAGGCCAGCTTGGTCTACAGAGTGAATTCCAGGACAGCCAGGGCTACACAGGAAAACACTGTCTTGAAAAAAATAACAAAAAACAAACAAACAAACAAAAAACTCCTGGTTACAAGGGCCTTTTAAGAATAAATCTAGTTCACCAGTAGTAAAAGTTTGAGGGTTTGAGACCCTACCTACTAGTTTCCTCATCTGACCAAGAAGAAAAACTGTGGTTGATTAAAGACCTTTGTTGTCCAGAATTCCAAACTCTGAGCGGGAGCCTGCTGGTGTGGGGGAAGGGCACTCCTAGTCACTGCATCTGCACTGCATTCTCCATTATCTTACTGGTCTGCATTCCTTCTTGAAAACCCTGCTTAGTTATGTGAAAAGAATTCACCAATCTTGTTCCCCAGACTTGAGTCTGAATTTTTTTTTTTTTAAGAGGGTGAGTGTGAGAGACAGACAGGGTCGGTCTCACCAGGTAAATCAGGCTGGCCCGCAACTTACTACATCTGCAGCACAGGCTACCTCGGCCACCATGCCTGGCTGTTTGTTTTGTCTTTCTAGATAAGGTCTCCTGTATCCCAGTCTGGTCCAGATTTCTGGCTCTCCCATCCCACCATCCCCTCTGCAGAAACTTTTTTTCCCTTCATGTGTTTGAATGTTAAGCACACACGGAGGTCAGAGGTCAACCCAGGTGCTATTCTTCAGTGCTGTCTCAATTTTTTAAACTGTGCATTTATTTCATGGGAGGGAGGGGCATGTAAGGGTCAAAGAACCACCTTTGGGAGCCAGTTCTCTCCCTCCTCCTCGCTTTGAGTTAGGGCCAGGCACTTCCTGCTCACTCTCCTGTCTCTGGCTTCCATCCCACAGTAGGACTGTGGGGATGACAGATGTGTACCACCACATCTGGCTTTTTGTATGCGTTCTAGGGGTAACTTAGGTCATCAGGTGTACACAGTGTTTTTATAAATGAGCCATCTCCCAGGCCTCACCTTGGTGGGCTTTTAAAAAATCATTATTAGTAGTTATTATTTGTGTGTGTGTGTTTGATGGGAATTCATGGCATGGTGCATCTTTGTGAAGTCAGTTCTGTCCTTCTACCTTTACATGGTTCTGGGGATCAGGTTACTTCCCGAACAGTATCTTACAGAGGAGGAAACCCACAGTACATCCTGACTGGTATTGGGATATATATGCAACTGTGTATATGAATCCATTTCCCAGGGCAGGACGCTGTTCTCACTATTCACGATGGACCATGCTTCCTTCTTCTGTTCTCAAAAAGTCAAGCATTGGTGTATCAGCTCACTAAACTGATGTCAGGACCCACTAATGGAGAATGGCCTGCCACTTAACAAGACGCTGCACTAAGTTCTGGTGACTGACACAGCTGAAGGAACAGCGCTGGGAGCCACTCTCAGCATGAGGGCCACACCTCACGTGAGCGGAGGAGGCAAGAAGTGCAGCTCTCCAGCTCTGCAACATCTGCACGGACCAGAGAGGGTGTGGGCGGGAAGGCGCGGCTCAGTGACGGGGTACTGAGCAAGCCTGAGGGTCCTGGGCTCCGGCTGGGGGTGGGGGGTGAGGACACAGGACTTCTCCGAGGGATCACGCCAGACAATCACGGGGGAAGGCGCTTTTACGTTGCGAAATAACACAGGGATAGGATGATCGATATTGGAAGGAGCTGGTGGGAATGGGAGTATAAAGCGGCAGGATAGGGCGCTGCCCATCAGCAATCTCAGCAAGCGGAAGGCAAAGGAGCAAGGACCAGAAGCTTGCCTAGAGAGCGCATTCGAGGTTAGCCTAAGGTATGTGAGACGCTGTCTCAAAAAGGTGCTCAGTTGAGAGCTGGAAAGCCTATGCTTTTAATCTTCACCCTCTCCTGGCACCCAGGACATACAGGATGCAGCTGGAAACACCGTAAATACTATTCAATGCTGTCTGATATAAACCCCTCAATCCTGGGAAAAGATCTGCTCTTCTGCTGGGTAGTGTAACAGTGTAACTGCCCATAACTGTCTGCCGAGCTACGGACACTTGGCTGAGAACCGAATTTCAAATCTCAACTAGCTTTAATTAATTTAAGTTAGGATAGCCACTTGTGGCTAGCGGTAACACCTCAAATATATAGCTCGGTCCTTTATTCTGTGAACAAGACTGATGCCAGGGACCACTGAGAGGGTGGGAAGGACTTTGTGAGCGTGATTTAATGGGCACTGATGGGTGGATACACCAAACTGAGAACAATGCGCATTGTTCTCAGGACTTGTCCATTCACAAAGCGGGTGGTGTGGATAATTTCTTTAGACTTCACACCTCTTCTCTAAAACAAGTTTTGAGCCTGGTATGGAGGCACATGGTGGCAATCCTATCCACTTAGGAGGCTGAGGCAGGAAAACTGACATAAGTCTTCAGAACAAGGTAATATCTCAAAAAACTATATCTGAAAATGTAAAAAAATTAATAAAAAACACCCTTATCCAAAAGGAAGCAAAACACACACACACACACAAAACAACAGAGTGTATGCTTCTTGGTCTATAATCCCTTCTTATTGGGAGGTTCTAATAGGGCAGTCAGTGTGCCCGCCTTTCACAGAGCCACCTAGCAGCTGACTACAAACACTGCATCTCCTCTGGAACAAGGACAATGGAGGCCATCAGTCTCCCCTCAGCCCCACAACTTTACCCAGACAAGTGGGAAATACTTCAATAATAAACAAGTGACAATATTTCAGTGGTGACTCTTCTCAAAAATGTTCTAGGGTGTTTCCTGACCAATCATCCCTCACCTTCTGGATCCGCTTTTGTGATGGCGCTGAGCAGAGTCACAACTTCCATTTCAAAAGCCTCCAGAAGTTTCCTGTCCTTAAATCTGGCCTGTGGCTTGATGGATTCCTCCTTTATTAGGCTCCTAGTTTGATTTTTATTTCTTCTTCTGGAAGTGTCAGCAGGTGGAAAGTCCTGAACTCCCTTCCCTTAACAATCTAGGATCAGTTCAGAAAAATCGCCAAAGACCCTGTCGCCAGGGTCCTAAACAGTTCAGAAAAAGCTATTTAATTCATGAACCTCCAGTTGCACAATGAAGATAAAAAATACTCATCTCTAGGCTGGGCAGTGGTGGCACATGGCTTTAATCCCAGCATTTGGGAGGTGGAGGCCCGCAGATCTCCCCGAGTTTGAAGCCAGCCTGGTCTACAAACTGAGTTCCAGGATAGCCATGGCTATACAGAGAAACTCTGTCTCAGAAAAAGGAAAAAAAAAATACCAACTTAGAGAATCAGGTTAATTAGAAATAATATATGTAAAATAGTGCATAATAAAGATCAACAAGGGAACTGCCGGCTCTAAGCACACTCATCCCATAGTTACTTGCTTGGTACCAATCTAGACTCTAAGGGAATTCAGGAGGACTAGTGTCTCAGTTAGGTATTCCCTGGCTGTGAAAAACACCATGACCAAAAGCAGCTGCTGGTGGGAGGAGGAAGGGAGTGTTTAACTTCACCTCACAATTCTCAGGTCATACACTTCACCACTGCAGGAAGAAGTACTGGCAAGAACACAAGGCAAGAATCTGGAGGCTAGGGATACAAAGTGAATACATTGTAATCAATTATTTAAAAAAAAGAATCTGGAGGGCAGGAGCTCTGCTTGCTTTACCAGTTTGCTCGGCTTGCTTTCTTACAGCACACGGACCTCCGGTCCCAGGGTGGCACCACCCACCCACAGTGAGCTGGGCCCTCCTGTGGAAAATACACAGCAGGCTAGCCCCACATCAGTCTAGCAGGGGCGTTTTCTCATTTGAGATTCTCTCTTCCAAAGTGACTGGAGCTCAAGTTGACAGAAAACTAGCCCGCACAGCTGGCAAGGATGTGATCCCAGACAGCTTCAACACCGAGAACAAAGAGATGGTTGGGGATGGAGAGATGGCTCAGCAGTTTAGAGACCAGCTCTTCCGGAAGGCCTGGCACACACTTGGCAGCCCGCAACTGTCTGTAACTCCAACTCCAGGGGATCCAGTGCCCTCTTCTGGCCTTCAGAAATACGTGCAGACAAAACACCCAAACACAAAGACCAAAAATGAACGTTAAACATTTAAAAAGATCCATAGTAGACAGAACTAGAGGACACCCTGAACCTGGAAGGCTCCTGTGTGACCAGCTGGTCTAGTGTTCTGCATTCCACTTCCCTGTGGGTGTCACTGTTTCAATTATTTCCTGATGCCTCTTGGTCCTCATGACCCAGGGCTGTAGAGGGATTTCAGTTCAGAACATGGCTGTCCTGGCAAGAGATCACATCCACAGATCTTCTAGGTCTGTGTGATCCCGCTGGAATACAAACATGATCCAGGAGACAGAGGCAAGCAGATCCAAGTTCAAGGCCAGCCTGGTATAGAGCAAGTTTCAGGTAAAAAAGCTTAGATCCAGGTGTGGTGGTACTTGTCTCTAATTCCAAACAATGAAGGTAAGGTTAGTTGGTAAAAGGAAGCACCCATGTTTGGAAGTGATGTCTAATTGAGCAGCAGAAATAGTGGTGAATAAGAGAAAGATTTGACAGAATAGGATATGCCCAACTCTCAAGAGAGAGGAAGGGGAAGCTATTTGACGGGCAATGCAGAGAGAGAGAGAGAGAGAGAGAGAGAGAGAGAAGGCAGTTTTACCAGGAGAGTTTAACAGAGAGAGGTTGAATGAGAGAACAAGCTAGACACAGGTGAAGACAGAACAAGCCAGAGAATGAGAAGGAGCCAGAAGATGAGCAGATTCCTCGAGTTAGTTTGGAGTCAAGCAGAGCAATTCAGGGGCCAAGAGAAAAGGTAGATTGAATAAGCCAGCTGGGAGAAGAGTTTGAGCCAGAGCAGCTGAGTTGAACCAGCCAGCCCAGAGCTAAGTAAGAACAAGAAGAGAGTGAGCTTATTAAGCAGTAAGTCTCAGTGGTGGAAAACATTCCAAGCCTAGGTTAGATTGTATGGAGGTTAGAAGACGCTTTCAGGCTAGGACTAGGCTAGCAGAAGGAGGCAATAAGCCTTAGAGACAACAACTGAAGCAGGCAAATAAAAAGTGCCTTTAACACAAAGCCACCCAGAAAGTCTGGGGAATGAAGTCAGTCTCTTACTGAAGATGGCTGGAACTCAAGCCTTACCTCAGTCACTGTTAGTGATGCTACCTGCAGCTCAGCTTTTCCCTTAGTCTCCGTTTCATCAACAAAATGGGGATGATCATATCATGAATAGACACTGTATAGCTGTTATCCAGATATAAAACAGCAGTGATGAGGTGTGATGTAGGCTTGAAGGTCAGGGGTCTCTTTCCTGCCTTGTGCTCCTAAGCACCACACAGGAGCCATGACCTGCTCACTGCCCCCACATAAAACATTCTGCTTTTTGGTTTACTTTTTAAATAGGGCCCCTCTGTTTCCCAGGCTGGCCTGGAAGTAACTGTGTACCGCAGCCTGGCCTTAGCCTATCAAGGGTGGGATTCCAAGTGCGAGCCCAGTTTAACCATCTCTCCAGCCCCTACTAAGAATTTATTTTTTTTTAATTTTATTTATTTTTTTTTAATTTATTTATTTATTTTGTATACAGTGCTCTGTCTGCATGTGTGCCTGCTCACCAGAAGAGGGCACCAGATCTCATTTTAGATGGTTGTGAGCCACCATGTGGTTGCTGGGAATTGAACTCAGGACCTTTGGAAGAGCAGCCTGTGCTCTTAACCTCTGAGCCATCTCTCCAGCCCTAATTTTATTTTTTTAAGACAGGCAGATCACTCTGAGTTTGAGGCCAGCCTGGTCTACAAAAAAAAAAAAAACAAGTTTATATAAAAAAGTTTGTTTTGTTTTATTTTGTTTTTGTTTTTCAAAATAGGGTTTCTTTCTTTGTGTAGCCCTGGCCATCCTAGAACTCACTCTGTAGACCAGGCTGGCCTCGAATTCAGAGATCTTCCTGCCTCTGCCTCCTGGATGCTGGGGTTAAAAGTGTGTACCACCACCTACCAGCTACTAAGGATTCTTAAATCAGCCTAGTGAAGTGGAAGAGATAAGGGAGGGCTTCCTGAAGAAACAGGGATCCAGGCTGAAACCAGAATGATCAACAGAAGGCAAGGTTTCCAGGCAAAAAAGAAAAGAAAAGAAAAAAATATATATCACGGGCACATTTAAGGAACTCGTTCAACCAGGCAGGGCAGGGTGTGGTTGAAAGTGAGGCTGTGGCCAGATGAGGAGGACCTTATAAAGCCACACTAAGATCGTGACCTTTCACCTCGGGCCATTTGAGCCACAGACCAATCACTTGGATCACACTACGGAGAAACTCAACAGCATGGGCCAAACTGGAGGGAGGAAAGCTGAAAGGGAGACTAACACAGCGACCCAGGCAAAAGTCAAAGGTCACCTGGTAACAGGACAGAGGACTGGCAGACCTGAGGAGGTCTAGGAGACAATTAGGAGGCAGCATAGACCAGATGGACGAGTGACTGAACAGATCGGTAGGGGCTGAGGGAACAGAAACCGGAAGGCCCTTTCTCATGGTGCCTCAGAGGCGATCCACTGCGGCAAGATGAAACAGTATCTCTTCCTGGCCACTGGCTGCGGGAAACTCATGACATGGACGTCAAGCAAAAATTTCCATGCTTTTTTTGTAAACTGTATGGCTTATGAATTGAAAGGACTCCCGGGCACGGTGGCACAGCCTTTGATCCCAGGGCTCAGGGAGGCAGAGTCAGGTGGATCTCTGTGTGTTCAAGGCCAGGCTGGTGTATGAGTCCAGGACGGCCAAGGCTACACAGGGAAACCCTGTCTCTAAAAAACAAACAACAAACAAAATAATAACAACAATAATAAACGAAATGGCTGGGTGTCCAAATTAGTGGTGGTAACCACAAAGTTTCCTTAGGAAGCAGGAGGTTTTTTGTTGGGGGGAAACAGTGGAGACTGAATTCACATACGAGACAAATGCTGTATCATTGAGCTACACCCTCAGCCTTTTCTTTTCTAGTTCGTTTGTTTGTTTGTCTTCATTTGATGTACATGGGTGTTTTGCCTGTATGTGTATGTGTACCAAGAATGTGGCTGGTGCCCAAACAGGCCAGAAGAGGACGTCAGATCCCCTGGAACTATTGTCACAGACGCTTCTGAGCCAGCATGTGAGTGCCGGGAACAGATCTGGAGTCTCTGGAAGGGCGGCCCATGCTCTTACCCACTGAGCCATCTCTCTGGCCCCATCGTTACTTTTTATTTTTAGATTTATTTTATTTCATTCACATGCATAATTTGTGTCTGTGTGAATTTATGCCACATGTGTCTAAATGTCCATGGAGGTCGGAAGATGGCTCCAGATCTCCCAGAGCTGGGGTTAGAGGCTGCCGTGAGCTGCCCAATGTGAGTGCTGGGAAGCAAACTCGGATCCTCTGGAAAAGGAGGATGTGGTCTTAACTGCTGAGCCATCTCTCCATTCCATCTTTTCGATTTTAGTTTGAAACACGGTCTCACCAAGTTGCCCATACTGACTGAGACAGAGGGTTCATGAACACCCTGTATCAGCTTGCTTCCCTAATGAGGGGCATTCCTATTTTAGTCCAGAAGAACTAAAAGAAGAAATGACAAGGTTGGCCCAGTTACACTGCAGCTGCCAATCTGGGTAGTCTCAAAGTGGTCATTGTTTATGTGGGGAAACTGATATCACCTGGATTAAACAGTGACATCACTGTGCCTGGTCATCTGTGGCCCCAAACAACAAGCAGAATCAACACATTTGTCAAACTCACCACGGAAAATGAAGTACAAAGGGAGTTGCCCAAAAATCCCCTAAACTACCAGACGTGATAGTGCATGCCTGTAACCCTACACTGTAACAGCTAAGGCAAGAGGACTGCTAGGGTCTAAGACAACCTTGGCCAGCCAGAGCTGCATACTGAAATCAGATCGCAAAAAAATTTACATATATATACAAATTATATATATTATATACCTTACACACACACACATAGAGGGATTTAAATTCAGAACACAGCCATCCTGGCAAGAGAGCACATCCAAAGAAGACCTAGGTCTGTGTCATCCATCTCTTTTAATCCAAGAGACAGGCAAACAGATCTCAGTTCAAGACCAACATGGTATAGAGCAAGTTTCAGGTCAAGAAAAGCTTAGGTCCCAGTATGGTGGTACACGCCTCTAATCCCAAACAATGAAGGTAAAGATTGTAAAAGGATGCACTCATGTTTGAAAGTGATGTCTAATTGAGCGACAGAAACAGTGACGAATCAGAGAAAGATTTGACAGAATAGGATATGCCCAACTCTCAAGAGGAGAGGAAAGGGAAGCTATTCAGGGGCAATACAGAGAGAGAGGAGGTGTTTTACCAGGACAGTAAGAGAGAGACAGGTTGTAGAGGGAAAACTCAGGTGAAGACCAAAGGAGCCAGAGAATGAGGAGCCAGGGGATTAGAACAGATTGTTTGAGTTAATTTGAAGCCAAGCAGAACAATTCAGAGGCCCAGAGAGAAAAGCCCTATCAAATAAGTCAGCTGGGAGAGGAGTTTGAGCCAGAACAGCTGAGCTGAACCATCCAGCCCAGAGCTCGGTAAGAACAAGAAAGTATGGGCTTATTAAGCAGTAAGTCTCAGTGTCTGAAAACATTCTAGGCCTAGGTTAGACTGTATGGAGACTAGAAGCTTCCAGGATTAGGCCTAGGTTAACAGAAGTGGGTAATAATTAAACTGTGCTTAAAAGTTACTTTTACATGTAATATATATATTACATGTATATTTTTAAAGGGGTTGGGATGGAGATTCTGAAAATGTAGCTCAGCTTAGACTGTTTTCCCAGCAAGCATAAAGCCATGAGTTCAATCCCCAGCACCACATAAATAGGATGTGATGCAGTTGGGAGACAGAAGTAGGAAAATCGTAAGTTCAAGGTCACTCTTGGTTACTCAGCAAGTTTGATGCCTGCCTGGGCTACATGAAGTGAATCTCAAAAAAAAATAGGGTGAGAGAGGAAGAAAAGAAGGCATTATGATGTACACCATTAATCCTAGCACCTGGGGGGCAAGAGTCCAGCCTAGGCCACACGGAACCCTTTCATAGAAGCAGAAAAGGCTTTTAATGAATTTCAACATCCCAACCATGACAAAATCCTGAAAAAAACTAGGAATAGAAGGCAGGCAGTGGTGTCACATGCCTCACCATTTAATCCCAGCAGGAGAGGTAGAAGGATCTCTGAGTTCAAGGCCAGCCTGGTCTACAGGGTTCAAGCCCAGCCAGAGCTACACAGAGAAACCCTGTCTCGTGAAAAACAAAACAACAATTATACATATATACAACAAAATTGTTGGCAACATTTCACTAATGGCTAACACGGTCGAGAGTGAAGAAGGCACTAGGAGCCTGAAAGACCTCACAACCCATGGACCAGCAGCTTGACATTGTGAAATGGCTGTCTCACCTAAAGCGACTCAGGATTCAGTGTAATCCCTACCAAAATTCCTACCCTTCACTGGTAGGGAAGAAAAAACTTAAAATGTATATGGAAACACAAGAAATCCTGCATAACCAAAGCAGTCCTCAGCAGAAACAATGAGGTATATATCGCAGTATCTAATTTCTTTTCCTGCCTTTCCTGTCTTTCTCCTCCCCTGCCCCTTTTGTCCTTCTTGGGGTGGGGGGTGTCTTCCAGCTGGCCTAGAACTTATGTTGACCAAGCTGGCCTTGAATTCACAGAGATCCACCTGCTGCTGTCTCCCTAGTGCTAGGACTAAAGGTGTGAGCCTCCATGTCTTGTTATGCCTTGAACTTTTGATGTTCCTGCCTCAACCTCTCACATAGCTGAGATTAAAGGCCTGTGCTTACCAGGCCTAGCAAACCTAAGGCCTCATTTATCTCCCTGATACCTCCTCTTTCCCTCAGCTTGAACCAGGAACTCCCACACAGCATGCTAGACAAGTACTCTATCATTGGCCTTTGAAATCAGTGTTTTTGTATACTAACTTAAACATTTTTCCAAGCCTGGTATGGTGGCACTTGTTTGTAAATGCAGCACCGTTGGCGTTGTAGAGACAGGGGGATGTTATAGCACAGTCAAGGCCTGGTCTACACAGTTAGCTCTAGGCCAGCCAAGGCTACTTAGTCATAGTTTGGTCTTAAAATAAAAAGCCGGGAGGTGGTGGCGTAAGGCCTTTAATCTCAGCACTCAGGGGGCAGAGGACCCTCTAAGTCCCAGGGCAGCCTGGTCTACATATGAAGTTCCAGGATAGCCAGGGTTACAGAGAGAAACCCTACCTCAAAAACAAAACAAAAAACAAAAACCCAACCAACTAACCAAATAAATACATAATTTTTAAAATCTGGTGTTCTGGCATTTGAAACAATGTCTAGGGGGCTGTAAAGTACTGTATGGTCAAGAGCACTGGCTGTTCTTCCAGAGAACATGGGTTTGAGTCCCAGCACCCACATGGCAGTTCACAGTACTCCAGTTCTAGGGCATCCAATGCCCTCTTCTGGCCTTCACTGTTAGAGGCGCACAAGTGATGCAAAGATATACATTCAGGAAAAACTCTCACACACATAAAATAAAATTATATTATTATTTGGTTTCTCAAGACAGGGTTTCTCTGTGTAGCCTTGGCTGTCCTGGAGACTCACTTTGTAGGCCATGCAGGCCTCAAACTCACAGCAACCCGTCTGCCTCTTCCTCCCCTAGTGCTGAAATTAAAGGTGTGTACCACCATGATTGGCTAAATTTTTTTTTTTAAAGAGAGAGACACAAGCTCTAGACATTAGCCTAGAATTCTTCCTGGCTCAACCTCTGGAACACTGGGATTACAGGAATGCAGCTGCATATCCAGTTGAAAAAAAATCCAAGTATTTAGGACTAACAAGCCAGGAGCGATGGCCCTTAATACCAGCACTCAGGAAGCTGAGGCCAGCCAAGGCTACACAGTGAGATAAATTTCAAACACAACAGGCCAGATATGGTGCATGCTTTTAATCCCAGCAGAGGCAGGAGGATCTCCAGCAAAGCTACACACAGAGATAAAACTGTCTCAAAAACCCACAACACACACACACACACCAAAAAGACCACCAACAAAACAAAATCCAAAAACAAGAGATGGCCCTCATTTGGTGCTCGGCATTCCTAAGGCCCCAAAAATTGGGGCCTATGATCGGATGCCAGTAATTCCAGGATTTGGGAGGTGCTAGGAGGGTCAGGAAGGAGTTCTATGTGAAGAAGTCCAGAGCGCACGACACAGGATCTCAAAACAACAGCCAGCCAGGTGTGGGTGATGGTGCCCCCTGTCATCCCAGCACTCGGGAGGCAGAAGCAAGCAAATCTCTGAGTTCAGGGCCAGCCTGGTCTACAGAGTGAGTTCTAGGACAGCCAGGCTTACAAAGAGAAACCCTGTCTGGAAAAAAAGTAAAACCAAACCAACCTAAATAAATGAATGAATAAAACAAGAACACGAATACAGAGACGCTGTGGGGACAGCCTACAGTGTCGGGGCACAGCGCTGTTCAGTAACGTCAGCCGTTTGTTTTTTTGCTTCCAATGGGGGATGAGGATGTAATTAATCCTAGCTTTGAACTCTGCTACTATTACCAGCAGGGAAACGACACACCAATACCTCTTCTCACATCTCCCAAAACAAACCTCGGCTCCATTTTTTCCCTCGGGCTTCTGACCTGGACGCATCTGTGGCTCCGTGAAGGCCCTGTGAAAGACAGGCTCAAAGTTCTTTTGATGGCACGAAAACTCGCCTCCGTCTCGAAGACCCCTCTTCTACTGCCCCAGAATCTCTTTTCCCCACCAATGGATTGTACGCTCCTCGCTGGCGTGGGAGGGGCTAGTAGGCAAAGGGTGAAGCGAGGTTTTGAAAGGTTTTACAAAAGGCTCCACGCTGCTACTCCCAACCCAGGGATCTCAACCTGGGGATCTCAGGCGGGTCCAGAAAGGGTTGAAAAGTGGCCCCGCCCCTCCTTTAGAGGGCGTGGCTACTAAGTGCCTTTTAAAGACGGATGAAACTGGCTGAGGAAGAGGTGGGAAGATGGTCCTTGGAAGCGACCATCTCTGGTCTAGTCTCTTGCTTATTTGGTTTGGTAAGGGTTTTCTTTTTTTTGGGGGGGGGGGAAGTCTGTTTTTTTTGTTTGTTTATTTTGAGATAGGCTACACCTCTGCAGCCTAGACTGGCCTGAAACTCACTATGTAGCCCAGGCTGGCCTTGAACTTGTGGCGATTCTTCCAGCCTCCGCCTCCTGATTGCTGGGATCATGAGTCAGGTGGGCGCCACCACGCTGGATTACTTTGCTTTTTGGAGACTGTTGTCTCGCTTTAGCTCAAGCTGGCCTCCAACTTCCCATGTAGCCAAGGCTGACCTCCAACCCAAGATCCTCCTGAATACAAGGATTTACTGGAGGATTTGACCACGCCCAACCAGGTGCTTGTGACATAATTTATGTCAGAGTTGAAAGGGCATTGGGTGGGGGAGGAGCAGGCTTGGAGACTTCAGGAAGTGTGACTGTGTGACTGGCTGAGTCACTGGATAATCCGGCCACACCCGTGCTGCGTAGATTTCTGTGGCTTCCCACAAGATAAAGTCCGGAGACCCAACCTTCAGTTCAAGTTAGGCAGGCCACTCTAGTGCCCCACACTTCTAGCGGTGCAACCGCACTGAAGCAATTACATTAAAATTACACAGCCAGGGCTGGGGTAGCTCTCAGGCGGAGAGTGTAGCTCTTGGCAAAATGAATTGCTTGCATGCTGTAAAACGTGGGTTCAAGTCTCAAGGACAACAACAAAAGAAAGAAAGAAACATTAAAACGGAGTCTAAGAAACCGAGAGAAGCCCGTGAACTAGCAGGCAGATTCCCAAGGGGGCTACTTTCAGCTCAAATGATGGGTTTCCTACGCCTTTAATCTTACAAATCCTTACGTTCCGGCCATTCCTTCCCAGCTTCAAAGCAAGTAAGGTTGTAATGACCAATCCTAGTCAGGCATGATGGCACATGCTGGTCCAAGCAATCCTCCTGCCTCTGCCTCCCTGGGATATTAGGCTCAGATGCTGCTCACCATTCTCAGGGGCGGAGTTACCCTTGATCACATGGGGTATTTGCCAGGTCTCTCCATCTGGTTCCTCTAGCTCTTGTCTCTGCCCTCTCCTTATTCCCATGCCCTGCCTTTTGGTAGCTCACCCTTCAGTTTTTGTTTGTTTGTGGGGTAGGTTTTTTATTTTGTTTTGTTTTTAGGGTCTATGTTTCACAAGCTGGATTCCAACTCTCTACGTAGCAAGGATGATCCTGAACTTCTGCTCCTCTTGCCTCAACCTCCCCAAGTGCTGGGACCACAGGCATTTACCCCTGTGTCTGGCAGCTCCATAGTGTTTTTAAGATCTTCCCTGCTCTCCAGCACTACGGGATATCTTGGTTTATCTTTCGTTTTTTCCCTGCTCAAGTCCAAGAATCAGTCACTTCTCCAAAGATTCCTGGTTCCTTTTACTGGAGAAGAATAGTACTTAGAATCCACTGTCTGAGTGCTAGCTCATGACCAGTCGACACTGGGGAATATGCTTGCATTTGTATTTTTATTTTCATTATTTTAAATAATTTTATATTTCTTTTTTGTACACCGATATTTTGACTGCATGTGCATCAGTGTGAAGGTGTCAGATCCCTTGGAACTGGAGTTACAGACAGTTGTGAGCTGCCATGTGGGTGCTGGGAATTGAACCTGGGTCCTCTGGAAGAGCAGCCAGTGCTCTTAACCTTACCCATTGAGCCACCTCTCCGGCCCCTATGTCTATTATTTTAAAAAATGTTTTGTTGAGACAGATCTCACTATGTCACCAAGGCTGAGACCTTGAACTCATGATCCCTGTACCTTAGTCTCCTCACTGACATCGGGGGTGACAGGCATGCACCACCACACCCGGCTTTAGACCTGTACTTTCAAATTGTGTAATATATCACATATAGCCACCAAGCATGTAAGTACAGTTTGAAGAATAATTATAAACTAAACACAACCAGATCTGTTTTTAGCATTAATTACGCTAATCCTTTGTATCTTCCTACTGAAACCTCCCCCCTGACCTGCAAAGCAGGACAAGGGGCCCCTTCTGAGAGTGCCATATACCCATAGCACCTAATACTTATTCTTGTCCTGATTATACATTAAGACATGCCTGTGGTTAACAAGTCAGAAGATGCAGAAACACTTAAAGAAGCCACGTCAGCATTATTCTGCCCTCCGGGTTAAAGCCACCTAAGGACCCGAGGCTCTGAGGGTGCAGCATGCTCTGCACACATGCGCTCCCAGCCGTCAGTCACGGGGCAGCTGCGTATAAGTGCTCGGAGATTTAGTACAAAGAAGGCATCTAGGTGGGCAGTCGCTCTGTCAGAAGAGTGATTGTCTACCAGGCTCAAGCCCTGGGCTTGGTCTCCAGCACCACACAGAACCAGGCACGCTGGCCAGGCCTGTGATCACAGCTCGCAGGAAGCAGAAGCAGGAGGCTCACCGAGTTCAAGGTCATCCTCAGCTCTACAGCTCAGGCCAACCTGAGGCATAGGAGACCTTGGAAAGAAAAAAAAGGGAGAGGAAAGAAACTACCTCATCCACAACTTCTTGGGCTTGGTGGTGATTCTCACGTGTAATCCCTGTAACCCTGAGACACAAGGATTCCCCTGCAGTTCCTGGCCAGCCTGGGTCACATATAGTGAATTGGAAGCCAATTTGAGCTATAGAGTGAGACACTATTTTGAAAAATAAAAACAAACTCAGGTGTGGTAATGCAGGCCTCTAATCCCAGTGCTTGGAAGTGGAGGTGGGAGGATTAGGAGTTCAAGGCCATCCTCAACTACACAGCAAGTTCAAGACCAGCCTGGACTATATGAGAACCTGTTTCAAACAAACAAAGGTTGGGGGAGACAGCTCTGATGGTTACGTGCTTGCTGTTTAAGCATGAGGTCCTGAGTTCAATCCCCAGCACCCACGTCTAACATCTAGGTATTGATTGCTGCATATCTGGAACCCTAGCACTGTAAAGGAAGAGACACCACAGGGTTTCCAGGGCAAGCTGTCTGGTCCGAACCAGACCCTCACCATACATGTACACGCATATGTGAATATTCATACGCAAACATACATATAACAAATAAAATAAGGTGGAGCGCATCTGAGGAACCACTTTCACCATTGATCTCTCACCTCTACACACACACAGGGAGAGAGAGAGAAAGGTATACACACACACACACCCAAAAAAAACACCCCTATAAAAAGATTGAACACTATAAAATATAAAATAAGTTCCTGCCCAACATGAAACAAATCCAGCTGGGTACATACATACCTGTGTCACTCAGATCAACTTTCCTGACCACCCACAGTGAGTAATGACATGTGAATAGCTCACCAGACTTGGGGTGTGTGTGTGTGTGTGTGACAGGGTCTTTCGATGTCTTTGATGTCCTGGCACCCTTAAACTCACAGAAGTTGATCTACCTGCCTCTGCTTCTGCCTGACTAAAAGCCCATTACTACTGTCTAGTCCTCTGACAATTTACTACTAACCTCTGTCCACTGATAAACCAGAATCGTAACTCCGTAGATTAGGCTGACCTTGAACTTGAAGAGATCCTCCTGCCTCTGCTTCCCAAGTGCTGGGACTAAAGGCCTGCATTACTACCACCCGGATGATCTGTTTTCTTTATTATTTATTTATTGGTTTTTTTGGCGACAGGTTCTCTCTGTGTAGCCTTAGCTGTCTTAGACTCACTTTGTAGACCAAGTTGACCTCAAACTTACAGCGATCCTCTTGCCACTGCCTCCCCAAGTGCCAGTTCTTTTATTTTTGAATAGTGTGTGTGTGTGTGTGTGTGTGTGTGTGTGTGAAGAGGCAACCAAGCCGTTGTGAGCCACCTGATGTAGGTTCTGGGAATTGAATTCAGGTCATCTGGAATAGTGATACATACTCTTAACCACCCAGCCCTGTTTTGTTTTTCTGTTTGCTTTTGGGGTTTTGTTTTGTTTTGTTGTATTTTGAGACAGGGTTTCTCTGTGTAGTCCTGGCTGTCCTGTACTTTCTTTGTAGACCAGGCTGGTGTCCACCTCAAAGAGATCCCTCTGCCTCTGATTCCTGAGTGAGTGCTGGGATTAAAGGCCTGAGCCACCAGGCCTGGCTCTTGTTTTGTTTTGTTTTTAAGAAGCAAACAGGCCCACAGCTTGTGAGATCTTGCCTTGCGACTGATGTATTTGGACTCAGGGAGAGATCAGTTGAACAAGTATACCACAGAGCAGGGGGCCCTTCTTCATCCCAGTCCCAGCTGAGCAGACCTGGAGAAAAGCCGCCTCAACATCCTCTCTTTGACAGGAAAACAGTGACTCAGGGACTCCACCCTGCTGGGAAAGGCTGAGCCACCTGTGAACGGAGTTGTCCTTGCCTGGAGACTCACTTTGTCCTTCAGCTTTTTAATTTTAAATTCTTTTTTGACAGTTGCATCCAAAGCTACTATATAGCTGTGTTGAATATGGGCACCCATCTGAGGCTGAACTCAGGAAAACATAATGATCCTCCTTCTTCCTGCTTCCCTTTGTTACTGACTAGAAAAAAAAAAGATTTTGTTGTTTTGTTTTTTGAAATGGTTCTTACTGTGTCATCCAGGCTGGCCTCGAACTGGTGATCTTTTAAGTGCTGGTAATATAGACTTGTATCTTCATGCCTGGTGCTAAATCCTCAGTGATTCTCCTCTGGGATACTCAATCATTCTTCCCTCCGTTTCCCAGGGTCAAGAGTTACCTGTCCTTCTGATGCCGTTATTTCATTCACTTATTCCTTCCTTTTTTGTTTTTGTTTTTCAAGACAAGGTTTCTCTACGTAGTCCTCCCTGGCTGTCCTGGACTCACTTTGTGAGCTAGGCTGGCCTTGAACTCACAGAGATCCGCTTGCTTCTGCCTCCCAAGTGCTGGCATGAAAGGCATGTGCCATCACCTTTGCTGGGATAAATTAATAGCTTTTAAAAGTTTTTATTTATTATCAAGAGTTGTTGGTTAAGGTACAGAATGGGACAAGGAATGGCTGTTCCAGAAAGCTAAGACTAGTTCAAGATAAGGTAATTAGTCTGTGAACCTAAATTCCAATCCCTCCACAGTACTGAAAGCCCAGGCATTCCATCAGTCTCTGCAGACTGCAGAAGCTCCTCAGAGGAGCTTTTTGTTCAGAGCCAGACACAGCTTCTTCCTGGGAATTTTTGTTCACATATGTCAGGCACCTCACAACTGCCTATAGCTCCAGTTCTAAAGGGTCTGAGGCACACAAGTGCACAGACGTATATATAATTAAAAAATAAATATTTAAAAAAAATGGATCTAAGTATTCTTAAAAAAACAAAACAAAACAAAAAGATTTAGCTGAGCATGGTGGGGCACGCCTGTAATCCCAGCACTCAGGGAGGCATCGGCAGGGGGATCTCTGTGAGTTCAAGGCCAGCCTGCTCTCCAAAGTGATGCCAGGACAGCCAAGGCTACACAGAGAAATCCTGTCTCAAAAAACAAACAAACAAACAAATAAAGGGGCTGGAGAGGTAGCTCAGAGGTTAAGAGCGCTGGCTGCTCTTCTAGAGATGTCATGAGTTCATTTCCCAGCAACCACATGGAGGCTCACAACCATCTATAATGAGATCTAGTGCCCTCTTCTGGCACGAGTACATGCAGACAGAACATTGTATACATAATAAATAAATAAATCTTTTTAGAAAACCAGATAGATAGATAGATAGATAGATAGATAGATAGATAGATAGATAGATAGATAGATAGATAGATAGATAGATAGATAGATAAATGAAAGACTTATTAAGTAGGCATGGTGGTACACACCTTTAATCCCAGCACTCAGGAGGAAGAGACAGGTGGATCTCTGAGTTCAAGGCCAGCCTGGTCTCTTGAGTAACTTCCAGGACAGCTAGGACTAACCAGAGAAACCTACAACCGATGTTGTGGGCATATTGGTTTATGATATGTAAACATTGTTTTTCTTAAAATCCCAAGCAGGGAATTTTAGTTTGTCCATACCTGTTAATTGCCTCTTGTGGAGCATGGTCTTTGCCAGCTGGTATTAGCTGAATTCTAGGGACTTTGTGTGGGGGGGTATAAATATGAGAGCCCAGAGGAAGAAGGTGCAGCGGCTTGGAGGAGACACAGGAGGACTGCTTGCTGCTCTTGCTGGTTTGCTGGTTACCTGGACTTCTGGATTTCCTGATGACTGATATTGGTATTGCCCCCAAAAGAATCCTACAACCCTACCAGCAGGAAGAAGAGGGCTACATCCTCTTTCCCATACAACCTTCTTTTTCCCCTACTTGGGGTTGGGAGGTTGGAAGGGAGGTATAAGCTTTAGGGAACCCTCAAATAAAGTAGTGTTTGACAAACTAGTACCTAGCTCATGGTGGCTCAGTATCCAACTGAGTACCCTAATAAGGGGAACAGGGACTATTTCTGTCATGAACTCAATGGCTGACCTCCCCACCCCCACCCCGAGGGAGGAGCAACCTTGCTACATCTCAGAAGAGGACATTGCAGCCAGCCCTGAAGAGACCTGATAAGCTGGGGTCAGATGGAAGGGGAGGAGGTCCTCCCCTATTAGTGGATTCAGAAAGGGGCAGGGAGGAGATGAGGGAGGGATGGGGAGAGTGGGAGGTAATGAGGGAGGGGTCTACGGCTGGGATACAAAGTACATAACCTGTGATTAATATAAAAGTAAATAAAATTTTTAAATGTTATTTAAAAAAAAAATACAAAATTCAAAAAAAAAAAAAGAGAGAGAAAGAAAAACTAGCACCTACAACCCACCCCAAAAAGATCTTTTTTAATTTTATTTTTATTTTGTGTTTGAGTGTTTGGTCTGGATGTATGTGTGTGCACCACATGTGAGCCTGGTGCCTGAGAAGGCAAGAAGAGGATGTTGGATTCCCTGAAACTAGAGTTATGGATGGGGACGGTGTGAGCTTCCGTGTGCATGCGTGTGCTGAGAATTGAGCCAGGATCCCATACAAAAGCAACAAGCCCTCTGTTTTATTTTTTTTGGTTTTTTTGAGTCAGGGTTTTCTCTGTGTAGTCTTGGCTGTCCTAAACTCACTTTGTAGACCAGGCTGGCCCTGAGCTCACGGAGATCCGCCTGCCTCTGCCTCCCTGAGCGCTGGGATTACAGGCTTGTGCCACCACTCACGGGGCTGCTTCCCCCCGCCCCACCCCCACCCCAACAAACAAACAAAAGATGATAGGGACAGTGGGTCTCAAATCATGGATGGCAATGTTCAGATTCCATTTCGTGATGGCACAGTTTATTGAAAACATTATTATCAAGCTTGGTAAATGTTAAATCTCAAAGAGATGAATGGCTGAGGTGCCATTAACAGGCTGCTCTCCCAGCATCTGTCACTATCTGTGGCTCCTCCCGCTCCCTACCCTAAACCTCTCCTTCCAGGGGTGTGCTTCTTCTTCCCTCCCCACAGATCCTCTTTCTCTGCCCTATCTAACCTCATTCATTTTGGACACAGGGTCTCTTGGTCCCTTGGCTCCTGGCTGGCTTCATCCCTGGATCCCTCTTGGTCTGTTTGCTGCATCCTTACCCCTTTCATGGCCTGGTTTAGTCTGGACCCTTCCCGATGCCTCTGGCTGTACTCTCCCTCATATCTACAATAAACCTTCTCAACTACACCTAGGAGCACCCATGTCCTCATTTTCTTCATTCATTCATAAAGTCTCTTGCCTGGCAACCTGAGTTCAATCTAGGAATCCATAAACAGAGAAGGAAAGAAGTGTCTGTTATGCCCAAGTCTCATGGACCCCAAAGACCACCAAGGAGCTGTTATCTATGCAAATACAGTAGGGTTATTTTTAGAAGCTGGAACTCAGACACACCTTCACCATCGCAGCGGTCCTTAAGTGCAGAGCCCCTAGCTCAGTGGGACGAGGGTTTTTACTGAGGTTTGAGCAAGGACATGGAATTTCCAGCTTAGCAGTTACAAGACTGGGTGACATTCAGCAAGGGCAAGCTTGGTACAAAGCGATTGGCTAACTAACATAACTAACATTGAGTGAGCTATCCTAGAGACCTCAAGAATGTTAGGCATTTTCTGTGCCATGAATGTCCTAGTACCTAGTACATGATCAGAGGGCTGCCCAGCACAGATGCCCCACCCTGAGTGAAGATGCCTTCCCATTCTTGTGGTTATCATCCGGCTGTTTCTTGGGTGCAGGGATTTTATCATCTTGATCCTGGAATTGGTGACTGATGGCCTAATTCCAGGACTGATGACTTTGTGGGGGTCAGGCCTGGTCCTCTGAACTCCAAAGTTGTCCTCTGACTTCTTTGTACACTTTGTAACACCCATATGCACACACTAGACATGTACATTCCTCACTCATTAAATAAAAATGAGAAAAAAATTTGAGTCTTTGTTTTGTTTTGTTGGTTTTATGGAGACAGGGCTGTCCTGGACTCACTTTGTAGACCAGGCTAGCTTCAAACTTACAGAGATCACCCTGTCTCTATCTCCCAAGTGCTGAGATTAAAGGCACGTGCTACCACCGCCTGGCAGTGGGAAACCATTTTTAAGAAAATAAAAACCATTACTGTTAGCACTCAGGAGGCTGCGGCTGAAAGATTGCCATAAATTTTCACTAATCTGAGCCAGGCGTGGTGGTCCACACCTGTGATCCTAGCACTCAGGGAGGCAGAGACAGGCAGATCTCTGTAAGCTGAAGACCAGCCTCATCTACAAAGAGAGTCCAGGACACAGAGAAAGCTTGCTTTGAAAAAAAAAATAAGTAAGTAAATAAATATATACTTAAAAAAAAAAACACACAACCCAATCTGGACTACATAGTAAGCTCTAGGCCAATTTGGCCTATAGAGTAAGAGTTTGTCTCCAAAAATGAAATGAAATAAGTGTTTTTAATGAATATTTACAGTATGCCTTGGAAACACTTTACTTTTTTGGGTGTGGGGGCACTTGACCCAGCAATGACTTTCATTTACAATGAAACCCACACTGCCCAAAACAGTGTTTCTCTGTGTAGCCCTGGCTGTCCTAGAACTCGCTTTGTTGACCAGGCTGGCCTTGAAGTCAGAGATCTACCTGCCTCTGCCTCTCAGATGCTAGAATTGAAGGTGTGAGCCACCACACACAGCTTTTTTTTTTTTTTTAAGATGAACATTTGTAATAATAAAAGAAAGAAAATGAACATTTTAGTTGTCAGGCTAAAAATATGGCGGAGAAGCTGGAAAGGCGACTCTGTGGATAAAATGTTTACTGTGACAGCGTGAGGGCCTTAGTTCAGGTCTCAGCAGCCACAGAAGAGCCGAGTATGGTGTTGTGTGTCTGGAACCCTAGTCGTGTGTATCTGTGTGTGTGTGTGTGTAGCAGATTCCTGGAACTTAGTAGTGATTTGAATTGGTGAGGTCTAGAGTTGGGGGGGGAACCCTGTTTCCCCCCCAAAAAAATAGTTTGGAGAAAAATAGGAGAAGACTCTCAACTTTGACCCCTCTGGTCTACACACATGACCACACATGACCACACAAACAATGTGCCAGAAGCTGAGCCTGGTAGGGCTCCTACCTCTGCAATCCTAGCTTCTGTTCTGTGCTTCCCTCTCCCCTGGCTGGTTGGCCAGCTGGCTAACTGACTTAGATACCAATGATATCCAAGATATCAATGGTTCCTTTGCCATCTGGATTTGACTTACGCTTGGCCAGAGGGAAGTCCTGGCAGGAGAATGGAGAAAGGAAGACGCTGGAGTCAGGATCTGTGCCTCTGTGTTGTGCCTTGTGAAGTCTAAGCAGGCTGGCCTTGTCAGCTGACAGGAAGTTAGTACCCTCTAGAAGGCAGACAAGTTGTACCTGCAAGTAGAGGGTGGCAACAGCTTGGCTGCCGCCAGCTTCCTGCAAAGTCTCTTGTTATTTCCCTCCACCCTGACCACACAACCAAATTAGTCCCTCTGTGTGTTTAACCTGCAGAAACTGTCTTAATTGGATCAAGTCATTTGTTTTTTCTTGAAATATCACAGGCATGGGAGGTAGGTGCAAAGTTTAAAAAAAAAATTCTTCAGAATCATGAAAGCTAAGGAAAATGTGAAGTGCCGGGCATGGTGGCACACACCTTTGATCCCAGCACTCAGGATTCCCAGGATACCCTGTCTTGAAAACCCAAAAAATAAATAATAATAAAAAAATAAAAAGACACATGGAGCCAGGAGTGTAGCTCAGTGGTAGAACACTTGCCAGCCATTTGTGTGTGTGTGTGTGTGTGTGTGTGTGTGTGCAGGCTACTGAAATAGCTTATCCAACAAGCCCGGTGACCTGCTCTTCATCCCCAGAGCCAATATGGTGGGAAGACAGATAACTCCTGATAGTTGTCCTCTAGTCCATACACACACACACACACACACACACACACACACACACACACACACACACACACACACATTCTCTGTGTAGCCTTAGCTGTCTTGGAACTCACTTTGTAGACCAGGCTGGCCTCGAATTCAAAACTCAGAGATCCACCTTTCTCTGCCTCCTGAATGCTTTGATTAAAGGCTTGAGCCACCATTACCAGGCTTAACAGATGATTGTCAAGGACTTTTAATTTAGAACATAACTGTTTTGGCAAGAGATCACATCCAAAGACCTTCTAGGTCTGTATGGTCCATCTGGAATACAGACATAACACATGTTTAATCCAGGAGACAGAGGCAAGCAGATATGAGTCCAAGGCCAACCCGGATAGAGCAAATATCAGGTCAAGAAAAGCTTATGTCCATGGCAGTACTTGCTTTTAATCCCAAAATGGAGGTAAAGTTAGTTTGCGAAAGGAAGCACCCAAATTTGAAAGTGATGTCTAATTGAGCAACAAAAATAGTGATGAATCAGAGAAGATTTGACAAAATAGGATACGCTACTTAAGAGGCAATGCAAAGAGAGAGAAGAGGCAGTTTTACCAGGAGAGTTTTACAGAGAGAGGTTGAATAAGAGAACAAGCTAGACACAAGTGAAGACAGAACAAGCCAGAGAATGAGAAGGGGCCAAATTAGAAGACATTGCTGGAGTTAGTTTGAGGCCAAACAGAGCAATTCAGGGACTGAGAAAAAAAAAAAAAAAGCCAGATTGAATAAATCAGCTGGGAAAGGAGATTGAGCTAAAACAGCCAAGTTTAATCAGCCAGCTATGAGCTCTGAAAGAACAAGAGAGGGTGGGCTTAGTAAGCAGTAAGTCTCAGAGGCAGAAAACATTCTAGGTTAGATTGTATGGAGGCTAGAAGCTTCCAGGCTAGGCCTAGGTTAGCAGATGGAGGCAGTAAGTCTCCGAGACAACAGAAGCAGGAGAATAAAAGTTCCTTTTATAGGTCTTCAACAAGGTAAAGTTTATTTAGAGTTGTTAGCTTGATAGCCTGAGACAGGTGATGTGCTGGGACCAATCTCATCAATGCAAGGCTCTTCTTTCTAGCCTGGCCATCGTCTTTGTGATTGTGTGTGTGCAGATTCCCAGCATTCTTCCCTGTGTCACAGCTTCACCTGCCATACGAACACCCAGAAAGCTGAGGAGGATCATGAGTTTGATATTAACCTGGGTTACCTTAGAGAGGCCCTAGTTCAAAAAAACCTCAGAGTCAAACATGGAGGTGCACACATGTGATCCCAGCGCTGAGTGGGGAGAAGGCGGGAGGATCACAAATTCAAGGTCATCTTCAGTTACTTAGAGAGTTTGGAAGCCATCCTGGTCTTCAGCAATGCTATATCAAAACAAACCCCAACAGACATGAAAGCCTACATTCAAGGCTTAAAGGTACCTGCAAGAAAGGATGACAATGACAAATTTTGGTGGTTCCTGCTGCATGCTGCTCTAAAGCTTTATGTACATTGCCAAAGACTCTGATTACAGAACTATGAGGTTTGCACCATGGGGTTATGGTGGAAGAAACTTGGAGCAGAGACTGATCACTCCAGGTCTTACAAATAGCCTGTGGTGGTCTAGACAGGATCTAGACAGTGGCCATCTATGTTAGGGAGACCAAAGCCTCCTGGGACTGTGCCCTAACCACATCTGTCCCAGGGTTAGTTCCTGATACTGTGAAGTTTGTATAACCTCTGTGTTGTGGGAGACCTCAGGGGTGATATTTCCTGGTCCTCCTCAGATCTGCTCTCTCTTGAGCCGACAAAGACTTGCTGAAGAGAAAGGATCAGAACACACCAGAGACTGTAGCTGCCCGAACTGGGGAGTACTGGAAAGTTTCAGGTTCTGGCCTCGGGCATGGGAGGAAAGCGCTTTCACTAGTTCCTCCCTTTCTCTCTTCGTTTTATTAATCTACTCTGACTCTGTGGTGTAGATTAAAGCCTGGCTTTAAACCTTGGCACTACTTTCGAATAGCTATGCAATCTTAGGCAAACAGCTTCAAGAATCCAAACCTTGTTTTTTCATCTGTAAAGGTAGAATGAGAATAATCATGACTGCATACTGATTCTTTGCTGTACAGCCGGACTTTAGTCACTGAGGAACACGGGCAATTGATTTTCAAATTCTCAATGACTGAGCAGTGGTGAGGCATGGTTGATTTAGATCCTTTGGGATTTTAGTACTAAGAATGGAACGCAGAGCGTTTCATACGCCAGGTGAGCACTCCACCACTGAGCTATGTCGCTGCCATCTTTCATATCATTTTATTTTGAGAAAGGCTCTCACTAAATTGCTCAGGCTAGCCTTGAGCTCACTCTGTAGGCCCGGGCTAGCCCTGAGATCACTCTGTAGGCCTGTTAGGGTTTCAACGTTCGATCCTCTTGACTCAATCTCCTGAGGACCCAGGATTACAGGCCTGAGTGAACACCAAATACCAAGCCTGGCTTGTTCTGAGCCTTGACCTAAAGGCTGCTCCTCCTTGCTCATCTCCATTGGAGTTAATGTTTGCCTTTCATCTGGTCTCAGTGTTTTCTTATTTTATTATGCATAGGGAACTCTGCCTGCATGTATGCCTACACACCAGAAAAGGACACCAGATCTCATTATAGATGGTTATTAGCTACCATGTGGTTGCTGGGACTTGAACTCAGGACCTTTGGAAGGGCACACAGTGCTCTTAACTGCTTAGCCATCTTTCCAGCCCCATACATTTCTTTTCGTACTATTTATACAGTTTTCTGCCTGCATGTCTGCAGGCCAGAAGAAGGCACCAGATCTCACTATAGACGTTTGTGAGCCACCATGTGATTGCTGGGGATTGAACTCAGGACCTCTGGAAGAGCAGCCAGTGCTCTTAACCCCTGAGCCATTTCTCCAGCTGTCCTTAGGGTTGTTTTTTTTTTAAGGTGCCCAGGGTCTTGCTCATGCTAGGACATTTGATCCCATAATGCTCTCTGAATCCCATAACACTCCCCTCATGTGTGTATGTGTATAATATATATATACATGTGTGGTGTGTGCAGGTGCACACGCAGAGGCCAGACTAGGAATCAGGTTTCTGGTGCCATCATTTTGTTCTAGTCCCTTGAAACGGAGTCTTTCACAGACCCTGAAGCCAGGCGGAAGGCCAGCAAGGCCCCAGCAATCCTTTCTGTCTCCATTCTCCACGGTGCGGGGATTCTTAGTATGTGGGTTGACTTGGCTTGCTTTCTTTTTATTTTCTTGTATTTTAAATGTGAGAGCAGGGGGATGTGAATGCTGGTCCATCTACTGTCTCTTGACTGCCATCTCTCGGGATTTTTGCGGTCACTTCCCAGTGTCTGAAGTTATTCCTGGAAAAGGTCAAGTTCAGAAGTCGGTAATGTTTTCATGCTTAGTTGTCTATCACACTCTTCTTACTTGAAAGTATCTTTTTTTTTTTTTTTTCTGGAAGGATTTCATACCCATAGGACAGTGCACAAATCCTGAGTGCTTGGTGAGCCACACAACATTACTGCCTCTGGGTAGCCTTGGTACCGACTGCCCAGTGAAGGAGCAGGACACCACTAGAAGCTCACTTTGAGCTTTTGAGCTGGCCCCTAGCCACTAACTCCACTCCCCCCAACCACTAACCCCACTCCCATGTCTGTGCTGCTAGCCCAGCCCAAAGTCTTGTCAAGAAGTCCAGAAAAGACTTGTCAAACTAAAACCAGCCCCTCCGAGATCACCTTAAGCGAGTCATCTTGACTTTCTTGGCTTTAATTCACCCTTCTACAAAACCCTGTCTCAAGAAACAAAAACAAACCAAACCAAAACCCCAAAACAAACCAAAACAAAAAAATATTCCCAATGATTGCACCTTATCGACATCCTTTTTTGAACTTTCCAAATTCCAATCATCACCATTCATTCAAATTTCAGTTCCAGCTGTATGTGGTGATACACACCAGTAATCACACTCGAGAGAGAGAGGTAGGAGGATTGCCAAAAAGAAACCAGGCTGGGGTACATAGTAAGACCCCATCTCACAAAACAGAGACCATGCCAGTTTTGGAAGCTGTGTTCTTTCTGCAGGTAATAAAAATCCTTCTTTTCTCTTTAAACCAAGCAATGAGACAGACAAAAACAATGCCCAGCCTCTTGCTTTTTGGTTCTTTCACTGATGCTGTGGGT
This sequence comes from Pachyuromys duprasi, assembly GCA_028658305.1. Classification (NCBI taxonomy): domain Eukaryota; kingdom Metazoa; phylum Chordata; class Mammalia; order Rodentia; family Muridae; genus Pachyuromys; species Pachyuromys duprasi. Next base: position 106,871,419 of record CM053763.1, read on the forward strand.
TGAAATTTGCCCCTTTCAGAAGAAGCTGAAGTCTTACTGCTGTTTATCCCCTCAGTGCCTGAAAATGTGCCTTATTTGTCTCTATGAGACAGGGGTCTCTCTCTGTACCCCAGCCTGGTCTGGAATTCACTTTGTTACACAAGCTTGATCTTGAGCTCAAATTCCTCTTTCCTTAGTTTCCCAAGTGCTGGCATTACAGGTGAGAGCCACCGTTCATGGCTCAGATTGGGTTTTTGAAGTTGATCAAGCTAAGGCCGATTCCTAATTCAATTTGTCCTTATAAAAGGGAAAATTTGGACCTGGAGACAGAGACAGGAAAGTTGGAATTATGCTGCCCATAGTCAAGGGAAGCCAAGGCAGGAAGGGATTCGTGCTCAGTACAAACCTACCCTTGCAAACATGTCGAGTTTAGATTTCTAGCCCACATTACTTTTTAAAAATTATTATTTAACTTTATTTTGTGGCTCCGGGCATTAAAACCAAGGCTTTGCACATGGTAGGCAAGCGCTCTACCTCCGAGCCACCCCCCCCCCTTTCACTCTAAACATTTCATATGGATTAGCTCACTTGGTCATCATGTTATCCGTTTGTTGCAGCTACCTATCTCCACCTTACAGTTGAGAAAGCTGTGAAACAGAATGGCTAAGTGCTCAAAGTCACGTGCTAACGAAAAAATACTCTGTAGATAGTACAGTATTTCATTCCTGTTAGATTGTACACCCCCCTACCCCCCTACCCCCCCATCTCGGCTTCCTTTTCTTACGCGATAGTTCCTTCTCTCGGCGACAGGGGTCGCTGCACCGCGCGAGCGCTGACAGGTCTCTCTAGCCCGCTGCGCCGGCTGCTCGTTGGTGCCTATAAATGGCTGCGCTGTGCTCAGCGAGGAATCAGTCCGCTGTCGCGGGACCCGGGGTCGAGTCAGGGCTGGAGGTGGAGCTGGAGCTGACCGTGAAGGAGCTGCCGCTGGGCCGGCACTGTACGGGGGTCTCAAGGAGGGGTGTGTTGCTGCTGGCTCACTGCGAGCCGCCTCCAGCCTGCGCCGAGGCGCCTTCCCGCCAGGCCGTCTGCCTCTGTCTTCCTCCTCCCTCCATTTCCCCGGAATCTCAGCCCGGCGCGCCTGGACCCTGGCTGTCCTCTGGGTGGGAAAGCCCCAGCCTTTTTCCTGCTTTACTCCTTTCCCAGCCTGACCTTCCAGCCTTCTCTCTCCTTTTCCTGGAGTGGGTATTATCCTTTTCGGTCTTCAGCACAGGCTCCTACCTCTTCCCTTTAGCCGAGTTCCAGCACCCTGGTGATTTTCCTTAGTCAAAGGTCCCAGCCTTCCTTCCTCCTTTCCCTTGCCGGTGGTCCCGCGAATCCTGGCCCTTTCTCTTTCTTTAGGACGCAGTTTTCCCCCATTTCCCTCTCGCAGTCTGGAGTTCTAGATCTTTTGGTTTTCCTCCCTAGTCCCTCCAAGGTTCTTGTCCCTCTTTTGCAGTTTGGACTTTCAGATTGTGAATCTCTAGAAAACGGAAATACCTCTCTGAGACATGAACTCTTTTTAGAGACTGCTGCAGTCTCACCCAACCGGCTTACTCCTCGCTACTTATGTCCCAGGGCTTACACTTCACTTTGCTAAGGGCCGAGGCCTCCTAGACTTGAGGGAGCAGCATGATGCTTCGGTGGTCCGGCCTCTGGGGACTTTCTCCACCTCGGATCTTCCCCTCCTTGCTGGTGGTGGTTGCCTTGGTGGGGCTGCTGCCTGTTCTCAGGAGCCATGGTCTCCAGCCCAGCCCCACTGCCAGCACCATCAGAGGTTCTGAACCACCGCGGGAACGTTCAATCGGGGATGTCACCACCGCTCCGTCAGAGCCTCTCCACCGCCCGGACGACCGCAATTTGACCAGTCTAGTCATTGAACATGGCCTTAAGTCAGTTCGAAAGGCCTTTCCAGTCCTGGACATTGACTACTTACATGTGCGCACACCCTTCGAGATCTCCCTCTGGATCCTGCTGGCCTGCCTCATGAAGATAGGTAAGTCCAAGGTGCGTGATGGTGCTGTTGCTGCCGCTGCCATCGCCGGATAGGTGAGCTTCTTGCCCCATTTCTTACCAGATTCTGCTGCTCGGGAGCTGAATGAATCACCTCTGTAACATTGGCACCCTCTTTCTTTTTGTTGGTCCGTGCAGTCTAACTCTGGCCTGTGAGCTGGCATCGTGTAGGGGGAGGGAAGAGTCAGGAGCATGCACAGGATTTGAAGATGGGTGCATCTGATACGAGGTAGTTCCAGAGCGCCCAAGGCTTGGCAGGTCTCCTATGGCTTGTGAAATCAGCCAGGTGCTTAACTGTGTGTAAGGCGGGAGTATCTTTTAGCAAGTGGCACCTTGTGTCCTGTCAACGGGACAATTTATTACCTTCTTTGTGAGAGGGAGTTTGGGCTTAGCCTGTCTAAGGATTTTGTGTAGAGTAAGGAACTGGGTACAGGGCACTCAGGAGTGTCGTAGAACACAGGGGTCACCAGAGTCTCCTTTTCCTTCATCCTCAGAGTGGTACCTGTCAGCTTTGCCTGCCAAGGCTGGTCAGAAGCCCCTGATCAAGTTCTAGTCCAGAAATGCCAACCGTTATCCAGTTCACAAGGATGTGTATGGGGCCTGTCGGGGGTGGCAGGAAAGTAGAGGAGGTTGAGGTTTGGTTCAGGTTTGTACCCAACTGACTAGAGACATTGGCTACTCATTGAAGGAGAAGAGACAGAGAAGATCTGGGTCTAAAGAGATTTCAAAATGCTCTTTTCGGAAGGAGGACATGAAAAAGCTGTTCCCTCACTGAGGGTTGGGCTTCCTGCCCAGCCTGAGCACCTGGTTCTGCTGGGTGATTGGAGGAGTTCTCCGGAGGCTACATAGCCCAGAAGCCCCTGGAGCCAGTACCCAGGGGGCTTTGCAGGCTCCCGTAAGCTAGCTATGGAAGGCACAAGGTCCTGGGGCTCTGCTTCCCACTTTGCTTGAGGTTTGTGTTTTGAAGAGTTAAGATACCCTGGGCAGGAGCTTTGCAGCTTTCCCAACGACACCATGCCAGACTAGGGTGAGGTTGGCCCTAGGGCGTACTGCAGGAACAAACTGGTACCTCTGTTTTGATAGATCCAGGAGCTGGCTTCCTGGTGCAGGGCTTTGGTGCTGAGGCAGTTACGGTGGCAGAGTTTGGCCATGGAGCTGGGCCATCAGCACCTATCCCCTGATGGCAGCTAAGCTTCCTGGAAAAAAAATCAAGGACTGAGCAAGGGGAACCATGTGTACAGATTCTCACATAAATGCATGACCTTGAATAGCTGAGTCTTTTCCTGAAGGTCTTTCTTACTTCTGAAATAAGAATCCAAATTGCTATTTGACTATATCGATTGAGTCATGAAACCTTGTGTCTGTATTTGTTGCAAGAATCTAGAGTGATTATGGTATGTCATTTGTCTGTAGGAGACAAGGAAGAGACTTCATAAGAGCTGCCTGTAAATTAACACCTCCCTTCAGCCCTCTCATGTCCTAGTACTGGAAGTTGGTGTACACACTGCAGCTCTGTCTGCTGGTGATGTGATAGCATGACCAAAAAGACCCCACTCTGGGAAGTCTCAGCTTCTTCCTTGCAGACCTGATAGCTCTTCTCCTAATGGGAGCAGGCTGGGCCTGACCTGCTTTGTCAACATAGAGTGTGGTGCCTGGGACCCTGGGCTGGGGAGTAGAGACAGGGTGCTGCGAAGAATATTAGTCAGGAAACGAGTTCTCATCTCCTCCCCTTGTGACCTTGACCCATCATTCCTCCTTAGCCAGCTGATCTTTGTGATCCTCTCCACGGATGACATTTCTGTTGTTGCTCTGCTTCTGGAAACCCTTGGTAAACCTCCTCAACCTTAGACTTCAGTTTTCTTCTCATAAAATAGGGAGGCTGAGTCTGATTCCCTTGCATTCCCAAAGGCCTTCGTGTCTGGCTTGGAAAGGCATTTTTCTGCTTCTGAAAATGGGGGCCTTGGCACCTGGCCATTCTGGGGCTAAAGAGTATGGAAGATCTCAAGGATCTTGTGCCGATGGCAACAGTGAAAACCCATTCTCCACCTTTACCTTTGCCGTGTAGAATTAAAGTCAGGTATGAGGTTGCAGTATAGAATACACCTACCACCTGGGGCTTTACATTCGCTGAGCCTTGGTTTCTCTGTCATAACATGGGAAGCACTGGCTGGAGTGTAGCGCAGTGCCAGAGAACATGTACAAAGTCTGAGGTTCCACCTCTGTTCCACATACACACACAGTGTGTGTGTGTGTGACTGCTATCTAGCTGTAGTGCTAGCAATGTGCTGATGATGTAAATAATGCACATAAAGGTGACTGCCGACATACAGGGAGTGCTTGGCGAGCAGCTGCTGCCACTGTTGGTACTTCAGCCACCTAAAGCAGAAGCATCCCTACCTCCTGTCTCCTTTGAGACTGGAGCACAACACTGTCCCTTATCCCTGGGCTGCCACCTGGTCCTTCCTTAAGGTCTCAGGGGTATAGATATGTGCACCTGACTCTCTCTCTCTCTCTGAGTCAGGGTTTCTCTGTGTAATCCTGGCTGTCATGTTCTTTCTTTTGAGCTGCCTCCTTGAGTTGGTTGTGGAAAGAGGGGAGGTGGTACTTAACTAAAAGGCTGGAGGGTGGAGGCGGTGATCTCTGCACTGTCTGCTATCCAAAAGTCAGAGAATTTATCCCAGGGTCTTGACTGTTTTCTCTTCATCCCAGATTGGGTAGGTGTTTTGGTGGCATTCCCATCCTGTCAGCTTGGTAGCTCCTTGCCATGCAAGGCACCCCTCTTTTAGGAATGGAAAGTGCAGTGTGCAGTTTTCATTCCCATCCTACTTGTGTGCCAGAACTCAAAGGAGAATCTTTTGTACATTGACCTGGGAGAGACAAAAAGACAAGGCAAGAGTTAATGTTCAAGAGTAATTGATGCCTCTGGGACTGGGGAGGTGACCTCAGGCAAATCACTTCCTTCTCTGGACCCTGCTTTTCTCTCTTTTAGTGAAGGGCTCTTTCCTTTTCTTGGTGGGAGGAGAGTTAGTGGTTTAAGAAGGACTTAAATTATTGGGAGAACCAGAACTGGGTATGTAGCTTAGTTGGTAGAGTACTTTTCAACTATGTGTGAGGTTCTAGGTTTGATTCCTTGCACTGCACAAATCAAGTATGAAGTTAACGCCTGTAATCTCAGCACTGGGAGGTAGAGGCAGGAAGATCAGAAGTTCAAGGCCATCCTCAATTACAGTGTTAGTTTGAGGCCAGCCAGAGATACATGAGACCCTATCTCAAATAAGTAAATAATAAATAAATGTATGAATAAATGAATAATTCAGAGAAACCTTTGGGGTAGGGCTATTCTGCTCCTCCCTCATGTACTGTGGTTTGGCTCTTGCATGAATTCTGCTTTGTCCCAGTTCACCTGACTCCCAGGCAGTGTTTGTTCCCAGGGAGAAGCTCTCTGCAGCCCAGCTCACCACTGGCAGCACCCCCTGTTGTTTGCCCATATTCCTGACCTGGAACGCCTGGCAGAGGCCCAGAAGCCTATAAAGCAGGTATTCATCTTGTCCCCTGATTGGGGACAAAAAGGCTTCTTTTGTCCCTTTACATCTTATGATGTTTTGGTTTTGGTCTTTGCAAGGTCCATGCTGCTATTTCCTCCCTAGTACAAGTTTGTGAACAGAGAGATAGGGAATTATTATTGCCCACGTGACATAAGCAGACAGGAGCCTGGTTTTGTTAAAGCGAGACCCAAACCTACCTCTTCTACTTCTCAAAAGGAAAGAAACAGCTTAAAGGTCCCCTTGAGGCTGTCCCAACCCCAGATGGAACTCCAGAAAGAAAAGGATGACCTTTTTCTCCTGGGAAAAACAGTTGTGATGGTGTGAGGGAAGTCAGCCGGCATCTGGGGGAAAGGTCTCAGGTAGGGTGTTTCCAGGTGTGCCGGGGCACTTGGAGGGCCTGGGCTGGTCATACGGCCTGGGCGTCATTCGACTTCACACCCAGTCACCTTTCATTTCGCCCCCAGCGAGCCCAATCCAGACATGCAGCACTGCTCTAAGGAAGAGCCTGGTAGAAACCCTGGTCTCTGCCCTTGACACTGCCTATTGGTACATTTCTCTGGGCTTGCCTTGCCTTATTAATGCAGTGGCAAGACTATCTCCACTTTCTGAGTCGGAGATAGAGACGGGTTGGTGGAGGGGTGGAAGGGAGCCTGGCTCACGATAGCTTTTAGAGCTTGGTAGATTTCCCCATTCTGTGTCACTCACCTTTGTTATTATAATAAAACACCAACTACAATTAGTGTATGAGGGGAAAAAGTTAATTTTGGTTCACAGTTTTGGGGGCCCTGGTCCATGATTAGTAGCCCATTGTTGCCTACAGATGAGGTGACACTGGAAGTGTGTACTGGGACAGAAGTGCCCCCCTCACGGCTGGGAAACCAAAGAGAGCGAGGAGGAAGGTGAGGGACTGGCATCCCCCCAAGGTTAGGCTCTTGAATTCCCACGACTCCCCAGTGGTACCACTGGGGGATGTTCAGACCCACGGTCGCCTTCCTAACCCGTTCCAGGCGTTGTTCTCCCCTCTGCTGACCGTTCTCCCCATACTGTCTCCACAGCTTCGGCCTTCCGCCTAGCCTTCGACATCGCTTCTGTTGTTAGGGTGTGTGGTCTAATAACAATTACCATTCATCGAGTATCTACAGACCAGTGTCAGGGACTTTGTAAAAGTAATCTTACTTAATCCCCATGACAGTCTTATGAGATAAAGGCTCTCTCTGTTCTGCAGATGAGGAAACAGTTCAGGGGTTCATTCTTTGGTGTCTGGCATAGTCTCCTGAAGGGTGCAGCTGCACTGACTGCCTCTCATTGCTCTCAGCTGATGCACTAGGCCCTGCATGGAGTGGTTTCCAGCCCCGCTGCACCTGCACTCCACCAGGACTCCATCTGAGAGGGATGGCATGCCCACTGTGGGAGCCCTCTTCCTACCAGAGAGAGCGGTAGGTGTTTTGTGCCTGACTTTGGGGCCTGTCCCCTGAGAGTCGCTGAGCCTGTGTGAGTGCACAAAAATTCTGAGGTAGACTGAACCTGTTCCTGTTGTCAGGTGGTGACCCACCTGTCACCTCTCTGCAGCTGCTCCCTCAGCAGTCTGACAGGACTTGCTTCTCTCAGGACGGCTAAGAGCATGACAGTTGAAAGGGTATTTTCTTTAGCCAGAGGGGCTGGCTAGCTTTGTGACTGTGACCTCCTGCCCTTGAGAAAGAATGTACCAGCCTGCTCTTGGTCACCCTCAGGGCCTTGTGGTATCCTCTGAGAGACATGCTCTGTGATGGGAGCAAGTGGCATAGTTTTCTTAGCTCTAGAAGCAGAAGTCGTAATTCTTATTAGTGCTGTAGCTTGTTTCCAAAGCACTTGCATGTATACTTCTTATTTTCTTTTATAGCTAAAGAAACTGCATCATGGTATGTGACCTACCTGAAATAGGGGGAAAGGACAAAATTCCTGGACTACTAGCCCAAAGTCCTGTCTTCTTTCTTGTCTGGGCAGCAAGCTGGGATTCTTTCTGTGTTTTTGTTGTTTGTTTTGTTTTTGTGTTTTTGAGACAGGATTTTTCTGTGTAGCCTTGGCTTTTCTGGACTCACTTTGTAGACCAGGCTGGCCTCAAACTCACAGCAAACTCACAGTGATCTGTCTGCCCCTGCCTCCCATGTTTCTGTGTGTGTGTGTTTTTTTTAAGATTTATTTATACACATGAGCATATGCCTGCATGATATAAGAGGGCATCAGATGACGTGATATATGGTTGTGAGCCACCCATGTGGGTGCTGGGAATTGAACTCAGGACCTCTGGAAGAGCAGACAGTGCTCTTAACCACTGACATCTCTCCAGCCCCTCTTTCTGTGTTTTTAATTAACGCGTTTTCACTATGACGCCCTGGCTGGCCTCAGATCTGTGCCTCTGCCCATCAATCGCTGGAGTTAAAGGTGTGCACCACCACACCGGGTCAGCCATGTTGAATGTTAGTAAAGCTCCACCTGGGAGTGGTGGCTTAGACCTTTAACTCCAGCACTCAGGAGGGAGGCAGAGACAGGCAGAGCTGTGAGTTCAACGCCAGCTTGGACCACGTAGTGAGTTCCAGGACAGCCAGACGTCTCTGAAATTAAAAAAAAAAAAAAAAGATGCAAATTGGCTTTAGGAGAGAAAATGACCAAATATATTCATATAGTAACCTGGATAGACAGTGTCCCTCCTGTAGGAAGGGAGGGCTGTAGGATCTGGGTGTCCAGAGCTCTGGCCACTCAGCAACATGGAAGGTCTTCACCATCACCATCCTCCCGTATACCTGTGTTGCTGTGAAGTATGCTGCTCAAGTCAGACCGAGGTGTGCCTTCCTCACCTTCCTAGTGTGTGGAGCAGCAAGCCTTTGAAATGAGGTAGGAGTGTTCTTTTTCTAGGAGTGTGGGAGCCTCTGTTCACCCCCAGCCAGAGGGAGAGGGGGAGAGAAGTGAATTTCAATGGGAACCTCGCTAGAAGTGGGCGGGCATGCAAGAGGTCTGACCTCAGATCTGTTTTTCTTTTCCTTTTGGTTCAGGGATTGAACTTGGGGCCTTGCCCATGTTATCCCCAGCTCTGGTCCTTGCTGACCCTATGTCTTTAGGCACAGCACAACCTCTCTGTGCCTGTTCCTGAGTTGCGGTGTTTTTTTGTTAAGTGGTTGTTAATTACATTAGCCATTGATTTTATTCTTTAGCTGTTTCTTATTAAACTCCTAGTTGAGAGACTGCTGGGTGCTCACACAGTTACAAACAAACCCATCTCTGGCCAACTTTGGAGGACGTGGGTTTTTTTAGTGTCATGTCTTAAGTTCAAGAGCCCTTTCAATTCAGAAATTTCACTGTGAACTGCAGGGCGGTGACTGTTCTCTCTGGCTCAGGTTTTAAAAAGGCATAGGGAAAACTGTGACCCATCCCAAGGTCCACAGTGAAGAAGTAGCCTGTCTAAGAGGTAGTGGTTCACACACACCCAGGAATGACCTGGAGCTGAGGGCCCCAGATGTCCTCTGGGAACAGCAGCCTGTGCATAGCCTGCAGCTGGGCTCCTGCCCTCCTCCTGGCAGCCCCCCTCCTGCTTTTCTTCTGATGCAGGCAGAGAAATCTCGCTCAGCACAGGCAGGGCCTGGGTTATTCCTGAGTCATCCATTGCCCGTGTGGGCTCCTGCAGCTCTCCGCTCCCTCTGCAAATGTCTGAGTCAGACGAGTCTCCCCAAGGTTGTCTGCACACACCGCACTGGGCCAAACCATCTCTTTAGATGCCAATAAACATCAACTGATACTTTAGGCAGCCCGTGATTATATGTGGGTATTTTTAATCTTATGGGCTAATCTAATTTTAACTGAACTAAGTTTTGGGTTGGCCTGTATCAGCGGGCTGCCCCTCTTCTCTGGATTCATGCTTATTTCCTTTCCTTCTTCCTAAAGCTCATCCAACACATAGGACAGGTTTTGGTGTTTCTTGGGCCAGACTGAGCTCTGAATTCTAATACTGCTTGCCAGAAAGCAGGAGCTCTTTGGATTTTCCCAGCAAGTTCCCTGCCGCTCTGACTGAGGGTTAGGGTGAAGAGTTTTGTACCTTCCCAGGCCTGTGGGGTCCACTTACCTCTCACACCAGAGTGACTCTTCTATAATGAGGGGAGTCTGTCTGAGACCTACTCACGGAAGGAGGAGGGATGACATCACAGCTTCATGTGAGACAGAAGCCTTCACATACTAAAACAGTTACAGCAAATACCGCCTGGAGAGCCTTGCCGCATGCCAGGTAGAGCTCGAGAAGGCTGTGTCTTTTGTGCTGGCCAGCCTGAAGAAAGAGAGGCAAGAAGAGGTACAGCAGTGGTAGTCTGCCTGCAGGCTTTTAGCCTGTGGTCCTCTCTGCACTAGGAAAAGTAAAGCTGGGCCCTGCTCAGTAGGCGCTTCGAGTCTGCTCAGGACTGGACGAGATGAGACAAGACATAACAAGGTGTGGATGTGTCTCAGGGCTGGGCAGACTCCTGGCAGAGGGCAAGTTGAGAGGGAGTGGGCAGTCCCTGAGGGCTGCGGTGGTAGAGGAGGCTTTCCAAAGACATGAGGTGGGACCTGAGTGGAGTCTTGGAGAGAATGAAAGTGGAGCCTTGTGCTGTACTTAGAAGTTGATGTCCATGAGGCGGAGCATGGAAGCCCCTTGAAGACAGGACCTGCGTGCTAGTTTTCCTTCCCACTCTTTCCACCTCCCTTCTTTAGTTTCTCTGTCTTCTTTCCTTTTCTTGCTTTCTTGCTTTCTTGCTTTGATACAGTGCCAGTAAAAGCCAGAAAACCTGCTGGACACATTTTAAACGAGTTGTAACACTTTGTGCATTTACTTTCTTATCTCCTTGTGGCACATGGAAAGAGCTCTGTAAATATGGGGGATGAATGAATAAAGGAGACATGACTGACTTCCGCGTGGAGATAGGGTTCATACAGGGATTGGGGTGGACTAGAAACCAGGTTGCTCTGCAAGGAGGGAGAAAGGGAGTCCAGAGACTCTGTGGTGGCAGGCTGAGTGGTAGGCTAGGGTTTAACTGAAAGTGACAGTCATAGAGTGATGCTTGTAGGCATCAGACACTCAGTTGGTGTCTGAGTGGCACTGTGGTCCTAGCCTGCTCTCCATGGCTCTGATGCTTGTCTGCAGGGGCATCCAGCTCTAATGCTGTGCTGGTGGGGTGTCTCGGAGAGAATCTGGGTCTGTTTGGTCTGCCCTCTATGTGTGTGAGTAGAAGTGAGATCCCAGAACTTCCACAGGGAGCTGCTGAGAGCTCTAATTGAATTAGGCTTTTCTTGAGAAGATTCCTCAAGCCATAAACTACACTGTGACTGAATTAATGAGACCAGTGACCATAAACCACATAAGAAGGCATCCAGTTAATTTATAGTCATACCTGGACAGGCTTAGTTATGGCTTCTCTTGGTTTGTATGTGGATTGGGTGTGGACTAGGGCCAGAATCTCCCTTCTGTGGCAGATTTATTTTTATACAAATAAATGAAATAAGAACAGCATAGTATAATCCAACAAGAGTCTAGGAAGGAATAAAGTTAAAAGTGAAAGTCCCCTGCTTAGCTCCCTGACCACTCTCATCCATCCCCCGATGCTACTGATGTTAGCTGTGTTGTGCAGCCTTTATGGAAGTTCTCCTTGCATATGGAGTTATGTGTACCTGAGGGCAAATTTAGTTTTCATGAGGCTACTTTGTGGCTCTAGGCTGTGAACTCGACTTGACCCCTAGTATTATTCTGCCTCCTTCCTACATAAATCATTTTGCTTTCTCTATTTCATTATAAAAGGCTCTGTTGGGATTTTTCAATTGGAAAGACTGAAGGAGGGGGAACCAGGGTTTCCATAGATCTCAGGCTTCAAGGCACAGAATGCTCATGTAGGGGTTCACACTCATCTCCAATTGTAAGTTTGAAAACATAGGTCCATAGAAGTAGGACAGTATATTAGGGAGGAGACATAGGCAAGGAATTGTGTAGTGTAGGTTGAAAGGAGATGGTCTGGAGTGATGGTCCAGAGCACAGCCTTTCAAACTATGGGGTTATGCAACTGAATATGGTCATGAAACTTGATAAACTTGGTGACAGTAAGTTTCCAAACATAACACCAAAAATTAACTCAAAAATCAAATGTGTGGTGAGCCCAGGGTGTTTCTCCAGAGCTCCCCTGTTGTGCATGGTGCATCCTCCCAAAGAGCTGTGGTGTAGTTCCGAGTGTACACTATTCTCTATTCTGCAGCATGTGTGCGGTCATGCCACAAGTCTTCAGACACTGCTTGAAACATCTTGGCTCCAGTTCTACACCAGCATGTTGTTAATTGTAGTGGGGGTGGTTCCTCTTGTTTTTTGAGGCAGGGTCTTAATGTATCCCAGGCTGATTACAAACTTACTTATTGTGTGTCTGAGGATGACCTTGAACTTCTGATCCTCCTGTATCTACCACCCATAAATGAAGGGGTTACAAGCATGTGCCCGCATACCACAGCTAGTTTATGAGGTGCTGAAGATGAAAACCCAGGGCTTTTCTGCATGCTAGATGCAATAGTTACTTCTCTATTGCTGTGATAAAACACATGATTCCTTATAGAGGAAGCTGGAATTCAATTCCCAGCACCCACGAGGTGGCTCACTACCATTTATAACTGTGTCCCATGTGAGCCAATGCCCTCTTCATATACATAAAAATACACAAATAAATAAATCTTTTAAAATGACTTAGAAGAAAGTTTATTTTGGCTTCTGGTTCCAGAGGGAAGAATCCAGAATGGCAGAAGCATGGCGACGGGCAGGTGACTGGCGCAGGAAACTGGAACATCACATGCGCTCAGCCATGCAGATGAAGCTGCGAGAGCAGACAGGGAGTGGGCTGAAGATAGGAACTCCTGCTTGTTTGTGTTTTGAGGCAGGGTTTCTCTGTGTGGCCCTGGCTGTCCTGGAACTTGCTCTGTAGACCAGGCTGGCCTTGAACTCAGAGATCTGCCTGCCTCTGTCTCAGAGTACTGGGGTTAAAAGCATGTGCCACCACCACCTGGTGAACCTGTGAACTCTTAAAGCCTGCCTCAGATGACATATTCTTCTAGCAAGACTGTATCCTAAAGGTTCCAAAATCTTCCCACACTTAGTACCAGCTGGGGACCGAGTGTTCAAATATGTGATCATGTGGGGGTGCTTTTCGCTCAAAGCATCATACCAGGCGAGTGCTTTTCCAACTGAGCTGCAAACCATCTCCCTCACTTTTTTAAAAAGGAAAAATTCATTTTTATCTTATATTATGTGTATGTCTGTATGAGTATTTGCCACATATATGTGGGTGTCTGCGGAGGCCAGCAAAGGGGTCAGATCCCTTGGAGCTACAGGCAGTTGTTTCTAATGTGGATGCTGAGAGCTGAGCTCTGGTCTGAAAGAACCGCAGTGCTTTAAACTGCTGAGCCAGCTCTCTAGTCCCATCTCCCACTATCTATGTATCTATCCATCCATCTATCCATCCATCCACCCACCCACTCACCCATCTATCTATCTGAGGTAGTGTCTGACTGTATATCCCTGGCTGACCTGACACATGTGGCTGGCCCAAACTAGCTTTGAATTGATATTAATCCTCCTGTTTCAGCTTCCCTAGTGTTGAGATTATAGGTGTGCACCATACTCTGCTAATTGCTTTTAATCCTAGCTCTGGGGAGGCAGAGGTAGGTGGATCTCTGTGAGTTCGAGGCCAGCCTGGACTACAAAGCAAGTCCAGGATGGCCAAGGCTATATAGAAAAACCCTGTCTCATGTTAAAAAAAATATTTTTTGGTCAAGAATTAAGAAAAGATTTCCAACAATTTTTGAAGTGGCCCTAAACAACAGGTTATTCTGTTGTTTCATACCACACAAAATCTTATTTACTTATTTAAAAAAAAAACACTTTAAAAATTACATTTATTCATTTCTGTGTTTATACATGTGTATGATTGCATACATGGAGGTCAAAGGACAAGTCTCTACTTTCTGGGGCTGGAGAGATGGCTCAGAGGTTAAGAACACTGACTGTTCTTCCAAAGGTCCTGAGTTCAATTCCCAGCAACCACACGGTGGCTCAAAACCATGTATAATGAGATCTGGTGCCTTCTTCTGGCCTGCAGGCAGAATGCTATATAAATAATAAATACATCTTTAAAAAAGATCTGCTTTCTTTTTTCATCACATGGTCCCAGAGATCGAGCTTAGGTCATCAGGCATGGAGGCAGGTGGTTTCTTGGTCACCTCAAGGTATAGTGTAAGCTGGATTTAAGCTGGTGAATTTCTTGCCTCTTGTCTGTTGGCTTGTGGTGCTGTGTTTATTTTTTGCAGATTTTAAAAACATATCCAATGACCAGTAAATCTATAACCAAGACATACTGGACATGGTAAACGTATACATTCAAAACAGACAGATAAAACATCTTGCTATTTGTTGAATCTGATTTTTATGACCATAGAAGCTTGACACTGCTCAGCAAATTTTGACTTCCATAACAAGTGATCTCCTGTCAAACATTCTCTTGCTAATTGTTTCCTGTCCCCTGGATAGAGAGCCTCAGTAGACAAGGACTCTAACAGAGCTTGAGTAAAAGGTGCTGTAGGACCATATTGAGCACACGCAATTTTCAATTCTTTTTATTGTTTAAGATACAGGAGCGTGCAACCTCACCATATCACCCTGCCCATCAGGTTGCTCTAGAACTGGAAAACCATAAGACTCAGTTATATCTTCTTCTTTCTGCCTAGCTTGTTCTTCCTCCAACTCTGCAACCTCATCAGGGTTTAAGTCATCCTCAAAGTCTTCTTTTACCAAGGAATTATAACTAGGAGGGACATAGAACTCTTCTGGAGTTGCTGATGGTTTAACCTCATTTTGTCTCGAAGTCTCCCATCTTTCTTTCCTTTCTCTCTAACCCTAAAAGTTTCACTTTTTCAGTCCCATGCCACATAATACAGACTATTTCTTTTTTTAAGTAATTTATTTAATTTTTATTTTATGTGAAGGTGTCAGATTCCTTGGAATTTGTGTTGCAGACAGTTGTGAGCTGCCATGTGGGTGCTGGGAATTGAACCCAGGTCCTTTGGAAGAGCAGCCAATGCTCTTAACCGCTGAGCCATCTCTCCATCCCCCTACAGACTGTTTTTAATTAAATTCCATACAAAAAAACATGAGGCTACTGCCTTGTCCCATTTTTACTCTTGAATTTTACTCACTACATCCTTTTCTATTTATTTTATGATCTGAGCTTGCCAATACCAGTGAGTCCTTCACTGCTTCCTGGTATCTCAAGGTCCCTGTTTGGGCGCCAAACTGCTGGAGTCTGCTGGCAGAGTTGAACAGTTCCTAAGTGGAAAGTGAGGATTGAAAGAAAATTTAAAAATACAACACACCACACACAGGATCTGTTTGAGAGGGCTGCCAGTAGAAACTGTCACAGCAGTTTATTCCATAGTCCCTTTTCATTGTCAGAGCAAAGCACCTCAATACAATGAAGGGGTTCATGGAGAAGTCAAACTTGTTTACCTCAACCACCTGTCTGATCCTCACACAAACAAAAGGAAGTGAACTTGGCAAAACATCCTGCCTATCCCTGTCTCCAGGTGAAGGCCAGGGTAAAAACATGTTTTTTGCTGAGAGCTCAGTAACAAAGCAGCCTGACAAACAAGAGAAAGGCTTTTCTGCACTGGGATTCAAAGTGATAGGACAGGGTTCTCTTGCACTGTGCCCCTGGGGGTGGCCAGGTTGCCATGGTGAGCCCAGCTGTGACTCAGTACTTTTACTCTGTTCCCTAAAATGCGTGGGGCCCAAACATCCCTTTTAGATACCAGAACAGAAGCAGCTGCCATGGAGATAGCAGACTGAAGGGATAGCCTCAGAAGGTAGGCAATCTTTGAGGTTACATGCTGTTTCCTAGACTAGGACTTTTGCTCCCCGTTCTTATCTTGCTTTGGGAAGGCAGGAAAAAAAATCTTTTCACAGTTCTATGGCTCCCAGCCCCAAAGGGAAAAGAGGCTTTTGATGTAGTCCCCTCATCATCCAGTTGAGGCCAGGAAGGGTTGGTTGTGGCTGCATGTGTATTAATGGCAGAGACAGGGCTCCTCCAGCTCTTTTAACTAACCAGAGCTGTCTAGGCAGTGGGTCAGGAGGAGGGGTTGTGCTCTACGCCTGGATGTAGCAAGTACTGACAAATTAATTTTTCCAGGAAGATCTGTCCAGCCTAAGGAAAGGCAATGTCTTACTCAGAGTGGTAGCTGACCTGGATCAGGAAACTTGGGTCTTGGCCCAAGTAGAACTCTTGTGCACCAACCCCAAGGCTTTTGCCCTTACTGAGTTTCTTAGATCTTGGAGGAAATCACAAGCCAGTGTTGAGCTAACAGACTCCTAGTTCGAGGCCAGACTCTCAGTTCAAGGTTTATGCAGAGAGTCCAGAACAACAGGTTATTCTGTCCATTCTTCCACCATTTTATAGCATTTACCATTCAAACAAGATCCTATCTCCTGGGCTCTGGGTCAGGCCCATAGAATCTAGATGTTGAACTGGGTGGGCAGGATGCCAGCATGGGTCGGGGCCTGTTTATATATCCAAGCAAGTCCAAGACTGAGCTTACAGTTAGATGAAGGAAGGGAAAAAGAGCAGGCACCAACCCACCCGTTCTGAGCCTGTCTTCCTGGTTGTACAAAGATGCAAAATTGTTCTCTTTTCAGGCTGGGGACATGGGGCAAGAGGGTGGGACTTGAGGTGCACCTGGAATTCAGTGTGAGTTTGGAGCAAGGAGAGAAGACAGACCTCCCCTCCGGGAGTGTCAAGAGGCTTTGTGAGCTAGGGTGTTCACTGGCCCCTTCTACCTGATGCCAAACCTCGAGGTTGCTGATGAGTGCCCCAAGCAGTTGCCCATGAAAATACAGTTGTGACTAGGAGCATGGGCTTTGCCACCCAACTACAGATCTCAGCCCCACTGGTTAGCTGTGCATGGCCTCACATGAGGCATGAGTCTCAATAACCCTTTTTAATATAGTGTCATATTTAACTGCCAGGAGGATGCTGGGAAAGGACTTGTAGAGTTTGGCACATTTAGAAGAGAATAAACAGTGACTTCTAGAATCAGGAGAGAATACTGGCCTATTTTCCTTGCAACTGAGTAGGCACTCGGCAGGAGCCTTGATGTCCTGTTGTGTGTCCAGTGGGGTGCTAAGCACACCTTGGTGTGGCAGTGGGGGTAGAAGATACTGGTCCTTTCAATGAATGGACGATCCCTAAGACATACATTCCCTACAGGGCAGGGAACTTTGTATGTGAATGTGTATGTATGTTGGGGATTGAACCCAGAGTTTCATCTGGGCCAAGCAAGAGCTCTACTACTGAACTGCACTCCCGTATCTGGGAAGCCTGTAAGGAAAATGCAGCTACCTTACCTACCTGGTATAAGTAAGAAGATACATTTCCCAAGACTTTTAATGAGGAAAGCATGATTTTAGCTGGCAAATGAATATGTAGCTGTCAAAACACTCAGTTTAACAGAGCAGTTATTTTTGTTTGTGTTTTGTTTTTCTCAGACCGGATTTTGCTCTGTATTTCTTGCTAGTCTGGAACGCACTGTGCTTCCCAGGCTGGCTTGGAATTTGTTCTCCCCCCAAGTGCTGAGATTATAGGTGTGAACTACCACACTCAACTCAGATAATAGTTCTTGTGTGTGTTTCTGTGTCTATGCCATATACATACATACATATATACATACATATATATATATATATATTTGTGTGTATTTATGAATGTGAAAGGCAGGGGCCAACAGTCACTGTCTTCTTCAGTTATTCTGCACTGTATTTTTTGAGACAAGGTCCTTCTAGTGTTGCTGTTACAGACTTGTGCCATCATGCCTGGCTTTTTACATGGGTGCTGGGGATTCAAAGTCAAGTCTTTAGGATTACCCAGCAGGCACTGTACTGACTAAGCCATCTCTTTTATGCATTTCCTCCTCTTTTTCTTTCCTTCCCTCCCTTCCTTCCTTCCTTTTATATTTTTCCTGTGAGTTCAAGGTTGGACTGGGCTACACAGTGAATTGCAGAACAGTCTCAAACACTCTGTATAGCCAAGAATGATCTCCAGTTTCCTCCCCTTCCTCGGTGCTGAAACTATAGGTGTACCCCATCACACCTGGTTTTTATGGTGCTAGAGACTGAACCCAGGGCCTTCTGCTTGTCAGGAAAGCACTCTGTCAGCTGAGTTATAGCCTTAGCCCATGAGATAATAGTTCCTGATAGCCCAGCTGTGAGTGCAGGCTAAGTTGTGCCAGTGTTTAATGGCAGAAAGTTTTGCCCCTTTTAAGCTTAATTAGCATGCCTAAACCTCATTTTCCTCTGTCAAACAGGGTGGTGTCTGTAAGGGCCTGAGCATACTTGTAAGCATCGGGAGCTGCCGCTGGTCTTGTCACATTAAGAGAAGAGATGCCATCAGGTATATGACCTAAGGGCATTGGAGTAGGCCTGAACGCCAACAGTACTCAGGGCAGAGGTGTGTGCGTGTGTGCGTGTGCGTGTGCGTGTGTACAGAGGCCTGGTGCAGTGTGTGTGTGTGTTGTTGGCGGTGACTCACATTTCAGAGCTTTGAGTTGGATCCTTAAGGTGGTGTGTTCGTTTGCTCAGCTTACCCAGAGAGAGAATGGGAGGAAAGCACAACCGTGAGATGATGCACAGCCAAAGTGATGGTGACTGTCATTTGTTTCGGAAAATGTTGGTGCCGAAGGTGGAGAATGGAGAATGGAGCTGTTGTCGCGCAGGCTGCCCTTAAACTCATGGTGGTCCTCCTGCCTTCTCCTCCAGAAAGCCTTGTCTGTGGATGAGCTGCCATGTCCAGATTGCCCTCTGTTTTTGAAACCTGTTGGATAATTCCAACCCTTCCACCAAACAGCCAAACACTCAGCCGCAGCCTGTCCATTTTCATGACAACCCTCAGCAGAACGAGGCACAGTGTTTGCCTTTATTTATCCAGCTTATAACGATCTCAGAAAAATGACACAGGCTAATTTAGCACTTGGGGATTGCTATGCTGCTGTTCAAAGTGTAGGAAGCTGCTGGAGAGGGAAGAGATGTGGCTGGAAAGCCCAGTGAGCCTCAGTGTTTGTACCTTCAGCAGGTCCCGTAGCAAAGAGGCATCAAGTTAGGCAAGGCCTGGGCCACTGTCCAAATGAGCAGCTGGCATGAGTAGCCACCCGAGTGGACACCCTCAGGCTGAAAGCATCTGCATTGGCATGGCGGGAAGTGATGTTAGGTAGGTTGAGTTCCACTGGACTGCTGAGGATCTGGAACTCTAGCCAGAGGGCAAGCACCTAGGTCAAGGGCTGATCCTTCACTGTTTCCATATCTGGTTTCTCAATCTAGTGCCTGAGCTCCTTATGGTGACTCTGGTCCCCAGTGCTGGCTACAATGAGGTGACCACAGAGCAGCTTGAGGGAGCTTGTAGAAATGTAAACCAGAACATGGTGTTCCCTGCTAATCTTCCTCCTGCTTCCTCTCGAACTTCAGACAAAATCTAAAAGAGATGTAGTCTATACCCTTCTCAGTGTTACACCCTGTTCCCCTTGTCAATCTGTTTTCTCTGTGCGACTGTAGTGTTTGCTTGTCCCCTAACCAGGAACACTGCCTGGAGACTGCCTCAAACTAGCACTTTCATTCACGCCTCAAGCCTCATGTCTCCAGGGTGGCCTTCATGACCATCCTGTCAGTACATGCCCTGCCCTACCAGCTCCATCTTCCCTGTGCTAGTCTGTGGAGAACACAGCCAAGACAGAGGCAGAACAGTGGTGTCAAGGGCTCACATTTGAGTGTGGAGCATTAAACAGTAGGCCCAACAGTGTCAGACAGGAGTCTGTACCTAAAGAAAATAAGCATAGGTCAGGAAGGCTTTTTAAGGAGGTGCTTACTTGACAGGAAAGGGCATCCCACTTTCCAAAGACAGGGGTTCTGAAGAGGGTGTGTATGTATCTTGGGAGTCAAGTTAGGGAGTTGTTTGAGACTCTGGGCTAGTTACAGAGTGAGCTGTGCAAAGCTCATCATTTCCTTGGCCTGGGACTGAGAAACAATAGAGCAAGCTTCCCAACAAAATACCTCTTGCATTGGTGGTATTGGGGTGCTAGCCTAGGAGACCCACTAAGAGGAAAGGGGCCAGTGAGCCAGGACAGTCCATCGTAAAGGATTCAAAGAGGAGGGTGCAGGAAGGGCCTGAGTGGGATGCCAGGATCTATGAGGCCTGGACTCAGCTGCAGGCCAGTTAGCAGACATGTCCTGTAAGAGGTCATGCTACCTCAGAGCTCTAGGACCCTCTTGCCATTCAAGCTCTGTGGTCACAGCCTAGGTTGTTGTCAGACCATGTTAGGACCAAATTTCAGAGCCTTGGGAGATCCTAGCCTAAGCCTAGAGTCCTGTAAGTGTAATGGGGGAGAAGTTTGGGGACCTAGAACAGCCAGAGCTCTTGTGCTTCAGCTATGTGGCCCTTGTGTGCCGAGCCAGGAGGTGAAATGAGCACACTGAGAACCCCTAGCAAGAAGGGCTCTTGAGAGCTATGGACAGAGCCTGGCTTGTTCTCTCATCTTACAGAGGAGGAAGCAGAAGGCCGGAAGGGAAGTGACTTGCTCAAGGGCAGCTGGGGTTAGGCTCAACTCTTTTGACCACTAGTGGAGTCTTTGTGTGATAACACAATGCTCTTCTTCCTTCCATTCCTGTTTCTTCTTTGGAGGGAGCTAGGGCTTCCTCAGGAGTTCTTCCTTTTCAGCTTGCTATCGAGCGCCTGCTCTGCTTGGGCAGATGTGTGGGAAGAGGCTCCCATTACAGGGGTTGACACTGGTGGGAGATGCAGCTATGACGGCTAACACTCAACGTGGTTGTAGTGATACACAGGTGCAGTACAGTGGGTCCTGCTGGCCGATGGGTCTCTGTGATGCCAGCACTTAAGAGTGTGTTAGCAAAAGGTATGAACTGGCAGAGAACTAATTCAGAGTGGCCTTAGAGTAGAAGACAGACCTTCTTTGCATGGGGGAACTGCAGGTGTTTTAGGAGAGGCATGAGCATGGCGGGCCAGTGTTGGGACCAAGGTTGTCCTAGAAGGAGAGAATGGAGATAAAGCTTTCTCTCAGTGTTCTTGCCTCTGAGAGAGACCTGCCTCTTCCCTCCGTGGATAATTAGCCTCCTAAGAAGTTGATCAGATGGGAAGCTGCAGGAAATGGTTTGGGACAGGGATTGTGTAGGAGTTGCGGGGAGAGCAGAGAGGGAATGGCCGCCTCCCAGCAGCAGCAGGCGGCTCCTTTCAGAGGTGGGGAAGGGGGAGGGGAAAGAAGAGGGAGGAAAGGCGGGATGGGGGGGGGGCTGGGCTGAGAACTCAAAGCTGGTTGAAAACAGTTTCAGGTGGCTGATTCATCTACAACTCTTGCAGTGCCGGGAGATGGAGGAAGGCTGCCTGGCAGAGTCTACCCTTTCTGGGTTAAGAGGAGCTGAGGTCTTATGGGAGTGGGAGGCCAGGCTGATGGGTCCGATGTCTTATGTCTTGTGGGGCCTGGCCCTTCACACAGTTGTGGACCAGGGTCTGTTGGGAACCCTGTCCTGGCACCAGCTGCCTTTCACCGTGCCCTAGCTCCCAGCAGATTTAAAGCTTTAGCTTTAATAGGGGCCTGACTTTTGCCCCTATTTGGCCTCACTGGCAAAACAGCAGCTCTCAGGAGGCTTCTGGTGAGCCTGGTTCCACTTAGTGGCTGAACCCCAGTGTCAGCGTCTGGCAGTAGGAGCATTTAGAATTGAGGAATATGCTGCCCGTGGAGAGGCAGGGATGGCTCTGCAGGGGGTGGGCGGGGATTCAAGGCAGCCTTCCTGATTCTCTAAGATCTGATTTGAGTTCCAACCCTACTTGTGGCAGCTCTGTGACTTGGGACATGATGTGGCTTCATGAGTGTCTTTAACACCGTCTCATGTATTTAATTGTGGAGTTACATGCCTGTATACTGTAACAAATACACATATTCTTTATATGTGATGTACATAATCTGTAAATGTGCTGCTTACAATGAGTGCATCCACATGAACCACCCAGATAAAGATACTGGACACCTTTGTGTTCCCTGGATCCCCATGCGCTCTAGCCTGTCCCGCTCTACTCCCCTGGAGTAACCACTATTCTGGCATCTATCATTGTGGTTAGTTTTACATGTTTTTTATTTGCTTATTTTTTGAGATGGTCTCATGTAGCCCAGGCTGGCCTCCAGCTAGCTGTATAGCTTGATGCTGACCTTGAACACAGGCAGCCACCACCACACCTGACTTTGAATGTCAGATAAGAATAGTATAGCCACGCTGTGGTGGTGCACGCCTTTAATCCCAGCACTCTTGAGGGGCAGAGGCAGATGGATCTCTGAGTTCAAGACCAGCAGAGTAGTCCAGGACAGCCAGGGCTGCACAGAGAAACCCTGTCTTGAAAAAAGAAGGGACTCTTGTGTTTGACATCTTCTGTTGGGCATGCTGGTCGTTTCTACCTGAGATTTGTGCTTTCTGTTGCCGACCGCATATTTGGTCACACTGCAGTTGGCTCATTTTGTTGATAAACGTTCAGTTACTTTTCATTTTTTGACAATTATGAAGAAAGCTGCTTTGAGCATTCTTATACTCCATGGGGTTTTTGTGGGACTTAAATGAGATAATGTATTACAGTAAAGTGTTTAATATTGAATTATGGTGCAAAAAAACTGCCCCCTGGAGTGGTATGCATTTTAATTTTTTTTTTTTAGAAAAATTAAAACACCAGTGTGTCCTGGGGTTTTCTCTACAGTGATATGAACTACTTAAGCAAAAAATTGGCATTAAAAACAAGGCTGCTGTTGCTGTTTATATTATTTTTGTTTGTTTGTTTGAGGCAGGGTGTTTCTGTGTAGTCTTACTGGCCTGGAACTCAGCTGGCCTTGAACTCACAGGAATCCATCTTCCTCTGCCTCTGAAGTGCTGGAATTAGAGGTGTGTGCCGCATGACCAAGGAGAACAGTGTGGTGCTGTAATTCATGTATACAGTATACACTAATCAGATCCAGGTGGTTGGTATGTTACCTCAGATGGTTACCATTACTTTGTATTAGGAACATTTAAACTCTTCTAATTAGAATATTTGGTTAGCTATTAGCAACCTTGGTGTAACTCAGTGGGAATATATCTCATGTACAAGGTCCACAATCCCCAGCACTTCAGAAAAGTTATTACCAACCACAGTTATCCCACGGTGCCATAGAGTATTGGGAGTCACCCGTCCTGTCCTGCCGCCTCCCATCCATCCTGCAGTACCTCGTGCACAGTGAGCCCCCCCTTCCCTTCCCCTTCCTAGGCTCAGACAATCACAACCTACTCTTGATTGTTTACGAAATCAGCTTTTTAGTTACATATCCATGTTTATGTGTACGGTGTTTAGGCTGTATGTGTGTCTGTGCACACTGAGACCACCGGAGTTACAGCTACAGACACCCTGTGGGTGCTGGGAACTGAACCCAGGTCCTCTGCAAGAGCAATAGGTGCTTCTAACCACTGAGCCACCTCTTCAGCCCCTTGTATTATAATTTTTTAATTAAATAATTGTTATTATTTAAATGAGCAAAGTAAAGGGTTTCGTTGTGCCATTTTCATGGATGTACCACACTCTATTGATTCATTCATTCATCTGCTTGCTTATTTATTTATGTATTTTATATGAGTGTCTTATCTGCATGTGCACCTGAAAGCCAGAAGGGGCTGGTATCAGATCCCAGAATAGATGGTTGTGAGCCACTGTGTGATTGCCTCTGGAAGAGCAGACAGTGTTATAGTGTTCTTAGCCGCTGAGCCATCTCCCCAGCCCTAACCACACTTTTTTCTAATTTGTTCCTTTCCCCCTGTGCTCTGTCTCCTCTGACTAATTCCCTTCCTGCACTAGTCTCCCTGTTTTCATGTGACATGCACTCCAATACCTGCCCTTTGCCCTCTTAGTACCTCCTTCTTTCCCACATTCCCCTTTCCAGTTTCTTGACTTCACGCGCACACTTCAACGGTGCTGCTCTCTCTTGGAGAGTCTCAGGTGGGCCCTTAACCTGCAGCGGGCTTTCTGCCTCATCTGGCAGGGCTGGTTTCTTTGCTACCCGTGGAACCCGAGGTTTGGCTGTGTTGTCCTGTGGCTATGGTTTCCAGCTTGAGTGCCCTGAGCTTTGATGTCCTTGTTAGAGTGGAAGCTGTACCCACCTCAGAGAAATGCTGTGAGGGTTAAGTGTGCTGACGTGCCTGAGGTAAACACAAATAAAATGGAAGGTGGTGTGATGTTATAGAAGTAGAAACAGAAGAGGTGTACAAGAGTTAATCAGCCTCATCCTGTGACACTGGAGGAAACCAAAGTCCCCTGCAAGTGAAGGGGCCAAAACCAGCCAATGATTTCTGATGCCTATGTGGCTACTTTCTGGACAAAGAGACCCCCTAAGAGGGTCCCTAGATGAGGCTGAGCTTTGCTGTGACCTGAGTGACTGAGCTTTCCCCTCACAGCTCCAAGAGAACGGAAAGCAGGCACCTACAGACCTGTGTAGACTGTAACCTAAGCTGAGATCAAGAACCGGAGGCAGATTCGACTGGTGTGGCAGGGGCCTTTGCCTCGCACTCTCACCCCTTTCCCAGGAAGGGTTTAGCGTGATAGGGTTTACACAGTACCAGTCCAGGTAGGCCCTACTCTTCTAGGTGTTTAGCTGTGGCATTCAGTACCAGGCACATGGCTTGGGAATGGCTTTTTGTGCCTTGTCCTCTTGTGGCCACAGCTCATTACAAAAGGCTTTGGTGATGATAAAGCACCAGGCTGGGCCTGTCTGGGAGTGCCCTGTTGGCTCAGGGCGGGGCCTGGGGAGAGCCCCGGTATATGCTTCCAGGGTGAGGTCTTGAAGTGACACGTGTGCTAGTGGCCGTGAAAGGTCATGAGAAGCAGTCCTTCACCATAGTAGGCACAGAAGCTCATGGTCTAGCCTCAGCTTACCCGGCTCCCAGTTAGGTTCTGCCTGCTCATCTCAGGTGCTCCAATCCTCCCCCTGTGAGGTAGAGAGAGAGATCCTCAGTTTGTAAATGAGGACCCCAAGATTCAGAGAGGGTAGCCAACTGCCTTAGAGTAGTGCAACTGGATGACTTTGAATCATGGGAAGTCAGAGAGTGTCGGGGAGAAAGCCGTTCAAAGTTGTCCCTCTCTCCGTTATGTGACTGAGCTTGGGTGGCCTTGAGCCTCAGTTTCCTTCATCTGTGGTAGAAATGTGATGAAGCCTAGGACAGCAGGAAGTTGAGAAGACGCAAACATTCAATGAGTGCTGGCTAGCATTGCCATCAGCATCTCCATCTCTTGAGGAAACCAACAGTTCTCCCCACAAGTTCCAGGCTCTATGTCCTGCCCCATAATGGCCGCTTCTCCAGTCTAGATGCCATAAGCATCTTGTTTGCTCTGCCTCAGGGAGGCATAAGTACCCTTCCTCTGCAGACTGGCCATCTGCAGTCAGTCCATACAGTTAATGCAGCACCAGGCAGGAGCTAGTGCTGACAGACGCTCCCTTATCTCTTTCCTGTGCACTTATATGGGGTTGGCTAGATGGCAAGCAAGTAGGCAGGCAGGCAGCTCTCATCCAGCCTAGGACCCTTGGGCCTTCATGCTTGGCTCAATTGAAGGGGTCCTAGCCTCCAGCCTGTCACTCATTCCAGAAGAGCAGAGTACCAGCAGGAAACAGTTACCAGAGCTGGCATGATGGCAAAGCTTGGCCTCTGCCGTCGAGCAGTCCTGGGATCCAGTTTTAGTTTGGTTGTATCATTTGAGCAAATTCTTAAGCTCTGTGCCTGCTGGTGGGTGCACTGGAAAATGGAAATAGTGACTGTTTCATGGCCCTGCTGAGGTGAAATGAGAAAGCCCGAGGCTGGTAGTTCTGCCTTTGGGGGCAGCCTACGGCTAGAGGGAATACTGTCATGTCTCCCTCCCACAAGTCAGTGTGTGCAGGGATTAAGCAGGGCTCTATTCCTCTTAGTCAGAGGCAGGTAGCTCTGCCTCTCCCTTCCTGGGGTTTGTTGCTATTGCTGTGGGTCTTAGAGGGGCAGAGGTTTAGGGTGGGTAAGCAGCGGTCAGTGAGTGAGACGCTGGCAGCTAACTCCAACTCTTGCTTCCCACACTTCCTGTTTGTTTCCCAGCAGAACAGAAAACCAGAGCCAGCTTTTCAGGCAACATGGCTGGAGACTGTGGCTCTTGAGTCAAAAAGACCAGAATGAAACCTTCACCCTAAGGCCAGGAGTGGTGCTACATGCCTTTAATCTTAGCAGAGGCCAGCCTGGTCTACAGAATTAGTTCCAGGACAGCCAGGGCTATATAATAGAGAGACCTTGTCTTAAAAGACAAAATAAAACAAACCTCCTCTTGGTTTTTTTTTTTTTTTGCCTCTGAGTTTCCTCAGCTGCAGAATGGTATGTCAGAAGGCCCAGGAAAGGACAGTTACAACAAAGCAGAAGTGGTTTGTGGGGTTGGCACTCTGTTCTCCATGAGGACCAGTTTGGATGTAGACCGTTCTAAGTGTGTATCCCAGCCTTGCTGCCACTTTGCTTCATGATCTTGGCCCTGCCCCTTCTCCCTTTTGGGCATAATTTTTATCTACTTAACCAGAGGTTAGGGTGGCTGCCAATTCTCATTTTCTGTAGCTTTTTGCTATTTCTCTCCCCCAAAGGAGGTATCAGGTCCTGGATCCTTCTGGCTTTGGGACCAAGGCCTATGGGCTGCAGTTTTCTTCATTTCTCTGCAGTGTCCTCTATAGTGCAGACTTTCCTAGGCATGTTTAGTTCTCCTATCTGCTCAGTCCAGTTACTGCCCCCAGAGGCCTGAGTGACAAAGTACTCCAAAGTCAGGGGAGAAGGGACAAGGAAAGGTCTTCTAAGCATGCCTCCCACCGTGTCTCCCACCGTTCTGGAGCTCAGTGTGTGCAAGGTTTTCAGAACATGGCTGTCATGTGGGCCCTGCCTACACCAGCTTGCAGGGACTCTGTTACCCAAGGTTCAGACATCCTACATCTGTCTAGGAGAGTAGGCCTTTTACAAAGTTTAGCATATCTAAAACTCTTGTGACCTGTAGACCCCATTCCTGTAGGTAGTTTTGTGACTTTACAGGTTACAAGGAGCTGGTTCCTTGGGGTCTCCAGAAATTTTTTTGCTTCCTATAGCCTAGCCTCTCTATGTGCCCTCTGTGGCTCTTGCGGGCAGGCTTAGCATGAGAAACTGCCAGGGACTGTGTGCTGATGCTGTGCAACCTGTGAGTGGGGCCCAGGTCTCCTGGCCTCAGCAACTTCTCTGGTGGCTGTATCCTGATGCTGGCGGGCTATCTGAGGGCTAGAGGTGGGGTGTGCAGAGATGATGGTGCCCTTAGCTGACTATTTTCAGCTCTTCTGCTGCTTAGACAGCCCTTCCAGAACTCACTCAAATGGTTGTGAGTTCCATGTCCCAGGTGAAGAACTGAGGTTAAGTACATGGCAAGAAGCCGTGGCTAGTCAGTGGCAGGAGAGCATCCTCTTAACCATGGAGCCTCCCTGCTATGTCACTGAATTTGAGTTGAGTCTGAACTGGCTCACTGCTTGTCCTCCTGATTTCCCCTTTCTCAGCATCTTTAGCAGCCCCAGGCCCCAGAATATTGGCTGCACCTAGGGTAGTCTGCTTTATTGACCCTTCAGTCCTTGCCTCCCTAGAGCCTGGCCATGGAGCTGGCCTGAGTTTTCAGAGGTGCCAGGCAATATATGACCTGTTTCAGCAGGAGGCCCAGCTCCTCTGCTTTTACACCTATGCCGTTCTTCTGCTGACCCCAAGTCAGGGCTAGTGACAGTCACATCAAGCTGCAGAGGAGGTCAAACTGTGCAGGGCGGACATCCCTTTCCCCTTGTGTTTCAAGCTTCTTGGCATCCCTGTTCTGTTTTGGATGCTGATTTCTAGCCCTCATCTGCATGAAGGCAGAACATTTGTCAGCGTGCCGTTCATGTTCCTTCTTCCAGCTGCCCTGAGCCACAGACAGTGCTTCTACCAGCACAAGAGGAAGAACAGAGGCTTAGAAAGGCAAGGGCGTGTTCAGAGAGCGCAGTGTGTAGGTAACCTAGGAACTGCAACCCAGGTTTCTTGATCACCAGTGTGGGCCTGGCTCTGGCCCTCTGAATTCTCCCTCTGAATGTAGCTTTCTACATTCAAGCTTTCTACATTTGAATGTGGGAGGATGACATCTCCCTACTCTGCTGGTATTATGCAGCATCCATTGCTGGTCTCCCTGGAGCCTAAACTTCATGACTGTGTGGCCAGGCAACTCTCTCAGATTCCAAGGTGCTGAGCCTGGGTAGTTAGAGCTCTATAGCCTGTCTGCATCAGTGGGTTGATTGAGACTGTGCTCTCAGAAGAAATTTATGATGCAATACCATCCAGCCCAGGGTGAGCACTCCTGGTGCGATTCTTGTCTGTGCTGCCACCCGTGTTATTTTGGGCGAGTTTGTGGACCCTCTGAAGGTCTCTGTCTTCACCTGCTATCCACTGCCTAGGCTTCTTGTGAGAACAGAGAAAAGGTACTTGATACTCATCTAACTGGCAACTTCCTCTCTAGCCTTTGCTGTCATTTGTTCCCAATAGAAATATTCTACCTGTATCAATGTTCCACTCCTTTCCATTCTGCCTCGTCAGGTTCCTCTCTAGATCTCACAGGTAAAGGCCAGTTCAGCTAGAGTCAGTTCCTAGGGCCAGTTGCTAGCCAAGACAGTCTAGCAGTCTGGACCTTAAGTGATCATATAGACTCAGCAGCCAAGCTTGATCCTTATCATCATGTGTCAGGCTCTGGGCTTGGTGCTGGAGAGTCAAAGGTAAAAGGACATGGTCTGTCCTTGCTTGGGGTAAGGAACTTGCTTGTGGCTGATTTGTGTGAAAACAAATCAGCGTTCTATTCAACATTATATAGGGCTGTGTGTCTCTCTGTAAGGCTTCGCAGAGACAAGGTGACCCACCCTGACAATGCATTCATGTCTTTGGTATCATGTGATCTTGAGAATCACATGCAACAGTGATAAAGCAAGAGATCATCTTTCACAGATCAGTAATCAGTTCTGGACAACTATGTGCCAAGCGTTAGTCTAGATGCCAGGAACATGACAGCGAGGGTAGACAAGAATCTCCCTTCATGCAGCTCACATTCTGGGCAGGGAACGTGCTGGTAAACACACATGCTCTCAGGACATGAAAGGTACCACAGACACGGTGAAAGCATAAGACTAGAGAGGACCTTCCGGAGGAAAGGAGAGAAAATGCTATCTACTCATGCAAATAAGTGCAAAGGCTTTAAAGTGGAATCAGGGTAAAACAAGACAACCAAGAGAACAGAGCCAATGAGAGCAGGGATTTAATGTGGGGCAGACGGTCTGGAAGGTTTTTCCTCTCCCTTCCTTCCCTTCCCTCCTTCCTTACTTTTTTTTATTATTATTAAAAAAAAAATTTTGACAGGGTTTCTCTGTGTAGCCTTGGCTGTATTTGAACTCCGTAGACGAGAGTGGCCTAGAACTCAGAGATCCGCTTGCCTCTGCCTCCTGACTGCTGGGATTACAGGTGTGCAGCGCCCTGACCACCTCACCCACTGCAGTGGATAAAGGAGACTGAAGGGTACTGCTGCAGTGGTCCCGGCAAGCAATCATAGTGGTTAGTTGTTAGCAGAAGTAGTGACGGGGTCTAAAGTCACAGGTCTAAAAGGAAGAGGCAAAAGCCTCTGACGGTGGCGGGATATGGGGTGTGCAAAGCACAAAGGAGTCAGAATGACTCCACAGACGGACGTGAGCAGCTCTAGGAGAAACACAGAAGGGGAGTGGCCTGTTGTCAGAGCTGGCCCCACCTGTGCGCCTGAGCGCACTCCGGAGACTCACTGCAGCTCCGCCTCCTCCGTCCTTTTCTCTCACTGCTGCTGCCTCCTCCTCCTGTCTTCTTCCTTTTCCTCCTCTTCCTTCTTCTCTTCTCCTCACCTCCTTTACAGTACCAGAGATTAAACCCACGGTCCTGCATAAACTAGTAAAATGTTTACCTCCAGGCTATATCCTCAGGCCTTTTTTTATTTTTTATTTTGCTAGAGTCCCCTTAGGTTGCCCAGAGTAGCCTTGAATGTGCTCTGTTCTGTAGCCCGGGTAGGCTACACCACCCAGCTCTCACCAATATCTTTATGGCTCTCTGAGAGGTCAGGTTGTGAGGTGGCTAACACTCCTTCTCTATCACAGGTAATACATAGCACAAAACAGTTCCTGCAAGCAAACTGAGCTGGGAGGGACACAGGGCCCATTGCCTCCCAGGAGCCACTGTTCTCTCCCCCTGAGCAACCCCTTGCCTGCCTCTGTGGCAGCTGAAAACGGGACATTGGGGTTCCCTTTATGCAGGGTTTTCCTGGGAATCGCACGGTTCTCTCCGTGCTGCTCTCTTCTTGCCCCTCCTGTGCCACGTTGCCGTGCATTGTGCTTGAGTACACAAGCTAAGCAGCACCCTGAGCTCATTGTGGTGCTTTTGTATTCCACAGGCCTTGGGCTCAGAGGGTTACTCAGGACAACAGGTATTTGGTGTGATCAATTTCATTTCTGTCTTGTGTCTGCATTTTGCAGACTGTATCTTACCCCACTGGAAAGAAAGGAAAATCTAGCATTCTCATGGCTCTAAAATTTCTAGCAACAGGCACTGAAAGTTTTTGAAACTTGAGAGCATTGTTTCTCCATAGCCCCTGCCACACCTCAGATATGAGGCAAAGTGGCA
Source organism: Pachyuromys duprasi (assembly GCA_028658305.1). Taxonomy (NCBI): domain Eukaryota; kingdom Metazoa; phylum Chordata; class Mammalia; order Rodentia; family Muridae; genus Pachyuromys; species Pachyuromys duprasi. The sequence continues at coordinate 106,901,782 of CM053763.1, forward strand.
TGTGGAATAGCTACAGGTCCTTAAACAGCCTGAGACAGGCTAGGCCAGCAACGGAATGCTGTGGGAGCAAGAGCCCCGCTGGGCAGCCACCACCAGGCTATCAGGGATGAAAGGACGAGACAGTGACTTGACACCAGGTCACCTCCAGGTTTCCTGTAAGCCCCAGCATTCTGTTGTCACCTCCTTCTCACCCCAAGGTTGAAAGCTAGGGAGCCGAGAAGAGCCTCCCCTGCCAGGAATGTCATTTAGATCTTTCCAATGCCAGTGGTGCCATGGGGTGAAGGTACATTGAAACCAGACACCGAGGCTGTCTGGCGATACTGCCAACCACACAGGCAAGGCCTGCTCGGAGCTCTAGGTAGAGGATATCAGGGCACAAGAAACTGCCCTTTAATGCCACTGTGGGGATTGCTCTGTTATTCTGGCTGACGCACGGCCATGCAGGAAGGTGTCTCCACGGGTTGAGGTATGAAAGGAGGACCAGGATCCTATAACATCATTTAGCCTGCTCTTGTAGCTTTGGCTGTGTTCTTGGGGCAAGGATGTGGAAATATTGTAGTCTTCTCCTTATGTATCGTGTGTTCCAGGATCTTGCTTTGTGTCCCAGGCTTAATTGCAACTTACTATTGAGCCTCAGATTCATGCTTCTAAGTAGATTAAGGCAGACACCATCACACTTGCTCTTCTTAGGAAATTGTTGAAATTGTTTTCTCTGTGGGGGCATGTTTGCCATGCTGCATGTGTAGAGGTCAAAGGACAACTTTGGGGAGTTGGTTCTCACTTCCCACTTTGTAGGCGCCAGGGATAGACAGAGTTTGGGTAGTTGGGTCTCAACAAGTGACTCAGCCTGCTGAGCCACATTGGCAGGCAGCCATTCTGGGTCTCTAAATGAGGGTAATGACTGCACTAGCGCTTTAGCGCTGTCGAGACAACTGAGTGATGCTTTGCAGTAAAGTGCTTAGTGTCTGCTCCAGAGGAAGAGTTAACCATCTGGGCATACTTTTATTTAAATTTTTTTACTTGTAGTTTTATTTACGTGTGTGGGTGTGTGTACGTGAACGCAGTGCCCGAGGAGGCCAAAAGAAGGTGAAGGGTTCCACTGGAGCTGGGCTAAAGGGGCTGTAGCCCCTAATGTGGGTGCTAGAAGCTCAGTTTCGGGGGGGGGGAGTCCTCTGACAGAACAGCAAGTGGGTTTTTGTTATTGTTTTGTTTTGTTTTTCCATGACAGGGTCTCACTATGTAGCTCTCTGCCTAAAACTCACTCTGTAGACTAGGAAGACCTCAAACTAACAGAAATCCACCTGCCTCTGCCTCTCAAGTGGTGGGGTTAAAGGTGTAGACCTCTTTGCCTGGCCATTTTTTTCTTAAATAAGTATTTATTTTATGCATATATGAGTGTGTGTGAATGTACGTATGTGCACCATGTACATGCAGCTGCCAGAAAAGGGTCTTGGATTCTTGGAGCTGGAATTACAGGTGCTTATGAGCTACTGATGTGGGTGGTAGGAACAGGACCCAGGTCCTGTGTAAGAAGAGCAAGTGTACTTAACTGCTGAGCCATCTTTCTAGCCCCTTATACATAATTTTAAAATTTAAATGTATTGTTTTAACTAATGCATGAAAAAAATGGGACTCTGTGTAGCGTGTTTGCATAGTGTGGCTGAAGGCCCTGGGATTTATTCTCAGCACTTGAAAACAAAACAAAACAAAACTAGAGAAGCAGGAAAGTCTGAAGGTCTCCAAAGTAAGCAGTGTTGGAGGTAGGCTGGTATATCAGAAAGAGACTCACCAAAGACAGCTGCCTTTTAAGAGCACTTACATTTTTAAATTAACGTGGACCTGCTCAAAGTCACCAAAGCAAGCCAGGCAATATAGTGCACACCTTTAATCCCAGCACTCAAGGAGTTTGAGGCCAGCCTGATCTACAAAGAGACCAGGACAGCCAAGGCTACACAGAGAAACCATGTCTTGAAAAACCAAAAGCACACAAAACAAAACAAAACAAAACATCCCATGTCCATTTTGAGAAAATGGAAGGAAGTCTGTATATCATATGGCCCCTTACCAGCCCTGAGACTCAGCATGAGAGCCTACTGACCTGTCACACACAGCCCCTGCTCTCCCTCCTTTCCTGCCAGTCCTGTGGCTGCCAGCTCTGTCTGTCGTCAACACACACTGTTTACTGCTGTCCTGGTCCCTGTCCTTCCCTTTGCCTGTGAGTCATCATGTGCCTCACTGCAGGGGAATTCATCGAGTGTGCTTTATGGAGAGCTCTGGTGACTGCAGGCCCCAGGACACCAGAAAGGCTTCTGCTTGGGCACCGAAGGAGGGCTATAAGATAGAGTTGAGGTCACTGAAATGGTTCACCACAGGGTGAATGAAGGCTGATGGCAGTAGAACTTGGCTGAAGCCCGTATAGATAGGGGTGAGGCCTGAAGTTTGGGGCCTTGTCCCAGTTTGGGGAGACCCTCCAAGGCCTGCAGAATCAGCCCACACTCTCCTCCCCTTTGCAAGGGGATCAACCCTATCTTCCTGAGTGTCATTTTTTTCAGGGTTGAGGCTGTGCTAGGATGCCTTCCAATGAGCATTAATGTAGAACATTAGTGCATCTCAGTTTGGAGGAGCAGCAGACTTAGTCTGGAGTGTGCAGAGAGGGCTTCCTAGAGAAGGTGATGCCTGCCTGGATTTTGGGAGGTAGGTAGAAGTTCTATATACATAGAAACAGGACTGGGAAACTTCTGGCAACTGGAAAGAGGGATCAGTGGAGGTAGAAGGGTGAAGTCAAGAGAAAAACAGGCTCACTTTAATCACATTACTTGGGAGGCCAAAGCAGGAGGAGGATTGCTGTGAGTTTGAGGCTAGCCTGGGTTATGTAGCTAACCCTGTCTTTAAAACAAATGATTTAAAAAAAAAACACAAAACAAAGCAGAAAGCTCCTGTAAACCACAAGGAGGTGCACATACAGTCCTTGGACACAGTTCTCTGCTTTAGAACAGCCTTTCTCACCAGGCCTCCCAGAGATGACTCCCTGCTTTATCACTGTGGCTTCCTTTGGGGCTGCTTGCCCTCTCCTAATTGCGGTGGCCCATCTGTTCTTATCTGTCTTTTACCAGCCTCCTCTGCCACATCACAGTATGAAGGTGCTTCTGTGTCCATCCCACTGAGTCTCAAGTGATGATACGCAGAACCAGGCCCATCTGTGGTGAGCCTCACGAGTGGGGAAGCCTGGAAGACACTAGGGCCCATGGATCAGGGGGCAGATCCATGCCTGGAGCTGCCTCTTGGCTCCCTGGCTCTGCCTCCTTTCTCCTGGCCCAGACAGCCCAGTATCACTGTTGTATTTCCAGGTAGATTTTGAGCTGTTACCTTCTGTGGACTTGACGTCCCTAAGGATGTGTCATCCCTTCCACTACAACCTAGAGAGACTGTCCAGTGGATTGAAACAAGAGCCAGCTGCTGTATGGAAATCCTGGGGACAGGCACAGTGCCTGGCTTTTCTGGGCACAGGGATGGTTCCTGCCCAGGTACCGGGAGCAGATTTATTTCTGACTGTTTATGCGGGGGAGACATATTGCAGGCTTGAATTCTTGTTCTGTTGATCCTGCCAGGCTTAGATTTCATGAAGCTCAAGAAACTGGAGTTAGGAGTTAGGAGACCTGGATTCTAATTATGGCAACCCTTCCCACTTATATAGCCGTGGTGAAGTCGCTTTACCTCACAGACCCTTTTCTTTGTCCATCAAGTAAGGATCAGGGTGTGATCTGAAGTGAGATGCGGGAGGACTGGAGCCCAGCTCCTCACATCAGACACTGTGTCGCTGAATGTTCCCCTTTTCTGTGCTGGGAAATATATTGAAAGAACGACTTGTGATCATGCGAAGCCCAGCAGAGTGGAGAACAACACCAGGTTGTTTGTTGCTTGTTTCACAGCCCCGTGGTGCTAGAGATGAAACCCAGGGCTTTGTACATGCTAGACAAGCTCTCCAACACTGAGCCCCAGCCCCCCCCCCCCCGTTTACTTTGTTATTCTTGTTTTTTAAGATAGGGTTTCTCTGTGTAGCCTTGTCTGTCCTGGAGCTCACTCTGTAGACCAAGTTGGCGTCGAACTCACAGATCCGACTGCCTCTGCCTCCTGAGTGCTGGGATCACAGGCGTGTGCCACCCACCACCCTGCTGAGTTTACAGTTTTGTTTTTTTTTTGAAAACCGGCTTTTACTGAGTTATTGGTGTGAACTGGGGGCATCTAACTAAACTGTCTCACTGACATAGCCACTCTGCAGGTGATGTCGTTGTCCCAGTTAGTGACGGGAAATGCATTTTGAACACAGGCACCATGCATTGCGCTGAGCGCTTTAGATGTGTGTCAGCTTATTTCATCTTCACAGCTACTCTCATGTCTGGATGTTAGCAAAGCTTACTAAAGTCAGCCGACCTTTTTTTCTTCTTGGTTTTAGTTTTTTGAGTTTTTGTTTTATTTGAGGCAGGGTTTCTCTACATAGCCCTTGTCCTGGAGCTCAATTAGTAGACCAGGCTGGCCTCAAACTCACAGAGATCCACCTGTCTCTGCCTCTGCCTTTCAAGTGCTGGGATTGAAGACTTTTGCTACCATTCCCTACTCTTTCCTTGTGTGACCCACGCCTTCATTGAGGCCCGGTAACCACCAAACCGGAAGAGTGCCCTTCTCCACCAGAAAGATCAAGCCTCATAGGTTTCGGGGGGGTGGGGGGAGAAGAAGAAGCTCAGGGTCCTGTGTAGGGTCAGTCCAGCCAGGGTGTGTGTGAGGGTGTTGGGGGCAGGGATTGAGGGAAAAGGAGATTTTTCTCCGAAATAAGTGTGCTGCTCTTTAAGCTACCAGCACCAGACCAGGCGGCGGTGGAGAGTTCTGAAGCGGTGGAGAGTTCTGAGGCGGCGGCAGCGAGGGCCCGGCCTGCCTCTGTGGTGGGTGGAACGGCAGCGCTCAGGGCGGCCTGTGAGCCCTAGCAGTGACCCGGGAGGTTCTGCAAGGTGGGCCCTCGAGTCCGGGGGTCCCTTGAGTCCGGGGTCCAGCAGTGAGTGTCTCCGGGAGAAGGAGCCCTGTCTTTCCCCAGCGCTGCAGCTCAGAGTAAACAGCCAGTCTCGGTGTAGATGGTGCTCGAAGCTTCATTTCATGTGAAACAGGGAGTTACAAACTTTGGGCCGTGGAGAGAGGTTTCAAGGAAGAGTGCGTCTCATTGGCTGGACTCAGGGCACTGGCAGGGCTCTGTTTGCCTGAGGAAAGATAACAGGTGACAAGCTCATGTGACTGCCCACCTGCTGCCTGGGGGTTGTGTCTTGTGTTCCTGAGGCAGGCATAGAAACAGGGGAGAGCATTGTCCCACACCTTTCCTTCTCAGGATGGGATTGTAAATCTCTAGTCTGAGATGTCCAGGGTTTGAATATGCTCCATCTTGGCATTGCCATGCCTCTGGAGGCACCACATGTTCTTTTTCTTTTTCTTTATTTTTTGTGTATTTGTGTGTGCGCGTGTTTCTGTGCCGTCGAAGGCCAGAATAGGGCATCAAATCCTCATGGAGTTACTGGAGGTTGTGACTCACCCAACACAGGTGCTGGGAACAGAACTCAGGTCCTCTGCAGGAGGAAGTCTTACTTTATTTAATTTATTATTGTTACATGTGTGTGCATGATGTGGGGGCATATGAATGGACACATATGCAGCTGTGCCTATGAAGGTGTCAGAAGACAACTTTGTGTAATCAGTTCTTTCCTTCCACTTTTACTTGGATCACCAGGAATTAAACTAAGGTCACCAGGCTTGTACCACAAGTACTTGCGCACTAACCCATCTTGTGGGCCCGTTGTTGAAAACTTAGTGGAGTGGCTGTCACAGTTTACCTGGGACATCAGCACCACTTGGTGCTTCCCCTCCTCTTTTTGAGATTAATTAATTCCCTCTCATTTGCTCAGATGGGTCTCAAACTTGTGATCCTCCTGCCTCAGTATCTCAAGTACTTAGGATTATAGGAATGCACCGCCACACCTCGATCATCCTTTGGCATTCTTTATCTTTAGTGTCTCTCCTACTCCATCTGCTTCTACCCTCTGCCAAGCTAGAAGACAGGAGCCATAAAGTAACTTGGCAAGGCCACCTACTGGTCAGTGGCTGTACCCTGGTTGGGACCCAGTTTGTAGGCTGTAGGAACACAGTGTGGGTAGCCAGTGCTACACAGTCTTGTCCCCTGCAGGTCTGTCTGGGAACTAGCTGTGGCAGTGGCTGGAATCTAAGCTACTTTTGCTCTGTGGGTCCACAGCTGAGGTGGTAGTGAGAAACCATGTCTGCTTAACTCACCTGTCACCCCAAGAACCGGCAGCAAAGAGCCTTCTGGCCTAAGAGAAGACAAGAACTGTGCAAGGACTTCCCTGGGGAAGGAGGGCTTATGGAAAAAATGGCTGCCTCTGGTCTTTAGAGAACTGCTTTGAGCCTCTTTAGTTCTGGGTGTGTCCTCTGGGAAACCAGCTAGGAATGAAACTAGAGATAATGGTATGAATGACTAAGAACAGACTCCAGGGCCTAGATTGTGTATCCCAGTTATTGGCTGTGTGAATTTGAGCCAAGTTGCTTAGCCTTTCTATGTCTCGGTTTTCTTATCTGCAAAACTGGGTGCTTTCACAGCCATGGTGAGGGGCAAATGAGGTCACAGGGTGAGTGCACACTGTTGTGACTGTAGAGTCTGTAGCTTCCCTGTGAGGTATTGCCTCTCACCACTGGTTGCTGCTGCAGAGAAGAGAGCGTTAAAGAAACGGAATCACTGTACAATAACGAAGGGACTCCCTTGGGGCCTGGCTGAACTGCAGCCCCGGGGCAGCCCTCAGAGGCTCCTCTTCCCAGCATTCCCCTCTAACTCCCAGGCCAGGGAGGCCTGTGGCAAGTGGAACCAGGAACATGGTCATCCTTGCAAACATGGGGCAGCCTTGCCTGCTCCACTGTGCACCCAAGCAGATGGGGACAGCCTGAGAAATGTTAATAAAATGTTTTCATGGTAAAGGGCAGAGCAGCTGCAGAGAACCTTGAGAATCCCTAGTCAATCCCAAATCTGACATTTCTGTCAGCATGTATTTGTGACACAGGAAGGCCAGCCTGGAGCTGTAGTCAGGGGTTTGTGGAAGGCTGGGGATGTGTAATTCCACTTTCCTGCCTCACGCCTCTGGGTAGACAGGATGCCTGGAGGGACATTGTGGGCCTGAGGGGATCACTAGCCTTACAGCGCACAGCTTTTGAGGAACTGATTCTGTGGCCAGTGACAGGTCATTGCTCTCTCTGACCCGCCACATAATGGAGAATTAAATGCTGTCCATTCTAGCTCCGGTGTCTCTAGATCTGGTTCTGTGTTTCCCTACCCGAATTCCACCACTACTGTCACAGTTTGAGCCCTGGGAGGAGCCTATTTCTTGGGATCTTACCTTGTGCTGGCCTTTTCACCACACCAGAGACCCCATCTGTTGTTCCTGACCCATTCATTACAGGTATCAGCCAGTTTCCTGTGTTTTGGGACTCTTGGTACGGGGGGGGGGGGGGCAGTTGGAACCAAGGCCCTGGGAGAGGGACAAGGTAGGCCAGATCTCATTCAGGCACACTCCTTTCCCTGAGGAGTCTCCCTCTCCTGACAGACTCTGTCTTTCCCTCAAGCACTTTTCAGTAATGTGCTACCCACTGCAGGCAAGAAGCCAGGAGTGAACAGCTCCAGCCCTTCCCTGAGGCCTGGGCTCAACCGTGTACTCAGCCTAGAGGCCCCTCAGGCCTAGAGCCCCCTGAAGAATACCAGGACGCAGGGACAAACAGAAGATCCAGAGGAAGATTGGAGAGAAGGATGCCAGGGACATGAGTGCAATCCAGGTTCCCTGGGAGCTCTCGTAAGTGGAAGGAAGTATACTGTTCACTGGTCAAGAGACCCCAGGTCCAGGCCTGAGTGGCCTGCTAGAGCACATTGTGTCTCTCGGAGCTCCAGCTTGTCATCCGTCCTGTGGGAACGCCAGCTGTTCACCTCCAATGGAGGACTCACATCCCCATGAGCTCCTCATGGGTCCCCAGTGCCCAGCAGAGCAGGCTCGGGAAAATGTTGACACTACAGCTAACGGCTGAGAGCTCTTGTGCCACAGCAGAACCCTTCCTTGCAGAGTCCAGGGCCTGTCCTCCGCAGCATAGGAGCAACACCAGATGTCAGGCCTGAGTGAGATGGCATGTGCTTCTCGCACAGTGCTGAGCTGTTGGACACCTTCCAGAGCAGCAGATCTCCCTTGTATTACTGCTTCTAGCTTGCTTCACACGCATCCTCTCCAGGAAGGAGCTGTGGCCAGCTCATCTCTGCATACCAGCTCGCTGTCTGGCATTTCATGGACCAGGAGAGCTGTCTCTAACTTGTCTTTTCTCCTAAGGCAGACTGACTCTAGAGCAGGACCCCAGACACTCAGGGAAGGGCAGCTGGCAGGAGCTGGATTCCCTTTGGGGGTGGTCCTTTTTAAATGTTTCTTTATTTGTGTGCTCACATGTGTGCAGAGCCTGGCTGTGGGCTTCAGAGGACAACTGGGAAGAGTTGGCTCTCTCCATTGTGTGGCAACCAAGGATCAAACTTAGATCATCAGGCTGGCCACAAGCACCTTACCCACGGAGCCATATCTCCAGTCCCTAGAGCTGCGTTCTTGACCTCGGGAAGCTGCTTTCTGGGCCATTTTAAGAACTATTACTCACTGGTCGTGGTAGTGCATGCCTGTAATCCCAGCACTCGGGGGTTCAAGACCAGCTCATTCTACAGAGCGAGTTCCAGGATAGCTGGGGCTACACAGAGAGACCCTGCCTCAAAAGCAAAAACAAAAAACAAAAAACAACCCCTTAAACTTAGCTACTCCACTTTCCTATGACTTTCAAACTTTTAAACTCAGTTTTAGAGGGTTTTGTGTGTGTATGTATTTATACTGTATGAGTGTGCGTGTGAGTGTTTATGTCTTTACATTGTGTGTGGGTGTGTTGTGTGTGGGCATGGGTGTGTGAGTGTATATGTGTTTATTTTGTATGTGGGTGAGTGTGTATGTGTTTACATTGTGATGAGTGTGTAGGCCGGAGGCTAAAGTCAGGTATCTTCTTCTGTAACTCTTACATATTGAGGCAGGGTCTCTCACTTGAACCCAGAGCTGGTTGATTCAACTAGCCCAGCTAGAGTTTGCCCTAGATAACCGTTATTTCTTCCTTACCCGTGCTGGGATTACGGGCACGCTGCCATGCCCACCCAGAATGCGTGTAGGTGCTGGGAATCTGAATTCCAGTCCTCTCGATGGAGCGACAGGACTTTTACCCACCAGGCTGTCATCCCTTATCTTGGAGGTTTTAATCTAAGATGGAATGGTCCTCTTGCTTTGGGCCACAATGTGAGGCAGCACGTTGTGGGTCACAATCTTAAGTCCTGACCCAAGGAGCAAAGAGAGCAAGACAGAACTTTGGCGGACCCTTACCTCCGCTCCTTCAAGGACACGCTCCTAGGGACCTGAAAACCTCTCCTAGCTCCCACCTCTTAAAGGCTGTGTCATGCACCTAGTGTTATTAACCTTTTAAAACCCAGGGTATTGAGACTCATTCAGTATCCAGTGTAGCAGGCCCAGTGGTCTCCCTTTCAGAGCAGTGCAGATCTCTGGGTAAGTTGCTGTGGCCCTGTCTCCACTCTGTAGCTGGTTCCCTGACCCCTGTGGGTGCCAGAGGAGAAGACAATGACCATGGCTTTAAGGTTGTAAGAGAAGGAGACACAAGAGAGGAACGCCCGTCTTGCCCTAGGCAGACAGGATGGTCAGGGAAGACTTCCTGGAAGAGGAGGCAGAAGCACACTTAACCAACCACACAGTTGATGGCCTATCTTCTGGGAAAAGAGAATGCCTCATTTGGGACAATTGCAAATAATTTGAATATTAGGTACTGGGGAGGAGAATGGGACAAGAGATGTATCCAGCAGCTGAACTCTGGGTGTTACTAGCAGACTCTACAGCCTCCATTGCTTTTCAGTGCGCGGGTGACTGGAAATTAGGAACATGTACAGGATGCCTTTAGAGTTCCTTCCTGCCCTAAGACGGAGATATGTTTTTCCCTGTGTTTTAAGTGTCTCCAGAAGCTTGGCATTAAATGGGGACTGTGGTGGTGTCAGCATTGCCTGGGTCAGCACCTGAGTAGGAGGGGCTTTGCCATCAGGAGAGACGCCCTTTCTTCTCAGGGTCTGGCAGATAATTAAGGCAGAGATCTGGCTAGGCAGTTCCTTCGGGATCGAGGAGCTTGTCCCATCCCTGGCTATTTTCAAGTCAGCGGGTGTGTGTTGAGCCCTAGGGTAGCCTCAGGCCTGGCCATGTCCTATGGGGTTTGCCAGCTCAGAGCTTGCTAGGTAGGGAAGAGAAGGGAGCATCATTCTTGAGCAAAGGGCCCACTACCTGTTGACTAAGTTGGCTTTGGGGACCGAGCACCCAGTATATTTCTGGGTACCCAGGTCTTCTCCCACCTCCTTAGTTCAAAACCAAAGAGCGCATTCTATAACCAAACCTGGCATCTCCAGAAGCCTGCATCTGGAGCCTCAGCATGAGCCACATCAGAGAATGGCGAACACCACTTGGGGAAATGGTTGGTCGGTGCCTTGATGAGGAGGAAGATAGGAGAACTAAACTTTCAGAACCGTGGACTTTGCTGGGAGCTAGGTTCCCTCCTTGTTTTGCTACTGATTTGCTTCATCTTTCCAGTCTCCAGGCCCTGGCTGTAGAGTGGACAGGGCTGGGCTAAAGGCAGGGTGGTAGAGATTTTGTTTCACTTGCTGACTGATGGCTTTTGACCTCTTGGAATCTTGTCTGGAGCAGCTGCCTTCTGTCTGGAAAAGTGTGCCTCGGTTGGGTACGGCTGCCTCCTGCCTGCAGGTCTGGGATTGGCAGTCACTGCATGTGCTCTGCTGGTTTGCAGACCGAGGCAGTCATCCCCACGTTTCTCCCCGAACTGATGCCCTTTGATTCGCTTGTCTCTCTGCCGTCTCTACTTTCACACCATTCATTGTCATCCTGCGGCTTCCACACCCCCAGGGCACGGAGACCGCCTTCCCCAAGACAGGATTGTTAGATTGTTCGTCTCCGTGGATGTAAGCCAGCTCCCCGAGAGTGCCTGAAGAGATGCCATGGTTCAGGGTAGCGTGATGCCTTAAATGCTTTGCACCTTGCTCATGAACGGCATGTAGAGCTGCTGCTTTCCAGCAGTTTACGACAGTAACCGAGGCAGTTGGAGAAGGATCTGTGAAAAACATTAGGCCCAGAGTGGCTCGTAAGTAAAGGTGCTTGCCACTAAGTCTGACCCGAGTTCAGTCCCCAGAATCCAAATAGTTGAAGGAAAAGAACCAACTTCCACAAGCTGTCCTCTGACATCCACCAATGTGCCATGGTGCATGCATACATCTACATTCTCGGGCACACATACACAGACACACAAATGTAAATTTTTAAATAATTTATTTTATACCACAGCCCTGTGAAGCTGGTGTTATCCCTTCCGTTTTACAGGAGAGGAACCCGAGGCTCACAGTTAACAGAGCGGCCTTCTGAGACCAAGCCTGTGCACCTCTCGCCAGCTGCTCTCCTGGCCCCCAGTCCTGTCCCCAACCTCTGTTCTTCTGGCTCCCCTGAAAAGCCCACGGCCTCCCGTTCTCTCGCCCTTCACAGGTTTCCATGTGATCCCCACCATCTCGAGCATCGTCCCGGAGAGCTGCCTGCTGATCGTGGTGGGGCTGCTGGTGGGGGGCCTGATCAAGGGTGTTGGCGAGACTCCACCCTTCCTGCAGTCAGAAGTCTTCTTCCTCTTCCTGCTGCCACCCATCATCCTGGACGCAGGCTACTTCCTACCACTGCGGCAGTTCACAGAGAACCTGGGCACCATCCTGATCTTTGCCGTGGTGGGCACACTGTGGAACGCTTTCTTCCTGGGTGGCCTCCTGTATGCCGTGTGCCTGGTAGGCGGCGAGCAGATCAACAACATTGGCCTGCTGGACACCCTGCTCTTCGGCAGCATCATCTCTGCCGTGGACCCCGTGGCTGTGCTGGCTGTCTTTGAGGAGATCCACATAAACGAGCTTCTACACATCCTGGTCTTCGGGGAGTCCCTGCTCAACGACGCTGTCACTGTGGTGAGCCATCACATGGGGCACAGACAGTGCCTTACCCTTCCACCAATGATCATAGAGTTGGCCAGTGTCCCTCCATGCTTGCTGTGTGTCAGGCGCTGCTCTGAGCACTGGAACATGGATTTTCTGTTTGATCTTCAGGACAACCTGAGGAGAGATATACTATTCCCATCTTCCTAGAAAGAACCCACAGAAGTTAAACAGCTTGCTAGAATGTGGGGAGTGAGATTGAGGCAGGGTACCTGGTCCAGGCTGTTGCTCTCCAAGGCCTGAGCGCCTGGCCTTAGGTCATTTGCTTCCTGGCCAGTTTGCATTTAATGCTGTCTTGCCCAGTTACTGAGCTTCTTCATAACCCATTTAATCTCTGAGGAGCCTTTTAGCTCTTATGTTGGCTGTTGAAGAATTTGGTATGTGCAGGGTTTTTGGCAAAGGAAATGAAAAGAAGTCTGTTCTCCAAACCTGTACAATGTGACAGTGAAATTAGTACATCTGGGTAGACCACTTGTTTTTGTTATTGTTGGTTTTGTTGTTTGTTTGTTTTTATTTTTTGGTTTTTTGAGACAGGGTTTCTCTGTGTAGCCTTGGCTGTCCTAGACTTGCTTTGTAGACCCAGCTGGCCTCGAACTCAGAGATTCGCCTGCCTCTGCCTCCCAAGTGCTAGGATTAAAGTGTATGTCACTACTACTGCCTAGCTGACTTTTTTTTTTTTTTTTTGAATGAGATTCATTCTCTTCTAGCCCTCTCCTTTGACAGGTTTCAAAAGACAGAGTAGTGGTGCTGTCTGCCAAGAGCCAGGTGAGGACCTGTGCCTGGCAGAACTGTGTGTGTGCACATGCCTCTCAGCCAGTTTCCTCAGGAAGCAGGTGTGTACGCGGACATTCATGTCCCCTCCAAAACTGGACTCCTAAGAGAGGGTCTGCACACACACGGAACACAGGAGACAGCTGTGCCTGCCCCGTCCTGCTGGAACCACAGTCTGTCCTCGCCAGCCCCCTGGATGGAACAACTCCAATAGAAACAGACAACTTCTCACTGGCCTCAGCCTCCATTTCCACCTGTGCCCCTCGCCACTCCTCACCCAGCTGAACAGAGTCTAACCTGACCATTCCGTTCTCCATCTTGGTCTCTTCTAGTAGCAGCCCCTGCCAGGGTTACACAAACGCCTCAGCTCAACTGTGATGTAGGACACACGGACAGCAGCCTGTCATTTTCCTGGGATTCCTACAGGAATTGAAGGAATTCATTTGTTGTGGGTACCTAAGTAGAACCCTCCCCCGCTGCGTCTCAGTGTGCGTTCAGGTTGGCACTGTTGGAGATAGTGGCTGTGCTCGCATCGAGTTGGTAACTCAGATATGGGTATGTAGGGTCTCCATCTCCTGAACGCGGTGACAGCAGTGGGCGTATGGCTGGTGTTCAGGTGCATCCCAGTCTGCATGCAGCTTACCTTACCTGGTTTCCACACTGACTCTGTGGCTTTGTTAGGGGTTCTGTTGCTGTAGTAAAACACCACGACCAAAAGCGAGGCGAAAAAGGGTTTATTTCTTTTCTTTTTAAGATTTATTTATTTATTATTTATACAGCATTGCGCCTGCGCACCAGAAGAGGGTACCAGATCTCACTATAGAGTGTCATGAGCCACCGTGTGGTTGCTGGGAATTGAACTCAGGACCTTTGGAAGAACAACCAGTGCTCTTAACCTCTGAGCCGTCTCTCCAGCCCAAAAGGGTTTATTTCAACTTACAGTCACATCATGCCCCATCATTGAGTGAAGTCAGGGCAGGACCTCAAGGCAGGAACCTGGAGGTAGGAAATAAGGCAGAAATGGTGGAGGAGTGCTGCTGATTGGCTTGCTCAGCTTGCTTTGTTGTACAACCCAGGCCCACCTGTCCAGAGAAGCTGGGTCCTCCTTCATCAGCCTCTTAATCAAGAAGATGCCCGCAGCATTGGCGACAGGCCATTTGAACAAGGCATTTTCTCAGCTGAGGGTCTTCTTCCCATATAACTGTAGCCATGTAAAGATAACCAAACAGACAGACAACTAGACAGTAACTCTCTTACCTGAAATGGAGGCAATTTAAGGCTCCCGTAGCTGAAGAGTGATGCTGCCAGGGTCATATGGACCCCCTACACACACACACACACATACCCAAGCCTACACCGTATTACTTCTGTGATATGTTTTTACTTGTCCCACCATTGACAATTGCTCCAGGCTAGAGAGGAGGACCTGGCCTCGGTACTGTTCCAGGGATCCGTGTAGCCGACCATGAGCAAGGAGTGAAGCTAGCCTAGGGCAGGGCGTACCTGCTGCTGGGACCCATCCAAATAGCTGTGATCCCCCAGGCAGTGCGGGGCCCAGCCAGGGCCTAGCATTTACTCTTCCTGCCTCTCTCTCTCTCTCTTTCTCTCTTTTCTCCCTCCCCTTCTTTCTCTTTCTTTTTTTCTCTCTCTCTTTCTTTCTTTTTTTGTTATTGAGACAGGGTTTCTCTGTGTAGCCCTGGCTGTCCTGAAACTAGCTCTGTAAACCAGGCTGGCCTTGAACTCAGAGATCTGCCTGCCTCTGCCTCTGCTTCCAGAGTGCTGGTATTAAAGGAGTGCTTCACCACCACCCAGCAAGTTGGGCCTTTTCTTGAACTTGGTACACGCGTGAATGCCCCAGATAGTGAAGCTTCGCCTGAGCTGCCTGGTGTGTCAGGTCTCCTGTCACCCTCTCCTGTCTGCTTCTCCTTCCTTCAAGGCCTGGAAACTCCCCAGCAAGTTCCTAGCAGGGCTGGTATGGCTGGACTTGATGCCAGTCCCTCAGAACAAAACCCGAAGACTGAGGAAACAAGTTCTGGGCGTAGTCCTGCCTCTCAGTGGGCCCCTCTGGCATGTTAGTTGATAAGTCTGAGCCTCCTTCTTGCAAAGGGATAGGTATTCTTGGCTTGCATGCTAAAAAAGACCATGATGGCCATATGCAGACAGTTTCCCGTTCTGGGTTTGGGATGCCTAGAGGGTCTCCAGCCCCACAGCACCTGAGCTTGGCTGATCATTGCGGCTACCCAGACAGGCTTGTTTAAATCTTTCTCAGTCCCACTTGGTGGATCCCAGGTCACATGTTACCTGGACTCATGAATCTTCAGAGTGTAACAGGTCCTGTCCTGTATTACTGCCTCAACGTCCCTGCTTTGTGCCAAAGGAGAGACAGTCCATTTGTCTCCACCTTATGGAAAGCTGAAGCACAGGAAGCCTAATCGTTGACCGTGTGTGTAAAGGGCTGCAGCATGGCCGCCCAGCTTTAAGAGTTATGTTCATTGCCGGCAGGGTGCGCTGCAGGCCTCAGTGTGCCCCTCTAGCAAGCTCCCCAACCAACGCTGTGTTCTACACTTACTCAGCACTTGGGTTTCTCTGCTGTCATGTGGTCTGTGTTCATGGCTGTAGAGGGATGAGATAAGCATGGGCCCATCCCAGGAAGCTGTGAGGCCAGGGCCTGGCCCTCCTGCCCACCAGCCTGCATGCCCTCTCCAGGTCCTCTATCACCTCTTTGAGGAGTTTGCCAGCTATGAGTCTGTGGGCATCTCGGACATCTTCCTCGGCTTCCTGAGCTTCTTCGTAGTGTCCCTCGGTGGGGTGTTTGTGGGCGTGGTCTACGGGGTCATCGCGGCCTTCACCTCAAGGTTCACCTCCCACATCCGGGTCATCGAGCCGCTCTTCGTCTTCCTCTACAGCTACATGGCTTACCTGTCAGCTGAGCTCTTCCACCTGTCAGGAATCATGGCGTGAGTCTGGGCATGGCAGGTGCTGGGCATGGTAGGGTGGCTACCTAGTTTGGACTCCCCAGATCTCCATGGTCACCAAGGAGCTCCCCAGCACCTGAGCTCTGGGTTCCAGGTCTGCATGGCATTGCTGGAGTGGCCCAGGTCATTAGAGGCCTCCCGTAGGAAACCATTTCCATTCGGGAATCTGAAGATTGCCTAGAGGCAGATGAGGCAAAAGCAACCTGTGGTAGGGCCAGCCTCAGGCACAGGAAGCAGAATCTGGTGCTGCCGCAGGAAGCCCTGGCCTTGAAGTCTAGGTCTCAGTCCTGCCTCTCTAAAGGGAGTCCTAAGATGGAAGCTGACACAGGTGCCCCAGAAAGGCCTTACCAGGCATCATTCCAACCCTGAGTCGTAGAAGCCCCAAGGTCTCTGTTCAGTGTGAAGTGGGTCATGAAGAGTCAGTGAGATGCAAGGAGAGCAGATGCACAGAGGCCGGTCTAAACCGGGGGCCTCTGGGTAGTGGAGAAGGAGCCTGCAAAGCTCTCTAGAGGGATCCTGTGTATTGGGAGCAGCATACGTGGAAGGAATAAATCCGAGAGACCAGAGTGTGTCCCTGGCTGTCATTGGGCAGATGCAGAGTGGCCTTGGGGAAGAGCAAAGGTTAGAGTTGAGCAGACTTAGTCTGTTGCATTGCCACTCACCTTAGTAGGACTATTAGGGTAACTTTATTGTCTAAAACTCATGTCTTCTGTCTGCAAAATGCAAGAGTCTGCTGGCCCTATATGCTTGGTGTAAGGATCAAGGTAAAACAGTGGGTGTTTGGTGCTTACAAGTTGCCCAGCAGGCAGGTGCTGTCAGCCTGTAAACAGTGCATACAACTTAGCCTGAACCCTGTTCTTCTCCCCAAGACTCATCGCCTCAGGAGTGGTGATGCGCCCCTATGTAGAGGCCAACATCTCCCACAAGTCACACACCACCATCAAGTACTTCCTAAAGATGTGGAGCAGTGTCAGTGAGACCCTCATCTTCATCTTCCTTGGTGTCTCCACTGTGGCCGGCTCCCACCAGTGGAACTGGACCTTTGTCATCAGCACCCTGCTCTTCTGCCTCATCGCCCGGGTCCTGGGTAAGGACCAGACCCAGACCAAGGGAGGAGCCAGGCTTTGGAGTAGCTGTGTGCAAAAAGTGTGAGGCTAGGTTGAAGGGTGTGTAAGTGTGTTGATGTTTCTAAGAGCTGGACTCTGGATGTGTGTGGTGCTGTTTGTGTATGTGTAGTAATGTGTCTAAGAGCCGGGCTGTCATGTGCATGACATACAGTACTGGCTGGACTGTGTTGTATAGTACAGCATCTGGAAGAGCAAGGCTGTGAGTGTCCAGTACAGTGTCCCGAGGGCCGCGCTGTGGGGTATCTGTAGCATGGTGTGTAGAAGGGCTGGTGAGACGCAGGGTGCCGCTGCTGAACGGTTCCTGGCTGCTCTCGTTTCTTCTCTGCAATGCCGACATTGTTGAGACCACTGAGGGGAGAGAAGCCCCAGGCTCATAGTGAGTGTGGAGACACTCTGGATGATGTCACAGTGAGTCATGGTGAAAGCCTAGTGGCTTTCTCAGACCCTCCAAACTCAGCCTGTGGCCCTGAGCCAAGCAGTCTGTTGTCATGGCACAACACTGCCAGGCCAGTGCCACCTGTGAGATTCGCTAGGTCTGCCGGCCCCATCCCTCACCTCAATGGCCAGGCCACCGCTTCTTTCTGTCTCCTTTTTTTTTGGATTTATTTATTTACTCTGTATACAGTGTTTTGCCTGCATGTACACCTGCACACCAGAAGAGGACGCCAGATCTCATTCTAGATGGTTGCTGGGAATGGAGCTCGGGACCTCTGGCTCTTAACTCCTGAGCCTCTCCAGCCTCTTTCTTTTTATATCTTGCTCCATTTTCTCTGTGGCGAGAGCCATGTCACGGTTTCTGTCACATTTACTTTGTATGATACTGTGCACGTGTATGTGTGTGTAAACCAGAGGTCCACAATGTGTCTTCCACTGTCGCTTTCCACATTTTTTAGTCTTTTTATTTGTTTGAGGTTGTTTGTTCATTTATGACAGGATGTTAATATACAGACCAGGCTGGCCTAGAACTCTTGTACCTCAGCCTCTGAGTGCTGGAATTACAGGTGTGAGCTGCCTCGAGATTTTGTAGGATTTTTGCTGTTGGTCAAGAGCAGGTTTTGTTTGCATGTGTTGTGATGCTGGGGACCAAACTGAGGGCCTCATGCATTCAGGGCAAGCATCCCTCTCCTCACAGCCTGCATTTTGAACTAATGTTTTGTTATGGACAGTTTCCATATATTGAAAAGTAGAGATAACAGGATAATCATCTCCCACCTGTTTTAATAAGTGGGGACTTGCCACTGTTGTTTCCTCCTATCCCTTGACCTGTAGCCCCTAAAGGCCTCTCGGGTATCTTCAGAACAAATGCAGGTTGGCGGACCCAGGAAAGGAGTGAGCTGGAGGGGAGGGGTTTCCTACACAGCCTGAGCTCTCTCTCCTCTGCCTGTGCCCTGCCTGGTAGGTGTGCTGGGCCTGACCTGGTTCATCAACAAGTTCCGCATTGTCAAGCTGACCCCCAAGGACCAGTTCATCATTGCCTACGGGGGCCTGCGAGGGGCCATCGCCTTCTCCTTGGGCTACCTCCTGGACAAGAAGCACTTCCCCATGTGTGACCTGTTTCTCACCGCCATCATCACTGTCATCTTTTTCACCGTCTTTGTGCAGGTGCTGGGCCCGGGGTGGGCAGGCCCCTGCCTTGGGAACCCAGACTTTTGTGGTGGAAAGAGGAAAGTGTGTTGCATGAAAAGGGCTGTGGGTACCCTGTCACTAGCTTGCCACATGACTTTGGGCAAGCCATCCCCCCCTTTGGGCCCTCAGTTCTCAGCTGTGATAATGTGACACTGTGAAGTCAGTGGTCAGTATGTGAAGTGACCAGTGTTACCCAGCCTCAGGAAAGCCACTGAAGTGATCTGGGCAAGCCCAGGATTTTACTGCACGACTCGTGGCCGGGCTGAGGGCTCATGGTTTGGCGTCTCCAGCAGCACAGCATAGGCAGCTGGACAGTCTCCTGAGTCAGGAAGCCTGAGGCCCGGACTCAGGCTAACGATCCACTGGCTGTGTTTCTTGGGGAGGTATACCTGTCTGTATCTCAGTTCCCTGTTTGTGGAGTGAGGAGGCTGGGCTAGGTGATTCCCCAAGAGTCCTTCCAGCCTGCTGGCCAGGGCCTTCTGGGCATTTAAGTGACTCAGGCTT
This sequence comes from Pachyuromys duprasi, assembly GCA_028658305.1. Taxonomy (NCBI): domain Eukaryota; kingdom Metazoa; phylum Chordata; class Mammalia; order Rodentia; family Muridae; genus Pachyuromys; species Pachyuromys duprasi. Next base: position 106,920,972 of record CM053763.1, read on the forward strand.
AGCCAAGTTCCGCCCCGTCCATCTCCACCTCCCCAAGGGAGGCCCCTGTGGGACTTGGACACTGCACTCCTGTGGCTGACTGGCCTGGAACAGTCGAGAAACTGTTGGGCCTTCTTTCTCTTCCACCCTCTACCTTTCCTAGCATTAATTAGTCCTTGTGGTACTAGGCAGAACACACCTTTGCCTTCTCATTAGAAAAAGATATGGAAAGATCTTAGGAGAGAGCCCCTCCTTGTGTCTTGCCTTCTCTGTCCTCAGAAACACTGCTTTACCTTGACTTTGCTGTTGCGTGTATTCGATGGCTTTCACGGAAAGGTGGTGATCCTCTCTAGCCAGCCCGACTCTGGGTCTGCTGCTCCTGTGGGGCCTTAGGGGTCACGACCTCTACTGCTCAGTGTCCTCAGTTATAAAATGCGAACATTTTAAAGTTCTGTCTTTCAGGGATATTGCAGATACTGAAGCACAAATACTAGTGACATGCGGAGGGGCAGAGGCAGCTCTCGGTCTGCAGGGCCTGACTCCCTGGGGCTGCAGAACAAATGCGGGGTAGAGCTCACATTTGAACCCAGGCCCTGGCCAGATGGGCATGAGTCTTGTTCTGCTGGCTGAGCTGTGAGGAGGAAGTGGGCCTTAAAGGCCTGCCTTTATTTACATGCTGAGGGGTGAGTTACAAACCCCCAGCCCTGAGAGACTGAGGACCTCAAAGCAGAGGAGCCCCTCAGGGAGAAAAGAGGTTCCTGCTCAGCCTCCCTGCCAGGGTAGTGGGACCAGAATTTCTGATACTCACCTGCCCTCCAGGGTATGACCATTCGGCCCCTGGTAGACCTGCTGGCTGTGAAGAAAAAGCAGGAAACAAAGCGTTCCATCAACGAAGAGATCCACACACAGGTACTGGAGCTGAGCTGGGGCAGAGCAGGGCCATAAGCCCTCCTTCCCTTGTCTGAGTGCTAGGCGCTCTCCTCACCACTTAGAGCCCTGCCAGGCTCTAGCTGAAGGGAAAGCGTGGTGTGAGCACGTGGGAACTCAAGGGGCTGTTATGCCATCCCTGCTTCTAGTTGAAGTCAGCCTGCCATTAGGTTCAAGGGGGTTCAGAAAAGGGGGCTCACCAAAGTATGGCTTGGACTTCAGGGTGAGTGAGGGGAAGCCACCATCTCCTGGGTACTTCTGGCACCAGGGCCAGGCTAAGCAGAGCCATAGTTGGGGTGAAGGTGGGTAGGGTATGGAAGGAGCCCAAAGGCAAGGCTTGACCTAGCCCTGGGCCCATTTCAGTTCCTGGACCACCTTCTGACAGGCATCGAGGACATCTGTGGTCACTACGGCCACCATCACTGGAAGGACAAGTAGGTGAAGGTCTGGTGGGCAGGAGGGCGGAGAGGACAGTTCAGGGTCCTTGGGGGCCTGGGCGTCTTCTCATGCCCCATTCACTTCTCTCCCCCGTAGGCTCAACCGCTTTAACAAGAAGTACGTGAAGAAGTGTCTGATAGCTGGAGAGCGCTCCAAAGAGCCGCAGCTCATCGCCTTCTACCACAAGATGGAGATGAAGCAGGCCATCGAACTGGTGGAAAGTGGAGGCATGGGCAAGATCCCATCCGCGGTCTCAACTGTCTCCATGCAGTGAGTGCCATTGGCCAGTCTGGGCAGCATCTGCACCCCACGCTAGCTCCCTCAACCCTAGGCTAGGATGGCTGCCAGGGCTATGCTGTTGGCTAGCTAGTCAAGTTCAGTTTTAGGTCCTTAAAGCCATACTAAGAACTTTGGCCACCCACCCCTGAGCCATTCCCCATCATGGCCTTCTGCTGCCAAAATGGAGACCTAACCTGTGTTCTGTTGTCCCAGGAACATCCACCCCAAATCTGTGACTTCAGAGCGCATCTTGCCGGCACTGTCCAAGGACAAGGAAGAAGAGATCCGTAAGATCTTGAGGAGCAACCTGCAGAAGACCCGGCAGCGGGTGAGGCCCTGCCCCAGCTTGGCCCTTCATAGCTGTTCTCTATGCACCCTCACCACCTGCTCTGCGTCCTCTGCCCTCCTCCTGCCTCCCTGTCCCTGGCTTTCTGGCCCAGCTTCTGATCCCTCCCCTGATGGCTGTTCCTCCCTCAGCTGCGATCCTATAACAGACACACGCTGGTGGCCGACCCCTACGAGGAAGCCTGGAACCAGATGCTGCTCCGGAGGCAGAAGGCCCGACAGCTGGAGCAGAAGGTGTGTGTCAGGCTGGGCCACCTTTCCTGGGTGCTGGGGACTCAGTTCCTCCTCCTGCTCTCTCACCAAGGGCACCTCAGGCTCTGCCCGGCTCCTCTGGGGACCACACGGCGAGCTACTTTAGAAAGAGACTGGGAGGTTTATTAACGGTGTGAGGCCTTAGGGTGGGGATGTCAGGAGGAGAAAGGAGTGAGCCCAGCAGACACAGGGAACTGGAACTACAAGACTTGGTGACTGGGTACCAGCTTGAGGTGGGGCTGGTGGGGTGGAAAAAGTAACACAAACGGGCTGGTAGAGGCTACAAGGGGCCCAGGAAAGAAACAAGGTTTGCTGAAAGGCAGGGAGCTGAGCTCACTTGGGATGTATTGGGCTTGCCATACCTAGGGGCTGGACAGGACTTAGGTATGCCCCCCAAGGTTGGTAGTTATTGCTCTGGTTTTTGTTTTAATCTTGGGGTCAGCTGTGGCTGGAGGCTAGAGCAGAGCAGATCTGTCTGAGACTGCCCAGGAAGTGGTAAAGGCAGAGGGAAAGCCCTGCGAGGAACTGCTTCCTGAGGACTTCTGCCAGGCCGCCGCCCACACTCACCCTGTCCACTTTCTCTGTCAGATCACCAACTACCTAACGGTACCGTCCCACAAGCTGGACTCACCCACCATGTCGCGGGCTCGCATAGGCTCAGGTAAAGTGCTAAAGAAGGGCCCTCTGTCTGGGTGTTCTGTGCCAGGGAGAGGCTTCAGAGAGTCAAAGAGGAAGACAGACTTTCTCCCATGATGACCTCTTCTCAAGCAGTGGGCCATGTGCACATGGGGAGGGCGAAGTGCTCATAGAGAGGGCAGCGTAGCCCTGCTGTCAAACCCAGCCACAAACGTGCTGCAGTAGGGCTCAGGTGAGGGCTGCTGGAGCCATGACCCAGAGCAGCTGGCAGGGAGGAGAAGCCTGCAGTCCACAAAGAGGGACAGGGGCAGGCCTTCCTGCAAGCTAGGCCCACAGGTCTTGACTCAGGAAGAAGCCCTATTTCTTAACCTGTGGTACACCAGCGGGAACCCCTGTCCAAGGAGAGCAACCAGCTGATAGCAGCTGGTAACGGAGGTCGTTCAGCCCATATGAACAACACTGCGAAGCCCATACACGGTATAGCTGAAAGGGCCATTGAGGTGCGGCGTGCGCCGAGCAGGGCTCCAGGGCTGAACCTGTTGGTGCTTTGCTCTCAATCCGCAGACCCGCTGGCCTATGAGCCCAAAGCAGATTTGCCTGTTATCACCATCGACCCAGCCTCCCCACAGTCACCCGAGTCTGTGGACCTGGTGAATGAGGAGTTGAAGGGCAAAGTCCTAGGGCTAAACCGGAATCCAACAAGGGTGACTCCAGAGGAGGAAGATGAAGATGACGATGGCGTCATTATGATGCGGAGCAATGAGCCCTCATCCGCAGGCACTGACGATGTCTTTACCCCTGGACCCAGTGACAGTCCCAGCTCCCAGAGAATACAGCGCTGCCTCAGTGACCCGGGCCCCCACCCTGAGCCGGGGGAGGGAGAGCCTTTCATTCCCAAAGGGCAGTAGAGCCAGCCCGGTGGGTGTCCCATAGACTTTCCCAACGAGAGTGGGGGCTGGGAGCTCCCCTTGCCTCCGACCTGGATTGGGTCTGCCCCCTTTCCTACGCATGGCAGCTGGGCCCACGGCCTCCACTGCAGCACGGCTTGCTCCTGCCTCCTGGGAAGTGCCCTCTCCTACCAGAACTGCCTTCCCAGTCCATTTGGCAGAACAGCTGGGCTAGTGAGGCAGGCCCTGCCCCATCTTTAGATCCAGGCTCACCTACACCGGAACTAGGGCTTCCCGAGGCCCTCCCTTCCCTCCAGCCCCTCCTCATCCAGACCAACTTTCCATCTTTGATCATTTCTAACCAAAGAGCCCCTGGCCCAACTGTGGTCCAGGAAAGGAGGGGCCGGACCTTCCTTGGCCTGGACTGGGCCCTCCTATACCAGAGGACAGCAGCCGTGTGTCTGGGAGACAGGTGGGTGACCCATGGCAGATCCACCCTACTCCTGCCAGCCATGGTACCCTGGCCAGTCACCTGAGCTGTCCTCACTCAGAGCTGCAGGCTGAGGGCATCTCTGAGCTTCTGCCAGGACCCGGGGCACTTTCAACAGTGAAGTGACTTGGCTGATGAGGACCACTGGGCCTTTCTGGGGCTGCTCTGTGGGAGGGGACTGTCCAAGGCTCCAGAAAGTGCTTTTTACATTTTGTTTATTCGCACCTTCACGTGAGTATGATTCTGTTAGCACAGAGGTATTCCTGTTTTTAGACCCTTCCAAATCCCAAACCCCATGCCAGTCAGAGGCCCACCCCTGCCCCTCCTCCTGTCTAACATCTTCCCTTAAATTGAACCGCTGCTGCCTGGGCTCTTGCCCAGGGCACTGATTCAGATGTGGCCTGCCCAACTTGCCATGATTCATGCTCATGAGCAAGAGGCCTCCTGGCACCTACCTGGCTCTTGGGCCTGCCTTTACTTCTGTTGACCTGTCCTACCACGACCTCTTGTCCAGACCACTCTCTTACCTGCATACCCAGCTTGCAGTGAAGCCCAGACTCGGAGAATAAGGCTTCCCCTGAGGGTACCCTCTCCTGGCCAGGGCTGCTAGATAGACAGTACTGGAGCCCTAGAGGCCTTTGCTCCGAGGCAGATACTCCCCACCGCCTCCATGGCTGGGCAAAAGGCCCATGGGTGTCTCCAACCCCTGAGCCTCCCTCCCCAAGATCGTGCAATAGTCAGAGGGGTCCCTCCCGGGGGTGGGGCCATGGGTGCTTGGCCCAGCTGTCTCCTCTCCATGCAAGTGCTGTTTGGGTAGGAGTTGCCATGCAAGGTGACATGACAACCATGTACAAAGCCACCGCAGCTGCTGCCGCTCTGCCGCCTGTACAGAACTGAACCTTTTTCATACTCTAATAAATCAATGTGAGTTTTTGATAAGAGTCCAGGGCTGCTTCCTGGGAGGAAGGGACTTCCAGAAGGCGGGTGCCACAGGAACTAGGCTCAAAGATTGGTACGGAAACACTGCCACCATCAGCTGCTAATGTGGTTGGTACTGTGTGCAGATTCTGGAGATAGTGTGATGGAATCGAATGTCTGTGCTCGGGTCACAGTTCACACCACTGGATACCCCTAGTGTGTGAATGGTGAGTGAAGTCAGCAGGGCGCTGTCAGGAAGACTCCTGTGTTTCCCCAGGACTGAAACCCTCAGAGGCCAGTTGGAGAAGAGCTCAGAGCTCAGAGACATCCAAATTTAACCGTTCTAACACATACAGGCCAGAAAGGCCAGGATGGGACATTCACTTTTCCTTAAGTCAATGTTTCCTCAGAGGGAGAAAGATAGACCTGTAATTTATGGTTGGGGTCTACCTCAGGGCAGGGCAGAGTCTCTCTGTCCTCACTGTTGGAATGAGGGGTCAGTGTGTAATGCAGAGGTGGGAACTGAGGTGCAGTTCCAGGAAATGACCACCAGAGGTCAGTGAGGTCACAGCACATAGGAACCAGTGCCGCCCAAGAGGCTGTCCCCCAGCCTGAGGCCTGGATCCAGAGCTGACTTGATTTAGGATGTTGAGAAAGGGCTATGTGGAAGGACCGCTCTGCATTGCTGTGATGACGTCCCAGCAGGAAACAGCTGGAATGGGCCCAAGAGTGAGGGCAGCGATGGGTGAGGACTGGTGGGGCTCACCCTGCCCCATCCCACCAGGAAAGCATGGCCCCTGCCCCATCCCAGTGTGAGGATGTAGTAGGGCAGAAGTAGGGGGTCAACCTGGGGCTCCATGGCCAGACCCCATCTCAAGGATAGCAACAGTGCCAGGAGGTGGTGGTGCACGCCTTAAATCCCAGCAGAGGCAGGCAGTTCTCTGAGTTTGAGGCCAGCCTGGTCAACAAAAGTGAGTTCAGGACAGCCAAGGCTACACAGAGAAACCCTGTCTTAAAAAAAAAAAAAAAAAAAAAAAAACAAAGATAGGAACAGCAATAAAAGTTTCAGAGCCCCAGACCCTGTCTTAAGGATAGCAACAGCAATGGAAGGTTCTAGAGCTGAAGGGGCGAGAAGGTGCTGACCAGCCACAGCTGTCTGCACCTCGTAATCTCCACTCAGATTTTCCTGGCTGGGATGGCTCCTGGGTGAGAGCCCAGCTCCAGCTCCAGAGGATCCAACGCCCTCCGGCCACTGTGCACACACGCACATAAACTCATACAGGCACACACATATACATGAGTAAAAAAACATAAATCTTGCCTTGGTGGAACACGCTTTTAAACCCAGCACTTGGGAGGTAGGCAGAAGCAGGTGGATTCCTGAGGCCAGCCTGGTCTACAGCAGGGCTACACAGAGAAACCCTGCCTCAGAAGAAATAAACGAATGAACAAGATTTTCATGTCTGTTTTTCTTTAATGGAAGGAGGGAAAGTACCCTCATCCTCAGCAGGGGAAACAGTCTCAGCAATACTGCGTCCTGTCATCCTTGGAGCCAGATGGCCAGCCACCATTAATGCACTTCGGGTTTAGAGAGAGAGACCCTGACTCAAAAATTAGGTAGAGAGCAACTGAAGAAGACTCCTGATGTCACACACAAAGGCCTTTTTAAAAAAATTAATCATTGGGGCTTCTTAGGACAGACAATAGAGCACAAAAATAGAAAACTTCAGTGGCTTTCACTTTTCTGGCTGGTCGCAGACCTATTATAGTACTTTCTTTTTGATATAGGGTTTCACCCTATCAGGATTCAGCCTCTTGAGTGCTGGGATTAACACGTGCTACCATGTCCGGCTTTTCTGTTCTCACCATGGTTCATTGGGGTTTTCACCTGCTGGGCTTCAGCCTGCCTGAGGCTGCATAACCATGCCTATCTCAAGAAGAGCAGCGACAGCAGGCCAATTCCAGAGCCAGAAGCTGAGAGAAGGGACCTGTGACTATTGTGTGTCCCCTTTCCCTTGGCACTGCTGTGACATTTGTTGGGTTGCCTGGTCCCCCACAGCTGTGGCTCATGGGGGAATTGGGAGGTCCCTGGTGACCCCCTGATTTCAGCCATCACTGCTGTATAGTAAAACTTAGTTTCCTTCTTATAGCCAAACTAATATCCTTTAGCTGATGCAATTGAGCCTTGTCCTGCGCTTTGACTAAGCCACCTACAGAGTTCGGCATGACCCCAAGTCAAGGGGATCAAGGCAGAAATCCCTGCCGTAGGTAACCTGGAACAGCAGACACTCTACGCATACCCCCTGTTCCCCGTTTGTGACTCTGAGAACAGTGGTACCATATACTGGCTACTGATTTGAAACACGCACAGCATTGTTGCCCAGCAGAGGCTCAACTTAGGGTGAAGCCAGTTTGCAGTGTTCTGTTCAGTCAGGACCGCTGGTGGCAGGGGTTCCCTGGGAGAACATGGCAGTCTATAGAATACTGCAGATGGTCTCCTTCAGTTGGCTGTAGGTACGCAACAACAGACATTCTGAGGGATCCAGAAATGGTGCTGGCAGAAGCAACCAGGTGGGAAGACAAGTTGGGGCCATTAGGATGCTCTTGGACCCGAGGTGGTAACTGCTGCTTCACAAAGAAAGGGATGTCAACCTCCCAACAGGGAGGAGCTGGTACCCCAGGACAATGGTTCTCAGTGTGAGGGCATGCGTATCTATCTGCCCTTTACCTTCAAAGCCTCCACTTTAAAGGTCTTCCAATTAGTGTGTATGCTTGTGTTCCGATGCCCAACATTCACATAAAGAGCTATCCTAGAGATGTGCTGCTGTAATCAGCGCGGGGGTGGGGAGACAGGGGGATCCCAGGGGCTTGCTGGCCAGCCATTCTAGCTGAATCAGCAAGCTCTGTCTCAGTGAAAGTCCCTCTCCCCAAAAATAAAGTTGAAGAGCCCTGTGGTGGTGCACACCTTTAATCCCAGCACTTGGGAGGCAGAGGCAGGAGGATCTCTGTGAGTTTGAGGTGAGCCTGGTCTAGAGATTGAATTCTAGGACAGCCATAGTAAGACCCTGCTTTAAATAAAGTGGAGTGCTGGCATTTGTCACCAAGCCTGATGACTTGAATTTGACCCTTGGGACTCATACGGTAGGAGAATGGACTTAATGTGTTGTCCTCTGTTGTGTTCCGATGTCTAAAATGTTGGATGATGCCAAATATAAGCAGACTTTCTTGGACTTCCAGCTCCCAGTAATGACACGGAGACCTTTTATTAATTATTAATGCTTGGCCTTAGCTTAGGCTTGTTCCCTGACTAGCTCTTAACTTAAATTAGCCCCTTTATATTAATCTACTTTCTGCCATGTGGCCTGTTATTCCCCCCCCCCTCCCCCACCTCTGGTTTTTTGAGACAGGGTTTCTGTACTCTTGGGTATCCTAGACTCTCTGTAGACTAGGCTGGCCCTGAGCTCACAGAGCTCTGCCCGCCTCTACCTCCCAGAGGGCTGGGATTACTGGGCACTGTGCCCAGTGGTCTGTCACCTTAGTCCCGGCACTGTTTATTCCTTCACATCTAGCCTGGGGCTTTTTCCTGCTTTCCCACCCCTGATTCTTTCCCAAGAGTTTTTATGTCTGCTGGAAGTCCTGCCTATCCTCGTCTGCCTTTGATACTGGCTGTTCAGCTTTTTATTAAATCAACCGGAAGGTGTTGGAGGGAGTGTTTACAATATATGATGCAGCCAAAGAATAACACCACCGAAGTCCCGGCCTGCACTCAGCTGTCTGCTGGTACAGAAATCAGCATTTGAATATACAAAGACAGTCTTTACATAGTGCACAGAAAGGTCACTCCAACGCAGGCAGACAGATGACCTGCTTCCACAGGAAGAGCTGGCCCCAGAAGTGTGCAGCAGAAATCTCATTGTAGGGAGGTGAAGACAGAGGCATCCAGGAACATGTTCTGTGACATGCACATGCACGCACACAAGCACACACTACCTATAATTTTTAAATCTGAATAAATAGTGTGAAAAGAAACTTTAAGGGGCTGAAGAGATGTCTGGGGGGGCGTGGTTAAGAACACTTGCTGCTCCTTCCGGAGGACCAAGGTTCAATCCTCAGCGCCCACATGGCAGTTCATGACTGTAATTCCATTTCCAGGGTATCCGACAGACACACGGGCAGGCAAAACCCCATGCACATAAAATAAAAATGCTTTTTTTTTAATTAAAAAGAGCTTAATAATTTAAGGTGATAAAAATAAAGTGATAAAGTAATAAAGACAACCCAGTGTCAGCCTCTGGCCTTGTTACATACACCCATGTCCATGCTTGCACACACAATAACACAATAACACAATAAATACCATGTGTAAGTACCTGTGTACGTGGCAACATGAACACCAGCCCCAGAACCTGTTGCTACTGTTACCATGCCTGAGGATGCTGTCTCGGGAGTTAGGGGTAACTTTGGGAGGGGCTTTATCTGGTCAAGGCCGTGACAAGTCCTGTTGTGGAGAGGTTCCAGACATCCATGTTTGGCCTCACGTTTTCTAAGCAACTGCGGCCAAAAAGCCAACTCCTCATGACACCGCCTGAAACCCAGCACAAGTATTCTATCTCCAGGCAGTTGGAGATGGTGGAATTTAGAGGTGTGCCCCGAAAGGACCCCCAGAGATTCCAGGCTCGCCAGGATGTGGGTCTTAGGAACCATGGAAGTGGGCTGTGGGTTCCCAGGAGGAAGGCGGAGGCTATGCTTTCTCAGCTGGCTGGGGCAGGCGATAAAATGGGGAAATGCTCCCTGAAGGACATGGTGGCATCCAGGTGGGAGGGCATCGAAACAAGTGGGAGCAGGACTGGACTCCTCAGGGGTCACACGTGTGTCAGGAGGGTTCTGGGTTGGCGCTGGTACGGGTGTACTAGATGCTTCTGGGTGGCGGTCACGGGGCGGGGGGGCTGACATTGGCATGGATGTGCCAGTGATAGGTGGCTCAGAGGTAATGCTCACTTGTTGGGAAAGTGTTAGTGAGATCAGCCTGAATATTGCCTGAAATATCCTCGTAATTAGTCACCAAGGTTTTTAAATGTGTGTATCTGTATCTGTGTCTGTGTCGGGATAAAGGGAAATGTTGGAGACATAGCTCAGCTGTTACATGTCCTTCCGGTTCTTGCAGAAGACAGAGAGAGGTTGGCTCACAGCTTGGCCAATGCCACCAGCCCTTTTCTAGCCTCAGGCACTAGAGTACATGCGCACATACATAATGCAGGCAACACACAAAATTAAAATAAACACACACATATAAACGTATGTGTGTGCATCTTTGTATATATGTTAAGAAAGCAATCCTATCTGTGCTTTTCCCTCCAAATTAATGGGTCAGCTCGGGTGTGAGCTAGGGAGAATTGCCCCAGCAGCAAGTGTGGCACCAGGGAAGTTTGAACCACCTGCTCCTGCAGTTCCCTGCGCTTTCCGGACTTGTCCAGACCTGACCTCATAGTTGCTGTTTAACAACGGAATGCCAGCATGTGTGTCCAGTTTTATGAGGTGGGTCAGATAACCTTCAGTTCTGGTTGCAGGGGTCCCTTGTGCCCCTCAGTCAGCCACTCTGTTCACTCTGTTCCTACCATGTCCAATGTGAGCCAGGAGCTGCTTTTCAAATGCAAAAGTGTCACTGGCACAAGCCGCTTCCCTGGTTTAATACAAACCCTGAGGCCTGTAGCACCACGAGTCTTCTATTGGAGCTCGCTCTCTGCCCTGGCCTCTGCTCACTCCTGATGCTCATGTGACCAGGCAGCCTCCTCTGCAGCCTGCACCTGCTTCGGGCCCCCTCCTCCCCAAGACTCTGCAAAGTCCCAACCTCACAGAGATCATAGAAAGTGGGGTAAACATTGCGCACTGTCTCAGTCACTGATTCACTGCTGTGGAGAAACACCATGACCCAGGCAACTTATAAAGGAAAGCATTGAACTGGCTACCGTTTCAGAGGGTCAGTCTGTAATCATCACGGCGGAAAGCATGGCAGCGGGCAGGCAGGCATGGTGCTGGAGAGGAAGTGAAGAGATTCCATCTTACACCTCCACGGCAGAGAGCGAGCCGGGCTGGGTCTGGTCTAGGCTTTTGAACCCCCAAAGACCATGCACCCCCAGTGGCGCACCCCCAGCGGCACACCCCCTGCGACAAAGCCACTCCTCCCCAATCCTTCCCAAACTGTTCAGCTGGGAGCCAGACACTCAAATATCTGCGCTGCCACAGGGATCAAAGGTGTGCACACAGGGCCTCGGTTCCTTTCCTGATGCTATGATGAAATATTCGGACAAAAGCAGCTTGAGGAAGGGAGGGTGACTTGCTGTGCAGTTTGAGGGTTCCGTCGTCACTGCTGGGAAATGAAGGCAGATGGTCATAATGTATTCATAAGAAGCAGAAAGTCACAGTCTTAGGGTTCCACTGCTGTGAAGAGACACCGTGACCAAGGCAACACTTAGAAAGGAAAATTTAATCGGGTCTGGCTTACAGTTTCAGAGTTTTAGGGTAGGCAGGCTTTTTTGTTTGTTTTGTTTTTGTTCCTATTTGCCACCCTTCTCCACCCCAATCCCTTCCAGCCTCCCAACAGTAGGGTCGAGAAAGAAGGTTAGGGAAGAAAGGGGGCGTAGATCTCTTTAGACTACTTCCTGCTGAATAGAGGCCATGGGTTCTCGATGGCAAGTTTGACCTTCACCATCTGGATACTCAATCTCTTCTTCTCATCTCTTTGTGTGAAACTACTTGACAGACTGCAACCAGTCAACAGCAGCAACAACCACAGAACCGCAGAGGGAGCAGCCGCCTCTCTTCTAAGCTCCCTCAGCCCCTTCCGGGGCTCTGGCATTTATCTGAAAAGTTCCCAGAATTCCAAACATCACACGCTGGCAGAAACTATCTTCAGCTGGCAAAAACACGTGAGAGCAGGAGGCCAATCACAGCCACCGCTGTGAAGCAGCCCACACCCACACCTGGGATTCAAACAAAAACATGCCCACACGACATAACAAAATCCTCCCTCCAATCCTCTCTCCCGTTTAGTCCGTTACCATCGTGGTGCACGCAGGCAGGCACGGTGCTGGAGATCTTGATCCACAGGCATTGTGTGCCACACTGGGCGCAGCTTGAGCATGGGAGACCTCAACGCTTCCTCCAATAAGGGCACACCTCCTACTGGGGCCACTCCTTATGGGCTAAGCATTCAAACACATGAGTCCACCGGGACCGTTCCTATCCAATCCTAACCACAGTAATGAATGCTTATACTTGATTCACTTTCTCTTTTTCCTCCTTTCGTGTGTGTGTGGGGGGGGGCAGGGGTCTGGAGAGCCAAGGCAGATGTCAAATGTCCACCTCATTCATTTTGAGACAGGGCCTCTCAATGAACCCCACAGGTCCCCAGCATTGCTAACCTCAGCACCCCCTTTCTCATTCAAAGGCTGAAATTCCAAGTGAGCCGCCACGCCCTCCTGTCATTTAGGTGGGTGCAGGGGATTGACCCTGGTCTTCTTGCTTTTGTAGCACGCGCCTAACCACTGAGCCATCTCCCCAGCCCCTTGCTACCTCCTTTTCATTCAGTCCAGGACCCGAGCCCTCGGGAATGGCGCCACTCACATGTAGGCTGGTCTTCCCATTTTGTTTAGCCTAATCTAGTACTCCCTCACAGGTGTGCCCGGAGGCCTTTCTTCCCGGTGAAGCCTGAGAACTTGGCAGTGGAATCCATCACACACCAGCCTAGGAGTTTTGCTGACTAGTGGCGGTAAATTTCCGTTCTGGGACCACAGCAGCAGCTGGAAAATCACCCGACCTCCATCCCACCTGGGGGCATCTGTAGAGTTCTGAGTCACCAGGGACTGTTACCAGTTTGGAGCCAGGAGTTTTCTCTACTTCAAGGAGGTTGGGGGTGGGGCATGAAGGCCTTCCTCCCAGGACTCATCTCCTGAGCTGAGACACTGGAATTTATTGTCAGCTCACCCAGGTCAAGCCACACTAAGTCCCAAATCCACACAAGCCCAGGCCCACATCAACTAATTTGGCCCTGTTTAACCTCCAAGTTTGTCTTCCTTAGCCTAACACCCCCAGACTACCACTCAGGGCTTGGCAGCTTCCGAAGGCTTTGGCCACGCCTTGAACGTGTGCGTGCTCCTCTTCCTGGACTTCACCAGGGCCTTGCTCTTGTTAGAGGAGAGAGCCCCGGGAGACAAAGGTGATGTGCCTGCCTCCTGGGGAACTCAGTGCCCCTGTGGATGCAATTACGCCAAGCAGAGTCATTGCATGATTTTTAAGCAACGAAAGACTCATTTTCTGGAACTCAGAGCGGAACTGCCGGCCTCAGCGGGAAGCTACAAGGGATACAAAGTTCTAGCCAAATGGCCCCATCTCGTGTCTCTCCCATTCTGTTTTGTTTATTTGTTGTATGTATATGTGTGTGTGCATGCTTTTGCACATGTGTGCGGGCACCCTAGGGACTAGAAAAGGCCATTGAATTCCCTGGCGCTGGAGTTATACAGGAAGCTGTGAGTCTTCCATATGTATGGGTGAGGGGACTTGAACTCTGGGCTCCTGCAAGAACAGTAAGTGCTCTTAACTGATAAGCCATCTTTCCAAGTACTTGCAAGCCTGGTGTGGTGGTGCACACCTTTAATCCCAGCATTCGGGAGGCAGAGGCAGGCAGATCTCTGAGTTCGAGGCCAGCCTGGTCCACAGAGTGAGTTCCAGGACAGCCATGGCCACACAGAGAAGCCCTGTCTCAAAACAAAAGTATTTGTTTCGTGTGTGTGTGTGCATCTGTGTCTACATGTCTGTATGTCTATGTGTTTGTATCTGTATGCCATGTGTGTCTGCTTGCAGAGGACAGAAGAGGATGTTGGAGTTATGAGCCACCTGAGGTACATATGGGGAACCAAGGATCATCCCAAATAGCAGCCAGCATTCCTAACCACTGAGCCATTTCTCCAGCCCTCCTCTGCATCACCACTCCTTCTTAGCACTCATCTTTCTCTTAGTGTGAAAAGTTTGGGAGGGGGGAGCTGGAGAGATAACTCAGAAGTTAAGAGCACTGTCTGCTCTTCCAGAGGTCCTGAGTTCAATTCTCAGCACTGACACGGTGGCTCACAACCATGTAGAATGTGATCTGATGCCCTCTTCTGGTGTGCGGGTGTACATGCAGATAGAGCGCTGTATACATAAAATAAGTAAATCTTTGAAAAAAAAGATTTACTTCTCACCATCCCACTGACACGAGTCCGCAGGCACACCTGCCCTGTGGCCCACAGAGTGAAGACTCTCCAGAGCAGCCACGGCCAGTCTCGGTCACTATTTTGATCAGTGTTGGCACCATGGCTACTAAATACTGCAGCCAGTTGATCTGCGGCCATCTTAACCGGTCACCTCATGCCACCTCTGGTCAAACAGTGAATAACGGCAACACCACAGCATGCCACAGACTACCATTGTCCGTCAGCCCCTGACAAGGATGTCACTGGAGCATTAGTCAAGATGTGGGGGCAGCCTGACCCCGAACACGCCACAGGGGCTCTGCTGGCAGCCAGTCAGGCCCCGGGTGGGGACAAAGGTCACAGTCTCTCACTCTCTCTCTCTCTCTCTCTCATTTTTAATTTTTGTTTGGTTTTTCTGGTTTTTGAGGCAAGGTTCCCCTGTGTAACAGCCCTAGGTGTCCTGGACTCACTCTCTGTACACCAGGCTGGCCTCGAACTCACAGAGATGCGCCTGCCTCTGCCCCTCCAGCGCTGGGATTAAAGGGGTGCGCCACCACTCCTGGCCTCAAAGATCACATTCTCAGTAGGTCAAAAATGGTTTGAGGAAGAGGTCCCTCCAGACTAAAGAGACAAAGAAAGTGCTACAACGCAGGAGAGCTGTAGGTTTGGGAAAGATCAGCTTCTGGGACTCAGCACAGCATGTGAGCCCATTTTACAGACAAAACAAAGTAAGAATGCTGCCCCATGCTTTCTGGCCAACAGGCCCAGAGCACCTGCTGTGTGTACAGGTACATGTCCACATGTCTGTGTGTGCGCACATGCATTGGTACTGAGGTAAGGCCTCTCCTGGAAGAGCCAGAAGGCAGCCTCGTTTCCATGCCTACGACAGGCCGCTGTGCATCCTCGCTTGCAGCGAGGCCAGATGAGCCTGCAGAGACGTCAGTGGAGGCTTCTTCATCAGAGGCCCTGCTGTCCCCCTCACCACTGTGACAAAATGGGAAAGACCAGCCCCGCCTGAGGCCTCACAAGGTTCTGTCGATCACGGTGCCCAGGGTGGGCTGGGCTGGCGTGGGGAGCAGGGTAGCCATGACAGGAAGGAGAGAGAGAAGCGAGGCCTTTGTCCTGTTTCCCCCTTTCTGCCAGTGGGATGGGATTCGGGCTGGGTCTTCCCCCTAGCTGACTCTCTTTCTGGACACACCTCACAGACACACCCAGAAGTGTACTTCCCAGATCTCTTAGGTGCTTCTCCAGGTTGGCAGTCAAAATCGTGGGCTGCAGAGGTGCTGGCTTAGTAGAGCACTTGCCACACCGCACCACACAAAAACCAGGCTGGAAAATGCTGTCTCTAGCCAAGCAACCAAATAACTGCTGATGCTACCAGAGGGGGAAACACGGGGCTTCCGGCTGTCTCTGCCAGGAAGTGTGTTTTTAAAATGCACATGGTCGCTCACATATGCCATCTTAGAATTTATTTAATTTTTTTTCCTGGACTTGTAAATTCTTACCTGCTGTGACTGTAATGTCCTGTGTCTCATGGAAGGAAATGAGAATGTTCCTGGGGGTGATTGTTATTCTAAATCTCAAGAGCACCAGCAAGCTGAACTTGTTTGTTTGAATTGTTTCAGACAGGGTTTGTTGTTGGGTTTTTTGTTCAGGGTTTTGTTTTTTGGGTTCGTTTGGTTGGTTGATGTTCTTTTTAAATGATAGGGTCTCTCTGTGTAGCCCTTGCTGTCCTGGAATTCACTCTGTAGACCAGACTGGCCTTGAATTCAGAGATCCACCTGCCGCTGCCTCCCAAGTGCTGGGATTAAAGGGGTGTACCACCATGGCCCAGCAAGACTCCATCTCAGGAACCAGTAAACTGTTAACCATACAAAGAGGAGAACAAGAAGCGTGGGCGACCGTAAAGGAACAGATGGCTACCATTTAAATTCACTAAAAATCAAGGAACTCCAGAAAGAGAGTGAAGAGGCCAGCCCTGCAAAGAGAGAGTGCCTGACCACACCACGTGGGGAGAGGTGTCCTCAGCGGTCCACCTCACGCCGCTAAAACAAAATTATAAAGAAAAGAGAATAATTCACAATTTGAGGAACTGAATTTGTCTAGAGGAGAGAGTTTTTTTCTCTCCCTAACTTTTTTCCTTTTATTTATTCCTAATGTGTCGTGGTATGGTATGTGTGTGTGTTGTATGCATGTGTGTGGTGTGTTTATGGTGTGTTTTTTCTTTTTCTTTTTTTGAAGATTTATTTATTTATTTATTGTATATGAGTACTCTATCTGCATGTATCTGCATGTACAACTGCATCCCAGAAGAGGACACCAGATCTCATTATAGATGGTTGTGAGCCACCATGTGGTCACTGGACATTGAACTCAGGAGGGAAGACCAGCCAGTGCTCTTAACCACTGAGCCATCTCTCCAGCCCATTTATGGTATTTGTCTGTAGTGTGGTGTGTGGTGTGTGTGACATGTGACATACATACATATATATGTATATGGTGTGTGTGTGTGGTATGGTCTATGTGTGGTGTGTGTATGTCTGTGTGTGGTGTGGTGTATGTGTGTGTGTGTTAATGTGGTGTGTATGTGTGTTAGTGTGGTGTGTGTGTGTGTGTTAGTGCAGTGTGTATGTGTATGGTGTGGTGTATGTGTGTGTGTTAGTGTGGTGTGTATGTGTGTGTATGTGTGTGCGATGTGGTCTATGTGTGGTGTGTGTGTATGTCTGTGTGTGGCGTGGTGTATATGTGTGTGTGTTAGTGTGGTGTGTATGTGTGTTAGTGTGGTGTGTGTTAGTGTGGTGTATGTGTGTGTGTGTTAGTGCGGTGTGTATGTGTGTGTGTGGTGTGTGTGTATGTCTCTGTGTGTGGTGTGGTGTGTGTGTGTGTGTTAGTGTGGTGTGTGTGTATGTGTGTGTGTGTGGTGTGTGTGTGTGTGTTAGTGTGGTGTGTATGTGTAGGCCAGAAGACAACTTGGTGAGGGAACTCTCCCATCCACCTTTACATAGGTTCCAGGGATCAAGGTCCCATCATCCATGTGACTTAGGCACTTAGCCAGCTAGCTGCCCACCCAACCCCGCTCCCCCTTTTGAAACAGGGTCTCATGTAGCCCAAGCTGGCCTCAAACTTGGTATGTACAGGAGGCTGGCCTTGAACTCCTGATCCTCCTCCTCCCTCCACCTCTGATACATACAAGCTGGTGTGTCTTAGCCCAACTGATTGCTGGAAAGGCATTTTCTAGTAAAGTGGTATGCCATTGATTTATTGTGTGTGACCCAGGACACTAACCAGAAAAATGTCCTAGTGTACCTGGGAACATATACAAAGACACTCAGAGCCTGGCTAGCTGTTGCATGCATTGAATCCCAGCACTCACGGTGCAGAACAGGCTGATGTCTATGGGTTGGAAGCCAGTCTCATCTACATAGTGAGTTCTAGGATAGCATAATGAGATCTATCCCCCACCCCGCCAAAAAAAGGAAAAAGAATTTAAGAATAGAAGTGCACCAGAAACAACTCAAAAGCCTATCAAGGAGCAGGAGAAATGGATCAGTGGGAAAGGCACTTGCTGACAAGCCTGAGACCCTTGAAAAGGCTGATTTCCTCAAGCTCTCTGTCTGTCTGTCTGTCTGTCTGTCTGTCTGTCTGTCTGTTTGTCTGTCTGTCTCTGTGTGTGTGTGTATGACTGTGTGTGTGCACGTGCATGCATGCCACACGCACCTGCTCACAGGGTCCAGAAGAGGCTGTTGTGAGCTGTCAGACACGGTGCTGGGAGCTGAACTCATGTCCTCCGCAAGCGCAGAACAAGCTCCTAACTGCAGGAGGATGCTCCTGTACACCGTGTTCACAAATGCTGATTTCTGCACCCAGAGACCCAGGTCCAACACTGGCATTATTACTAAGAGGCATCTCCTGTCTTGGTATGTTGTAAACATTGTTCTCCATCACCTTCTGATTGATTAATAAAGAGCTGAACAGCCAATAACTGAGCAGGACAGGGTAAGGCGGGACTTCCAATCCCAGTGAAGACACTCAGGTGGGGACCAGAGAAGGCTTCGCCAAGTGGACATGGATGAAGGGGCAGCCAAGGCAAGACTAAGACGGCAGGCAACGGGAAGTGAACGTAAAGCAAGAGAGCAAAGCCCAAAACATAGCTATCGCATACAAGAATGATTCCCTTTAGAGGAACCGCGTCACAGGGACCTGCATGCGGCCGGCAGTCTGCCCTGCCTTTGCTGGGTGGTGAATCCAGGACAGGTGTTTGTTTCATAACTACACATTACACCTTAAGTCTTATGTCTTGTGCGCCTTTCTTACGTCACAGCCACATTTTAAAAATCTTTCTGGACTGCCTGCTCTGTAGCCCTGGTCTCAAACTCCTGCCTCAACCTCGTGAGTGCTGGGATTACGGGTGTGCACCGCAGTGACCTCACATTCACTTCGTCTTTTGCATTAGCTTCTTTCCCGTGGCTGTGCTAAAACACCATGATGCAAAGCAATTATGGGGGTGGGGAGTTTGTTTGACTATGGTTCTGTAGAGATAAGAGTCCACCGAGGTGGAGAGGTATGGTAGCAAGCGTAGGGGATGGCGTCAGGAGCAGGAAGCTGCTTTGAAAACATGCTCAATGGTGCACCGGAACTAGAGGAGACTATAAATACTGAGAGCCCGCCCCCCAGTGACCTACTTCCTCCAGTAAGGTCCCATTTCCTGAAGGTTTCTCAACCTTCTCAAGTAACTGAGAACCAAGTGAGAACCAAGAGACATTTCTCATTCAGATCACAAACTCTTTTTCTGATCATTCCCTTAAAGAGACAGGACCAGACTCTTAATCAATGTTGCAGATTCCCTCCCCCACACTGAAGAATGCTGTATTTTTAAAAAGATTCGTTTATTTATGTAGACAGTATTCTGCCTGCACGTGTGCCTGCAGGACAGAAGGAGGCACCAGATCTCATTATAGATGGTTGTGAGCCACCATGTGGTTGCTGGGAATTGAACTCAGGACCTCTGGAAGAGCAGCCAGTGCTCTTAACCTCTGAGCTATCTCTCCAGCTCCACCCCCAATGTAGAACTAAAGGTAGAACCCCAATGTAGAACAAAAGTTAGTTCTACATTGCAGCCAAGGCCAGCCTGGAACTTACTATATAGCCCAGGCTGGCCTCCATCTCAGGACAATCTTCCAACTTTAGCCTCCTGAGTGCTGGAATTTGGGGCATACATTACTATGTAGTGATCATATTCTTTACTTATATAAACCAGTGCGATCTCAGCACTCAGAAGTAGAGGCAGAAGGTTTCCAAGGTCAAGCCTATCCTGGGCTTCATAGCAAGACCTGTCCTAATAATAACAATAACAGACACTTGGTTAACATTCACTGTCTTCCTGAGTACTGTGAACCACCAGCAAAACGATTTAACCCAGAGATGGCGGTTGGTGGGGACTGCAGTTTGCATCTGGCTGGTTGGAAGTGGATATGATAATCTACCGATTGGCACCAGCGGAAAGGCAACTCATCAGGCCAAGCCCCGAACCTGTGGGATGTTACAACACCTGCAGGCAGGTCGAATCAGAACTGGGCTGAATCAAAGGATAGGCCGCTAGAGTCTGAAATGGCAGACCTTTCTTGCTTTGCATTGTTAACATAGGACAGCAGGGGCTACGACTGTGGCTCAAGGTAACAGCTCTTGTTGCTCCAGCAGAGGACCTAGGTCAGGTTCCCAGCCAATGTGGTGGCTCAGAGCCATCTGAAACTCCAGTCCCAGGAGATCTGACGCCCTCTTCTGGTGACTGAGGGTATTAGAGACACGGTGGATATACATATGCAGACAAACACTCAATACACATTTAAAAAATTAAAATGTACCGCTTTAGGCAGTGCACGGTGGCGCACGCTTGTAATTCCAGCACACAGGAGGCAGAGGCAGGCGGATCCCTGTCAGCCTGATGCTAGTCTGGTCTACAGAGCTGTAGAGGGCAAGGGGTCCTTGTGCACACAGATAAGCACCAGGGAAACCAGGAAGGTTAACCTCATAGACTTGTCTCTTCCAGGAAAGGAGATGTTACCCACCTAGATTGCTGGGAAAGCAGTTTACAACCCAATGATCTTTTGCTATCTGGAGGACCAGGTTTCATCCAAACCCCCAAGAATTATTACATTTGTTTAGCCCAGACTTTCCTCCCACCCCCTTAGACCCCAAGCATTGCTTCTCTGTCCATAAAACCATTCTTATGAGTAATTTTATTTTCAAGACAGTGTTTCTCTGTGTAGCCTTGGCTGTCCTGGAACTCACTTTGTAGACCAGGTTGGCTTCAAACTCACAGCGATCTGCCTGCCTCTGCCTCCCCGAGTGCTGGGGTCACAGGCGTGTGTCACGGCGCCTGGCTGGTCCTTATGAGTGATGTTACTTGTACTCTACGACGGCCTAAGTGACTCTGTGTCATCATAGCCAGGTTGATCCTGGCTCCCACAGGCCTTGTGTTTACATCAGGCATTCTCCCTAGACCCTATCTTGAGTACTGTTTCCTAGTCAACAGAACCATTCTTTGTAAAGAAGCCATATGTAGTTTGTAAAGAGTTTCCACGTAAACATGTATTAAGCTTTGTTGTACGCATGGGACTGAGTTAATTGGCATCAGAAAACTCTTCTCCAAAATTACGCCATGCTTAAACATGGCTAAAATAAACTGCCTGGTATCAGACTCCATAAATCTGAACCAGTGAACTAAGGCGGAGCTGAGCTGAAGTTGAGCTGCATTCTTGTCTCTGATCATTTTGCTGCCAGCTGTGATACGGGCAGGGACCCTCACACACAGTGAGTTCAAGGCCAGCCAGGGGATGTAGATCTATGTACAGCCAGGGGATACATAGATACATATTTTGTATCTCAAAAATACAAAACCAAATTAAAACAAAACAAAAAAATCAAAACACAGGACAGACAAGGTCCAGGCACTGTCTGCATCTCTTCTTTTAGAGTCTGTATCTTCCTGCAACCAGAAGGAACCTCCCTGAGGCTGAGACATCGTTTTCAATTACAACAAAGAAATGAAGGTAGCGGTACCACAGAGATCTGATTTTTATAATTTTTTACTTATTTATTTGAGACAAAGTCTTACTACATAGCTTTGGCTGGCCTAGAACTTGATATGTAGACCAGGCTGGCTTTGGATTCACAGAGATCCTCTGCCTCTGCCCTCTGCCCTGCCCCTGCAGTCCTGAGACTAAAGGTATGGGCTACCACACCCAGCTTAATTTATTTTTTAGAGACAGGTTCTCACATAACTTAGGCTTGCTCTTAACTCCCTGTGTAGGCGAGAAGGACCTTGGACTTCTGATCCTCCTGCCTTCATCTCCCAAGTTCTGGGATTCCAGGAATCCATCACCACACTCAGCTTTATGAGATCCTAAGGATCAAATCCGGTGCTTCCAGACCCACCAGGCAGGCACTCCACAAGCTGAACAATAGCCCCAGCCCGCGCCTAGCTCGCTGGGAACCTCTGGTCCAAGACTGTGCTTTAGCAAGCGCTCAAGCGAGGCAAGCCCTCTTTCCTACACAGTCCCGCCCATCTAGAGAAGGAACGACAGTACCAGCGGCTGGCATTCTCCTCTTTCGCTTCCTGCCAGGCACTGCCCTGGGCAAGAGCAAAATGCTGCGGGGCTGCCTGGAGCCTGGCCCAGGCCCCTCTCCTTTCCCACATGAAACAGCCCCACACTGCCCTGGCTGCGTCCCTGGAGGCCTCCTTCTTGCTCACACTCGGGAGACAGGCTGCAGGAGCATAGCAACTGCAAGGCCGCCTGCTTGCGGGGCCCATCTGTTCACAGGCTGTGGGGAGGCGCAGAGCTGTCTGAGAAACGACCTCGAAGGCTCATCCTGGGTTGCTTGGCAACTAGCAAGCAGAGACAAGCGGTTTCCTGTCCCTCAAGGCGGGCAGCGCCTGAACTCGGCTTTCCTCGGGATGGGGGCGGTAAGGGCAGGGTGGGATGAAAAGCCCAAGGCCACCTGCATAGCTGACACTTCAGTTGCTTGGCATCGCACGTACAGCGCTCCCGTACTCCAGCACGCCAGCTCATTCACCCAAGAGCACGGGGACACTTTTCCATGAAGACCTGGCCTCACGCAGAGATCTGATGCCAGTTAGCACTTCTGCCTCTGAGTTCCAGAAGGCCCGGGGAGGTGCGGCTGGTGCCTGCTGAGCTGTGCGTGTGCGCCTGCGTCAGTTCTTCAGTCTGGGTAAACCAGGCCTGGAGAGCAGGGTCCACCGTGCAAGGTGGAGGAGGGGTAGCTGGGGGCCGCGGTGTGTGTGTGGGGGGGGGGGGACTCCAGTGAGTCTGTCAGCGGCTCTCCTGAGCCTCCTCCCTCATCCCTGTACCTTCTTGCCGCAGAGCCTGCCAGGCACTCGTGACTTTGTTCCCAGGTCGAACAGTACCCTGTTTTTACACAGTCCCTCCTGGGCCCACCAACGGACAGAGGCTGATGGGTGGGTGTGGTGGCTCACACACATCTCTAAGAACTTGGGAGGTCAAAGGTAGTCAAGTGTCAAAGGCCAACCTGAGTTTTATGAGACCCTGCCTCAATCTGTCTTTTTTTGAGAAATACTAGTCGAACGTATCAGAGATGAGGAAACCTGGGTCCAAATCCAGGTTCAGCTAGGAATGAGGGAAACCTGAAGTAACAGAGACCTAAAGGAGATTAAAATGCACATCTCCATGTAAAGGTCTAGGAACAGAGGCTGGGTTTGGTGGCACAAGACTTTAACTCCAGCATTGGTGAGGCAGAGGCAGGCCAGTCTCTGTGAGATTAGGGCTAGCCTGATCTACACAGGGAGCCCCTATCTCAAAAAGCAAAACCGGAATTCAGTCAAGGAAGATAAGGGACCTCCTGTCTCGTTCCTGAATGGTCCATGTTTGCCTTCTGCCATGTGTTGCCCCTTCCGCCCCAGAATCTCGGCTCCATTTAACCCAGCAGGAAAGAAAGGAGAGGAGAAAACCAAAGTCTTCTGCTTCCGCTTTGGCTTATCCTCCATCTGCCAAAGCCTAGTCACTTCAGCCGGATCTGCTGCAAGGGAGGAGTGATATGGTGTACATGCGCGCGTGCGTGCGTGAGTGTGTGTGCGCTGTGTGTATGTGGGTGTGTCCTGTGTGTATGGTGCATGTGTGATGTGTGTGGTGTGTTTGTGGTTCCTGGTGTGTTTATGTGGTCTGTGTGTAACATGCATGGTCGTGTGTGTGTGATATGCATATTACAATTTGCAGATGATGATTTCCAGCACAGAAAGCATTCAAAGTACTGAAACAGAGAAAGGGAAAAGGTGGGAACCAGAGAAATCTTCCGCATCAGATGCAGAGAGAGCATGGGGCCCTGAGTTCTGTTCTTCCACGGACCCGACTCCACAGGGTGGGACAGGACAGCCGCAAGTTCAAGGCCAGCCTTGGCTACATCTAGAAACCCTGACGTAAAAGAACAGAAGGAGGCAAGGGGACGACTTGGTCAATAGTGTTTACTTGTACAAGCTTGAAGACCTGAATTTGGATCCCAGAACCCAATAAAAAGCAGGGCATGCCTATAACCCCAACGTAGAGGACTGGGGGAGTCTGATTGGCAGTTAGCTTCTCCAAACCAGTGAGCTCCAGGTTCACTGAGAGACTGTCTAAAAAATAAAGTGAAGCCAAGCGTGGTGGCGCATGCCTTTAATCCCAGCACTGGGGGAGGCAGAGACAGGCGGATCTCTGTGAGTTTGAGGCCAGCCTGGTCTACAAAGGAAGTCCAGGACAGCCAGGGATACACAGAGAAACCCTGTCTGAAAACAAAACAAAAGTTAAAAAGAGAAGCATTAAAGTGTAAGCTGAGACGCGAGCTTCCAGCTGGCCTCTGCAGCCAGCGCGTGGGGGCCGAGGACGCCGAAACTCATGCCAGCTTTGAGAACTGCACCTCCCACTGGCACCGCTAACAGAGTGGACACTGGATGCCAGTGCCCAGAAAGACCAAACTCTGCTCCTAGTACCGTCAATCAATGACAAAAGCCGTTTTTAAACAGCAAATGGAACAAGGTGACTACAGAAAATGAAAAATTCAGAATAAAAAAGAAAAAAAAAAAATAAGCCAGGCGGTGGTGGCGCACACCTTTAGTTGCAGCCCTCAGGAAGCAGAGACTTTCTGAGTTCAAGACCAGCCTGGTCTACAGAGCGAGTTCCAGGTCAGCCAGGGCTACACAGTGAAACCCTGTCTCAAAAACAAGACAAAACAAAACAAAAGAAAGAAAAAGTGCCCAGCCGACCAGGCCCAAAGCAGGAACCTCGCTTGTGCAGTCAGGTTTCCTTCCCATCATCACCAAAACAGCCGTCTTTCCAGTCTTGGAAGGATCCTTGCAGTGACTTGGTGCGGTTTGTTCTTTCCCCAGAAGGGACAGGGCTTCATGGCCGTCCCACTCCATCAGCATCTGCCCCTGATTCACCTTGGTCCCTGCTGAAGAGAGTAATGCTGAGCTCCTGGGGAAGCTGGCCGGCCACTGGGGAGCTGTGTCCACCAAGCCTGTCCGCACTAATGACAGCCATGCTACCAGGCCTCGCCTAAAACCCTTCGACGCCTTCCCACCGTGCCTAGGAAAAATCTGAGGTCTCCTGCCATGCTGTGCCCCCCACACCGGGGTCCAAGCCTGGCCTCTGCAGAGCAGCTGCTTGCTGTCTCTCGGCAAGAAGCTTCAACTGGATTCCAAGGGAAAGAGCTCTCTCTCTCTTGCTCTCTTTCTTTCTCCTCATGTTTCCTTTCTTCTCCGTTTTCTCTGTCATTCTGTTCATCACTATCAGGGCACTGAAGTTCTGGGTTGTTTTGTTTTCTTTGAGAGACTCTGCCCACGCTTGGGTATGTCTTGTTCTTTTAATCAGTCCTTGTACTTAACATCTATCCGTCCTGGACATGGTAGCCCACACCTTTAGACCCAGCACATGAGAGGCAGAGGCGTCCAATCTCTGTGAGTTTGAAGCCAGCCTGGTCTATATAGTGAGTTCCAAGACAGCCAGGGCTACAAAGTGAGACTCTGTCTCAAAACAAAACCAACCAATCTTTCAACAAACTAAGACCTGCTTCATATGGACTTGTCCTGAAATTCTTTTCTTTGGCAAAGCCAAGAGGAACCCAGCTTTATGTGGCTGAGGCTCTTAAAAGAAAGGGAATGTCTCTGGCAGCCGTGGGAGGCAGCTCTGTGCTGTGCTGTGAGCTGTGGTGAAGGCCGAGGAGGGGACTGCAGTGCAGTTTCTAATGAGGTTACCTTTGACCTCCTCCGGTTCTGGGAAAGTAGCTATTCTGTGATACTACCAAGGACTGGGGGGGGGGGGGGGCGGGCAGGCTGGACCATCTTTGTGTGTGTGGGAGGGAGGAGTTTCGAGACAAACTTTCTCTGTGTAGCCTTCCTGGACTTACCTCAAACTCACAGAGAGATCCACCTGCCTCCTCTGCCCCCTGGGTGCTGGGATTTACAGGCGTGTACCCAGTTCTCACAGAGCAGTGCAGAGAGGATCTTTGTTAACTAGGACCACAGTTCTCTCCTGAGGGGAGTCCTGCTTCTCAAAGGTCCTTCTGTTCTGAGGCCTTGTTGGTCTTGGCAGCCTAGCCAGGAAGTATCAGAAGAGAGGGAAGCTGAGGCAGGCTCAGGGCTGCTGTCTCCTGTGAGAGCTGGGAGGCCTAGGGCTATGCTGGCAGGCAGGACTGTGAAGACGTGAGGCAGGCCTGATGGTCCCTCGGGCTCTGCGCGGATGGAGTGGGATGGCCTGGGTACCCAGGGATGGTCCTGTGCAACCGTGGGCTGAACAGCTGTTCGGCTTCCTAGGGACCAGGAATTTCCAGTGAGAGTCTGCTCTTCATGGCTTCCTGGAAGAAGAAATGCTACATGGTACAAATGAGTCCATTCCAAGGCCGAGAACCATGGCAACAGCCAAAGAAGCGGGAGTCGGCATCGCAAACCTGAGCGAAGAGGAGCGTGAGGCTGTAACCTCAGCGCGCTGGCAGGCTGCAGCTAACCCTTGGTTCCCCTCGTATCAGAAGGACAGGCGCTTGTCTCTGACGCCTGCCTAAAGCAGGGCTGTTTTCTTCAAGTGAGGGGACTACAAGGCACCTACCCGGGGGCAGACAACCAGTCTGCAGAAGCAAGAGTCAGTGGGGGCTCTTGGGAAGGATTCTCGACCCTAGTGAAAAGAAACTTTTGTTTGTTTGTTTATGTTTTTCAAGACAGGGTTTCTCTGTGTAGCCCTGGCTGTCTTGGAACTCGAGCTGTAGACCAGGCTGGCCTCAAACTCAGCTGACGAAAAGAAACATTTTAAGGCGGGGGGGCCTCGCCCCAGCCTTCCCTTTCTGGGAGACTGCCTGGGAACACAGCTGAGCAGTTCAAGCAGGAGGCTCCCCAGCCAGACTCCGGGTCAAACGGCGGCGCCTCTGCCTTTTCTGGCAGAACACAGATGAAACGGCTGCCCAGTTCCGGTGTGGTTTCCTCAGGGTCGCTGTTAGAGTTTGGTCATTTGGGGAGGTGGTATCAGGGGTACAGCTCAGGGGTACAACACCTTTGTCCACCAGACCCCAAGTTCTAGAAGGAAAAAGGAGAGGTCAGGTGGGGAGAAGGGGAAAGCCCAAGCAGGGGAAGGAGGAGAGAGCATCTGGAGACAGCCTTCCTCAAGACCTCTGAAGAGAGTGAAATCCCCTCACTATGCAACTTGCAACCTAAAGGGTCCTAGCTAATTCGTATATATTTCATTTCCATTATTGTTCTATACTAGAAAGGGTTAATTTCACGTACCCTTCTGTATCACAGTCCATCATCGGCACCATCAAAAGATGCCTTAGTTAGGATTTCTATTGCTGAAACACCGCATCCAAAAGCAAGCTGGGGAAGAAGAAAGGGCATTATTTCATCGTACAAACTGTAAGTGCATCACTGAGAGGAGCCCAGGCAAGGATGCAGGGCAGGAGCCTGGAGGCAGGAGCTGAGGCAGAGGCCGTGGAGGGACACTGCTTCCTGGCCTGCTCCTTGTGGCTTGCTCAGCCCGCTTTCTTATCGCACCCAGGACCAGCAGGGTCACTACTCACTGTGGGCCGTTTTCAATCAAGAAAATGCATCCCAGGCATGCCCACAGGCCAACCAAGTGGGGACATTTCTCAATTAACGTTCCCTCTTCCCACACCACTCTAGCCTGTGTCAGGCTGACGCGGCAACTAGCCATCACTCCATGGGATGCTCATCTTTATTAATGAGAAGCCTTGCCCCAGAGGCGGTCACGGCACTGACTATAATGGCTATTCTCAAATAGTCATGCCTGCCTTCTGGTTTCCTGTCTGTGTTTCTAACACTCTGTGTGCTCATGTGAGCGCAACTGTCTTGCTTCTGTGTTCTTTAACCACATGTGTCGAGCTAGCTGGCCTGGACACTTCCAGTAAGTAATTCTCCTACCTTTGCCTCCCATCTCACCTTAGGGTTACACACGAGACCCTGACTTAAGAAATCGAAAGAAATAAAAATCAAAGTAGATAATAAAGGCAGCAAAAAAGGGGGGTTCATCAGTGAATATATTTACTAGGCAGTAACTTGGCCTCAGGAACCATTAGCAAGCGTAATGAATGATACAAGCGTAATGAATGACAGGTGATGGTACGTGCTGTGCTTTCACATGATGTAGCGCAGGCTTGGTTATGTCCCCGACATGTGATTCACGCCTTGTGCTACAACATTATAATGGGGATGGCATAACCAGGCAATGGGAACGCTTCGGCTCTGTTGTCAAATGATGGGACCACCATTCAAGAGATGGACGCTGGAGGATCAGAAGCTTGAGTTCATCCAAAGCTATGTTAAGAGTTCAAGGCCAGCCTGAATACAAGAGATGCCCACCCTCGGTGTGCTCTCTCTCTCTCTCTCTCTCTCTCTCTCTCTCTCTCTCTCTCTTTCTCTCTCTCACATACACACACACACACACACACACACACACACGCTGCTGGTAAACCTCCATCAGAGCACTATGCATGCCTGTAGCTTCCTCGGTCCCTGTGGCCCAAATCCAAAGCCATACAGGTGGCAACAAATTACTTTCCATTTCCTTTTGTATTAGTCAGGATTCTCTAGTGCAACAGTGGCTGTCTACCAACAGAAGGTCCAAGAATCCAATAGTTGTTTCGTCCATGAGGCTGGATGTCTTCAGTATATGCCAGCATCCCGAAGAAACAAGCTCTAATGCCAGTGGGAAAAAAAAAAGAAAACAGACTTGCCAGGGAGAATGAGAGCAAGCTGGCACAGAGAGAGCGAGCTTTCTTCTTCGGTGCCCTTTATACACAGTCGGCCAGCGGAAAGCGTGGCCCGGATTAAAGGTGGATCCTCCAAGCTCAAAAGACCCAGCTTAAAAGTGGATCTTTCCAGTTCAAATGATTTAATTAAGGAAAAATAATGCTTTAAAATTATCTACAACAGCACGCCTTTAATCCCAGAGCTCAGGGAGGCAGACGCTGGAGGATGTCTGTGAGTTCAAGGCCAGCCTGGTCTACAAAGAGAGTCCAGGACAGCCAAGGCTACACAGAGAAACCCTGTCACACACACACACAAAGTACAAAACTAGGTCAATGAGAATCCATTTATTTTTATTTATTTCATGTGTATTTTAGTTATGTTTTTTATCGTTGTGGTAATGGCTGACCAAAAGCAATTCGGAGGAAAAGGTTTGTCTTAGCTCTCAGGTGACTCCCCATCACTGAGGTAGGTCCCACAGGCTTACCTACGCTCTGACCCACCGCTTGGGAAGTTAATCCAGACAATGCATATGGCTGTTTTGTCTGCATATATGTCTGTGCACCGGAAGAGGGTATCAGTCGTTTATAACCGGAGTTTCAAGCTGTTCTGAGCTGCCAGGTGGGTGCTGGGAACCGAACCAGGTCTATCTAGAAAGTAGCCAGTGACCTTAACCACTGAGATATCTCTGCAGTCCCAGATGCTTGTACGTTTTAACACAGTTTCAAGGTGACTGTGAAGGGGTTATTCTTTGAACCACTTTTTTTGGGGGGGAGGGGGTGTTTTGAGACAGGGTTTCTCTGTATATCCCTGGATGTTCTGGAACTCACTCTGTAGACCAGGCTGGCCTTGAACTCAGAGTGCCACCTGTCTCTGCTGGGATTAAAGGCGCGCGCCACCACCTCCCAGCTTCTGAACGGTGTTTTAAGAAACTTTCAGTTGCCCAGAAGAATGCCAGAACTTTCAGGGAGGCAGAGGTGGGCCGATCGCTGTGAGTTCGAGGCCAGCCTGGTTTACAAAAGGATCCTAGGACAGCCAAGGCTACACAGAGAAACCCTGTCTCCGTGGGGGAGGGAGGCAGGAAAGAATGCTAGAACTTGAGAAGGATATTCACAGGGAAAAAAATCGAGAACGACTTGAGTGATACTCGGGGAGCCAGGAAGATTCGAGAAAGGGCCAGCGACGAAAGTGCTCTGGGGCACAATGGTGGCTCAGATCGTCTGAGAGGATGCCCTGCTCTCCGAACAGCTGCCTCAGCAGCAGCACCTGTTCCCGGACCTGCCCAGCTGTGCGCCAGCTGTCCTGAGAGTGTAGTACGTGTAGTATACATGTGTGTACGTGTGTGCTGGTGCGTTCACGCGTGTGCAGGTGCTCACGTCGGGGGGGATGCCTGGACATGTGTATGGGTGTGCACGTGGAGACCAGGAGTTGGGCTGGCTCACCAGCAAGCCCGAGGGACCCACCCGTTTCTGTCCTCCCCAGCGTGGGGCTTACGCCTGGCCTCCTTGCCTTTTAAACACAGGCCCGGGCTGTTGAAGTCAAGCCTGAAGGCAAGCGCTCTATTGCCTGAGACATGACCGCAGCCCCAGTCTGTACTGCCGAGGACTTTAGCTGAACATCAGTCCCCGTCCTTCCTAAACCTCAGCTTTTCGGTTTCTTGTGGCCCACTCTGTCATCCTCCTTTAAGACCCCTGTCACTGGGCTGTTGGGGAATTGTACCTGGTTAGCAGAGACCAGTTAGTGAGTTGATGGCTTCGCTGAATGGCTGTGGCATCCAGGTGGTAACCGGAACTCACAGCAGGACACGGGAAGTAAGGATTTGGGGAAGAGAGGGCAGGAAGAGGAGAGCCATTGGGTGTGGGCAGCTTTATCCCTCTTCAGCGTCCCCTAGCCGGAAGCAGAGGTGGATAAGATGACTCAGATGGTTCTAGAAGGCGTGAAAACACGGCACAGAAGGTCCTCCCTTATTCCTGCTGCGTTACAGGTAGCCAGGCTGGAGCACAGCTATGGGCTCTCAGTGCTCTGCTCCACAGCACAGACAGAGGAGCCACGCGTGGGGTAGCTAGCCCCCCCCCCCCATGCAGCTCAGAAGGTCTGGGATCTCTGGAATGCCTATCGCAGATAGGGGATGGGCTAAACTGTGAGGCTCAGACTTGCCTCGGAGGGACTTCAGGAACCAAGGCTAGCCACACAGACGCCACAGCTTCTCCTGCCTCGGGGAGAAGAGGGAGGGAAGCCCTCTGTGCTATGAGGGAAGGGGTCCTAAACACTCAGAAGAAATGCTGACTTCCTCCTCCTCTGCAGTGTCCTGCTTCATCCTTACAGGTGCCAAAATAAATCAACAACCCCTTTAACATTCAAGTTGCCAGGATTCCTGACATTGACGGGAAGCGTCTACATGGCCTGCAAAGATGCCACCCAATGTGGCCTTTCCAAGCAAAGAAAGAAACTAAAAAGAAAAAGAGAGAGAGAGAGAGAAATCTCATCTAGACCACTAAAGGACCCAGACCAGACCAGAGCCCAGACCAGAAGCCAAACCAGAACTTCCAGCATTTTTAAAGCACATTTTTGAAGAAATTAAATATCTCTGCAAAACACACATGGACTCTTCTGGTGGATGTCTGGGGTCGGCCTCAGAACACCTGTTAGTGTGCATTAGGTCCTGGGCTCAATCCCCAGCACTGTAAATAGAAGCAAACCATAGAGGAACCGGGTTCTGGCCCAGAGCTGGCCACCTGCCTCCATCAGGGAAGAAAGCAGGCTCCAGGCTGCGTTTTCCTTATGTGCACACTTATGGGCCAGCGCCATTCCTCCAGGGAAATGTGGGCACAGAGAATCTCATGATCCCTTGTCTCCTGACGGCCTCCTAATCCTCCTCCATAAATCTTTCTGGTTCTGTGATGTGTGTCTGAGATGTGACTGTATGTGTGTGTGTTTAGACAAGGTCTCCACATATTGCCTGGCCTGGGACTCATTATGTAGGTCAGGTTGACCACAAACTTAGAGCAATTCTCCCTCGTCAGCCTCCTGACGGCTAGGCTTTCCAGCACCTGAATGTCCTTCACTCCCTTGGTTACTATTTCCTCCAGGTCTCATGTCCTACGGCTTCTTAGTGACATCACCTCTCTCAGCCCAGAGGTTCACTTCCCAAATAACCTCACTCCTGTTTTCCTCAGGCATTCTTTTGGGAAATTCCCGAGGCTCGGCCACAGCGCGGCGGAGGCCACTGCCGCACTGCTGACACCATCGATGAGCATGGGACTCACCCTAACCCGTTCCGTTCCCATGGTGGGGGGAAGGTTTTCTCTCCGTGTGTCCCAAAGTCCAGCATTTAGGAAAGGACTAATAAGCTGGGGGACACCCCCCCCCGGGAACTAATGCCTCCTCCAGGAACACCTCATTCCACTGCTGCCCTCAGCCCCTTGTGAGTATTCCAGCATAGATCTCATACTATGATTGTGTGTGTGTGTGTGTGTGTGTGTGTGTGTGGTCTCAGAGTCCCTGAGAACACAGCCAGACACCAAGTTCTCAGCACAAAGGAGATTTATCACCCCGAGGGACAAGCAAGGGGGCGCTGCCTCTGGACTGGACAAAGGCAGCGGCAGGTATGTGTGCAGAAGTGGCTTTTAAGGGGACGAGGGGAAGTCTGCCAGGATGAGTCGGTAAGTCCTGATTGGACAGGCTGGCTGGTGTAGGCAAATAACGAAGTTTGATAGCTGGATCTTGGCGTTTAGTCTCAGGATGAGTCAGTGGCCAGATCAGGGAACAGACTGGGGGGGGGGGGGGGGGTTGAGGGGAGAACTTCAGGAATGTAATCTAACGGTTTAGCGAGGGCGGGGCAAGGGGAAAGGGCAAAACCTGCCAGCCAGTGCCATGTTTGCCACGCTTGGGCCTGTTAAAGAGCCCTTCCCGATGGCTGTCTCTATTAGTGCCACCATCCCCGGGGAGGCTGAGGGAAGGCATATCCACGCCAGCGTTCTCTGCCTGCTAAACGGAGGTAGGCGGAGCTTGACCTGCTCCTGTGGCCTGCTGGAGAGCTGGGCCGAGGCTGGGAAGCTATGGGGCTGAGACAAAGTTCAGGGACAGGCCAGGGCGGGCAGACGGTGAGACGCGAGGGACACTCCAGCCACCGTCTGACCTCAGATGTGGGGCTCGTGCCTGTAATCGCAGCATCCGGGAAGCGAGGCAGGAGGATTGCTGTGAGCTCTGGCTCACGTCGGTGAGTTGAGGACCCACGTCTGCGTGGCCGGGCGGTGGCATCTCCCACAGTCCGGGTGGCCGCGCAGGGACGGAGGAGGAGGCCGCGCGACACCTGTGAGGCAAAGTCTGCTGGTCTGGAGAGTGGGGAGAATTTTCCAGAAAGAGACGCAGGGAGGCAAGCAGAGGCGGAGCGGGTGACGCCGCGACAGGGCGCGATGCGGTCTCCTAGAAGGAGCCAGTCGGTCAACTCCCTCCCGCACAGCGCGTCCCCACAGCGCTGACTGTGCCAGCACGGGAGGCTGGGAGAAGGGCACCCCCTTCAAATGGCCTGCCCCGCTGAGAAACACCCCCGAGAGCCCGACAAAGCAAACACAAACGAAGGAACTGGGAGTAGCGGTGCGTGCTTATCATCACAACACTTGGGCCAGGAAGTCAGGAAGGGTCGTGAGTTCCAGGCCAGTCTGGGCTACATGGTGAGGCTGTCCCTAAAGCAAAAACAAAGCAAACCTGTGCTTTAGGACAGGCAAAGAGGTTTCTGGGCGCCTGTCCCACCGGAAAGGGCTGGCTATCAGCCTGGTGACTTTCAGTACTTCGACTCTCTAGGACAGAGGGTGTGTTTTAGGTTGACTGAGTCCACAGCTGTGTAGGGACAGAAGCAACATATAGAAGACAACTCATGGCATGGAGAAGAGAGACGGCTTAGCTGTTAAGAGCTGCTCTTGCAGAGGACTAGAGGGTTCCCAGCCCTCATGTTGGGCAGCTCAGACCACCTTAGCTCCGGTTTCAGGGGATCTGCTGCCCCCTTCTGGACTCCACTGACATGTCACCCATTCCTGCACACACACACACAGATACACACACAGCCACACATACAGATACACACAGACACACACACACAGACACACATACAGATACACACACACAGGCACACACACACACACACAGACACACATACAGATACACACACAGACACACACACAGACACACACATACAGGCACACACAGACACACATACACAGACACACAGACACACACACACATACAGATACACACACACAGGCACACACACACACAGACACACAGACACACACATACAGGCACACACAGACACACATACAGATACACACACACAGGCACACACACACAGACACACACACACATACAGATACACACACAGACACACACACACACAGATACACACACAGACACACACACACACAT
>CM053763.1:106955127-107251314 GCA_028658305.1 Pachyuromys duprasi
CAGATACACACACACAGGCACACACACACAGACACAGACACACAGACACACACACACAGGCACACACACACAGACACACACACAGACACACACATACAGGCACACACAGACACACATACACAGACACACAGACACACACACACATACAGATACACACACACAGGCACACAGACACAGACACACACACACAGGCACACACAGACACACACACAGGCACACACACACAGACACAGACACACACACACAGGCACACACACACAGACACACACAGACACACACACAGGCACACACACACAGAGACACACACACAGGCACACACACACACCAGGTATGGTAGGGCACACCTTTAATCTTAGCACTCAGGCGGTAAAGGCAGGTGGATCTCTGAGTTTGAGGCCAGCCTGGTCTAGATATAGAGTTTCAGGAGAGCCAGGGCTACAACAGGGAAACCTTGTTTCAAAAATTGATTAATTAATTAATTAACTAATTATTTAATTAAAATCCTAATGCAAATGACTCCTTCCCAAGAGAGAACACACACACATCAGAAAGGTCAAATTCTCATTTGAAATTAAAATTGTTTTATTATCTTGCTGGCACCTTATTAATTAGGAAGTTCACAGATGTCTTTGGCATGAGTTCACTGTTTTATTTGTATAAGGGAGGTTAGTTTATGCTTACGTTTCGTGCCGAGACCCTCGGTCCTGAAGGACTCCGCAGAGTGGCTCTGTGAAACGCCATGTGCTGAACATCCCACAGAAGGAAGTCCTACGTAACCTTGGCATGCTTGCCGTTTCTCTAGAGGGTCTGCTCAGGAGAAAATGGGCCCCAACACTGGAGGACTGAGGAGGAAGTTGGGGGACTGGATGCTTGAACATGGACAAGAAAACCCAGGAGAGGAAGGGAAGCTGGAGGGGCTGCATGCCCTCCTGGCCCAGAATGACACACCCTAGCCGGAGCCCGATAGCTGCTTATTTGGTCTCTTCTCGGGCACTAAAAACTTCCCCCACCAAATACACACTGAATCCCACACCAACTGGGATCTTGGCGCCACCGTGTGGCTATTTCTGGAACTGCACATCCAGATTGGGCCAGCCCAATCCAAGGGCAAGAAAACGCCAGGACAGTCCTCCAATTGTCAGGACACGTACTGTCCTCGGGCCCGTTTTTTCTTTTCTCATTTCCTGTTCTCCTTTTCATTTTACTTGCATCCCTGAGCCCAGGCCTCTTCACTTACCAGACAAGTGCTCTGCCACCCAGCCTTCTTTTCTATTTATTGTGCTCAGACTACAGGCTAGGTTCTGTGCACACTTGTTTCCTTCAGAACAGTGATAACAGAAACACAGCCCAGTTTCCTTATAGTCCAGTGATGCTCCCACTTTACAGATATGGAAAACGAGGCACAGAAAGTCTGGGTTTTCCCAAGCACGAGCAAAAGCGTTTTCTGTGCAAGAAGAGTAGCGGTCCTGCAGGTCTGAGCTTGGACAGTTTGGCCCAAACCCGAGTGAAAAGGGTGCCATATAAGACCCTGATCTGGACACCGGATTTTCTGTCATCTGGCCTTAGACCCTGGCAAGCACCCCATAATATCTCACTATGTGTCTGACTCCCACTCAGGGCCCTGGGCCACCTGAGAGCTGGAGGTTTATCTATTTCCTTCCTGTGTCCCCAAAACCCAAACTTTCAGGATCCATGGTATGTTCTCAATAAACGTTGTGAACAGACAAGTAAGCTAGCCAAGCAGTTGTGGCGGTGATGGTGGTGGAGCGGTACACCTTTAATCCCAGCTCTTGGGAGGCAGAGGCAGGTACATCTCTGTGAGCCTGGTCTACAGAGTGAGCTCCAGGACAGCTAAGGCTACACAGAGAAACCCTGTCTCATAAAACAAAATCCAAATACCACAAACAAACACAAAAACACCAAAACAGGTAAGCTAAACAGCGACAAGAAGAAGAGGAGACTTGTCCTAGCCCAGAAGGCCTTCAGAGTCTAGAAAAGGACAGATTGCTGAAGGGCACCAAACACCCACATGACCCAGAGTGCTGTGCAAGAGGGAAGGTCAGGAGTTTTGGGGGCCTGAAGAGACATGATGGGGCACAGGACCTTTGGGGCAGGCTTGCTGGAGTCCAGCAGAGTGGGGCAGAGACCTATGGAGAAATGTAAAGCCCTGGGGAGATGGCTCAGGTGGTAATGTGCGTGCCACACAAGCCCACGCCCATAATCCAGTGCTGGGGAAGGAGAGGCAGAAGGAGCCAACCAAAGCTAAGGGTTGAGCAAGAGACTCTGCCTTAAAAAAAATTAGGTGGCACATATTTTCAAAAGGCAACCCCGTCACCCTCTGGCCTGCACACGCATGTACATTGCACTACTTACTTTTCTAGTGCTCTGATTAAACGCTGTGGCCAAGGCAACGGTAGAAGACAGAGTTTATTTAGACTTAGAGTTCCAGAGGAAATGTGGTAGCTGGCAGCAGACATGGATACAGGAATGTGAAAGCTCACAGCCGAACTGTAAGCAGGAAGCAGAACACACAGACCGGGACCAGGTGAGTCTAACCTCCCAAAGCTGGCCTCCAGTGTCACATCTTCCATCAAGGCCACACCTCCCCAGGCAGCGGCATCAACTGGGAACCAAGTATTCAAAAGCTTGAGACTGTAGGGAACAGCTCATTGAAACAACCACACACACACACACACACATCTGCAATCACAGCGCTCCTGTGGCAAAACGGGAGGCAGAGGCAGGAGCACACAGCACAGCAGCAGAAACAGCAAGAGACCCTGCCTCAAAAAAACCCTGCCGTCTGACCTTCACACCTGCACACCTGCGCATGTGCACTCAGGAACACCTAGACCAAACACTGTCATTTTTAAAGACAAAGACTTTTTTTTTTTAAAGACAGGGTTTCTCTGTGTAGCCCTGGCTGTCCCGGCACTCACTCCGTGGACCAGGCTGGCCTCAAACTCAGAAATCCGCCTGCTTACAGGCATACACCACCACACCCGACTTTGCAGTGCACTGCTGAGCCGTTTCTCCACCCCCTCCCCCGCACTAATAATAGATAACATTCAAAGGGAAAGGGTGGGAGGAATTCCAGGGAAAGGGAAGACAAAAAGAGAAGACCAGTGTGGGGTTGATCTAGAGAGCCGTAAAGATCCAATTCTTCCCTTGACAGTGCTGTGACTCCTGACCTGCGGATGAGCTCCTAACAAAAACCTGAGACTTGGGCACAAAAATTGGATGCACTTCCACAGTATGACCACCAGAGGTCAGCAGAGGGCCCCAGGAGAGGGATTGACAGCTTTTTGCTACATTAGCGTGGCTCATTTTCTTCCTGCATGCGTGTCTTAAGCACCTACTATGTGCCAACAGTCAGAAGCACAGGAGACTCAGCAGATGATAATCCAACCAGGCTTGCTCACGCATGCACACTCATTGTGTGTGGGTGTTTGTAACGTGTAAATTCCGGACAATCCTTTTTTAAAAATACAACCTGATGGAGGGGTTTTGTGTTATTTATTTGTTTGCTTGTTTGTTTGTTTTTCTGAGGCAGGGTTTCTCTCTGTAACAGAGCCACGCCTGTCCTGGATCACTTTGTAGACCTGGCTGGCCTTGAACTCACAGAGATCTGTCTGCCTCTGCCTCCCAAGCGCTGGAACTAAAGGCATATTTTATTTATTTTTAATTACAACCTGTTGACTTATTTTGTGCATGCCATCGCTGTGTGGTGAAGAGCTGAGGGCAGTGGTGGCTCCATTTTGTTCCTAGACTCTACCTGAAGCTGACTGTCCTTGGAGTGACTCGGCCCCCACCTTTGGGTTTGAGAAGAGCCACCTGGCCCTCTACCCCCAAGGTTTTGAAGGTTGAGGTGGATACCCCAGAATGTGTTAATGGGTCCTCCACCAGCAGGCTATCGTACAGATATCTTAGATATTTTGCAGTTTGGCCAGGTGGCTTGGAACAATTAGCCTAAAGGTCACCTCGCTTGCTGAACCCCCCACCCACCTAATCTTACCCTTTCCTGTAACATGAACACTTGGAATTCCCCGCCTGTGGTTTTTCTCTTTAAAAACTCTGCCCCGCCCCCCGAGACTGGGGCCTCACTTTCTAACCTGCTAAGTCAGGGAAGATTGGTGGCCCCTTGAATTGCAACGGACTCGACTCCTGGTGGTCTTTTTAGGGTCTCTCCAATCAGGCACAACAGTGAGTCGTGGGACTTGAACTCAGGTTGGCAGGCTTGGAGGCAAGCAGCTTTTATCCAATGAGCCAGCCAGCCTGTCTGTATTTCTGACAAATTCTTGCAGATAGGAGGACCAGTTAAACATGTAAATGCTCGAAGCAGGAAAATTGTGAGCTTGAAGCCCTGGGCTTCAACTCAGGGATCTGTGGGAAGGAAGAGAGGAAAGTATACAAAACAATCTCAAGGAAGGAAGGAAGGAAGAAAGGAAGGAAGGGGACGTGGTTTGCAGTTTCAAACAGGGTAGCATGGAGGACATATTGCAGAGAGATCTTTGTCCGTGTAGATGATGCATGTCTTTAATCCCAGCGCTTGGGAGGCAGAGGTAATTGGATCTCTATGAGATTTAGGCCAGCCTGGTCTACGTAACAAGTTCCAGGTCAGCCTGGACTACATAGTGAGACCCTGTCTCAAAAAGAGAAAAAGAGGGGGCCTTAGACTAGAAATTGGAGGGGGGGTGGCCACCTTACCTTTGAGGGAGGGGTGCCTCAGGTAGGGGGCAGCAAGCGCAAAAGCCCTGGAGGTAATGAGTGGGTAGAGGAGTGAGACAGGTGTGGGAAGGCCTCCCCCAGCGGGTGCCCAGGAGGAGCCTGAGGCCTGTGTGACAAAGACCCACACTGGAGAGGAGGCCCAGGACGGCCAGCTTTGCCTCCGGGTCCGTTACCCGACCACACCTCCTGGGGCGCAGGGGAATTGACATTTTCTATAAAATCCTGTAATTATCCTGTGAATAGCACAATCACACTGCATTACCATGGATGTCTGTTCTAAGCATTCACCTGTTCCATGTAAACATTTAAGATGTGCTGTGTGCGCTGCAATTTTTTTTAATTTAAAATGATGGAAACCTAAAATGAGGCCCTGGGGGGGAAGGGGAAGGCTGGCGCTCACGCCCACCCCCAACACACAGTTTC
Organism: Pachyuromys duprasi; assembly: GCA_028658305.1. Taxonomy (NCBI): domain Eukaryota; kingdom Metazoa; phylum Chordata; class Mammalia; order Rodentia; family Muridae; genus Pachyuromys; species Pachyuromys duprasi. The sequence continues at coordinate 106,960,279 of CM053763.1, forward strand.
CCACCCTCACTCACAGAGCTTAGCCAGAGATGAGGGCTGAGACCCAGCCCCTGGCCAGCTCAGGGTGACTTTGGAAGTCACCACTTCATTTTCCTCTCTCTCTCTCCCCCCCCCCAGCCCTTGACCCTTTGATACAACTCATTTTGGCATTTGTGGTCCTTAACTACAAAACGGGCAGAGATTAGTGTGTCCGTTTCTCAGACAGGTCAACTGAGGTATCTGCTGGGAGCTTAGCTGCTGAGCAGGAAGCCGACAGGATGGGAGTGGGGGAGCATCCGGTCAGGTGACCCCAGCGCTGTAAGCTGGCCCAGCAGGGCAAGAAGCTGAGGTAGAGAAGGCACAGAAGAGAGCTGACAGCAGCTCTCGGGTGCGCAGGACCGCAGACCAGCCTGGGTTTGAGTTCTCGCCATTTATTTATCTTGGTCCAATGATCAAGCCTCTCGGAGCCTGGGCACAGCCCAGGGCACGGCGGTCGCAGTGGGAGTGATTGTGCCCTGCAGAGAGGTTGGGGTGAAACCGCTGCTTATTACTATTATTATTATTCAGGCTTGCCGAGTCTTGTGATCCTGAAGGGGGCAAGCAGGATGGGAGGAGGCCCCGAGGGTCAGATGAACTTGAATTCCTGGTCCGGTTGCCTCCGCCTCTCGGTGTTCCTCCATGCTCAGTCTAGGATGTGCTGGGCATCGAACCAGGGCTTTGCCAGCACACTAGGAAGGCGCCCTAGCGACTGAGCCACAGCCACAGCTACACGTGTTGCTTTTCACTCATCCTCCAATCCTTTTCTGGGGCCTCCTGAGGAGGTGGGGGTCCCCCGCGCTGTCCTCTCCGGGAGAGCGCAGGCAGGCACTGTCCCCGAAGCCAGAGGGCTGATAGGCACACAAGCCAGCGGAGAAAACCAGAGGAAGCCCAGAGAGAGAGGGTCTCAGAGAGGCCCAGAGAGGCCTATCAGCCGCCCCACCCCACAACACTGAGGAACCTTCGAGAAGGAACTGAACCTGCTTGGAGTTCTGTGTCCCCCTCAGGGAGGATGGAAGGTGTCTGTACCCTCCCATGGACACCTACATGAGCAACCCCTGCCTACCTTTTGCCCTTCACCCGTTGCTGCTCTAAGTTTAGGCTCGCTCCGGGAGCCAGGCTATGCGGTTTCCGGTGATCGAAAACCTCGCCCAGAGAAGGGCCCTTGTCTCCCCGAGTGTTAACAGGCCAGAGCTTGAGCACACCCGGACACAGGAGGTGTCCTTCTTATACTGTCCTTGGGGAAGAGGGTGTGCCCTTGTCCCTGAGCAAGGGACGCTGAGCTGAAATCTTAAAGGATTAGAAAGACCCTTGTGGGCAGAGGGGACATGTGGGGGAGTGAGGGACAGAGGGGACAGAAGCCGGCTAAGAAAGGGTTAGGCAACAGGACTGAGGGGCCCAGTTTATTCTCAAACCAATGTGAAGCCCTGAGGGACTTCCTTTGTGGGGCAGGGGTTCAGCTTGGCGTCCAGGAAAGAAGGGCTGCAGAGAGGGCCCCGGGGTAAAGCACTTACTGTGTGCACCTGAGGCCTGGAGTTCGAGTCCCGGACTCTGCAGACAGACTGATGCCACGGCACACATCTGTAATCTCGCGATCACATGCTCAGATGGGAAAGAGAAGCAGGAGGATTCCTGGAAGGGCCAGGCCCAGCCAGCTCCATGTATTAAGTATGAAAAGCCGTGAGTATGTATTCATGAGAGTTACACACACTTTTTTTTAAATTTTATTCCATTTTATTTTTGAGATAGGGTCTTATTGTGTAGTCCTGGCTGGCCTGGGACTCACTACGTAGACCAGGCTGGCCTTGAACTCACAGAGATCGGCCAGCCTCTGTCTCCCGAGTGCTGGGATTAAAGACAAGCATCTCTCCACCTGACCTGTATGCACACAGTTTTCTTTTCAGCTGGGCTGAGGCGAGAGGGGAGAGAACACTGGGAAGCTTGGCAGGTTCAGGAGCAGGAGGAAGGGTGTGACCTCAGGCGCTGGCTAAGGAAAGGAAGGGGAAAAAGCGGGAAGTTGGAGCCTTGAGGAATCTTCCACCAGTGCCAAGATAGAGCTTCCACAGGCTGCAAGGCAGCGCCAGACCCACAGGGCGTCAGCTGGTCCCACAGCGCCCAGGGTCCCTGTGGGAGTCCTTCAGCCACCCCAGCGGAAGCTTTAAGGCAGGAGCAGCCCTCAGTAGTGACCCCAATGGGGAGGAAGCCTTGAGAAAGACTACCAGAGGCGTCTAACCTTTGACAATTATGACAAGCTATTGTCATCTACACATGTGTTACGACATGGTCATAGCTATCTGGGAACATATGGGGCCCCAAGGCCACATGCTGGACACACCTTGTAGTCTAACTGCAAAATCCTCTCGGCCCCATGTTTGTGGGGTGTTCGTGGACATCACCCGAATCAGGAACTGCCCTGGCCAGCTGTGGTCTGCACACCACTCAGCCTGGTCTGCGGTGAGCACCCCCTCACTGTCAGAAGCCTGGGACAGAGGGTAGACGGGAAAGAGACCAGTCTCAGGAGATTCCCCGCTTCCCCTGGCCAAGATGGAGACCAAGTTAGAGAGAGAAGATGAGGTAGGCTTGGGGCATGCCCGGACCAGGATGGTCTAGTGAGACCTCCAGGGGCAGGGCAGAGAGGTACCAGAGCAGAGAGAGGGAGGGGTCAGAAAGCCGCCTGTGGGGCCAGGAAGGAGAACCACAGTCCTGTGCTGCACAGGCGGGTGGGGCTTGCTGGATGGAGAGAAGGTTCCAGGAGGCTTGAGACTCCGCTGGGTCATCAGGGAGTGATGGGAAACAAGGCCCTCCAGGGACCAGCCAGCCATGTGGCTCTCCCCCAGTGTCCTGCCCTGTGCCAATGTCCAGAACCCCTTTTTGCTCTTCCTGACAGCCACACATCCCTGACAGCCCACAACCCGGCCTCCTGAGGCCCCTGAGGAGCCGCCTCCCTGGAAACTGCTGCTTCAGCCCATAATGAAAGGCCTTCCTGACTGCGAGTGATGGGAGGCCTAGATGAGGTGAGCTGTGCCAAGAAAGGGAACCGGATTAAGGACTGCTGAAGACTCTCTTCCACACACAGGCCGGGTGGGAAGAGCCACACTCCGCCTGCGCAGGACAGGAAGGGCAGACTCATGGGCCTGAGGGGAGGTAGGCACCGGCTGCTAACCATTGAGACACAGATGGAGTAACTAGACTCCCCAAGTTAAAATCCCAGTTCTAGCACGAGGCAGCTGTGTGTCCTTGGCCGAGACACTTGCCCTCTCTGAGCGTTTCTTCATCTGTCACATGTAATGTAGATGCAGAATTGTTCGTTTCTACAGGTTCTCAAGTAACCCAGGCTCACTTTGGTTGAACTCTCTGTGTCATCAGGATGACACAGAATTTCTGATCTTCCTGCATCTCCCTCTAGAGTGCTAGGAGAGTGCTCCCATCCTTAGCGCCCTATGAACTATAAACAGGAGCCAGTATATATCCTGTCTCAAGGGCCCTTACGCCGTTCAGACGTCTGAGGTGACCCTGCAAAGTGCTCAGAACAGTGGCTTCCACAACATGAACACCATTAAACGTTTGACACAAAGGGGCTGGCAAGATGACTCAGTGGGTAAGACCATTTGCCATGCAAGTCTGGCAACATGAGTTCAGTTCCGAACCCACAGAAAGGTGGACGGAGAGAACTGATTTCACAGAGCTGACCTCTGACCTCTACGTGTACACTCTGGTACCTCTCTCTCTTTCTCTCTCTCTCTCACGCACGCATGCACAAACACACAGTAATTATAGCAAATAAAAAATACAGTTTAAAGCCAGGCAGTGGTGATGCATGCCTTTAATTCTAACACTTGAGAGGCAGAGGCAGGCCAGATCTCTGAGTTCAAGACCAGCCTGGTCTACAAAGCAAGTTTCAGGATAGCCAGGGCTACACAGAGAAACCTTGTCTCAAAAAAACTCAAATAAATAAATAAATAAATAAATAAATAAATAAATAAATAAATAAGAAATTTAATTTGTGTGGTGGCATGCTCCTTTAGTCCCAGCATGGAAAGCAGAAGCAGGTGGATCTCTGTGAGTTCCAGGCCAGCCTGATCTACAGAGCAGGTTCCAGGCCATCCAGGGCTACGTTGTGAGGCTCATGCCTGTAATCCCAGCTCTTACGAGGCAGAGGCAAATGGATCTCTGTGAGTCTGAGGCCAGCCTGGTCTACAAAGTGAGTCCAGGACAGCGAGGGCTACACAGAGAAACCCTGTCTTGAAAAATAATACAAAACAACAATAAAAAATAAACCAAACCAAAAATTTACTTTTTTGACAAAAGAAAGAAAAGTTACAGGAACAGACTCTACCTGAGGACTTCTTGGTGACAGACTGAGTTCCTCACTTTTGTCCCCAAGGGGTACCTACCACACTGCATGGCAGCTCTTTGAGTCTGATTCTTGTGGATGAGCTAACGGAGGCTGAGTTCCTAGTGTTAAGGTGGACCACCTACTGGTCTAAAACGACTCACCCAGTAATCTTTGTTCATTGTTTTGGTTTTAGGTTTTGAAACAGGTCTTACACTATGGGCCAAGCTAGCCTGGAACTCACAGTAATCCTCCTGTCTCAGCCTCACAAGTGCTAGAATTACAGACATGAGCCACCGGGGCTGACGGCTGCTGGCACTCTTTGTTTGTTTGTTTTTTGCTTTTTAGAGACAGGGTTTCTCTGTGCAGCCCTGGCTGTCCTGGAACTCACTCTGTAGACCAGGCTGGCCTTGAACTCACAGAGACCCACCTGCCTCTGCCTCTCTGAGTGCTGGGATTGTAGATGTGTACCACCGAGCCCGGGACGCTGCTAATACTCTTAACTGATCCAGGATGTTGCTTTTCTCTACTACAAAACCAAAGTGATAGTGAGGCAGGAGGATGGACAGAATGACCTCCTGGGAGGGCTCTTGGGAATCCTTGAAGTCACAGCCACTGAGCCAAGAGCCTGTGAAGATTCCCACAGAGCTCGGTAAGTAGCATGCTAGGGCGTGACCATCTCATTAAGCAATCACCCTGTGAGTGCCAAGACCAGTCAGTGGCCTCACTGCCAGCTGGATAGGGCCACAGAGGTGAAGGGACATAATGAAGAGCAATCACAGCAGCAGCAACAGTGACATCAATGGTGACGCAGGCCAGTGGTGGAAAAGGTGATGGGCTGTTAGATCTTGGCGTCAGCAGGAGAAGGGACGACTCTGGCAAAGAGTTCTGCCGACAGTAAATGGCGGTGGCACATCCTAGCCTGGATGGATAGGTGACGTGTGGCAGGCGCTGCAGCTCAGTGCTTAACTGTCCTGTGATGCCCTTCCGACTGGAGAGTAGGACAGCTGACAATTCCGTTTCCTCCCCTGCAAGAGGCAGAGAGGGCTGAATTGCAGCCCTAGCCTTCTGCAACGTTCTTTGTGGTAAAACAGGGATAGCTGGGTAGGGGTCGAGACGGCTTGCCTGGACATGCATGAAGCCTTGGATTCTCTCCCCGGCACCGCAGAAAACACCTGTGACAACCCTACCACTCAGGAGGAGGAGGCAGAAGGATCCTGCATTCAAGGTCCTCTTCAACTACATAGAACATTCAAGACCAGCCTCAAAAAATGAATGGTAGAGGGAGGATGGTCACCAAACATGACCGGCTCCTAGAAAGCCACCATGCTTTGGCGGCTGCTGTCACCGGAACTTTATCTTCTATTATTTCCTGCCGCCCGCTAGCTGTTTTACCAGCCAGCAAGTGCAGTAATCCGAGGAGGCTTTTCTGCAGAGCCACCCAGCAGCTATGAGTGATGTCAGTGGACATTTAGGCGTCCAGCTTCCTGCCTGCTGCCCAGCTCCAGGTGCAGTGGGGGAGGCAGTGGTGGGTGTTTTGGAGAGCTAGCTTTCGGGGCTCTGGAGTGACATTCTGGGGTGCTCATCAGCTTAGAGCTCTGGTATTGCTTGTAGCTCTCTTGGTGGGTCCTTGCTGGGTTGTCTCGTGTTCGCTGCCAAGGGATCTAGTTTATTCAGCCTCACTGGTTAGTGTGTGAGTCCCTGCTTGTCTGGATTAAATACTTGTGTACCAACCCGGCCTGGAATCACAGCTCTTCAGGAAACTGAGGCAGGAGGATCAGAAGCTAGAGGTTAGCCTGAGCTAAAAAGGGGTAGATCTTGTCTCCAAAAAGAAACTGGACCAGATGCAGTGACTAGGGACAGCACATGATGCTGAGCCAGCAGAAATGGGGTTACTGAAGATGGGGGGCGGGGAGCCCTGTTCAGAGGGCAGGGTTGGACAGGCCTTTCTGAGCTAAGGTTGAAAGAATGAGGAACTAGACAGGTAGGAAAACTGGGGGGGCAGGTGTGTCTCCAAGTCCCCAAAGCAGGAGCCGGCTTGCTGCGTTTGCAGAACAGAAACTTGGCAGCACAGTGCAGAGCAGAAAGAGCGACGAGCAGGGAGGAGAGGAAGAAAAAGCCATCCAGGGGAACCCCTAGAATTCTATTCTTGTCCACTGGAAGCGTTTGGGTGTCCTTTGTGAAACGAAGGACATGTCCTCGGGTAAAAATGGGTAAGAACAAGATAGAAATGGGGAACGTGGATTCTAAGGGGAGCAGAGTGAGGTGGGCCCCTGCCACACAGGTCTCCCCAGTGTGGAGTGAGGCCAGGGCATCACTGCACAGAGCAGAAAGAGAAGAGGAAATGTTACTAGGTCACATCAGGCCAAGTGTCTTAGCTGGAGACACAATATGGTCCTTAGTGACTTGGCTCCCAGTTGGCCTTTATGCTCCTGGACATTGTCAGTTGAGTGACAGGGACACTCCCTGTCACTGGGACCAGAAAGGAGAGCCTCAAGAATCAAAACCACAATAGCAACTAAAACCCTAGGGAAGTGATGATGACTACCTTCCCACCAAAAAGCACAGGATGACAGCACCCTGGCCAGGCAGGTCACCAGGGCCCCAACCTCAAAGAATGAATGGCTAGAGTGAGGGCGGTCACCAAACATGCTCGGCTCTTAGGAAGCACCATCGCTCGTTGGCTGCTGCTGTCATTGGGACACAACAGGGGCGTGATGGCAGGAATCGGCTATGTGGCGATTCTCAGTTACCCACCAGGGCTGTTCCAGGATGTGTACATACTCTCTGTCTCCGCGGAGTCCTGCAGACCATGGCAGAGCTGGTCTCCTGCAGCCGTCCCTAGGCAGAGCCAGAGTGGTGCCAGGGCCTCTGTAAGCAGCAGAACCTTGAGTGGGAGAGTGAATGAAGATGCCAACCACATGCCTAAGTCCTAGCAGGTGTGTTCTGGGGTGGGAGAGGTTCCTAACCCTCCCCTGATGTTGAGCCACCCCTCCCTGACTACCTGCCAGCCCAGGAGCCTAAGGCTATAGGCTCCAAGCCACTTCCTGACTCAGTCTCCCGGAGCAGGAATTCTGGGCTGGGAAGGACCAAGCAAGGTTGAGCCTCCCTGTTCTGGGAACCTAGAATGAGCCCTGGCCCCGGTCACTGAACTGAGCCTAAATATGTGGACAGGGATCATGCGAGACCCAGACGTAGCTCTTTCTGTTTCTGGGGCCTGATGAGTCAAGAGTCCCTGCTCGTTCCTCCATCTGAACCTAAAGCTCCCAACTCTCAGTCATGACAACACCTGGCCCACGAGCCCAAACAGCCTCCAAGGATGGCTGTCTCAGCATCTGTCACCTCTGCAGCCCAGGCCGCAGTCCCTCCCGGGAAACCAAACATGGGGAAAAACAGATAGATAGACAGACAGACAGACAAAGCCACATTAAAACTATGCGTGGTGGCATACACCTGTACTCCCAGCTCTTCGGAGATGGAAGCAGGGGGATTGGTAGGTAGAGACTAGCTAGCCTGGGCTGCATGGTAAGCCTTTGTCTGAAAAAGAACAAGGGCTGGGGCTTAGAGACCAAGTACTGAGCCTGGGTAAGGCCCTGGGTTTGAACCCCAGCACAAAAAAATAAACAGACAAATAAGCACCAACTAACCCCCTTACATTCTTTCTTACTTTGTGATATATATTTATCTTAGGAAATAAAACCTAAAGCCCAAGCACATCTTCCCAGGCATTAAGGCCCCTTCCCTCCCAGTCTGACTTGTTTTTTGATCTGGAGAACTCTTACCCTTAACCCTGACCTCCTGGATCCAACTGCCCCCTAGGGTGTGCAGGACATAGACCTGTGACTGTCCTAGGGACTGTCTGGGAGGGAGGGAGTCATCTAGAGCCTTACCTGACCTGAGAATGAGACTCTCCAAGCTCCAGCTCTGATCTGACAGCCAAACCTAAAGATCTTGTTGGGCCATCAAGGTCCCAACTGCAAGGGCAAGGGTTTGACTTCCTGGATAAAGGCAGGCCCAGGAGACCCAGGAAACTTATCTTGGCATAGTCCAGCATAAAAGGTTCAAATCCTGGACCCACCTCCTCTCTCACATACTTTGTGTTGCTGTCTGGGCCTCTCCGGGCCTCAGTTTCATCATCTGTTGTTGGAAGGACCCTGCTGTTTGAGGTTGCGGGGTCCTCCCAGTCCGGAGAGCCATTCTGAGCTCAGCATTAAGGTGCAGGACTCCCTCTCCCCAGCAGGGCCTCCCACTCTCTGCCTGACTTCAGCTGGAGAGTGTCTTTAGACACAGTCACTGCTAACCACATTTGCTATATGGTCGTTGACACAGCTCCCTGCTAGCTCTCCCTTCCCCTCACCAATATGATAATTAGGTATTGTGTTCCCGGTCATGTGATAGGATCGCGCTGTTTGACGAAAAGCAAACATCCTCGAAGTGCCCAGTTTTAACCAATTATGGGCACCCACCTTTGGAGCCCCCCCCCGCCCCGCTCCCCAAGGGTACACAGCCTTTGATCACTGCAAGCGGTTCTGGGGCTGGAGGTGTGACCCCTGAACGGTGATTGCCAGCCATCCCAGGGAGCTTCTCATCCTTCCTGACTCTATGGGCTGGTGGGGGACAGCCCCCAAGCAGGAGGAGACCCACCATGTCAAATGGCGATAACAGCAAATCTGTGAATGTGATGGGTGCAAGAGAGCACTTTGGGGCCGGGAAAATGGCTCAGTAGGTAAAGTCTGAGGACCTGAGCTCTACAGCTGAAAGCCCAGTGAAAGGTAGAGATGGAACGGGCCTGGACAGAGCCAGCCTATGACCTGCACCTGCCGGCCACGGTAAGCGCCTACCCATCGTACATACGTATCCTCTTCTTTTTTAAAATATTTGTTTCTTTTTATCTTATGCGTTTGGGTGTTCTGCCTGCATGTATGCATGGGGAGCGCTCATATGCCTGGTGCAGGCAGAGGCCAGCAGAGGGTGCCAGATCGCCTAGAACTGGAGTTTACCCGGCTAACTTGTCATACGGATGGAATCCAGGTCCTCTGCAAGAGCAGCAAGTGCTCTTATCCGCTGAGCCATCTCTCCAGCCCCCAGACACATACTTAAAAAAAAAAATTATTTTAACTTAAATTTAAGATATTTTTATTTTCCAAATTATATGTATTTGTGTGCGTGTTTGCAAGTGTGTGCAAGTACCGTCGAAGGCTTTTTATAATCAAAACAAGCACTTTATAAACTGTAGAGTGCAGTCCTCCCGGCAGGGAAGGACAGCAGCCGGCGTTGTTAGGATGGACGAAAGCTTCACCCGCCAGCAGGGCTGGGCGCAGGGCGGGGATCGTTCTTCTCCGGGCTCACTCTGAAGAGCTCAGAGCCTCCCCAGGACGCACCCGCTCCTCACCCAAAACCACCACTAGCTCTCCGCGGTCGTCTCCCGGCAGGAAGATCAGGAGGGGGACAAACAGGTCTCCCCAGACTTCCCACTGCAGGGACCTGGACCAGAGAGGGCAGAGGATGCGCGAGAAAAGGGAAACGAGAGAAGGGTGCCAAGGGAATTCACGCCAGCGCCGGGGTTCACAGACCCAAGCGGGGACCAGACTGAAGGTGGGGCGAGTGGGTGGGGCAAGAGACCCCGCCCCTCTGACGTCAGTGCCCGGTCTCCCTCCCTCGCCCGCGGTGCGTTTCCAGGACCCACGAGTCCCGTGGGAACTGCTGTGTCTGCAGCTGGGGCCCAGCCATGTGGGTGCGGGGAATGAGGCCGAGCGGCAGGGCGGGCCCACGACGGCGCTGCCCCTCACTCGATCTGGGAGGGGACGTCTCCGACCCGAGGGCCTTACACAGGGGCCTGCGCGCCCCGACGGCCGTGGCCGCCCACAGCTCGGGGATCGCGGGGCGGGCTGGTGGGGCAGCGGCTGGCCGCGGCGTGTGGAAATGTACTCCGAGCTCCCACCGCAGGCTGGTAACTTCAGAATCTGCCTTAATCGGTCCCCACGTGACTCTTAGGCACGCACGTGGCAGAAAGTCAGCCTGAGTACTTACAGGTCGGAGACAGAGGGGCACTGTAATTTCTTTCCCTCTTCATGGAGCCTGGTGTGATGATACAAGCCTGAGATCCTAGACGTTGGGAAATTGGAGGCGGAAGTACCAAAGTTGTAGGACCGCCTGAGACCCTGCCCCAGTCCCCAACCCACACCCCAAATTGGGAGTGTATCCGTAAGCTGTTCTGTATGAACTGAGTTCTAGTGCATGAAAGACGCGTTGCAATTTATCAGAGGAGCCGGGTGTGGCGTCACAGGCCTTTAATTCCAGCTCTGGAGAAGCAGAGGCAACCTGGTCTACAAAGAAAGTTCCGGAACACGCAGCGGGGGGGGGGGTCACTGCGCCCTGCCTTCTGCTTTCAGTCAGCCACCCAGGCCCGGGTGGGGGGCAGAAGTGAGTGTACCCGGCCCTTGAGCCTAAAAGCGTCCATGCTGGGGGTGAGGGGAGGCCGGAGGAGACAGGTGCATATGGCCACCCTGAGGAGCCTCAGTTTCCTCACCTCACTCAACTACTCTCTCCACCTGCCTCCTCTGATTGGTTGGCCTGAGTAGCGCTCATGGGAAGGCGGGCCTTCACGAGCTGCCCAGTGGAGGGAAGTGAGGTCAGGTTACTTCCTGTGCTTGCCCCTGCCAGCCACTCTTCGAGTCCTTCGCTGTTTAGTCTAGTCCTCCTGTGCGCCCTCAGACTCTCCTGCCTCTCCCTACTTTCTCCACCAAAATGAACAGGAACACCACACCTGTCTGAAACTTGCCCCAGATTAGCAAGTTTGCCTTCTTTGGAGAGTGTGGGCCGAATGATGAAGACACACTGGAAGTTCCACACCAGTCCTGGAAGTAGCCAACAATCCTGTGAAGATGAGAAAACGCAGGCCCAGCGAAGGCATATGATTTGCACCCAGGCCCCGACCCTTGGGAGGTCAAAGTGAGAGATAAGGACTGAAGAATGGGACTCCCACTGCCCCAGGCTCCCTGAGAAAACAGAGTCAGCTAGGGAGGGCCTAGTACAAAGCCCCACCCCAGGAAATCTGGCTAAAGCCTCCCTTCACCACTCCCGGCAAGATCAGGTTACTTCAGGGGCTGGGGATGGTAGAGCGCTTTTGAGGTGCTGGGTTCCATCCTTGACCCACAAACCTGTAATGCTAGCACAGAAGGATCAGGAATTCAAGGTTATCTGCAAATTCAAAGTCAGCCTAAGCTACAGGAGACTGTCCAAAAGGAGGAGGAGGAGAAGAAAAGAAATGGAACTTTCTCAAAAATATTTAGTTGGAGAGATGGCTCAGTAGTTAAGAGACCTGGCTGCTCTTAAAAGGACACAGGTTTGATTCCGAACACCCACGAGGCAGCTGGCTACAGTCTCATTCCAGGGCATCTGGCATCCTTTTCCTCCATGGGCACCAGGTAAGAAAGTGTTGCACACACATACATGCAGACAAACACCTATACACATAAAAGTGAATTTAAAAAATTAAATAGGCTGGTGAGATGGTTCCACAGGTCAAGGCTTGTGTTAGCAAGCCCGACAACCTGAGCTCGGTCCACAGCCTCAGGACAAGACCCACGTGGCAGAAGGAGAAAACCAGCTCCCAAAAGTTGCCCTCTGACCTCTTCAGGAGTGTGGCACTCATGCCCACATAAATACCTACTGCGCACATGCACCTAAAAAACACATGTAAATGTAAAAAAATCCATAAATGGAACTACAGTTTGATCCAGCAATCCCGGTACTAGTGGGGTTGGAACTGAAATCAGCTCACAAGAGACATCTGTACCCCATGCTTACTGTAGCACTGTTCACAGAATGGATAAATAAAAGGTGGTTATATACACACAGGAAAACACTATAGAAGGGTGAAACCCTGTCTTTGTCACTATATGGATAGGACAGAATCGAGTGATCTCATTCTTAACATGGACCCTAAAGAGCTGTCCTTATCCAGGAGAGATGCTTGTCGGTTCACAGCTCTGCCTGAGCTTCACACTGAATATTCACACTGGGCAGCTCACAAGTTCCTGTAACTCCAGCTCCAGAGCATCCAGTGCTGTCTTCTGGCCTCCGTGGGTACCACATGCATGTGTACAAACACACACACATACATCACAGCCAGGTGGTGGTGGTGTTTTTTTTTTTAAGATTTATTCATTTATTATGTATGCAGTGTGTGTTTGCATGTACAACTGTACTCCAGAAGAGGGCACCAGATCTCATTTCAGACGGTTGTGAGCCACCATGTGGTTGCTGGGAATTGAACTCAGGACCTCTGGAAGAGCAGCCAGTGCTCTTAACCTCTGAGCCATCTCTCCAGCCCAGTGGTGGTGTTTTAATCTCAGCAGTTGGGAGGCAGAGGCGGGCAGATCTCTGAGTCCAGAGCTAACTTGGTCTAACAGAGTGAGTTCCAAGACAGCCAGGTCTATGTAGAAAACCCAGTCTCAAAAATAAATAAATATTAAATGAATTTGTTTGAAAGACTAGAGCAGTAGTTATTAAAGATTAGAGGAAGTGGAAGAAGAAGAGATACGATGCTAACAGTTACAGGAGAATTAAGCTCTGGTATTCTACTAATGCAGATGTGCACCACAGCTGACAGATTATGTGATAATTATGTATTAGATTATGGTTTTGCTTTTGTTGTTTGTTATTTTGGGCTGATGTTTTTTTAGACAGGGTTCCTCTATGTAGTCTTAGCTGTCCTGGAACTCACTCTGTAGATCAGGCTGACCTCAATTTAGACATCCTACTGCCTCTGCCTCTCGGGTGCTGGGATTAAAGGTGTGTGCCACCACCCACTAGAGTATGTAATAGATATTTCCAAATAGGTAAGAGGAGGATTTCAAGTGATTTCAGCAAAAAGAAATGAGGAATTTTGCATGTGAAGTATAAACTGATGTTATCATTGTATAATATATATACACATACAACCTGTACCCCTAAATAATGTGCAGTTATATGCTGATAAAAATACTAAAAAAGAGAACAGGCCTGGTGACACACACCTGCAGTTCCAGAACTCTGGAAGTAGAAGCAGGAGGGTCAGAAGCTGAGGGCCAGCATTTGTTACTTGGTGAGTTCAAGGCCAGCCTAGAATATACATCTCAAGAAATGGGGAAGGGGGAAGAGAGGAGGGAGATGGCTCATCAGATTAAGAGTGCTTGCTGCACAATCATGAGGCCCTGAATTCAAATCCCCAGAACCCCTGCAAAAGGCTGGGCCTGTAAACAGGGCGCTGTAGGAGGCAGAGCCAGGAGGAGCTTGCTGATGACCAGAAACAAAGACAAAAAGCCAAGAGTCTGAAGACATCCCTTAAAAAAAACCCAGATGACCAATGGGCACTTGAAACGGCATTACCAGCTACAGAAAAAAAAAAAAAGCAAAACAATCACAAAGGCAGGTGAGATGGCTCAAGAGGGGAGAGATATCGAGTCTGACCACACAAGTCTTCTCTGTAGGTTTCACGTAATAGAAGAAGCACTCCGACTCATAAGGTTGTCCTGTGGCCCTCCACACACAAAGCCCTCCCCTCGATAAATACACTTACTAAAAAAAAAATTAAAACACAATGAGATACCATCTCACAAGGGCTAAGATGGCTACAGTAAAGAGAGACCCATGATAAACAAGGGCTGGCAAGGAGTCGTCAGAGCCTCTTGGAGACGGGGCTAATGGAAAGGTTAAATGGCGCAATTGGTTTGGGAAGACGTCTGGCACTTCTCATGAGGCCTAAGAAAAATCACTGTGGCAGTCCTGCTTCTAAGAACACACCCAAAAGAAATAAAAACATGTAACACAAAAGCACACGGATGTAGTCAGGGCACTCCTCATAATAGGCCGGAAGTGAAACCAACCCAAATGTCCATCAACTGCTGAACGGGCAAATAAAACACAGGCTGTCCTGTATCAGTCAAATATATTCGGCAGGAAAGAAAAACCCGAACTGGGGTGTAGCTGAGTGGTAGAACACGTGCTTGATAGGTGTGGGAGGAAAGGCGGGGGAGGGGTTCAATCCTCAGCGGGAGGAAGGGCGGGGGAGGGGTTCAATCCTCAGCGCCATGAAACAAGACAAGGACCTGTTAGATGCTACACACTACAGGTGGTTTTTTTTTTTTTAATAACATGTTTTTGCTTTATTCTGAAGTTTATGTTTGAATCCAATGCTTGGTTTCGGTCTGAACGACCTTTTCTTCCAAACTGTATGCCCACAGAGACTGCTATACCGACACCAAAGGCAGGTTGACCCTCACGTGTCCCTCACACATGCAGCCACCCCAGTTCACACAGCAACCATGTCTATCTGTGCTGGGTCCCCGCCCTGCTCCTGCCACTCGTAAGGTGTCTGCAGCCAGGAATGCTAATATGCACCACACAATGGACCAACTCAGAATACCTACTTTCAAGGTGCTGGGTTGAGGGTTTGTGAAACTCTCCTGTGCTCGGGTTCCGTTTATAAGACCTATGATCATCTGGGTAGTGGTGGTACATGCCTTTAGTCCCAGCACTCTGGGAGGCACAGGCAGGCGAATCTCTGTGAGTTCGAGGCCAGGCAGGTCTACAAAGTGAGTCCAGGACAGCCAAGGCTACACAGAGAAACCCGTCTCAAAAAAAGTTCTGACAATAACAACAACAAAAAAACACACTCACCCAATCAAAACAAAGCCAAAAGAACTGTGTGTACTGATGGGAAAGACGATGCCAGCCACAGGCTGGGAAAGGGACAGGACCTGCGTTTGCTCCATCCTGGCCTTGGGTGGCTGTGTCAGTACCCAGACTGTCCTGTCTCACTGTCAGGTGACCTAAGGACGATCTGAAATCTATGGAGCTATTAGTGACTTCTGCAGAGGCTAGACAGAAGAGCACACTAAATCCCAAGCCAAAGGAGATCACCCCTTTAAAAGGATAGGTCATGCCATGGACATATGGCGTGGGTGTGTGTGCTCCAGATCCTAGTGACAGGAACATCCATCTCATCGCCTGGAGTCTGCCAGGTTATCCAGATGATGACAGCTTGCCTGGCCTTGACATATGAGATGCAACTCTAGACTCCAGGCACACAGAAACGTCTCTGAGACCCAGGACTTTGCAGTCCAAACTAAAAAAGCTTTATGTTCTAGTGCTACCCAGAGCCAAGTCTGAGTAAAAGGATAATCTTATTTTGCAGTATTTTCTTTCTTCCTTTTGTTTTTTTGAGATAGGGTTTCTCTGTATAGCTGTCTGTTCTGGTACTCAATTTGTAGACCAGACTGGCTTCAGACTCACAGAGATCTGACTGCCTCTGCTTGCCGAGTTCTGAGATTAAAGGTGTGCATCATGATGCCTGGTGCAATTTAAAAGAGCACACTCTTAGCAAAAGACACACGAGCGTGAGTAGAGGAATATTGCTAGAAAATGCCAAAGAAGCCAAAAGGAGACCTTGACTTTGCCTACTTCCCTTGATGCTGCCCCACAGCTGGAGGAGCAATGAAAAGCTGACAAATCAGGTCTCAAAGACTCAGGAATCCGCATTGCTCCACCAGGGGTCCAGGGGTCTGTTGAAAGTCGTCCAGTCTGTGCCTGTGGTTTCTGTATTTAGTCAGCATCCAACCCCTGCATCCGGAAAGTTGCCCAGGCTTGTGGCGGCAGGTCCAGGAAGCACTTTCTTTTCCTTCTTCATCTTTTTGTTTTTTACATTACTTTGGGGATGTTGGCTTTATTATTATTTTATTTCTTCTGCACCAGAAAAAAAAAGCTGTAACATGAAATAAAAAAATAAAGAGAGAAAGAGAAAAGGGAAAAGGAAAAACCAAAAGAAAAAAAAGGAAGAAAGAAAAGGAAAGAAGAAAGATGGGTAAAGGAGAAAAAGGTAAGAAAGAAAATTGAGGATTAGATTTAGCAATGTGACCTTAGCAAGTTTAGGTGAAAGGGCAGAACCAAACGTCTCCCTGCTGTGTGCAGGGATCACAGGCATGTGCCACCACAGCCCACTTTTTGGAAGTTATGTCTTAATGCATATTGGAAAGTTGTCGGAGGAAAGTCCTGCTTGCTGCAGGTGAGAGGAAGGGGCGGGAAGGAAGCTCAAGGGAGGAGCAAACAGTTGCATGCTTAGAGCAGAAGGGGAAGCTGAACCCAAGGACAGAGACTCGAATGGATGAAGGTGGTCTGTTTTCTTTCTTTCTTTTAAAAGATTTATTTATTGTCTATACAACATTCTGCCTGCACACCAGATCTTACTAGAGATGGTTGTGAGCCACCATGTGGTTGCTGGGAATTGAAGTCAGGACCTTTGGAAGAACAGAGAGTGATCTTAACCTCTGAGCCATCTCTCCAGCCCCTGGTCTGGATCTGTTTTCTTATGATAGCGGTTCTCAACTTTTGGGTCATGAACCCTTTTGAGGGGTCGCCTAAGACCATTGGAAAACACAAATGTTTACATTACGGCTCATAACAGTGGGAAGATTACAGTAATAAAGTAGCAACAAAAATAATTCTATGGTTGGGGGTCACGCCCAGCACGAGGAACTGTATTAAAGGGTCGCAGCATTAGGAAGGCTGAGAGGCATTGTTCTGGGGAGAAGGGCACAGGAGGATGCTGGTGCTACGGTGAGACGAGAAGGCCTGAGCCTGTTCTCTAGGATCGGAGAGAGCAATAAGATGGCTGAGTCACATGCAGGTGGTGGGCCCAAGGATAAGTGAGATCAGCAGGTCTGTGGCCCTCTGAGCCTCAGTCAGCTGCGGCGGATTAGCCAGGGTGTGGTTTTACCAGGTGGAGGTAATTTAAGGAGGTGGGGACACAGGGTTTGAGGGTGTGTGCAAGGAAGAAACTGCAGCGAGGTCCGTGGACTCTGATCGGGTTAAGGGGGAAATCAAGGCCACAAGGGAGGTCCAGGAACAAGGAGAGGAAGGAAGGTGGGTGAGTTAGAGGACCTGTCGGGTGAAGAAGCTGACGGAGTTGGGGTTGTGAGTGTTAAGTAGAACAGATGAGATATGATGTTGATATGAACATGATGCCGGCAGGGGTACAATTACCACTAATGACAATGTCCATTACCTTGGCCATGAGCACGTGTTGTAGGCTGGCAGCCAAGAGCCACAGAGAGAGGGATTGGGCGAACCTCTGCAGGGAAGGGTCACCTCTGTATAATTTGGCTTCCCAAAGTCACCCTCCCCTCCCAGGTGAGGTCCTCATGAGGACTGGGCCTGGGGGTTCAGCCGGACCTAGATGCTCCTTTCAATTCAGAGGCCCCACACAAATGACTTCGTTTCCCCAGCCTCCATTTCCTCTCCAGCAAAGTGAGCCATCACTCCGGTGACGTGAGTTCTGAAATCTGATGCCTTGTGACAAGCATACGGCAGAGGGGGTGCCCAGTGGTGTGGGTTCCTTAAGTAGCTGCACATCACTTCCCAGAATGCGTTCTTCTGGGGTCCCAGAGCTGATGTGCCAATATAGCAATCAGCTTCTCACTTCTAGTCCTCAGATCAGATGGTTCGAATGGGGGAACCCATCCCTAGTTCTCTCCCATTTTACAAAGAAGAAGCTGGGGTCCAGGCAAGCAGAGAGACTTCCCTCTATCGCCAAGACTCTGTCATAGAGAACACGTTCCCCTTTCAGATCAGCTAGAGTCATGATTAAGGTGGGAAATGGGTAAAGGTTCACCTACATATTCCCGAAGCCACCTGGACTCAAGATGCACCCACGTGTATTCCCTCCATTCACTGGATCCTTCAAAGCTTTAATGGAAACAAAATTGCTTCCTAGGCACATCTGTGTACTCTCTCTTGGTTTCCTACATCCCCACATCAACCTAGCCCCACTGGGCAAACATGGAAGGCATGAGCTTTGCAATGGAAGTGTTGACAGAAGGGTAATTCATAGTAAATGTGCTGGCTAATTGCTCTCCCTAGCCCAGACAGAAGAAAGGAGAGAGAAAACTTGAGATTTGAGTTTCCTTAGAAAAGCTGATCAAGTACGTTAGGGGGGCTCTATGCTGGCCTGTCCCTGAATGGCTTTCAGCCTAGCTACCCCAACTGTGGCAAATCCCTCCTGCTTTCTATACCGCGCTTTTCCCACTTGTGAACTGAGGAGATGAAGACAATGGCCCTCTTAGCTGGAGCTAAAGGGGTTTGGTTTGTTTGTTTTTTGAGACAGAGCTTCTCTATGTCTCCCTGGCTGTCCCAGACTTGCTTTGTAGACTAGGCTGGCCTCGACCTCACAGTGATCTGCCTGCTTTTGCCTCCCTGAGTCCTGGGATTACAGGCATGCACCACTGCTGTAACTTTCAGGCTCCTAGGAGTATGCAGCCTGCTTTCTCTCTAGCTGCTTTGGCTATTCAGGGACAAACAGAGAGATTCACCAGGCCAAGAAGCTGCCCAGGTCAACACCTAAGGCCTCTTCTTTCCCTTCCAGTTGTTCCTTCCTGTGGCCCCATGTTATTTTCCTCTTAGCATACCACCCGAAACGTCTTGTTTACTTCACTATTGTCTGTGTAGGTCGGGAGTTCTGGAAGAACAACCTTGCCTGTTGGATCTCGGGTTTCAGCCCCTGGTAACCAGTACATATGTTATACTGTGTACATATGTTGACTAAAGAAAGATTAAACGGGTGGATGGGTGTTGTGGGTGGTGCCAGGGCTGTGCCAAGCATAACCCTGTGACCTGTGCCAACTTCTAGGAGGAGAGGTTGAACATAGTCAGGAGACCTGAATTTTCAAGTCCTATACTGCCAATTAGTGGTTGTATGACCATTGGGCACATCACTTGACCTCTGCAGCCTTGGTTTCTTCATCTGCATATCTAGAAAAATGATCTCACCTGCTGAGGCACATTTTCAGGAAAGAATGCTTACATATGTAACATGATTTGGTGCCTGCTAGAGGTTTAAGAAATGTTCGGTTTTCTCTCCCCACTTCTTTGGGGGGATGAGAAGAGAATAGCAGTGCTATGTTGTAGCTTTGGGATGGTTTGTTTTGGGGTGGGTTTTTGGTTGGTTTGTTTTGTTTTGTTTTGTTTTTGGTACCTGGGAATTAGAGCCAGGCTCTTGCACACACTAGGCAAGCATTCTGTGGTACTGAGCTAAACACATAAGCAGGAGAGTGTTATGGCTGGACTCAGTAGCTTCAGGGATCTTGGTAGGTCTAGAGTTCAGAGAAAACTCATCCAAAGAAGGACCTCTACTTTATTTCTCCCCTTGGTGGCACCAGAGGTTGAAGCCTGGGTCTTCAGCACACTGAGCAGACAACTGGTCTCTGCACTACATCTCTATTTATTATTATTGTTATTATTATTATTTGAAGACAGGATCTCACTTTGTAGCCCTGGTTGACCCAGAACTCAACACGTAGACAAGGATAAACTTGACTTTCTTATCCTCCTTCCCCCACCACTGGGATGCTGAGATTACATGACTGGTTTATGTAGTTCAGGGATCAAACTCAGGGCTTTATACATGCTAGGCAAGACCTCTACCAATCCAGCCACCTTCCCATCACTTCTTCTGCTCTATGTCTTTCAAAAAGTGTATATAACACAGCCGGCCGCGATAGTGCACACCTTTAACATCCACTGGGAGGCAGAGGCAGGCAGATCTCTGGGAGTTCGAGGTCAACCTGGTCTACAGAGTGAGTCCAGGGCAGCCAGGGCTACACAGAGAAGCCTTGTCTCAAAACAAAAAGAAAAAGAAAGAAAAGAAAAGAAAAAGTGTACATAACAAAATGGCTGTCAAAATTTCTGGGGGAGTAAAGAAACTTGTCACCAAGGCTGAGAACCTAAATTTAATCCCTGAACACCCCTGCCCCCCCCACACACATGCAGAAAATAAATGTAAGGAACAGCCTTTAATTCCAGAACTTGAAAATCAGAGTTGTACAGATCTTTGTGAGCTCAAAACCAGGCTGATCTGCATAGTGAGTTACAGGCCACCTAATGAGACCCTGTCTCCAAAACATAAAATAAAATATAAATAAGTAAGGGTTGGCGATTTAGCTCAGTGGTAGAGTGCTTGCCTAGCAAGCGCAAGGACCTGGGTTCGGTCCTCAGCTCTGGGGGAAAAATAATAATATATGTAATATATATATATATGTTATATATATATGTGAACAGTTAATCAGTAAATGCATAAAACAAAGTTAAAATTACAAGTGTCTTCAGTGGGGAGATTGCAAACCCACCTGGCTGAGCACATGGCACCTTCTCTTGGGGTTTCCAGCAGAGGAAAACAAGGACTTTCGGGAGCAAGAAATGTGTTTTGTGGTCCGTGGCAGGCAGAGCGGAGTCCTGCCAGACACTGGGGCGTAGCAGCCACTTCTAAGTCCTGGTTCCTCCTCCATCGTCTTCACTGTTTAGCCACTGCCGTGATAAACGGGGTGGTTGGATTTTAACCTCCCCTCCTCCCCACGCCACATATATGTAATATCTGAAAGGGTGGGCTAAAAAGCCTCGGCCTTTATGATCTGTAAAGAGAGAGAGAAAAAAGATCCATCCCAGAGAAAACCCTGGGTCCGCCCGGAGGGCGCAGCTTCGATTTTTACGCCTCCATCAGGGCCGTAACGGGCCCTCACGCGCTAAGGGATGATGGCTGATGACGCCCGCCCCCTGAGCAGATTTCACCTCACCTAAAATGGAACGTGCACGGCCGGCGTGCTGTGGTTCGGGGCGCCAGTGGAGGGAATGAATTAGCAAGCAGCCGCCTTCCTTAGGCGCCGCCACGTTACGGCACGGAGGACGCCCTCCCCCCGGCCGCTGGAGGGCGCTGTCCCTCTGAGTCCCGGCGGGCTCGCGCCAATCACGAGCAGCCGAAGTTCTTTAAAGACCAAAGGAGGGAATTCAGCGCGAGGGAGGGGGCGGGGAAGAGGCGTGCCTTCCGGCCAATCGGAAGCCCCTGGGAGCCAGCGGTAGGGGGAGGGACGAGGGGCGGGGCAGCTCCCGCTGTGTGACAGCTGGGCCGGCCAATGGGCGTGCGGCCCGCGGCCTATAAGTGTCCGCTGGTCCCTTCCACCTGGCTGGAAGGTTTGCGGGTCCTCGCCGCCGTCGGAGGTGCTCCCCGGGTTTGCCTCGCCGCCGCCGCCGGGTCCCCGCACCCCGCCTTGGCCCGTGCGCACTCTCCCTGCCCTCCTCGCTTGCATCACTCCCGGGTTTTTGCCGTCGGGGCGCCGGGCTCGGGCGAATGACGCCGTCGGAGAGTGGCGCTGAGAGCCCGGAGCGGCCAGCTGCGCAGGTGGGGACGGATGAGGACCCGGCAGGGGCCACGGCCGGGGCGGCCGGCGGCGGCCCGGACCCGGAGGCCTCCTCGGCTCCCCTGGGTCGGCATCAGAGCCGCCTGAGCTGGCCACAGGTGAAGCGGCTGGACGCGCTGCTCAAAGAGCCGATCCCCATTCACGGGCGAGGCAACTTCCCCACGCTGAGCGTGCAGCCCCTACAGATCGTGCAGGTGAGGGGGCGCTGAGAGGGTCGAGGGGTGGTGCTCTGCCGAGACTGGCCGGGTAGCCAGGGAAACTAAGGAACGGGGACTCGGGCTCTCAGCGCCTGCTGAGCTTGCCTGTCCACCGCTCTGGAGAACCCTTACTCCAGAACCACTCACCGAGACTCTGGCTGGGTGATGGGGTGGAGATAAGGGAGGCACCAGATGGGGGATCGCCCTGGCGGCCTCCAATGAGGAAGTGTGTGTGTGTGCCTGGTTCCAAAATAGCTTTCTTCCTCTACTCCGCATCTTTGGACCTCCTGCTCCCTGAGGGTTCTAGGCGAACTCCGCCCTTTTGTGTTCCCACAGCCCTTGGCTCAAGAAACCTTGGCTTGGTGAAATGGCCAAATCCTTGGGAAGACTCCCCGCCTCCCACGTGTTGTGGCCAGACCGGAGACCCCACCCCTGATATAATCAAATTTCCATTTTAGGTGTTTCTCCTCCCTTAAGACTGCAAGTGGAGGCCAGCCCAAAGTTTAGACCCCAAAGCACCATCTCCCTCTGAGGATCAGATTCTGGAGTTGCTCCATCAAACCCCAGCTCTTCCTTTTACCTAACCCTGTACGACCCCACACTTAATTCTTTCCAGTTATAGTCTGAGCACTACGGTGTTCTGAAACACCAGAGGATGCCTCTTCTCGGCCCTCTTCTAGCCGAGACCCCATGTGGGGTGATGGAGAGCTACCTAAGGCTACCCAGAGGTGTGGAGAGGAAGCTCAGGGAATCCTTGAGCAGGCTGTACACGTTCAAGAGTTTCCCACCCTTCCCCTGGCTCCCAAGCTCAACATGTAGATCTTAGGGGAGTCCCTGGATAATGAAAACCAGAAAAGTCTAGTGACGGTTCCTGCGTGTGCTTTACCACGAATTCTAGGTAGAGTTGCACATACCCACCTGCTACTATAGCCTCCAACAGAGAGGGAGGGGGTGGCTGCTGGGGCCTGGTCTTGCCCTCCCTTCCTAGGAACAAGGGATGAGATGAGAGAGGAGGGGACAGATTCTCCTGGGCTGACTCACTGGCCCAGTGGGGCTGGCTGAGGCATCCCTTCCTTTCCCGCTGTCGTCTGGATTATTAGTAAGCCAGCTTCAGCTTGTTTTGTTTTTGAGATAGGGTCTTCCTATGCTTTGTCTGGGCTCCTCTCAAACCTGTAGGCTCAAATAATCCTCCTGCCCCAGCTGCCTGAGGAGCTGGGATTACAGGTATATGCTCCCACCGCGCTGGCTTTTCTGTTGAGGAAATGCCATTATCCCAGGCATGGAGGGAAGGAGAGTGGTGCCCAGCACGACTGTGCCCCTCTGCAGGGACAAGTATCTAAACTGACGCCAAGCACAAATGTGGTTGGGTACCAACCTCTGTCTCCCAGTCAGGTGAGGGAGAGTGAGTCAGTATCATGGTATGGCCCTCCTAAAGTAGGGGCACAGTCATCCCAAAACAGGAAGCTATTGGCTGTGGAGTGGAGAAGTGGCAGAGGCCTCGAGGCCACACTGAGAAGCCAGGCTTCTGGGTTCATTGTTTATTCCTTTTCCCCCTGCTGGTCTTAGTGGCCCCATCTGTTCAATCGGGGTGGATTTGGCTACTCAGCAATATCCTTTTTGGTTCCAGACTCCCAAGGGAACACTAGCCTTCACCTGCCTATGCAGCCAGTCTGTCTTCTGGTGGGATGCCATAGCTAGCAGCTTTAAAAGCTGGTGGGGTGTGAGGGGTGCGGAAAGGGAGGGGACTGTCATGCTTCTCACCCGTGTTAAACTGCCTCACGGTTCAAGAATGGAAGCCCTCTCCGTCTGCACCCAACGAGGTCTTCCCCACAGCAACAGTCTGAGCAGCTAAGAAAAACACCTTGCTTGTCATGCCTGGCTAAAGGGACCCACTTGAGACCCCACAGCTCTATCTCTGGAGAGCAGGTTCTAGTTCAACTCAGTTACTGACTTTGTGACCTTGAACAAGTCATTTGATTTCTCTGGGTCCAGAGAATTGAACTGAACAACCTGATCTCTCCAGCTGCAGCCAGAGGGCTTTGCTCTTGCAAGCTTTGCAAGTCTTCAGTCTTCGTAAGGTCTTGGACAGAGCAGTTTGGGGAATTGAGCACCTCAGCACAGGAGAAAGCAAGCTACCGTCACTGTCCCCCGCCCCCAGTGGCTGGAAAGTCTGATTTGGGAGGCTGCAAGCTGCCCTGCAGTCCTCGGGTGTGGTAGTATCTGGTGACCGCCTGTCAAACTGGCTGTAGTCAGCCTGGGAAAGAGACAGCAGCCAATGATTGGCTGACGACACTGGCCCCATAGTCCTGACGCAGGGGATTTAATGAGGGGATTGCTTCCTACTTACCAGGCCAGATGCCATGCCCTGGGGTGGGCACCTGCTGGAGAGCAGGAGCTGGCACTAAGGCCCAGTCAGCTCACCTGGAACTCAGGGGAAGGATGGTCTTCTCTCACTGGCCATTTGGGGACAGTTGCCAAGGTGTGCAATGAAAGATCCATAGGATGCCTCCAGTAACTTCCCAACCTCCATCTTCCCACCAGCAACTAACTGCTCAGGGCTTCAGTGATTTGAGATTCATTCTCACCTTGACAAAAAAAAAAAAAGTGTGGCATTGCACCTGCAATTCCATCACTCGGGAGATGGAGGTAGGGAAATTGGAAGTTTAAAGTCAACCTTAACTACTCTGAGGCCAAGCTGGGCTACTGAGACTCACGACCCCCACTCCCCCAAATTATTAGATAGATATGTAGACATGGAGAAATTGGTTCAATTTTGACACACAGTCTTGCCAGCCTTGCTATAACATCCCAGGTTGGTATCCAACTCTCAGTGATCCTCCTGCCTCAGCCTCCCAAGTGCCAGGGTGACAGGCATTCTCCACCATGCCCTGCTTCTGAAGCCTAAGTCTGAGTGGTAGAGAGGGTAGGCAGGCCATGCTGGGAGGCAGGCAGGCAGGCAGCAGCTGGAGAAGGGAGTTTGGCATCCATGACTGGGACCTCTAGGCTCTTCACCCAGCCTAGAGTAAAACAAAAGGACAGGTCTGGAATCAGCCATACCTGGGTTTGATGTGTCTTTACACCTGTGAACCTAAGTTTCCTTGCAGCTGAGCCACACCCCAGTCCCCTCCCCCACCATAGATTCTGCTGAGGTCCTGCATCTGGTGCTTACTAAATACCTGACCGTGGGACTCCTCCCTTTCCCACCCTTGTGCTGAATGTTCCTTCGGCCAGTCTTTTCCTTCCCACCCCCATTACCGTGACAATTCCTTTCGGAAGTCTTCCTGGAGGGAGCCGCCCGCCTCGGATTACCCCACCACCGCTTGCCTCCTCAGCATTTAGGTGCATTCCTCACAGTGATTCCCTGGGAGGCTGGAGAACAGCTTGCCCCAGAGCTGGCGCTGACTTGGCAGTGAGGTGGGGCTGCAGAGTCACTAAGGGCAGGAATGCTGCCTGGTCACTTTCAGGACCATGTGTGAAGAAGGGCTTGGGGTTGCTGAGAAACCTAATGTCTGTATTCACCCCCGGCTTCACTCCTCTCCCAGGGTGAGGAGTGCCACTGCCCAGGGCTCTAGCTAAGAACTGAGTTCCAGAAGGCTTAGGTGTCCTGCTGTGTTCCCACGCCATCAGTCCTGGGGCTCTCCAGGTGGGTGTGTCCTCCATACCCTCCTGCCTCAGCCTTCTCAGTGGCTAAGGATTACAGCTCGGAGCCTTAGTCTCCTCATCTGGAAAGTTTGTGGAGTATTTTGGTTCCTGGTTTCTTGTGAGGGTGGGGGCAGGGGAAGGTGTATGTGTGTCACAGTCAACAAAAAGAGTGGGCTGGGAGGAGGCTCAGCAGGTAAGGGCTCTGGCTGCTCTTACAGAGGACTGGCTTCTAGTCCCAGCACCCACGTGGCAGCCCGCAACCACATGTAACTCCTGTTCCAAGAGATCTGAAGACCTCTTCCGGCCTCCATGGGTAGCGCACATGTGTACATACAGGCGACACACACACGGACATAAAATAAAAACAAATCTTTTAAAAATTGAACACTTAAAAAAGTTAACATGGTGGCACTTGCCCTTAATCCCAGCACTCAGCAGGGAGATTTCTTGAGCTCAAGGCCAGCCTGGTCTACGGAGCAAGTTCCAGGACAGCCAGGGCTACTTGTAAAAACCCTGTCTCAAGAAAAATTTTTTTCTAATTAAATATTAAAAACAACCAACCTGGATCTTGGTCTTGGCCTGGGTAATCTATAATCTATGGCCTTGGGCGTGTTTCTTTACACCTCTGTATCTCTGGCCTTCCATCTGTCACATGAAATAGTCCTCCAAAGGATTCTCATGGAAGTTAATGTGGGCAGCCGTGTAGGGCACTAAGATGCCCGCCTGAGCTGGTGTAAAGCAGTGTTTGACACCAGAGTTTGGCTTGCGTTAGGAAGGTCGGGTGGCACAGTGGAGAGACCTGGGCTGACTGCCCAGCTCTGTATTTACCAGCTGTGTGACTCTGGGTAGCTCTCGGGCTGCTCGGTGCCTCTATTTCCCAACCTGTGAAGCAGGGATAAACCTTGCCTCATCACGTTAATTACAAAGATTAAGTGAGGTTGTATTTTAATGCAAAGTGCTTAGTAAGTTCTCTGCTGACCTTTGTTATTTTTATTGCTCTTCTGAGTCATTCCTTTCAACTGGGCCCTTCTCCCGGTTGGGGTTGGCAAATCAATGGAGGCTCTGCAAGTTAAAAGGTCTCACAAAGACGCACAAGCTGGTAAGAGTTCAACAGTGAGTGCTGGGTGGTAGGATGGTTAAACCTGGAAGTTCTTGGGGTCCAGGCACCTGACACCCTCTCCCCCCTCCAATCCCCTGCAGGTGGTCCGCAGGAGCCTGGAAGAACAGGGATTGCAGGTGCACAGCGTTCGACTGCACGGCTCAGCTGCCAGCCACGTGCTGCACCCGGAGAGTGGCCTCGGCTACAAGGACCTGGACCTGGTGTTCCAGATGGACCTGCAGAGCGAGGCATCCTTCCAGCTCACCAAGGCAGTGGTCCTGGCCTGCCTGCTGGACTTCCTGCCAGCGGGAGTGAGCCGGGCCAAGATCACACCACTGACACTCAAGGAAGCCTATGTGCAGAAGCTGGTGAAAGTGTGCACGGACCTGGACCGCTGGAGCCTTATCTCGCTATCCAACAAGAGCGGTAAGAACGTGGAACTCAAGTTCGTGGACTCCGTGAGGCGCCAGTTCGAATTCAGCGTTGACTCCTTCCAGATCGTCCTGGACTCCCTGCTGCTCTTTGGCCAGTGCTCATCCACGCCAATGTCGGAGGCCTTCCACCCCACGGTGGCAGGTGAGAGCCTGTACGGGGACTTCGGCGAGGCCTTGGAGCACCTGCAGCACCGCGTCATCGCCACGCGCAGCCCCGAGGAGATCCGCGGCGGGGGCCTGCTCAAGTACTGCTACCTCCTGGTGCGCGGCTTCCGGCCGCGGCCCAGCACGGACGTCCGCGCCCTGCAGCGCTACATGTGCTCGCGCTTCTTCATCGATTTCCCGGACCTGGTGGAGCAGAGGCGCATCCTGGAGCGCTACCTGGAGGCCCACTTCGGCGGCGCAGAGGCGGCCCGCCGCTACGCTTGCCTCGTGACGCTGCACCAGGTGGTCAACGAGAGCACCGTGTGCCTCATGAGCCACGAGCGCCGCCAGACGCTGGACCTCATCGCCGCGCTGGCCCTGCAGGCGCTGGCTGAGCAGGGCCCCGCTGCCACGGCAGCCCTGGCCTGGCGACGTCTAGGCTCGGAGGGGGTTGTGCCAGCCCCTGTTAATTACTATGTGACCCCCATGCAGCCTCTGCTGCCCCGGGCTCACTCCTACCCGACCTGGCTGCCTTGCAACTGACTCTGATCCAGGCCAGGAAGGAATGAGCTTTTTGGGGGGTGGGGGTGGGGGTCATCGGGTATGTGTGGAGGATGTTACCAGACACACGCCGCCTGTGCCAGCTGGCCCGGTGCCATAGGGTTGGGCCTATGAACAGACCTGACTTTCCTGCGCCAGGCTCCTATAGGCTTAAAACCAAGTCAGGGTTCTTGATGGGAGGCCCTTTTGGCCCGGTACCACGCTCTTGGACCTGCATGACTGTGGGGACACAGAGGCTGCTTATCCTGAAAAGACAAAGTTGGCTTGGGTGGTGGCCTCCGAAGCAACACGATGGGCTGATCCCCATGGCCTGAGAAGGGGTCAGCCCACAGGGGGCCCAGAAGTTCCTACACAGGCTGAAACACGCCACGTAACAGGGCTACTTCCTTGGGGTCCAGCTGAGGCAATCACAGAGCCTGGTGGTCCAACCTCACTGATCATTAGGAAGAGGTAAACTAAGTTATGAGGTAACTTTCTGGGTTTTTTGGAGGGATGGGAATTCAGTCTCCTGAAACCTGTGTCTTTCCCCTAAGCTCTAAGGACTGCCTGTGGGCTGAGGTTCCAAACAGCCAGAATAGGTGCAGCCCATTACCCCCACCCCAGCATGTCACCCCTCTCCCTTCCCTTGCGCCTCCCAGGAGCCCTGCTATCTGGGTGCTTCTGTTGGAGGTTCCTAAGTTCAAAGCTGCCACAATCCAGTCAATGACCCCACTTGCTTGGTTACAGGCCTTTCACGCAGCGGAGGGAGGCGCGGCCCATCTCTCTTCCCATTCCTCCGGATTTGTTGCTATTTTGCACTCTTCCCACCAATAAAGATTGCCTACACTGAGCATAACTGTATCTTTCTCCCGGGGAAAGGCGCTTTCGCTTAGGGCTGCCACTACCTCCTCAGGCTGAGTCTGGCTCCTGTTGTGGGAGGGGCTAAGGAGTGGCTGGAAGGTACTGCCCACAGCTTGGCAACTATGAGCCTCCCCAAGTCTAGACCTTAATAAAGAGAATATCCATCTCTCAGGTTCTGTCCCTGGAGTCCTAAAGTCCCTGGTCTCTGGTGAGCAGGTCTGCCCGCTCCATCTCCCCAGGAAGCAAGCAGGGTGACTCTGGAATGAAAGGAAGCTGCTGGGGGTGGGGCGGGGGGCTTGGAGGGTTCCACAGAGCCCTGGTACATTCTCCCCGACAAGCGAGTACAGGCATGCTCTGGCCTATTGTAAACAGGTCCCTTGGATAGGGCCAGGGTGTCTCTGAAACCAGATAAGCCCAGCCAAGTGGTCCAGGAGTGCACCTTTTGGGGAGCTGTTCCCTCAGGGCATTGGCCACTCACCTCTGGACGCTGCCCACTGTTTACCCTGCCTCTTTGATCTGGGGATTGCAAAGCCTTCAGCCTCATTAGGCTCCTCTGAAGTGGTGACTGATGGTTTCAGCCAGGGTGGAAAAAATAATGCAGCAAAGGAGGCCTCAGGCCATCAGAGGGAGTCCTCACCTGCCCTGTGGGTTTGGCTAGGGGCCTCGCCTGAGTCCTTTCATGACCGGGGAGGCAACTGAAAGGCTCTCCTATCCTACCCAGCTGCGGCCACCTAACCAAGGTCTTAGCCTACCTCCTGGGCTGTGTGAGCCTGAACAGGAGCAGGAAGGACTGGAAACAGCAAGCTCAATGAGCTAGGCAGAGGCTCAGGGACGTGTCAGTTCAGATGAGAAACCTGCAAGTCCTGACCATTGTGTGTATGCATGGTCTGGGCCCACCATGTTATGGTTCTGGGTTGTAGGGTCCCTCCCCTTGGGATGGTTACACCCTGATAGGGTAGATAAACAATGTGGTCTTAGAAGGTCAGCATATCTAACAAGGACCTAACACAAGGTGTCTCTCACTGAAAGGCAGTATTCAACTGACCAAACACTTCAAGGTTCTGGGAAGCAAAGCCATGTAGCTGTCCAGAGAAAGTGTTCTGGGCCAAGGGAACTCGCCTGAATGTACCCGTGCCCGGGCAGGCATGCCTGAAGGAGAGCACGTGTGCCTGAGGATGTCTAGCCAGTCCTGTGTGGGTGCTCTCTGGAGCCGGTACACACATGCGCATGGAAGCGAGGAACCGGGGGAGTGGCAGAAGTTCACAACAGCTGTCAGGCACGGCTTACCCCAGGCCAGACGCACGCTTAGGTATGCCCCAACATTTCAGTCTCAGCCCTGTAACAACTCCAAAACTTCCCATTTTACAGACAAAAACAGGAGGCCAGAGTGGTCAATGAGGTTTGTCAGACTCAAGACGTGGCATTCCACCCCTGCGGTGTAATACCACATGAGTGGTGGTGACGGCCTGTGTCCTGTGCATACGTGGCAAGGCTCGGGCTATTTTCTGAATGACTGGCAGGGTGCAGTAACGTGCCAAGACATACATTTTCTGATGTATCTATGCCAATAGTCATGGCTTGGGGTGACTGTCTGGGACCTGTTGTGGCAACACCCCTGGGAGCCTGTGGGTGTGGTGCGTTGTTTCCTGGTGTCTGTGCGGGACATTGTTCTCATGGACCATCCCCGGCGCCACCCGCAAATGTGATGCGAGGCTGTGTAGGCAATCAGGAATTCGGAATCGGCCAGAGCGATGCTGAGGGGAGAGCCGTGGATTTCACCTTCCAACTCTCATGCCAGTGACAACCCAGCTACCCTTCCTGTCTACCAGCCTGCAAGTCAGGGTGCCAAGGCCAGTAGCTGTGAGGAAGAGCAACCCAGGCAGAGGGGCGGGGCAAGCCGCTCCTCCACACGCTGTCCACCCTTGTGCTCAGGGCTCATCCAGAGACTGCTGGA
Organism: Pachyuromys duprasi; assembly: GCA_028658305.1. Lineage (NCBI taxonomy): Eukaryota > Metazoa > Chordata > Mammalia > Rodentia > Muridae > Pachyuromys > Pachyuromys duprasi. Next base: position 106,990,723 of record CM053763.1, read on the forward strand.
TGTCATCAATGACTCCCTTGTTCCCCAGTTTCCTGCTGTTCTCCAGCAGGAGCCTGAAAGGACCCGGTGTTCATTGTCCTTGCTCCCTCCCAGGTTGTCATGGCTCACCCCCCTCTAGCCACGGCAGCAGCCCTTTAACACTTGCCTCCCTGCGGGCCCGACAGTGGGGAAATTATTCTCCTGAGCTCTGTCTCTGGGACCCAGGGCTTTGCACATTCTAGGCAGACAACCTTATTACTGAAGAAGTTGTATCTTCGGTTCTGTTTTTTGGAGACAGGGTGTCCCTGTGTAGCCCAGGCTAACTTTGAATCCCCCCCCCCCTTCCCGCCTCAGTCTCCTGAACGCTGGGATTACAGCCATGTGATTATAAGCCTGGTTCCCTTTTATTAATTTCTTAGGCACAGCCCACACCTTTAGAAAGAGTCCTTTAAGAAAAAAACAAAACAAACAAAAAACCTCATCCTAGTTTCAACACACCAGGCTCCGGAGACCTCAGTGGGCAGTTACCCACAACCCTGTACCACGGGCTGCTGCCACCCACCACAGTGTCCCAGCCTCGCCAGGTGTCACTCTGGGCTGCTTCATCAGACCCTTGGTGACAGAGACTTCCTGAGGGTCAGCTCTGAGCCAAGTCAGGGGGGAAATCAGTCTGTACGCCAGTCCCCAGGCCAACTGCCAACCCAACAGAAGCCTCTCCAGGAGCTGTCAACTGAGAGAGACCTGCCCACCCAGAGGCAAGGCCACTGGCACCGTGAACCTCAAACACCATATGCATCATCCTCACGTTACTGAGCTTTATTCTTCCTGCGTTGTATACAGTTGGGGACCAAGTCACTATACAGCCACTGTACGGAAGCCTATGGGTTCTGGGAGGTGTATGCATAAATGCGCCTCCTTCCCTCTATCAGGATACATGAAGAAGTGGATTTGCTTTGTGCAGTTAAGTTAGCTTTGGATGTCTGATATTGCCTCCACCTCATCCTGAGAAAGAGGTGTCCCCCTAGGAGGCAGCAGCTGATTGTCTGCAAGGAGACCCAGGTATGTCCTCACTCACATGGGGAGGACAAGAGGGAAAATGGGGGTTTCCTACAGCCGTGATTTGCCTCAAATAGGCTTCCTAGAGCTGTTGGACAAAGAAGTGATGATGGGGATTCCAGCCTCACTGGGACTCAAGAATGAGGAGTCTGTCTTTAATAAGTATTCTCACGGTCACACTGGCAATGTCTGCTGTGGTCTTGGCTAACTGGATAGCATCTTGGGTCTCTGTATAAGCAAAGTATGGAAAATGCAGTGTACGGAAAGCAATTCAGAGTATAGTTAGTTCCCAGGACCCAGCCCCTTGCCACTGTAAGGGCTCCTGAGAGGAGGGCGCCGAGACTGGGTACAGTCAGTCCTGGAAGTCTTCCTGAAGGCGGTATCCAGAGAAGGAGCGGAATGCAGAAGTCCAGACCCATGGAGTGGAGGCTCTGAGGAGCTGGAAGAACAATGCCAAGAGCTTTAATTACCTTTTCCGGAAGCTGCTCCACCCCACCAAGAGCCTACCACATCTGTCTCCCCAAGAAGGACCATCGTGGGGAGACAGGGCAGGAGGGTTTGCTCTGGAAAGGGGCTCAGAGAGGCAGAGGTCCCCCTGGGTCTCTGTGCTTGGCTGGGATCCCCACTAGTCCGAGCAGCTGGGATGGAATGTTCCTGTAATGAAGAGGCTGCCCCCCTCCTCTTCTCCCCTTATGGAGTTCCCAAGGGCTGCACTCCCCAGGGCTGCTCCAGGGATCCCTGATATGGTCATGTTCCAGAGCTATGGCTCTCACCAATCCTCTCACAAACGCTTCCACCCTTTACTACAGTTCCTCATAGTATGGTGACTCCCAACTGTAAAATGATTTTGTTGCTACTTCAAAACCAACTGTGCTACGATTATAAACCATAATGTAAACATCTGCTAGGTGACCCCCACAGAGCTGCGACCCACAGGTTGAGGACTCTCTAGAGGCACCAAGTTCTACATTGTTCTCTCCTGTCCTTGGAAGAGTGGTCCCATCGTTCACAGAGCCCTACTATGAGGCATTCAGTCTGAATACTTTTTCTTTCAGTTTGGTTTTTGAAGACAGGGTTTCTCTGTGTAGCCCTGACTGTCCTGGCTCATACTCTGTAGACCAGGCTGGCCTCGAACTCAGAGATGCACCTGCCTCTGCCATGAGTGCTGGGATTAAAGGTGTGTGCCATGTCTGCCTGGTTCAGTAGGACTTCTTATACACAGAAGTTAGCTCTTTTCTAGTGTCCCAACCTCCCTCAAAACTCAAGGGCTGGGGAGATGGCTCAGAAATCAACAGCTTGTGCCACTTTTGTACAGGCGCCAAGTTCAGTTCCCAGCACCCACATCAAACAGCCTACAAAGCCTGTAACTTCACCTGGGGGTGGGGAGGGAAATCCTACATCTATGTCCTTCAAAGGTGCACACGCACATACACTTTATTTAAATAAAAACAAATCTTCACAGCTTTCATCCCAGCGCCTTTCCTGACATCCAGGCTTTTTGCTCCCTCGGCACCAGACATTCCTGCCCAGGCGTTGAGGGAGGAGAGACAGCCCTGCATGCAGCCCTGTACATCTTTGGCCCACCCTTGCCATAAGCCAGGTATGTTGAGTCAGCTTGACTCACCCCCAGAACCCAGACAACAGGCAAGGGTGTTGTCGAGTCCTGGGGGATGGGCACAAGACATACTTTGTGCCCCTCCAGCATCTCCTCCCTCCCTCCCCAACCCCTTAAAAATGAGAACCCAGAAGTGCCCCCAAACGATGCTGCCATTAGCCCACTGCACTTGTGTAGAGTGCTTAGCACAGTGCCCAATGTGAGGAAAGTGCTTAATTTAAAGCCCAGAACCACGGGTTCTCTTTCCCCATCACTTCTGGCCAGGGTGTAGTCAAGGGATAACAGGGAAGGAAAACAGCTGGGGATTTCCCAGCTTTCCTAAATGCTTCCTCCCCCCGCCAGGAGTCTCGCCTGCTGAGAAGCCAGATGCACCTGAGTGGTTCTCAACAGTTCAAGCTGTCAGCACAGGACACTGCCCACTGCACGTCTGGAACACCCTAACCAGGACATGTCGCTTCAGCCTAATCTCTGGGAGGCCTCCTTGGTCGCTGGGTGGTGGCAGGACCCGACGCTGTCGTTAGCGGAACAAATCTATAAATACCTCTGGTGGAAGCCTCATTCTTCCCTACTAGAATCTCTCCTGCGCCTCTCCTCATGGGCTCCAGGAACCGCCACCACCTCTCGGTTATTCTGTGGACCCTCACAGCCCAAAGCCAGAAATCCCCAGGACCGCAGACCAGGGTGACTGAGGTCCGGGCCACCCGGAACCCAGCATTCCCAGGCCACGCCCCCAACTCTCGCGAAGCAGCTCTACGCTGCCCTCTGGTGGCACTTCTAAACTTTTAAGTTTCTGGGCCCAGCCAAGAGAAAAGGGGCTTGTTCCTCTTTTCCTAAGAAACAAGATTCACTGGGTCACATAGTGTCCTCAATGCACAGATTCCAAGGGTGCCTGAACGTGCCCCATCTGCAGGCTAGGGGCCACTAAGAAAGTTTTCACCCAGAGCAACACAGTGAGACCTTGTCACACACACACACAAAAATTGTTCAGGAAGTTGAGTGGGAAGCGTGTTTCCTGCTCAGGGGTGGAGTAATATCAAAGCCAAAGTCTGAAACATAATTCCCAGGGCTAGGGATACAGCTCAGGCGGTAGAGTGATTGCCCAGCATGCACCTGGCCCTGGGTCCAACACCAGCACTACATAAACACAGAATGGTGGGGTGTGCACCGGAAACCCAATCACTTGAGAGGTGAAGGCAAGAGATCAGAATTTCACTGTTGGGACCATACAGGTAGGTAGTTCAGCAACTAAGGGCTCCTGTCCCCTGGCTGACCACTAGAACTCAAACTCTGACACCCTTGGTGGAGGAAAGAACGGATTCCTGCAAGTTTTCCTCTGACCTTAAGATATCACTGTTGCGCATGCCTGATCCACGCCCTTTCTCCCCACACACAGAAATAAATAATGTAAAAAGCCTTCAAGGTCAGCCTCAGCTAACATATGAAAGTTAAGGCAAGCCTGACTCAAAAAAAATAAAAATAATCTGAGCCTCAGTTAGGTCTCCTGAGACAGTGCTGTGCAGGAGCAGCTGCCTGGAAAAGGTCTGGAAGGCCAGCCCTTCAAAGCAGAGGCCCTCTGGCATGTTTCCTCCCGAAACCCACGGAGTAAGTGGAGACTGGTGTCTGGTGCTGAGGGGAGGGTGGGCCAGACCTGAGATCTCCACACGAGATGCCAAGAGGGCCAGGTAGGCTGAGAAGGCAGCTTTTAGTTGATTGAGAAGCACACAGAGCACAACCCACGGCCTGAGGTTCAGGTCGCTGAGTTCTGCAGGGAGAGCAGCCTGGCATCTGGGAGGAGAAGGAGGGGCCAGATCTGCCTGTCCCCTCACCTACCCACCCACCCTTCTTCCATCGAGTGTCATCTCTGACTCTTCGTGTACCCACCCACTCCACCTCTGAGTCACGTCAAAGCTGATTACAATAAATCCCAGAGAAAGTCCTAACTGGGATGACAGAAAGCACTCTATGCCATTAGCTAAAAGCTTCTGCAGATGAAAGGCCCCATTCCTGCTAACCAGAAACTTAGCAGTCCTGGGGGCAGCCCAGCGCTGCAGCCTCAACTCCGGCTACGTCACCTCCAGGAAGTCCTGTGCTCTCTGGCCCTGAGGACTCAAAATAACTTGTCTCTGGGAGATCAGAACATGCCATAGTCCCCAAAGACCCCTGGGCTGTGGCTTTCTCAGAAGCTCTGAGATCTCCAGCTAAGGCTTCAGGAAGGCCTTCCGAGAACCCAGCAGGAAGTTTGTTACCTGAAGAGGGGAAGGACTGATGGGAACAGGGGCAGCTGAGGGCTCCGGCCTATCACAGCCATATACCTGACTCGAAGAATTACAGTATACTTGTAGCTCTGACATCATCCTTCTTTCCCTTCTCAAGCCTGACAGGAGGGACAATATTCAGAGATAGGAGGAGATGGCCCAGAGAGGGGCATTATTGTTCTAGGTCACTGTAGACAGGGTTCAGGGGTCAGCTCTCCCTAACTGGAATAACAATGAAAAGGGGACACACGGAGGCTTAGCACCAGGCTCTTCTCTCTTTCTCTGGCATGTGACCTTGAGTAATCCCTTTTCCAGTCTGTAAAATGAGAACTTTAATTAGCTCCTGAGCAGAGGTTGCGCCTATCTCTAGGTGTGATTTAAACATCCCACCATGACTTACAGTGGGAAATCGAGTCCTGTGCCCTGACTTACTTCCCCATAGCCCTTCTCAGAGGTAGGTATGCCCACTGAACACTGATGAGTGAGGCTGCAGCCAGGCCCCTCATAGCTGAGTGGGGATGGGAGGGTTGGAGGCCTGGAGGGCATCTGGGCAGGAAGAAGCAGGTGGCATTTCTCATCTGGCCCTTTAAGGCCCCCCCTTTCTGGAAGTTGATGCCTGCCCCCTTGGGGTTGTTAAGGGTGTCACCTGGCTCCATCCCTGGCAGAGCCATCTTAGGGGTGCATTAGGGAGGGGCTGATGGTTGAGCAGGTGACAAACACCCCAATTCTGGTTATCTCCATCAGGCTCCAAATACAGGTAACAAAAATTCTATTACAAGTAGGAGAAAAGCTGTCTCCTAGAGGCAGAGAGGCCTAAGTACCATGGGGACACACCTTCAACCTCTATGGGAGCAGGGAGGGGCTCAGAAGAGAATTCTGTTATACAGCCCTGAGCCAGCCTCCTTCCATCCTTCATCCCAGGACCTCATTATTCTTCCCTCTGAAAGAGATGGAGCTGGACTGTGCAGAAACCAGCAACTTCAAGGGCAGGGATTTATATACAGTCTCAGGGGACCAGCAGAGACCACAGAAACGCAGGTGAGGGTGGCAGATGTTGAAATGTTGCAGCAGGCTCCAGCTGGATAAAGTTTGCCACCAAATCCCCCCGGAAACCGAACACTCTCCACTATGTCAGCTCTATAAGGGAACTTGGCACTGCCATCTAATCCGTTATGAAGGAAGAAGCCACACACACACAAAACAAACAAGTAAAACCCGAGAGCTCTATTAGGGTCCCACAGATGGTAGACGCCCAGACACGGGAGAGCCCGGATACTGCACCCACAACACAGACATACACTGTACCCCAGAAATCACCACACAACACCACCGCACCTCAGTCTCACTTTCAGGGGCCCCTGGCCCCCCGGCGGCCTCCTCCGCGTAGATGACGCCGTCCATCTACCCAGCACCTGGATCGGTCCGTCCGTCCTTCCTTGCGCACCCGGGGGACCGCCTGTCTCGGGAGGCAAGGGGTCCCGGGGGCTGAGGTCAGCGCTGGGGGGAGGCGGGGCCGCGAGGCGGGCTGCGGCGGAAGGGCGAGTCCGGCTCGGGGCCGTGGCCGCGCCGCAGCCGCCCCGCGCCCCAGGGCACGCAGCTCCCCAGGCCGAGCGCAGACGCCAGCAGCGCGGGGGACCGACCCCGGCGGCCGCGGCGCGCGCCCTTCTTGAGCCGCGACCCGTGCGCCGCCAGGTAGAGCTCGGCCTGGGCCACGCCGCCGCTCAGGCGGCTCAGGCTCTCGGCGCGGTGCGCCAGGCGCAGCTCGGCGGCCAGGAAGACTCGGTGCAGCTGCAGCACCCGGCTCTCCAGCTCCGACACCAGGCGCCGGCGGCCCTCCACTTCCAGCAGGCGCCGCCGCGCCTCGGCCAGCTCCAGCGCGCGGCCCCCTGCCCCTGCCGCCGCGCCCGCGCCCCCGACCCCCGCCGGGCCCGCGCTCCCCGGACCCCCGCTAGCACCCTGGCGCCAGCGCTGCAGCTCCTGCCCCTCCGCGGGTGTCTCGGCCGCCTTCGGCAGCGGCGGTGACTGAGTGGGGGTCGGGGTCGAGGTCGGAGACGGGGGCGGGCGCCGGAGGGACGGCAGGGGCTCCCGGGGTGGCGGCGGGGGAGACCCCGGCTCTGCCGTCCCTTCCTGGGCCCCCGGGCCGCAAGCGCTGATGCGGCAGCCCGGCATCCCCCCCCCCGCCCCGCGGCGGCCCCGGCTGTCGGTGCGCGGGGAGGAGAGACGCTGGGCACAGGACTGGCGAGAGGCGGCCGCAGAGCACACTCCCAGGCCGCACGCGCCGCCCAGCCTCTTATAGCACATGGGGCGGAGCGCCGGGCAGCACAGCCAATCCCAGACTTGTATGTCCTGAATCTGCCCTGCCTCCCACCGTAGAGTGTGTTCCCCCCAAAGCTTCGGGTTCCCTGTCCTTCTCCCTGATCAGCCCTATTTGAGTATCACCCCAAATTCCGGGTGGATGAGCGGCGGTCACTGTTCTCGCCTGGACTCTTCTCAGTAAACTTCGATGGTGATGCTTAACAACCGTACATTTCAGTCTCCACCCAGAGGAGGGTTTTGGCTGGGCGTCACCCCCACGCCCCACGCCGGCCGCATGACAGCCTAGAACTTAGCGCTCCGGATCTCGTAGGTCACGGGGTTGGTTAGGACGCCCTCCTCCCCCATCTCTCTGGATCTGTCGGGTGGGTAAGGCAGGGGACCACTGGCGTCCACCCGAGGGTGGGCATATGACTGGATTACTCGCTCACCAGGAAGGACTTGGCTTGCAAAACAAACGTTACAGCCGCTGCTGCTGGGTCCACCAACCTTCCTGGGGCCCTTAGAGAACCCCAAGGTGGTGCAAAATTACTCCCAGCTCCAACCCTGCCCGTGTGTGTGTGTACCTGCCAGCACACAAGCCACCTCCCTGACGCCTTCCACACGGAGGGGGAGAGAAACTCTGAAGACCGGATGCCCTGCTCAAGGTCAAATTGCCGGGCAGTGGCTGAGTCTGGACGGAAACGAACAAGCCCAGCCATTCATCAGAAAGCCCTTTGAAATGCTTGGAACACCCCAAACCCCAAGCGCGCGACTCCCTATCTAGGATTTTAATCATCCTGGCTCTGCCCACTTTCTCTTCCCACAGCAGAAATAGCCCTGCTGTTCTTCTCCCAAACATTGGCCAACTCCAACGGCTCTGCCTCCGATTCTATTTATTTGAAAGTGCCATCAGAGATGGGAGGGGTCCGCGGTGGGACGGGGCAAGGCCGGGGGAGAGGGAGCGGGAAAGCAGCTCTGATCCCCGTTGAGAAGAACTGCAAGCAGAGCCCCGGGGTTCAGAGGATCTGCCAAAGGTGTGGCCAGCGCCCAGAAGAAGAGTCTGGCTGGGGGTGGGGGAGCCTCGGTTCCTCCCTCCCCCACCCTCTCCTGCTCTAAGTGCCTACAGGTGCCTTTTGATTGACTCTCCGCTCAACAGCAAGAATCCAGAGAGGCAGCTTCTTCCGGAGCCAGAGAGGAAGGGAGGGAGGGTGAGGGGCATTAGATTCAGAGAAGGGGGACGATTCACGGGTAGGAAAGAGATGCTCACTGAGCTGGGGTAGCTCCCAGGGAAGGAGAGACACGCTTGGGGAGAGGAAGAGGAAGGGCGGCTCAGCTCCGTGCGTACAGGGCTGCTGGTTAATCGATGCGTAGCTAGGGACGTGGCGGTCGCGGGGTGGTGTGTGGGGAGCACAGCGGAGAAAAGGAAGCCCAGGGCTTGGGAACTCAGAGAGTCAGAGGGTTTCATTGGGAGCGAAGGAGGCTCAGGAATTGTCAGGTTGTCTCCAGCAAGAAGGAATGCCCTCCCTCATGGTGGCATCCTGAGTATGGGTCTGTATTGAGACCAACTTGGGTCTCTCACTACAAAAGCGCCCCACCCAGAGAAGCGTGACTGGTGTTTCATGAATCAGATAAATATCTGGCTCCAACTCCCCAGTTAATGGAGGTGGGGGAGGATGGACAAAGTCTTACCCACCCCTATCCCAACCCCTCATTTCTTTAGTGGCACCAGCCAGTAATTCCAGCATTTCTAAGGTGGAGGCAAGAGGATCAGGAGTTCAAGAACAGCCCGAGCTACATAAAACCCCAGCTAAAGAGAGAAAGACCAGGAATGCTGGCCTGTGCCCATCCTCCCAGCACTAGGCAGGCAGAGGCAGGAGAATCTCTGTGAGTTCTAAGGTCAGCCTGGTCTACATAGTGAACTCTAGGACAGTCAGGACAAAATAGAAAAACCCTGTCTTTTTGTTTGTTTGTTTGTTTTCAAGACAGGGTTTCTTTGTGTAGCCTTGGAAGTCTTGGACTCACTTTGTAGACCAGGCTTGGCCTGGAATTCACAGAGATCTGCCTGCCTTTGTCTCCCTGAGTGCTGGGATTACTGTGCCAACTGTGTCCAGCAACACATACATAGTTTAAATGAATATTTCCCACTTAGTCTGACAATGCTACACCCAAGGGCCCCAGACTAGCAAAAATCCCAATACCAAGCTTGAGAAAAGCCACTATTGGAGTTGTTGGTCTGGGTAATCCAAGAAACTCCCGAAACATTTTGGGCTAAGGCCATTGCCTTGATTGCTTCCCAAGGAGCTGAAGATAAGTCTCTATTGCTAGTTACAGTATGCACTTTGAACACAGGACCCAAAGTATCCCAAGCTAGATCTGACCTGAAATCCTCTTCTCTAATGACTAGCTTTTATGGTACCAGAAGGTCTCATGCAAGCTCCCCAAGGGAGGGAAACAACCAATAGTCCTATCCAGCTATGATGCCTGGCAGCCATTAACACTAAGGGTGCGTTAGTGGCACACATGCCTTGGTGGCACACATTACAAATAGCTTTCTAATTGTACTTAAGGCTCATTCAACAAGAGGGCGCCTGGCTCTGGAAGCTGCCTGAGGCTGGTGAGGTCATAGACCTTGGAGGAGACTCTGCGGCTGCCACTTTACTAAACCAGCATAATTTCTAACTTTGTTCTAAAATCTTTATCTTTATACCCACAGATAAGTGTGGCTCCCTTGCCTCATCAAACTTTGCAACAGAGACCACTGTAGAAAACCACAGGTGAGCAAAATACATAGAACAAAAGTTCGAGCCTCTGGTGGCCAGTCATGAATGATCCATCTATAATACAACTCCCACACCTAAGGCTCAGGAAGAGGTGGAGGACCGTTATAAGAGCCAGAAGAACTGGAAGTCTGCTGTGAGATTGTATCTCCTAGAAATGTCAGAGAAGCTACACTCACAAGGTCTCAACAACATGGCTATCTAAACAAGGATGACAACCTGTAGACAGTCTAACATGACAGGAGGAAATCCCACAGGGTCCCAATTCTAGGGCAACTAAGGAATGATGAGAGAAATCATCTTCCCCAGAGTAGACCCCCCAAACTGGTTATTCAATGCCAAGTGGTCAGCCTTGAAATCATATAATTGCAAGCATCATTATAAACTAAATTTTATTTATATTTTTAGGACACACACACAAGTATCCCTCCTCTCTTCATCAAAGAAACTTTTCTTTGCAACAGAGACCATTACAGAAAACCACAAGCGATCAAAATGCAGAGAACAAGTGATCCATCTACAACAGGTTAGGAGCATAAAATTTACAATATTTAGGAATATATACATGTATAGATATAATTAAAGAAAAAAGACCATGACTTTGAGAGAGAAGAAAGGGAATACATGGGAGGTGTTGAAAGGAAGAAAGGGAAAGAGGGAAGTGATATAATTATATTTTAATTTAAAAAATAATATTTAAAAATACATTTGAGACTGTCTTGGGCTGCTGAGATGGCTCCGCAGGTAAAGGCAGCCTGCTCTAACTTATTGTTAATTTATTTATGTTTTGTGTGCATTGGTGTTTTGCTTGCATGTATGTCTGTGTGGGGATGTCATACTTCCTGGAACTGGAGTTACAGACAGTTGTGAGCTGCCATGTGGGTGCTGGGGATTGAACCCGGGTCCTCTAGAAGAGCAGCCAGTGCTCTTAATCACTGAGCCATCTCTGCAATGTAACCTTTTTTTTTTTTTTTTTTTTTTTTTTAAGAAAAAGAATGAGAGTATCCAGGCAGTGATGGCACACATCTTTAATCCCAGCACTGGGGCGGCAAAGGCAGGTGAGTCTCTGAGTTCAAGGCCACTCTGGTCTACAGAGTGAATTCCAGGACAGCCAGGGTTACACAGAGAAACCCTGTCTTGGAAAAAAAAAAGTGTGTATGTGTGGGAAACAGGACAGAGCCCCACACATTGGTCAGATCCAGAGAACCTGTCGTATCTGGGGTCAAAACCTCCACACACTTCCTTTCAGACTTGGGCCATTGGTTTCTCTAAGAGGAGAAGATGATCAAAGCATATTTACTAGGGGCTGGAAGTGTGACTCAAGCTGGGTTCAATCCCCAGCATCACATAAGCCTAAGAACAACAGGCCAGCAGTGATGCTCATAGCAAGGCTATCCTCAGACACACAGCAAGTGCCCGGCCAGACCACAAACAGCGAGCTAGCTAAGTTAATAAGTGTTTGCTGGGCACATCAGTGTTCTCTGGGCTCCTGGAGGCAGCAGGCTTTTCTCCATAATAGGAAACTAACACCCTCAAAGCCATCTGATTGAGTTGGATGTAGTGGCTCACAGCTGAAATCGCAAGGTTCAAGAGGTTTAGGAAATAAGAACACCTCGGAACAGAGGCCAGTCTGGGCAACATACGGAGTTCCAGGCCAGTCTGATCGGCATTCTGAGACCCTGTCTCACAAAGATGAAGAGCAGGGCCAGCCAGATGGCTAGTCAGCTAAAAGTACAAGCAGCACAAAGTCCTGGAAACTCTCTGTGTGCCCCACTCATACTCACACACACAGACATGCAACAACAATAATAAATAACAACTTTTTAAAAGTTAAAAACATTTTTCTTAAGACAGAATCTTACTATATAACCTTGGCTAGCCTGGAACTGACTATGTAGACCAGGCTGGCCTTGAACTTACAGAGATCTGGCTGCCTCTGCCTCCCAAGTGCTTGGGATTAAAGGCATTTACCATCACATCAGGAATTCAATATTTTATTCCTATCCTATAAGGTATTTTATACACATGCAATTTTATATATATATATATATATACACACACACACACACTTTTTTCATTTTTGATGGAGTCTCCCTTCTATACTAGTTTTTCTTATCACTGGGATCCTTTGACATTTAGTAGAATGTTTGGGTCTAAAAGCACTCGTGTGTGTGTGTGTGTGTGTGTGTGTGTGTATGCATTCTCTTTCCACCCTGTGGATCTCAGGGATTTAACTCTGGTCCGCAGACTTGCATAGCAAGTGCTTTTGCCCTGTGCTACTTTGCTGGACTGTTTTTGTCTTATTGATGTGGGGCCTCATGTAGCCCAGGCTACTTTTAAATATACTAGGCACCTGAGGCTGGCCTTGAACTCCTGACCTGTCTGCTTCCACTTTCCCAGTGGTGCCGTGACCATATTTGCTACCATGCCCAGCTGGGAAATGCATTTTGGGGGCTATTATGATCATTACATTTTCTCTGATCTTTATAAAAATGACACATTTTTCTTACAGAAAAATATGAAAATAGAGAAAATAATAAAATTAAAAAACAAAACAAAAAAAAAGATTGGGGCTCTCAGTTGGTGGAATGCTTGCTTGGTATGCATAAGGCCCTGGTTTCAACCCCCTAGCACCACAAAAACTGGGTATGGGGGCAGGTGGCCCACACTTGTAATCCAGCACTCAGGAGGCAGGAGGGTCACAAGTTCAAGGTCATCCTGGGCTGCTTAGAGTTGACTCTGTCTCAAAACAATATTATCTCGCAACAACAACAAAAAATGATTAGAGAGAGAGAGAAAGGGGACATGGGACAGGGAGCTTATGTTTGGATAGAGTGCGGCCCTTCCCTAGGGCAGCTTTGCTGACCTGTCCGAGAGGAAGTACATGTGGCACAGACAGAGACTTGAAGATCTGTTCGAGATCTTATAGCTGTTCCTGTCTACCTGACTCAAAGCCCGTGGTCTGAGTCCAAGACACCAGAAGCAAAGAGGCCACCACACCAGCCTCCAGAGTCCCACCCAGTGTGGACAAGACCCTCCCGGAAGGACCTCAGCTGAGCATGGGACGGGGCAAAGGTCAAGGCCTGAGGAATCCACTTCTCTCCAGGCCCCAGCACCTCTTTGCATCTTCCTGGCAAGCTGGCCTGACACCCTCCAGGATGCGATGGCACTTTAATAATTTAGCAGATGCAGACAAAGATAGCAGTTCTGAGAATGAGGCAGCCGGGGCCCCAGCCTCCTGCAGGCATCCGCAAGGTATCTCAGGTTGCCCTGCACAACTGTCAGCACCCCCAGCCTACCAGTGAACACCTCATCCTTCTTCCCCTCTTGCTCCCGAGTCTCATATAAAGAGCCTTGGAATCCACCAAGGCTCAAGGCAGTCCTGCCTTCAGCTTCATTCACACTGGCTCTAGCATGGCCCTCCTCTCTGGGCCTCTGCACTGGTAATATGAGACCTCGGGTTCCTGAATGTCGGAGGGTGGGGGGTGGTGCTTGGACCGGAGACTGGCTGTCTCCTCCAGCAAGCCACAAGTACACTGCCAATGTCACCTAGCCCACTGCCTGCAATCCTCCTGCTGAGGCATCCAGCGCGCTCAGGTTTTCTTTGTTTTTAATGTCTTCTGTGGTGAGAATTTTGCCCTACTTATCCCCCTCCCCACCAACCCCAAATAAAAGGCTGTGCCTGCTCACGATAGAGACAGCAGGCGCCACATGCCTCAAGTAGCCTGTCACGTTGCTGACAGGTAGAAACAGTGCTCCTTCCTCCCACAGCCTCTTCTCAACCCTCACATTAGGATCCCAGGGTTCTTGGCGGGATGTGGGGGGTGTCTTTCTTTCCAAGGAGGGCATTGTTTTTGTTGTTGTTTTCTAATTGCCTTTTTGTTTTGCAGCGCTGGGCATCAAACTCGGACCTTCCACTTGCTCGACAGGCACTCCACCACTGAGCCACGCCTCCCAGGCAGAGTTCCAGTTTTCACATCACTAGAACAGCCTGGTGTGGAAAGATAAGCAGGACAAAAGGGACGATAAAATGCCTCCTCTCGTGTATTCATTCAACAACCCAATTAAGCATCCCCCTATTTAAGCAGCCACTGTGTGATGCTTGGAGATCCCTGTCTCAGAATTAAACAAAAAACAAAAAACAAATCCTAGGAAATGTACCTTTAAAGGATAATGAAATATCTGGCTGGTGCTGTCCTGCGTGTGCTCTCTGCCGGAATGGCTCCCAGAGATGCTGTTGCCTGTGGCTTTTGGTAGGTGAAGAAGCAGAAAGAGAGAGGGGATCGGTCAGTGTCACACAGCCAAAGAGTGTTGAAACCAGCCTGGAGTCATGGGCACACTAGTGACTTGATAGAAAAGGGAGTCAGCAAGGGCTTCCTGAGCCCTGGGAGGTGATGATGGGCAAATAGACTGGAGGAACTGGGAAGAGAAATTTCTCACCAAAATTAATAGTTGAGCGCAAAGACCCTGGGGTAGAAAGGGGGGGGGTGGGAGGAGCAGGGGGTAGGTCACTGCCCCCGGGGCTGGGGGGAATGGGACTGAGCTCTGAGATTGAGCCCTGAGATTAGAGCGCTTAGGCCCTGAGATTGGGCCTACATTTAGGCCTGGAGGAAGATTTCAGGTATTTCTCTGTGCAGGCAGAGTTTACAGGTTGGGGATCCATGACCTAATTCATTTCCGAAAAATGAGGCTTTTGCTAGGTAGAGTGGAGAGACTGGCCTGGAAGGGGGTGAGGGAGGGCTGGGAGGGCTGAGTTAGGAGATTAGGTTAGTAATCCAGGGCAAAAAGGACAGTGCCAGGCCTAATGGCTAAGGGCAGAAGGGGATGGGTGAGGGTTCAATTTGGAGGGTTTGAAAATGGATTAGTTGGGGGGGAGAGAGAGTGCCCGCAAAACAGCAGATGGATTATGGTGTTCCTGACAGAACAGGGGGAGAAGCAGGTTTGGTAGAGAAACCAAGGTCAAGGGTATATGTTAGGGCTGATGAGATGGTTCTACAGGTAAAATGCTTGCTATGAAAGCTTCATGCTGAGTTCAGTCCCTGGAACCCGTGGGAAGGTGAAAGGGAAGAATCAACGCTGTGTGACCCTGACCACCACACGCAGAGAGCAGCACAGAGCTGTGCCGGAGGCACCAGGATGTGGTGGTGCACACTGTAACCCCAAGGCTAGTTACAGGGAGCCCACCAGAGACAATGGCTCTGACACAGTTTATAGTCAACTGAAAGCCTTTATTCCAGCTGGTGGGGACTACACCCAAGTGTTCCGGGAACTTAGTGTGGCCCAGAGTGTCCAGAATACAGGGTTTTTGAAGGCAGAAACCACATCCCTGGCATCTTGCCCGACAGCTACAGGGGTGCCTCTCAGAGCAAGCAGTTTGAAACAAGCAATTTTAACAGAAGCCGAGATAAGCGGTTAGCTGGAGAAGTTCTAACAGCAGCTACAATAGGTTATCCTGACCCTTGATTCCTAGGATAGAGTTGGGTAATTTTTCCATGGGATTCTCCACCAAGGACACCAAATTCTGGTTAAGCCTAAAATGGCTTCAGCAAGAATACAAGATTAAAAACAAAAACAAAAACCTTTATACTGTCTTGCCTATCACTGAGATAGATGAAGGCAGGAATATTTCATGTCTAAAGAGAGCCTAGTTTACAGGTCAAGCTGAGGTCAGGCAAAATTGCTTGAGTCACTGGACACCAGGAAATAAATATCTGACTTCCAAAACTGTTCTCACTATGGGGATCTTTGTTTGTTTTGTTTTGGGTTGGGTTTTGGTTTTTCGAGACAGGGTTTCTCTGTGTAGCCCTGGATGTCCTGGACTCACTTTGTAGACCAGGCTGGCCTCGAACTCACAAAAATCCTCCAGCCTCTGCCCCCCTGAGTTCTGGGATTACAGGTGTGCACCACCCAGTCCAGCTTCATTATGGATCATTCTAACCTGGAAAGACAAAACCCAACAAAAGAAATAAGGCAGTCTGAGCCGGTGTATTGGCTTCTGTAACACTTTGCACAAAAGCCTGACAACTAGAATTTGACACACCCCAATACATACAAGAAAAAAAAATGGAAAAAGAGAAGTGACTCCACAAATTTGTCCCTTGACCTCTACATAAGTGCCATGGCACTCACTCCAAACACACAATAATAAACACATACTTTAACTTTATTTTAGGTTTTTGAGACAAGGTTTCTCTATATAGCCCTGGCTGTCCTGGAACTTGCTCTGTAGTCCAAGATGGCCTTGAACTGCCTTCATCTGTGCTGGGATTAAATATGTGTGTCACCACTGCCTGGCTAATAGATGGGCAACCACAGTAGCTCACATCTATAATCCAGACATTTGGGAAGATGAGGCAGAAGGATTGCCATGAGTTTGAAGATTTCCAGCCCACCCTGAGCTGCAGTGTGGGAGTCTGACTCAAAAAAAAAAAGAAGAAAGAAAGAAAGAAAGAAAGAAAGAAAGAAAGAAAGAAAGAAAGAAAGAGAAAAGAAAAAAGAAAGGAAGAGAGAAAGAGAGAGGCAGCTAGAGAGAGAGTGCCAAGGAAAGTACATTTCTAGCTAGGCTCTGCCACAGGCTAGAGACACCTGTTGGAGAACCCTTGAACGCCCTTGTTCAAGTTCTAGATCAGCAGATGAGCAGCAGGTGTACGGATTGGGTGGGCCCACCGAGATGGCTCAGAGGACAAACGCCATTGCCTCCCACCAAGCCTGACTTCCTGAGTTTAATCTCCGGAGCCCACGGAGTAGAAGAAAAGAACTGAGTCCTGAAGGGTGGTCTCTGACACTATGTGCACCATTGTACTGCACACCCCCAAGAATAGATAGACAGACAGACTGATAGACAGACAGATAGATGTAATATAAAGTTAAAAAAAATGTCTGGGGTGGAGATCTAAGTTCAGTGTGGCATCAATGTACACATGGTACTTAAAGTCATAGGACAGAACGAATGGCCTCAGGAGAAAGTGTAATGAGATAAAAGGAACGGGGCGAAAAATCCGGAGACAATATCACAGGGCGGTCAGGTTGGTGTGTAGAAAGCAGCTCAGAGCCTGTGCGGTAGGGGCCAGGGCATGGTGGCACACATCTGCAATCCCAGCAGTGAGCAGTGAGCAATGAGGCAGGATGGTTTCAAGCTTGTGGCTAGCCTATACTACATTGTGAGTTCAAAGCCAGCCTGGGCTATCTAGTGAGATCAATGTCAGCCTGGCTACTAAGTGAGACCATGTCTCAAAAACTGAAAACACAAACCAAACTTGTATGTAGTGACAATATTGGAATTTCATTGTACTTTTTAAATCACAAAATATTATAAGAATATATTTTATTATTTATTATAAGAATGATTTATGTTTAAGAATTTATTTATTTAAAGAACTTATTTATGGGCTAGAGAGATGGCTCAGTAGGTAAGGGCACTGGCTGCTCCTCCAAAGGATCCAGGTTCAAGTCCCAGCAAACACACGGAAGTTTACAATTGTCTGTAATTCCAGCTCCAAAGAATCTGACACCCTCACACAGACATGCATGGAAGCAGAACACAAAGTATAAATAAAATATTTAAAAAGAATTTATTCATAAGAATTAATTACAATAAGAATTATTACTTATTATAAGAATCAGCAGGAAATAGTCCAACCCCGGCTTTATTCAGGATCTCTTTCCTCTCTTTCCTTTTTTCTCTTCTCTAGTGTTAGGGGGTTGAAAAGGGGTGAAGAAGGGTGGAAGAGAGAAAACACACAAAGTAGCAAAGACCGAGCTGCGCGTGGCTAACCAGAGCGGGAAATATTTTAAAAGATTTATTTCTTTATTATGTATACAATGCTCTGTCTGCATTACAGCTGCACGCCAGAAGAGGGCACCAGATCTCACTATAGATGGCTGTGAGCCACCATGTGGTTGCTGAGAATTGAACTCAGGACCTCTGGAAGAACAGGCAGTGCTTTTAACCTCTGAGCCATCTCTCCAGACCCAGAATGGGAAATTTGATTTCAAATGCATTTGAGAAAACAACAGGAGATGAAGGGATGTTTGGGTTTTTTTTCCAAGACTCCAGTAAAAAAATAAATAAAATAAAATAATGTTGTGGCTGCTACTGCTGTGATATCCCCCATTTTGCTTCCAGAGGGGATTTTCTGTTTTTTGGTTTTCTTCTTTCTATATTCTGCTTCAAAATAAGGTTGGGAGGATGGCTGAGCAACTGGGAAAAGTGCCGGTGAAAATAGAGGGGCCTGAGAAACAAAAGGTGACAGAAATCGGCAAACAAAGCGGGTCACTCTGCCCTCTCAATCCTGAGAGGAGTGCAGAATTGGCAACTGGAGAGGTTGAGGGCGGAGGTGGAAGCACTTGGGAGGCACCAGAAAAGAGAGAACAAAAAGGTTCAGTCCCGGTGACTGAACAAGAGAGAGTTTCCTGCAGGAGGAAAGAGGGAAAGAAACTGAGCTGGAGGGCAGTCAGGTCAGAGAAAAGCGGGAAAAGCAGGAGGAAAATCTGATGAAACAGCGCATGTCAAGAGAAAGGGTTAATCTGGAAGTGGGAGGAGGGGTGGCCTAAGAGATCACCACCCTCAGCTTTCCCAGGAGTCATACAGCACAGGCCTGCTAATGGTGTAGAACCAGATTATGATGAGATAGGACGGCATCCTATAAAAATGATAGATCTAAGGCATTTTAAAGAGGTCACGGTTTCATATGGGATGTCTGCGCCTTATAGGAAACAAATTCTAAAGAACTGGGCTACTCAGAATAGAATTATTCCCCAAGACTGGAAGGGATTGTTAACAGCTGTCCTAGGGGCCAGTCCACAGCTGCAATGCTTTTCACGGTGGAGGGAAGAAGCTGAAAATACTGAGCAGTGAAATAGAGCAATTGTTGATACAGCGAAAGATCAGTTGCTTGGTGAACGGGAGTATTCTGATATACAAGAACAGATTCAATTTGATGACGCTACTATAGAACAATATTGTTCTTAGCAGCTTTAAGATCTTGAGACCCAAAGTTGATCACCCAAAGTGTCCAGCTTGTTTACAAGGATTACACAAGGCTCTGGAGAAGCCTTCACTTATTTATTTAATGTTTTTTACAAAGATTAATCTCAGCCAGGTATGGTGGTGCATGCCTGTAATCCCAGCACTCAGAGTGGCAGAGGCAGGCGGATCTCTGTGAGTTCAAGGCCAGCCTGGTCTACAAAGTGAGTCCAGGACAGCCAAGGCTACACGGAGAAACTCTGTCTCGAAAAACCAAAAAAAGTTACTAGGTGTGGACAGTGCCTATGGACAGTGAATAAGGGATGTGATGTGGTTCTTACACGTAGCATGTTAATATAATACAAAACGTCCAGTGCTTCAATTGCAGAGAATACAGTCATTCGCAAAAAGACTGTGACCAAGCCGCTAAAGGTCTCAGATCTCGAAATGCCTGGTACTTTAATTGTGGGAAACATGGTCATTTGCAACAAAATTGTGAACAAAGCATCTCTAAGGGCAATGGCTTTTCTAACTATAAACCAGAAAGAAGGCCTAGGCTTCCAGAGGTGAACAGGCAAGGGCGGCCCCTCGACCAAGAGATGTAGGTCCAAGAGAGATATCCAAGGCAATTTCTTCACTTTTTAATATTCATTTTTATTTTATGTACATTGGTGTTTTGTCTCTGTGTGTGAAGGGGTTGGATCCCCTGGATCTGGAGTTATAGACAGTTGTGAGCTGCCATGTGGGTGCTGGGAATTGAACCCGGGTCCTCTGGAAGAGCAGACAGTGCTCTTAACCTCTGAGCCATCTCTCCAGCTCCCAGTTAGCTTAATTCTTTGGACTCAGAAAGTTTAAATAGCAGAGCCCAGAGAGAGAAGGCACAGCAGCTTGAAGGAGACAGACGGAGAGAACACTTGGAAGGAAAAAGAAGACTGCTTGCTGCATTTGCTGGTTCCCTGGAATGCCGGATATCCTGCTGACGGAGACTGGATTGCCTCAAAAAGAACCCGATGACTCCACCCAGCTGGAAGGAGAGAGGTCTACATCCCCTTTCCCCTCTAACTTTCTCTCTCCTATCTAGGATGGGGAGGGGGTGTTGGAGGGAGAGGTTTTAGGGACCCCAAATAGAGTTCAAAAACAGAGCCTACAGGTATATAAATGCTAGCGTACCGATAGGGGTGACTGGCTGGTTGATGTTGGTTGTTGTTGGTCACAGTTTGTTAAGTAGTCCTTCGCAAAGAAGAAACAAGAAATGAGATACCTGGCATTGAAGAGCAAACTTTCCCAAAGGAACTCGGCATACCTAATCAGCAGCATCACCCCCTTCCCACCCCCAGGCATTATTCAGGGATCTCTTTCCTTTCCCCTCTACTCTACTTTCTCTCTTATCTAGTGTTAGGGGATTGAAAGGGTAGAAGAAAGGAGGTGAAGAAGGGTGGAAGAAAGAAGAAGCCACGAAGTAGCAAAAGCCCGATACACTCACAGAAGACTTTAGAGAGCACGGTGCAGCCATCTTGAGCTCCCAGTGGCTGGCTGGCTGGTATCTGGCAGAGACCTACCCAAGCCTGAACCCATCACCTTTCCTTCACAAGGAGGAGAGGGGTTTGTGAGGCTCCACCTCTCCTTGAGGAGAAGGAGACATTTCCTTCAGTGCTGTGGTCACTTTAAAGTCTCCCTATTCCTGCAAAATAACTCCTCACAGCTGCTCATGTGAGCACTCCTAATTAAGCTCATTGGTTTACCAGGCTCCACTGGGATGGAATTGTCTCTTTGAGTTCCTTTGAACACGTAGACATTTGTTCACCTCCCCAAGCAAAGTTCACAAAGTAAAACACGCACACCACCACCACCATACAGAAACACACATGAATCAATCCATACAAAGCCCTATGCCCCTAAGCTGTCAGAACAGTGCTGGCTA
This sequence comes from Pachyuromys duprasi, assembly GCA_028658305.1. NCBI lineage: Eukaryota > Metazoa > Chordata > Mammalia > Rodentia > Muridae > Pachyuromys > Pachyuromys duprasi. The sequence goes on from CM053763.1 coordinate 107,011,586, forward strand.
TTGGGCTAGGAGAAAAGCCAGAGCTGGGGAAATAAACCAGAGTGACGGACGCCACAGTGCCTCCCAGATGGCACTGATTGCTCTCCTGTGAGGGACAGTCATGAGGAACCCCCTTGAGTTGACTCTGAACCTGAAGCCTCATCTGACTGATTGACAAAATGAGAGCCTAGAAAAGTCCATTCGCTTAGCTCCAGGTTGCCCAGCAAGACAGACAGTGTGGGGCCTTGTAGGCCCTTCTGGGTTCTCCAACTTCCCTCTGTACTCTCTAACCAGCACTGCTGTTGCTCGGCCAAGTCATACCCACAAATCCTCTGTGTGGCCCCTAACTCTTTTTTGAAACAGCATTTCTCTGTGTAGCTCTGGCTGTCCTGGAACTCAATCTGTAGACCAGGCTGGCCTTGAACTCAGAGTCCCACCTACCTCTGCCTCCCAAGTACTGGGATTAAAGACATGTGCCACTAAGCCCGGCCCTACTCTTCCTTTCTTTTCTTACATGTACCCTTCAAGGACCTGCCATCAGCAAGATGGAACTGTGACGCTGCTTTGGCCAGTGACACTGGATCGGCTTCTGCATTCTAGGCCTTGCCATCTGCCCAAAATGATTCGACAGGCAGTTGATGATGGTGCCAGCTCATGGCTCTCCCTGTGCCATCTGCTTTTAGGTCTGGCATTTGCTGCCTCCTCTGAGAAGGGCTGAGCCAGCTTTTCTTGACATCTGATGCTGATTCAGACGCTGCAGTGACAGGGCAGCAGAGAGCACACTCTACTCACTCCAGGCCCTGCATCCTCCTTGCTCCTGTGGCTGCAGGCTTCCAGCAGCAGTCATGAGCTACAGGAGGCTCCGGGAAAGAACAGTGCAAAGCTGTGAAGTGTGCCCAAAGGCTCCTGCTGGCCAGAGTGAAATGCTGAGTCTAGGGGCACCTTGGTACACCCATGGGACTGATCAGGCAAAATAACTCAAGGAAATTTTTTTCTCTTTCTTCCTTCCTTCTTTTCTCTCTCTCTTTCTTAATTTTTTAAAATTATATTATGTATGCAATGCTCTGCCTGAATGCCAGAAGAGGGCCCAGATTTCCTTATAGATGGTTGTGAGCTACCATGTGGTTGCTGGGAATTGAACTCAGAACCTCTGGAAGAGCAAGCAGTGCTCTTAACCTCTGAGCCATCTCTCCAGCCCATCTCTTTCTCTTTCTTATGAAGCAGGGTCTCACTATGTAGCGCTGGTTGCCTGGAACTTGCTCTGTACACCAGGCTGGCCTCAGAGTCTCAGAGATCTGCCTGCCTCTGCCTCTTCAGTGCCACCACACTTGGCTAAAAGATTATTCAGAAGGCAGGAGTGAGGCCACGGTGATGGTTCAGTGGATAAAACATTCATCACACAAGCACAGGACCAGAAGCTGAATCTCCAGAATGCATGTAAAGCTGAGCGTGTTAGAGTGGGCCTGTAACAGGGTGCCGGTGGCCACTTAGAGAACTGCAGAACCCACCCGTGGGATGGACACAGAACCGGAGAAAACAACAAACAAACAAACAACAAAACAGAAGCCCCAGCCCTGGAGAAAGAGAAAGCTCAGCCTCAGTGCAAACAGCTCCCTCTGGAATGGGAGGGGCCCTTAACTAGAATCTGCTAAACAGAATCTGGGCTGGTTGCTCTGTGGGGACCCTGGGTCCTCCCTTTTCCCCTGCTGGTCCTGTTTAGATACCAACTCACACACACACACACACACACACACACACACACACACACGTGTGCCTTCCTGCCATTACTTCTTGCAGAGTCTTCTGGGATAAGAAGTCACGGTCTTAGGGAGTCCACTATGGCTTTCCTCGTCTACTTATGTCCCTCTCCTCCATCACTCCTGCAGTGAGCAGGGAAGCAGAGGCAGGAGAATCCCCAGAGGCTCACAGGACAGCTAGCCTGGTGAGCGAGCAGGAAACAACAGAGAGGCTGTAATAGAAGGCAAAGGCAAACCTTCACATGTGTGTATGTATGCATTACCTATGTATAATTTAAACCAGTGTCCAGGCCCCATCAGTGGCTTGGTAAGACAGTCCAGTTTACACCTTTTTTTGTTTAGATGGTTTAGTTTTTATTGTACAATGCTGGGATGCAGCCCAGAGCCTCCCTTGTGCTAGATAAATATTCTATCACTATCTACATCTCAAGCTGTATTTTCCTTACTACGTGATCATCAGCGTCTTACAGAAGATAAGTGTACAGTTTACCCATTATCTTTGTTTATTTGTTTGGGTTTTGGACACAGAGTCATGAGTCAGTCGGCTAGGATTACCTTGGACTCCTGATCCTTCTGCTTCTACATCCCAAGTGGAAAAATTATGTTCTCAGCTGACACAGAAAAATAGGCTGTTTATTTATTTAAAATATTTTTTTCATTTCAGATTTATGTGGATGTGTGAGTTTATGAATACCATGTGCAAGCAGGTGTTTTCAGTGGCCAGAGAGCATCAAACCCCCTAGGATTGGGGTTGCAGGTGACTGTGAACCACCTGATATGAGTGCTGGAAACCAAACCTGGGTCCCCTGGGAAGAGCAGCAAGTGCTGTTGTTGGACTCCCGAGGTGGGGAGACCCTCCGTTCCTCAAGATAGACACCAGACCTCAATAACCCACAAAAACAGATCTTGATGCAAACAGCAAGAGATTTAATTAGTAGCCAGCATGCCGGGGCTCTGCACATAGCTCCCACACAAGGGGGTGATGCGGAGCACCCAGCAACGGAATCACAGAATTTATAAAGGCAAAAACCACAAAACAGGAGGGGGTCTACGGGTAAGGAACTTTTCTAACAGGGCAGTCTGTGATTGGCTGTGCCCAGGTGTGGTGACTAGGGGACGGTTAGAGATTGTATCCATAGCTACAGAAGGGTGTCTCTTAGAAATGTTTTGTACCAGATCCGGGTTTGGTAATGATTAAAGCTCATAAGTCTTAGTTCCCATGGTTAATTCCCATGGTTAGGGCCAAGTTAAAATTTTTCATCCTTACACTGTTGACCGCTGAGCCATCTCTCCAGCCTGCAAGTTGTCTTTTCACTGCCACGTGTGTGTCATCATACCCACATACACACACTCACACGCATACAAAATAAATAAATGTGTTTCAGAAATCAGTAAGGCAGAAGGAAAAAGAGAACTTACCCACTAACCGAATGGAAAGTTCAGGGGGAGAACAGTGTCAGGGCACAGCCAGCAGGGGGAGCTCAGGCAGCTGCGGCGGTGGCCAGCTTTCTCTTGGTCTCTGGGCTCTCCTGGCTGGTCGGCTCATCCACAGACACTCCCCTGCGGCCGTAGGTGTACAGAGCCCGCAGCCAGTTTATAATCCATCCAGTCACCAGTCACTAGGCAGAGTTTCTCTCCACCATTACTTCCTGTAAGGGTCTGCATCTGTGAGCAGCTACGTTGGCCAGGATGGCAGGATAAGCTCACTCCTGAAGATGGACTTTAGTTAGCCCCACAAAGAGAGAGAGAGAGAGAGAGAGAGAGAGAGAGAGAGAGAGAGAGAGAGAGAGAGAGAGAGAGAGAGAGAGAGAGAGAGGACAAACGAGACCAGGGTCTACCTCAACTGCTCAAGGCCCTGAGTTCAAGCCCCAGGAATCCAGGTGCACACTTGCAACCCCAGCATCCAGGAGGTGGAGGCAAGAGGAGCAGAAGTTCAAGGTCATCCTCAACTACCGAATGAGTTGAAGATCAGCCTGGAATACATGAAACCTTGTGTCTACAGGAGGGGGGTTGTATCAGCCACTGTGAGAAAACGCCTGGACCAAAAGCCACTTAGGGAAGAGAGAGCCTATTCTGGAGGAAGGTGTTGGAGGTCGAGTCCACAGTGGCGGGAACTTGTGGCACCGAGCGGCTGGCGTGGCATCCGGAGCAGGAAGGAAGGTGCTCACATATTTCTGGAGAGGAGGCACGATGAGAGATTCTCACTCTGGAGCCCTGGCTGACCCAGAACTCACTTTGTACACCAGGCTGGCCTCCACGTCACGGACAGATCCACCGGCCTCGGCCTCCCTAGCGCTGGGATTACAGGTGTGCACCGCCAGCCCCGGGTTTTGTTTCTCCAGCTCCTCAAGAACTCTCACGCTTTCACCTTACAGCTTCTGCCTTGCTTGTACCTTGGGGTTGTAAGCTCCGCAGTAGGAGACCACTGACCTGAGAGGCTGCCCAGTGACTAAAGAGAGGGTAGCCTACACGAGGGGCCCGCAGCACAGAAAGCGGCGCCCGTTTCATCGCGATACTCAAAACAGCACCTAACGTAAACTCACGAATTGACGGGAGAGACCGCGCAGTGGTTAGGGACCCCGTGGTGTTCTTGCAGAGAACCGGAGTTCAGTTTGCAGCACCCGTGTTGGCTGGTGGCTCACAACCACCTGTGCATCTAACGATCTCATCTGGACTCCACGCACACCAGCACTCACTCATAATTTAATTTTTTTAATCTTTTAAAAATATGTAATATTTTTGCCGGGTGGTCGTGGTGCACACCTTTAATCCTCGCACTGGGGAGGCAGAAGCAGGCAGATCTCTGAGTTCGATCGAGGCCAGCCTGGTCTACAGAGTGAGTTCCAGGACAGCCGGGGCTACACAAAGAGACCCTGTCTCAAAACACAACACCAACAAAAAAATACTTTTTAAAATTTGTTAAATTTGTATTTCGGTGTGTAGTGGTTTGATTACATGTACCCTGTTTCAGGAAACCAAAAAAAATATTATTTTAATTTTTAAACTTTCTTAAATTTTATTTAGGTGTATGGTGTTTTGCTTACATGTACATCTGTGTACCATGTGCCCAGGAGAGGCCAGAAGAGGTCTTTGAGTTATAGACAGCTGTGGCCAGTCATGTGGGCTCTGTGATACTGTAATTGACCACAGGTCCCTTAGACTGTATTAAATGAAGCCGCAAGCAGGGATGGGCTAGTGTGCTTCCATCCAGTACTTGACAGATATTTCAGAGGCACAGGAAAATGTGGTGGTTTAAACAAATTCAGATCCAGTTAGCAATAGGGCCAGGCACAGCCCAGAGCCTTTGGCTTCAGCGTTCACACTGAAAACAATGTGCCCTCTTCGCCAGAGCTTAGCCCATCCTTTGAGGAGTGTGCAGGGCTGCTGGATAGCCCACTCAGAAGGAGTCTGTGAGTCAAGTCTGGGCATTTCTACCGTCGTGTGCTGCCTTCTAGTGGTCCTATGGGAGAATACAGCAGAAGCCTTCAAGGGAAGGAGACAGGGAGGCTTGCAGAGCCTGAGTCCCAAGTGGCTGTGTGTCAACTGCAAAACAGCCTTCTGTGTGTAGAGTTGTAATGTGCTTGACTGCCTCACGACCCTCAAACCCAACAGGTCCAACCAAAGTTAGCATCGTTACACACCAAGCCCGCTCTCCATCCGGTCGCACAAGCCCAAGATCTTTCTTGGGTCTGGAGGCCGCAGAGTCAGGAGCGCCACAGAGTCAGGAGCCTGAGCTAGAGACCGGAGAAGGTGACTGGAAAGGCATGATCAAACACAGCAGAGCAACAGTGGTGCTGGACAAGCGCCTCACATCGAGGCCATGAGGCAAAGGGTCAGGAGGCCCTGGTTACAAAGCCAGTGGACTAGGCTGGATGACAGGAGTGACCCCGGGGGAACAGGATGTACCCAGCATGCACAAGGCTCTGGGTTTGGGGACAAAAGAAAGGTGCTGGGGTGTAGAAAGTTTGCCCAGCATTGCAAGGCCCTGGGTATTTGCTCTAATATCAGAAAAAATCTTATTAAAGTAGAAAGACTGCTTTCTGCCACGAATGTCGCTCAGCTGATAGAGTACAGCATACACGCATGAAGCCCTACGGAGTTCCAGCCCAGCCCAGCATAAGCCAGGCAGGTGGGGTCAGAGGATCAAGGTCATTCTCAGCCAATCAGGGAGTTTGAAGCCAGCCTGGGTAACATGAAATTCTCCCCCACCCCAAAAAGTGTTTTCTAGACTACAACCACTCAGGGACAGAGGGTGTCCCTGGAACCTTCACCCCAGAAGCCCCTCTTTCTTTGTCTTGTTGGATTCTAGGCCAATGAGATAGTCTGTTTTGCTTTCAGAATGTCCTCATTTGTCTTCTTTGCTTTAATGAGAAGTAAAAATTGTGCATGTTCTTTTAGTTTTTGTTGGTTTATTCTCTCTGTCTCTCTCTCTCTCTTTTTTTTATAGTTTTTGAGACAGGGTCTCATTGTGTAGTCCATGCTGGCCTCAAGCTCACAATTTAGCAATTTAGCTGGAGCTGCCCTAAAATTCTCCTGAAATTCTCCTTTCCCCAGCCTTCCACACACCTAGCTTAAGTTATTATTTTTAGGGGCTGGAGAGATGGCTCAGTGATTAAGAGCACTGTCTGCTCTTCCGAAGGGGTCTGGGTTCAATTCCCAGCACCCACATGTCAGCTTACAACTGCCTGTAACTCTAGTTCCAAGGGATCTGACACCTTCACACTAATAATAAAATTAAATAAATTAAATCAAATTAAACAAATTAAAATTATGTTTTAAAAAGATTTTTTTCAGTAATTTTGTCTTGTGTGTGTGTGGTGTCCATATGTGTGTTTTTGTGTGTGTGGTGTGTGTGTGTGAGTATATGTGTATGGTGTGTGCATGTATTTGTGGCATGCACATATATGTGGTGTGTGTATGTGTGTGATATACATGTGTGTGTGTTTGTGTGGTATGTGTATGTGGTGTGAGCATGTGTTTGTGGTATGCATGTGTGGTGTGTGTGTGTGTATGAATACAGAAGCCAGGGGAGGAGATTTGAACTCAGGCCCTCAGGCTTACACAATAAGTGCTCTACCCCACTGAGCCATCACCCCAGACCCCTCAAACCACTTTGAAGCATCACTTTAACTGCAATAACTACATTATAGTATTACACAACCTCTATTTCAAAAATGTTTTCATCATTCAAACAAGAACTCTGTACCTAATGAAGCAATAGCTGTCCATGACCTCCATTCTAGGAGTGAGCAACATCCACTCTTTCTGCGTCTGTGAATCTGGCTATTCTTACTGTTTCACTTTTTTTTTTTTTTTTAATTTTAGGCAGTACTGGGGATTGAACATAGAGCCTGATACACTTTGGACACTCTACCACTGAGCTATATACCAAACAGCAATATTTCATATTAGGGAAACATACAGCGTTTGTCCTTTATTATATGCCTTAGCTCACTTAACATAAAATGTCTTAAAGGTTCCTCTGTGGTGTAACACGAATCAGAAGTGTGTTCCTTTTTATGACTAAGTAATATTCATACACATTGCTTACCCAGCCATCTGCTGTTGAACACTTGGGTTGCTTTGGTTACTGTGAAAAATGTTGCCATGAACAATGGCAAATAAATACCTGCTGGGTCTCAGTTACCTTGAGTTTATCTTCGAAACACTTCACACAACATTCGTGATAGTTAATCTCAGTTGCCAGGTTGATGAGATGTAGAATGGTCTGGGAAGCAGGCTGTGAGAGGTTGTCCTGAGGTTAAGTTCACTGAGATGGGAAGACCTGTCCATAACAGGCCACCCTATTCCCTGGGCCGGGGTTCCCTGCACTGTGCAAAAAGGAAAGAGTGAGCCGAGCGCTAGCATTCATTGCTTTCTGCTTCCTGTGGACACGAGCTGACCACCTGTCTCAAGCTTCTGCTTCCATAACTTCAGCCCAGCGGGACATAACCTGGAACTGTCGGCCAGAATAAACCCTTTCTCCCTTAAGTTGCTTATTTTTCTAGACAAGGTTTCTCTGTGTAGCCCTGGCTATCCTAGAGATCATTCTGTAGGCCAGGCTGGCCTCGAACTCACAGAGATAAATCTGCCTCCGCCTCTCGAGGGCTGGAATCAGAGTCGTGCACCACGGCTGCCATCAGCACCGGGCTAACAGTTTCTCCCAGCCCCGGGTACACATTTCCTCCTGCCATAGCACTGGAAGCGCTTCTTGTGAACATGCCCTAGAACAGGCCTGCTGGTCCTAGAGTGCACAGAAGTGCCGCTAGACGCCACGGGCCTCATTTTCTGAGCACCTAATGATTATACGGGGTGCCCTTGCCCCAGAAGGAAATGTGGATGAGCTGTGGTGGAAAGGCCTGTCATCAGGCCTTTGGCGGGAGCACTACATCTGTGCGCGTTAGCCTAGTGAGCGCTTCCTGAATCCATTATTTCCTCGCGTGTCCTTCTTCATCCTCTCCAGTTGGCAGTGGCACCTTCTTTTCATTTGTTTGCTTGTCTGTTTACTTATCTATGTATTTTTGAGACAGGGTTTCTCTACATAGCCCTGACTGTTCTGGAACTCACTCTGTAGACCAGTCTGGCCTGGAACTCACTGCCTCTCACCATCTCTCACTGCCTCTGGAGTGCTGGGATTAAAGGCGTACAGCACCACCCGTGGCTGAGAAGTTCCATAGCTACACAGAGGAAACTGAAAGACAGAAAGTGATGCTCCCATGTCAAACAGTTCATGCCAACTGTCTGATCAGTGTCTCCTTTCTGCATCAGTTTCTATATCAGCAATGATGTGTATGTGTGTGTGCGTGCGTGTGTCTGATAATCCCTGACTCGATACCATGAACAAGATTTCTCTCCCGGGCTGGAGAGATGGCTCAGAGGTTAAGAGCACTGGCTGCTCTTCCAGAGGTCCTGACTTCAATTCCCAGCAACCACATGGCGGCTCACAACCATCTATAGTAAGATCTGGTGTACAGGCAGAATGTTGTATAAATAATAAATAGATTTTTTTAAAAAAAGCTTTCTCTCTCACAGATTAATGAAGGGTTGAATAATACTATGCAAATAAGGGGTGTAGCAAGGATCTTAACTCATGTCTATCAGCACTGCTGTCCGGTTATTAAGCTGTTGTTGAGGAAAGCAGGTGGCCAGGTTAGGGTAGGCTCCAGCTTCTGGCCACCCAACACCTCGCCTCTTACCGGGGCCTTCCGAAGGAGATCAGTGATTAGGGTGCTTTCTGGTCCCCTCTGCTGTTCTTCAGGGCTCAAGCTCTCTATACCTGAGGTGCCTGTTTCTAGCTGCACATTTACAAAAACTGATGAGAAGCTGAACTGACCAGACAGTGGGAGCCCCTAGCTCTGTCCCAGAGCAAAGAAAGAAATCAGAGTCCATGTTGGGTGTGGTAGTGCATGCCTGTAATCGCTGCACTCCAGAGGTGACAGCAGGAGGAGCAAGAGCAAGTGTTCCAAGCCAGCCTTGGCTAAACTGTGAGCTGGACGCCAGCCCAGAATACATCAAACTTTGTCTCAACAAACCTAAATAGTCTATGGCCACTCTCATCTATCTGAAGCTAAGCAGGTAGGATCTGGTTCAAACTTGGATGGGAAGCTGAAGAGAGAGCTGAGTGGCTGAGAGCACGGGCTGCTCTTCCAAGTTCCAAGGACCCAAGTTCGATTCTCAAGTTCTAGGGGACCCCACACCCTCCTCTGTTCCCCACCCTGCAGGTACCAGGCAAGTGGTGCACAGATGTACATGTAGGCCATACATATAAAAAATTTAATATAAAAATAAAAAGTGAATATGCAGACAGATCAACAGATCATTGCCTAGCTATTCAAACAGTGAGGAATATTTGCTGAGCCTCTGGTATGTGCCAGGTCCTGTGCTGGGGAAAAAAAAGACCAGACCTTATCCTCAAGGTCAGAGGCTAAAAAGACAAGGGGAGACAGAAGACAAGAACAGCCTGCTGCCGACTATAATAAGGAGCACAGAGAATGTTCCATATAACAGAGTTAGGGACTCAGGGATCAGGGACAGCTTCCCAGGAGCCGTGCTCTTTGAGTTGGAACTCTGAGGCCCGGCAGCCGCTCCATGGGCTCTCAGAGACTTCCAGGACACCGGACTCTAGAGCAGAGGGGGACCTTAGCACTGAGGCCTGGCTGTCCCTCCCTGGGCCTCCCTCTCTAGGCTAGGCCGGGCCTGGGCGGAGCCTCGGCCAGGTGCGCCGCGGCGCTTCGCGGAGCCGGAAAGTGTGTCCCCAGCGGCGACCCGTGCCGAGCTCCCGCGAGACGCTCACCTGCGACCCAGGTGAGTGCCGAGGGGGGCGGGGGAAGGGCTGACCGGAGGCGGCTCACCTGGCGGGGCAGGTAAGTCCGGCGCGGGCCCGCGGGGGCGCGGAGCGGGGCAGCCCCGGGTGGGTGACCCCGGAGGCCGCACCTGGACGGCGGCGGGGCGCGGGCCCTGCGCTTCGGGACCCGACGCCCACTTCCGGGTGCGCGGGCCGGGCCGAAGCGGCCCGAATGGGCGCGGGCTGGGCGGGCCGGGAGGCCTGGGGGCTAGGGCCTGGCACCCGGGAGCCGGGGCTGGACCCGCCCGTGGCACGGCGTCGGGACTCGAGGGCAATGGCGCTGGCGGAGAGCGAGGCGGTGCGCGCCCCGACGGCACTGCGCGCCCCGCCGCCTGGACTCGGCGCCTGCAGAGGAGGGCGGCCGAGGCTGCGCCCTGCAGGCTGCGCCGTGCCCCGCGCTCGAACTGAGCTGCCCGCGGCTTGGTGACCCGAAGTTTGCCTGGGCAGAGGCTGGTGCAGCCGGCTCGTCCTGTGGACGCAGGGAGGAGGGCCCGTGTGTGTGTGTCTGTTCGCGGGGACTGGCGGAAAGGCCGAGGCAATGAGGAGCCCGAGTCCTGGGGCCACCATACCCCGGGGCATCATCCTTGTGGTGCCTTCAAACGCCGGTGAGTGAGAGTCTTCCCAGGCTGTCTCTGAACACCCAGCACCCGATACGTCAGTGCAGCGCTAGAAAGACATTAGTAATCTCTCCCCTTTTGAGAGGTGAGGTCCTAAATTTTTATTTGTATTTTCATTCAAAAATAATGTTTATTTTTATGTATTTATTTTTAAACTGTTTAATTAAATAAATACATTTGTAGTTTAGGTTTGTTTTTTTTTTCTTTTTTTTTAAGAAAGGGTCTCATATGGCCCAGGCTGGGCTAGAACTCAGTATGCAGCCAAAGATGACTTTGAATTTCTAACCACCCTGTCTTGTGTTGGGATTACAGACAGGGCTAAGATGAACCTATTTAAAGATGAGGAAACTGGGAGAAGAGTCAGGTCCCAGGCTAAAATAGAGTCGAGAATTGGTCCCAGAGTACTGGATTAGCAGGAGGGGAGGACCAGCGTAGTAGTAGGGAAAGGAGGGTGTAGCCTGGGCTTTTTGAGGGACACCAAGGCCAGGCACTCTCCGTACCACAGTAGGAAGGCTGGCAGTGTGTTTGGTGTCTTTCTTGGGTTGCCCAGGCTGGTCTTGAACTCACGGAGTCTGCCTGCCACAGCCTTTCAAGTGCTGGAATTCCCCGAGCAAGCCACCACTCCTGGTCTATCCAAGGCCTTGCTCCCTTTCTCTCTTTTCTTCTCTGACTAGCTATGTGGCACAGAGCGAAGGGCCAGGGCTGAAGAGCCTAGCCTACCACACAACACATCCCGTCCCTTTCCAGTTTGCTGCCTTGCTCTATCCCCTCCCTTCTCTGGGCTTTAGATTCCTGGGCTGTGGAGTGAAGGTAAAGGATTCATACGGTAGTTGTATGGACCAAATAATGTGAAGGCTCTCTGGCTAGAGCCGGTTTCTGGCCCATTCACTGTTTCCTCAGTAGGAAGGACGGTGCTGGCCCATGCTAAATGTGTTGGATATGCGTGTCATCAACCGTAGTCAGCCCCAAAACCCGTGGTAGTGGGGGACGGTGGCCCAGCACAGTGTCAGTAACCATGATGCTCCCACGGACTGACAGATGCTGAGGGCGGCTGATGCGCTCTCCACGCAGGCCCTGGAAAGGTGCCAGCCCATGCTGGAAACTTGACTGGCCCTTTCCTCACGAGTCCACAGATGGAATGGGGTAGTGGAGGGGTCCTCTGGAGAACTTGGGTGAGGAGAGTAGATGGGCGCCTGAGTCCAGGCTGACTGAGTACAAGCAGAAGTGTGTTTGTGGGAGCTGGCTGGGATACAGCTCTGTTGGTAGAGCCCTCGGCATGCGTGGGAGTTAGATCCCTAGCACTTGTGAAGGCAGGAGAATCAGTAGGTCTGTCTTACACCCCGCTACACTGTGAGTTTGAAGCCAGCCAGCGACACATAAGAGCCTGTCTAAAGAAACAAGTATGGCTTTGGACAACTTAGCCTTTGTGCTTCAGTATAGTGGAATAATACTAAGAAGGCCTTGAGAATGAATAGATTTATTACAGGCAACCTGCTTAAAATAATGCAAGCTGTCCGCAATCACCTTCCTGGAGTGTAAGCTCCTGAGGTGAGGAGTTAGGCTGTTTTGCCGCTGTTCCGTACAGTGTCAGATGCACAGTAGGTCTTCAGTACTTGTTAAATGACTGAATGAATTCATGCCCAACTTCGCATCCATCCAGTCAGAGCAAACATTTAGCTATGTCGTTCTGGATCGTGAAGAACATTTTGTTTTGTTGAGATGAGGTCTGGCTATGTAGTGTTGATCTTGAAGTCATGATCCTCCTGCCTCAGCCTTCGTGGTACTAGGATGGCTGGTGTGAGCCCCCATATTCCACTGTAAAGAACTTTAAAGTCATTTATTACAATTTCAGTTTGTTTAATTTTTTTAATAGAGCGGCAGGGTGGGAAGTGTTTCAAGGGGGAAATACCCTCCTCAGGTTATAGACTTCCAAAGATTGGATCCCATTCAGGCACATGAGGTTCACTGAGATTGCTGGTTCCTGCTCTGATCCGCCTGGAGCTTAAATCCTTTGTCTTTCTACCCAGTAGTCTTATCCCTACCATAAAGTCACACAGAGTGTGACTGTGCCAGGAAGGGCCTTGCAAAACTGACCCTATTCTAGGCCTTGAGGATCATAGTGCCTGGGGAGATAGGCTTATTCTAAAACAGTGAGTACAGGCTGGCCCAATCTCAAGATCTCAGCAGAAGGGCACAGAAAGAGAGCCTCCCATTGGGCTAGAGGACTTCCAGGTTCTTGGAAAGGAAAGCTGGGTGGGCTACAGAGAGGACTGAAGTTTCAGGAGGCAAGAACTCCTGTGTCCCCCTCCAGAACGACTATCCCTTCCTCCCTGTCTGCTCTGCACAAGTTCTCTAGGCATGTGCTGGTTCAAACCACTGGTGCTCACACTGCAGATATGAGGCCCTCTGCCCCTAAGGGCTGTAGTGTGTGTTTCCTGAGCAAAGATACTAGGCTATTCTGTTTCTTACAGAAATGTGTGTGTGTATATATATATATATATACACACACACACACTCAGTACTCAGGAGGTAAATTCAGGTAGATCTCCATAAGTTCAAGGCCAGCCCAGTCAACCAAGCAAGTTCCAGAACAGCTACATAGTGAGACCCTGTTTCAAATTATATATATAATATATGGCATAAATTCTAGCACTCGGGAGGCAGAAGCAGGTGGATCTCTGAGTTTGAGGCCAGCCTGGTCTACAGAGTGAGTTCATTCCAGAACAGCCAGGGCTACACAGAGAAACCATGTCTTAAAAAACTAAAATAAATATAAAATTAGATATATTTATAAATATATGATGTTTTCTATTTCCACTGGTTATTCACAATATCCAGGTTCCCGCTGTTCCTCTTGATCCCTGGCCCTGTGCGGACTGTGCTGGATTCAGTTGACATGTCTCTGAAGCGGGGTTATCTGCCCTCTCCTCAGGGTTACATCCTAGTATGTGTTTGGGGAAGGCAACCTTCAAAACGTGTCCTTCCTGTATTTAATGTTATTTTGTCTCACTGTTGGTGGCTTTGCCTTTGATCATTTACCTAAAGCAACACCTGGGAGGTTTCTCTACTACTGTGGGGTTTAAAATTGACACTGGCTGCAGCAAATAGAAAAGGCCAGAACAGGAGTGTATTTGGGAAGTGGCACTGTTTTGCTCAAGGCATGCAATATTTTGTTGGTTTTTGAGACAGGTGTCTCTGTGTAGTTCTGGCTGTCTTGGAATTCAGTCTGTAGACCAGGCTGTCCTTGAACTCCGAGACCTGCCTGCCCCTGCCTGTGCAGTAGTGAACACCTTTAATCCCAGCATTCAGTGAGGCAGGTGTAGGCGGATCTCTGTGAGTTCAAGGCTAACCTGGCCCTCAGAGCAAGCCCTGGGTATGCTTCACTGCTGTCGAGCTCTGGGTGCACATTTTATTAAGGCCAGAGTGGGAACTAGAGGACAGATCCTGGTGTCCACAGCTTCATTCTTTTCGTATCACTAGCTCTTAGGACTCCATGTGATTAGATCAGGGTACAAGAAGAAAGGGTCAGAAATAGCTCAGCGGCTAAGAGCACTGGCTGTTCTTCCAGAGGACCCTAGTTCCATTCCTAGCACCCATAGTAGCTCAAAATGCAGGCTAAGGACAGCTGTTGCCTAACAAAGCCATACCTGTGGCTAAGGCCCTCATGCGTATGGTACTGCATCATCTCTCGGTTACTTCAGATTCACTCAGGTCCCACATGCTCCATCCTAGGAGGCTTTTGGGTGGTTTGAGAGAGAATGTCACTGTAGAGCTGTGGCTGGACCATCACCCTTTACATAGACCAAGTTGTCCTCAAACTCACAGAGATTTGGCTTCCCCCCATACTGGCATTAAAATAGTGAGTCACTGTGCCTGGGCAGGTTTCTTTTGTCGTTGTTGTTTTTGTTTTTTATAGGATCTCTTATAGGCTGGCTAGCCTGGAACTCACTTTGTAATGCAAGATGACCCAGAACTCCTAAACCTGCCTGTCACCCAAGTGCTAGATTTTCAGACAGGTCTTTTGTCTTGGGAGCTTTTCTAGAAAACTGAACCATTAAGTACAGTTCATTTGTCATTGGTTCTGCCTTGCCTGACACATGGCCAGGCTTCTGTTCATCAGTGAGAAAAGGTCTTAGTTTCGAGATTCCTAGCGAACAAATCAAAAGAGGAATGAAGATTAGTATTACTGGTTTAAGACAAAGTGGTTTTCTTTTGTATTTAGTTTGTGGCTGTGTCCCCACTTGAAGGTACACTCTTGTGGAAGTCAGAGGACACCGTTGAGAACTGCGGTCACCTCCCGCCTTGTTGGAGCAGGGTCTCTGATTCCGCCACCCTGCAGGCCTCCAGGCAGGTCTCTCCCTGTCTCCTGTCTTAGCACAGGAGCGCCAGCACAGGTGCCCGTCTCTGCAGCCAGCCTCCGTGGGTTCTTTCCTCAGGAGTGCTCCTACCGCTGAGCCATCTTCCTAGTCCGTCAGTATTCTTTTTGTGGCAAGAAACCAAACTGCTTGGTTTTACTAGGCAAGGTAGTAGACACTCCTTTAATCCCAGTACTTGAGAAGGAAGAGCCAGGAGTTTAAAAAGCAGTTTTGTCTGGGAGGCCAAACTGGCTTAACAAAACCAACCCTTCCCTCTCCAGAAAGAAAAGAGATGCCTGCTTGATGGTAAACGTTTCTATGAAGGTAAATCTGAATAAGATGAGAGACCTGTTCATTCCCATGTCTGGGATGAAGGGTCTGATGTGGTGATGATCTTGGCCAATCAGACAGAAGGATATCTGTTGAGTAGAAGCGATGGGCTTAGTGATGCAGGAAGGTGGGACCAGTTCTCAGAAGTAAGGTCCCGGGAGCACTTTCCTTCTTTGTGGTAAAATGCACATTATCATTTTAATCTTCATGTCATTCTTTAGCACGCCGTCTTGTGGCATTAAATATGTGTATGCGCTTTCCAGAGCTATGACTCCTCCCCCACTCTCCTCTGCCTCAGTCCCTGGCATCCAGCACACTACTTTCCACATCTGTTAAATTCAGATGTGACTAGTTCATAAATGAGGCCCTAAGTTCATCCCCAGCACTGCAAACAAAAACTAAAAACCAGCTGGATGGATGGCTCAGCAGTTAGGAATGTGTACCGCTGCTGGACAGTCACAGAGCCACCTGGAGCGCCAGTTCCAGGGCTGGAAAGATGGCTCAGCAGTTAAGATCACTGGCTGTTCTTCCAGAGGACCCAGAGTCAATACCCATAGCCAGCTAGCTCACAACTGCCTGTCGCTCTAGTTCAGGAGCTCCTTTAACCCTCTTCTGCACCAGGCACACATGTGATACACATACATACATACAGGCAAAATGTTCATATACATAAAACAAGTGTATAATTGTTAAAAATTATTTGTGTATACTTGTGGAGTAGCCCTTATTTTTAAGAATTATGTGTCTATGGGGCTGGAGAGATGGCTCACAGTTCAGAGCACTGGCTGCTCCTCCCGAGGATCTGGCTTCGATCCCTGGCACCCCTGCAGCAGCTCCTAACCTTCTTTACCTGGTTGCTGCTATGCAGGCCGTCCATGCTACATTCCTAACCCTATGTTTCAGTTTTGAAGAACTGTTCTGTTTCCCACATCAGTTCATATCCTCACTGGCAAAGCACAAACGGTCTGGTTTCTCTGCATCCCCACTGACACTTGTAATTTTCTGTTTTGTTTTCAATAATAGCCACTCATTGAGAAGTCCAGGAGATTTTAAAGCCTAAGTTAGACCACAGAGAGAACTTTCTCTTTGGGGCAAGAAGAGCTCAACGTTTGCAAGGGTTTACAGGATGCTCCGTCCGACCTCATTATGGGCTTCCCAGAAGTCTAAAGCTCCTCAGATCAGCCCAGGAGCTTGTCCCTGACCTCCTCCTGGCTTCTCCCCTGCAGGTGCTTGGCTGCAGCAAGCCATGCTCTGAGCCATGCCCAGGCCGGGACAGCCCCGCCCATCATCTGGGCCTCCACGATTGGGGCCCTGGGAGAGGCCAACAGAGCTATGCCTGGAAACGAATGATGAGCGCTCCCAGCCCCCACCAGGCCGCCGCACCCGCAGGCCAGACCCCAAGGACCCTGGCCATCACGGGCCTGAGAGCATCACCTTCATTTCAGTCTCTGTGGAACCAGCCACCGAGCCCCCAACCTGTTGCCTCCTCTGGCGCCCCTGGGGGTGGGACTGGTGCAGGGCTGCCTTCTGCTTCCGCCGCTGCAGGGATTGCCTGCAGCGCTGTGGGGCTTGTGTGCGGGGCTGCAGCCCCTGCTTATCTGCTGGGGACGCCACCGAAGGGTCTACTGAAGCCACCTGGGCCAAGGAGCATAATGGCGTGCCGCCCAGCCCGGACCGTGCGCCCCCCAGCCGCCGGGATGGCCAGCGGCTCAAGTCCAGCATGGGCAGTAGCTTCAGCTACCCTGACGTTAAGCTCAAGGGCATCCCGGTCTACTCCTACCGCCATGCCACCTCCCCAGTCCCTGACGCGGACTCCTGCTGCAAGGAGCCCCTGGCGGAGCCTCCTCCCACACGGCACAGCCTGCCTAGCACCCTCACCAGCAGCCCCCGAGGCTCTGAGGAGTACTACTCCTTCCATGAATCGGACCTGGACCTGCCCGAGATGGGCAGTGGCTCCATGTCGAGCCGGGAGATTGACGTGCTTATTTTCAAGAAGCTGACAGAGCTGTTCAGCGTACACCAGATTGACGAGCTGGCCAAGTGCACGTCGGACACCGTGTTCCTGGAGAAGACCAGCAAGATCTCAGATCTGATCAGCAGCATCACACAGGACTATCACCTGGATGAGCAAGACGCCGAGGGCCGCCTGGTGCGTGGCATCATCCGCATCAGTACCCGCAAAAGCCGCTCCCGCCCCCAGACCTCCGACGGGCGCTCAGCCCGCTCTACCGCCCCTGCTGCCGCCCCCGACAGTGGCCATGAGACCATGGTGGGCTCTGGCCTCAGCCAGGACGGTAGGTGGGCCCTGGGGGAAAGCTCAAGCCACAGGAGGGTTGGGCTGGGTCTGTGGGGTGTCCCCTTAGCCAGCGGCACTTCTCTAAACTCTTGGGCACAGTGAAGCCAGCAGCTGGAAGGAGCTTGCAGAGAGCTTTGGCCATTGCACGGCCCCCAGCAATTTTCTTTCACATCTGCCAGGTTTCTCTGCCCTGTTACTAATTGGCAGAACAGCTCTCAGGCCTGACCTGAATGCCCTGAGCCCAAGAAATTGGACCTCTGTAGAAAAAAGGAAGGCATGGTTCACACTTGTATCCCAGAATTTCAGAGGTTGAAAAAGAAAAGGTCTGGCAAGAGTTCCAGGCCAGCCTTGTCTCAAAAAACAAGAATTTGCATCAGTGACCTGGCCTAGCCAAACACCCACCTGCTCACTACACACACATTAATTCTCTAGCCTTTTGTACTGTAAGCATCCTTCCTCACTGAGCTGTAAGAATAGGGGCAGAGACTGAGCTTTATAAAAGAATGTGATAATAACCACTGCTTCTTCATACTCCCTAGAACTGACAGTGCAGATCTCCCAGGAGACAACCGCAGACGCCATGGCCAGGAAGCTGAGGCCATATGGAGCTCCAGGTGTGGTCCTGACCTGACCAGAGGGTGGGAAACTACACTAGGTGCCCTTCAGATGACCTTCCAGCTTCCTTTGGGGTGGGTGAGGATGGGATCAGAAACGGAAAAAGGCCTGAGCAACCACATACCCATTGCAACCTTGGAAGCTGGCTTGAAGCAAAAAGGTTCCCAGGATAGAGCTAGAAGTGATCTGGGGAGTAAGGTGGACAGAAGGCCTTCCAGCCTGCAGCTGCAAAAGCTCCCTATATGATTTCTACTGCTGTCCTCTGGGGCAGAGGACAGACAACCCTTTGACAGACAACTGCTGGGGTTTAAACATCAACAATGGGTTGCCCAGGCCGTTACTGCTGCCCAGGCCCAAGCCCTGCTCTGTTTCATCTCAGCAGGCTTCTCCCTGGCTGAGCTCCTTCCCCTTCTCTGAGCCTCTGCTTCCTCCTCCAACCAGGGTACCCAGCCAGCCAAGACTCATCCTTCCAGGGCACGGACACAGACTCTTCAGGGGCACCTCTGCTGCAGGTGTACTGCTAACCCCGCAGGCCCAGCCGCACGGCCCCCTTGGAAGAAGCACAGCCAGAGGAGAGGAGCCAGGACCTGTGTGGAGGCCAGATCCTAAGCCAGAAGCAGTGACCTCTCTGGCTTCTGCTTTTATTGATCTTAGACCACGTCCACTCCACAGGGCCATGGTGCCTCCGTCCTCCGCCTCTCCAGATGGACTGCCTGCTGCCTGGGCCTCTGTTCCTGTGGCCTGAAAACAAAGCCTTGGGAGGTAGCTTCCCAGGTCACCCTAAGCAATTACAGAAACTAAGGTTGGGTTGGGGAGAGCGTGGCCTCTGTATTGATTCTGTGGGCAGTGCCCACTTGTTATATTGCTGAGCAGTTTGTATTGGTTCTTGGCTATTCTATGTTGTTAACATGACCATAGTTACAAGTACATACACCAGCCTGGTTATTGGAGTTACATGGTCTACCCTGTGCTGTTTGCCCTGACGGCTGCTTTGCATAGAACACAGGCATCTGGTCTGCTCCAGCATCTTGGGCAAGGTGGAACCCAGACTAGCTTTGGCTTCAGAACATAAGGAACCATCTACAGGGTTTGCCTGGACTGCCCTGTGTCCCTGCTGCTTCTGGCCACCCCTTGGTCTCCTAAGTCCCTCATCACTAGTCAGTGACCCCTCTCACCTCTCTGGTGCTAAGACAAGCACTCTTACTTTTTACCTTAGCCAACCCTTGCTGGCAACTTGAGGAGCCTGGTGCTTAAAGGCTTCCTTTTAGCTAGCAACTGGCACCAAGCCTGAGAGCTGGGCTCCCTGAGGCAAAGCAGGCTCCCCTTGTTTGGGCTAGGGGGCTCTGTCCAGGGCCCTTAGCTGTTCTTTGTAGGTGCTGGGTCAGGTACACACACAACCACACAGCTTGAGGGTGATGTAGAAGGCTACAAGTACAGGCCCGCTCAGTTATTAAGTTTGAAGTCAGCCTGTTAGCACAAGGTAAGGTCCCATCTTAAAAGTTTCAGCTAGCCTGGGCAGGCCAGCTAGCCCAGTGACCACAGGCTAGCCAAGGGGTAGCCAAGGGCTAGCCCATGTTTACTGTGTCTGGGCAGCCTTTGGAAAATGGTAACTACCGTTATCTAGCTTCCTAGTGGATATAGCAAACATCCCCTGGGGCTGTGTAACCACAGGACCCAAATACAGTTATAGCAATCAAACTGGCCTCACCTTGGATCTGCTGCATTATAGGTGGGCGTGGCTCAAGGCTGCCTAGCACATGCGTGGGGTCCTGGCTTTTTTACTCCTTACCACTGCAAGAAGAAAAGAACGATGCTGCCCACCTATAATCCCACTACGAATGCCAACACATAGATTGATGAACTCAAGGCCAGCCTGGTCCACATCTTGAGTTCAAAGCTAACCAGGGGTATATGCCAAGACACTGCCTCAAAAGGGGAGGGGGGGCAGGGCCTGGCTTACAGAGGACAGTCAGTGCTCAGCACCCCTTGATGGCTCACAACCATCCCTAACTCCAGTTCCAGGCAATCCAAAACCCTCTTCTGACCACTGTGAGCACCAGGCACATATATGGTGCATTATACATATATACAGACAAAACAGTCACTTACTTTCAATAAATGTATAATTTTTTTAAAGGAAAAGATTACAGGAGAGGGGAAAACAGACTTAACAGTCCCTAAACTCAGCCCTGGCCTAGAAACCCAATTTCCCAACAGCTTTGTGAAGTAGTTTGCATTCCCAGAAAAAGGTCTATCAAGACTGCTAGGTACTTATTTAATCGCACAACCCCTGCAGTCAGTGGCCCCCACGCTTTGGTGAATGCAGATGCCCCAAGGGCCCGATCTGAGCAGAAGTGCTTCTTGGCCCTTTACTGCATAGGCACTGGCTGTGAGGAGGAACAGGGAAAGAGGACTGGGCCCTGTCCTCCCATCTCCCGCACCTAGGCAATGTCACCCAGGCTTTCCGGCAGACAGTCCAGTCGGAATGCTGGGACTGGGCTCCTGATAACATCTAATGGGAATCTGTGGCCAGAAAGACACCTTTGCTCAGAACCACACGTGGCAGGTGAGGGGCTCAGAGGGAAGGCACCTGCACAAGCCTGCCAATCTGAGGTCCATCCCTGGGACCCACACAAGCATGGAGGGAACTGACCCAGAAAGCTGTCCTCTGAACTTCATATATGTGCTGCAGCACATGTGTACACACAATAAAAATCAAACCCTAAAAACCTGTCATAGTCCCCTCCAAAGATAAAGGAGAAGTTGAGATCCAGAGAGTCAAAAACCTGCCCTAGCAGGAAGAATGCCAAAACCCCAGCACCCACCCACAGCCGGGGAGGGTGTAGAGGGAGAACACAGGTGCTGAAGGGTAAATAGTTTTAATGTGTAACAGGCCAAATGGGGAAGACAAGATCCCCAACACCCAGCCCTTCTCCAGTGAAGCCCTGGAGCTCACATGCCTGGGAAGTTCTCTGCCTGCCCCAGCCCTAAGGTTCCCAGGTCCCAGGAAAAGGGAAAGGAAGTTGAGTGGCCAGGGGCTCAATCACAAGAGTTCAGGAAGGCAAACACAGAAGCTAGTTGAATTTGGCCTTGGAGAAGTCCATCTCTGGGTGCTGATCCATGAACCTAGAAAGCAGAAGTGGATAGTGAGCCGCCATGCTGGCCGTGCTCCTCCCTGCGCCCTGCCCCCAGCCCCAGCCTGACACTGGGCTTGACCAGTTGAGAACCATGGATGAGCTGGAGCCAGGCCAGGCAGGGCCTCAGAGAGCTCGAGACCGGAATGGACGACTCAGCAGTGGCACCAGCTCCCAGTAGGTGGCAATGGCTGCCTGTTACCTACTGCTTCCTACTCTTACGGTGGCCTTGTCCTGGAGTGACCCTGCCAAGTGGTCAGGCAAGCCAAGGCCACAGAACCATGAACTCAGCTGGTCTGTGCTGGAGGGGGCAGGGCACTCTGGACGGTTCCCACCCAGTGGCACACCACCAGGCCAAAGTACCCTGCAACCCACCCCAACCCCGAGCTGCTTACTTCTTCAGGATCTCCTGTTTCTTCTGCTCGTCAGAGGTGGGCAAGCCCATGGACTTCTGCCTTTGGTCATACATCATTTTCTCCACCATGCTGCGAGTCTCGCTGTCCAGGTCTGACAGCTGGGGACAGGCAGGGAGAAGAGTGAGCGAGGCGCTGCAGCTCCCCTCCGCCTCCACAAACGCTTCCCTAGCCAGCCAGGACCCACCTTGGAGTTCTCAGGGTTAATCTTCTTGGTATTGATTTCGGGGTCACTGGTAACCAAACGGTTCCACCATTCCATCTTATTGATCTGAGAGGGAGGAAGAGATCCATGGGGCAGGAGAACTCACTCTATGACCCAAGCATTATAGCTCAACCCTTTCAGAACTAAACTCTCTCCCATCCACAAATTGTATCCAAGGCCCATGCAGGCCTGTGCTGGACCAGGGGCACAGAAGGACCAGAGCTCTACCCCCCACCCCTGCAGCTGGGGAGACACACAGAGGCCAACAGTTACATCAATGAACTGGGCCAAGAAAACATGCAGGGTGCTCAAGAGTTGGACTAGGCCTTAAGGCACTAGCAGAAGACAAGAAGGAAGAACAACAACAAAAAAAAAAGACGTTCTGGATGGGTGGAAAGTCAATACAAGGGCACAGAGGCGGCAGCCAGGGAAGCTGTGCTGGGGAAGCTGTCCTTGGACTCTTACCCTTTCCAGACACCGCCTTTATTTACCTCAGTGCGGGAGACAATGTGGGCTTTATGAGGGCAGTTTTGTTCACTGTTCTTTCTCTAGTCCTTAGAACAGTGCCTGGCACACAGTAGGTGTGCAAGGATGTGTGGACCTGAACCCATTTGCAAGCATAATGGGAAGGGAGAGGCTTGCATTCAAGATTCTTCATCCCCAGCTTGCCCACCCAACTGCCCTGAATGAGGCAGTTTCCTGACTACAAAGCAAGGGCAGAGTGAGGAATAAGCCCCCCAGGCCTGCAGTGGGCGTCGGCCTGCAGGCTAGGATGGCCTTGCATACCTTTTCCAGATGCACCGTCACCACCTTGCCATCCTCAATGAGCCACGAGCTCTCCTCCACCTTCACCTCATTGTAGAGCTGCCCGTCGATCACTGGCGGCTGCCCTTTGAGGCCCACCCGGAGGTGCCGCCGCTGGATGTCCACCACCACGTCCTTCCCCTTCAGCCGGAAGCTGACTCGGAAGGGCACTGCCAGATCCAGTTCCGACAGGGTCTGGGTCCAGCGGTAGTTGGGTAGGTCAGCCCCATTGCCTAGGTTGGGCTTCAGCTTTCCTTTGTCCTTCTCATCTTCCTCCTCTTCCTCCTCCTCAGCATCCTGCTCACAGTCAAGGGTGCTCAATGACTTACCAGACAGACCAGGCCCAGAACTGTCGCCGGACATAACAGCCACAAGAAAGCAGACCTAAGCATGGCAGACCTCCACACCCTGGGCCACTAGTGTGTAAAAACAGGTCCTGACCTCTGGTAGAAGGGCACAAACTATACTGCGTCACAGAGGATTGTGTCTGAGCCACTGCCCCTCAGACTACCCTTCATGGTGCCCTCTGACTCATGAGCATTCTAAATATTTTCTTTTAAGTATATGAGTATTTTGCTTATATGTATAATCTGCATGTGAATGCCTGGTACCCATAAGAGTGCAGAAGAGGGCATCAGATCACCTACAACTGAGGTTAGAGATGGCTGCAAGCCACCTCATGAGTGCAGAGAACCAAATCTGGGTCCTTTGCAAAAGCAACAAGTGCTTCTAACCACCGAGCCATATTTTCAGCCTACTTGTGGGCTTTCCTGTCCCAGGATTAAGGCCCAAAGGGTTATCAAAAATTTATTATTTTTTAAAATTAAAGACAGGGTCTCTCTACATAGCCCTAGCTGGCCTGGAACTCGGATCTGTCTGCCTCTTCCTCCTGAATGCTGAGATTAAAGGTGTTGGTCACTATGCCAGGGTTAAGAAAATATTTTGCTCCAGCCTCCCAAGTGCTGAGACTACTGGTGTGGGCCACCAGACTAGCTCTGTTCTATTTTTTCCATCTTCCATGTCTTTGAGGTGGGACCTTGAAGTGTGGAAGGGTGCCCAAGGCTGGGGACAGGGGAGGGTGAGGAGGGAATTCTGTTGAAGGGACGAAGCTGGTGCTCAGGGCCCCTGCTAGTCTATCTTACCTGCTTCCCTGGTGAGTCAAGGCTGCCATTCTTGAGCTGGACCTCATGATTCTCTGCGTCCTTTTTCTGTGGCAAAGGGCACACAGTTGGAACAAAGTGCCTTATTCTCCGGGGCCAATGCAGTCAGGACTGGGGTGGAGGCAGAGGAGGGAAGCCCAGTCTCACCTGGTCAATCTCCAGCTGCAGTCTCTCTGCCTCCTCATCAGTCAGCTCCTTGATCTGTGGCCCAGGGGTCTCTGCCTTGGCCTCCTTGGCCAGCCTGGCTGCCCGCTCTGCCTTCTCCCGGCGCTCAGTCTCCTGCCGAGCTCGCTTCTCTCTCCGGGCCTTCTGTGCCAGCTGGTTGTGGTGGTTAAAAGTCTGTGTGATAAGCTAAGGAGGACAGTGAAACATCATAGCAGGGGACTGTTTTTTTTTTTTAAGTGTGGTTTTCTTTTTCTTTAAAAGACTTATTTATTTTATTATGTATACAGTGTTCTGCCTGCGTGTACACCTGAATGCCAGAAGAGAGCACCAGATCTCACTACAGATGGTTGTGATCCACCATGTGGTTGCTGGGAATTGAACTCAGGTCCTCTGGTAGAGCAAGCAGTGCTCTTAACCCCTGAGCCATCTCTCCAGCCCCAGGGGACTGTCTTATGGCCTAGAAACAAAGCACTTCCTACCTCTGCCTCACAACTGCTGTCGGGTACAACAGCTGCACGTTGGTGAGGGTAGTGCTAGCAGCAGCTTCTGTTACAAGCAGAACTCAAGCCCAGCTCCTCCAGGAAGCCTTCCCTAAGTACCCAGGGGCACACTTTCTGTTCCCCAACTGTTTCCTCCTGCCTATATCCATTTTGGGCACATTGTCCCAGATGGCAGCACTCAAAGCTACTCCCAGAATCAACAGGTTAGAACCCTCCCAAAAGAAGAAGCTAGTTTCTTCCCTAACCAGAGAGCTTCCAATTTCAAGTCCTTTCCCGTCCACTGAGCAAGCATCCTCTGACCTGCTAGATGGCCACCCAAGGCTAACACAGCACCTGTCCCAGGTCTGGATGTGACCCTGCCTCATACCCGTCTCTCTAAGCAGCCTCAGCATATGCTACTCTCCCCTACAATGAGGTCTTTGCCTTACTCACGGGCCAGGCCCCAAGACCAGCTCAAATGTCTCTTGAGTTTTACCTTCAGCCAGCTGACAGACAAGAAAATGCAACTCCATGGCCACCCACACTCAATACAAAGTGCACACCCAAAGTCTCCCAGGACAGCCACTGGTGACCACTGTGCAATCAACATCTTCCAAGCACCTCTGCACTTAGCTGGAGGGAGGGTGCAGTCAGGGAAGTCACCCCGGTTTCTGCCCAGACTTTCGTTCATCTGTCACTCCCAGCCCCGGACCCATGCATGCCACACCCAGGTAGCCTCAGACTGCAAGGGTAAAGGACACCAACAGTGGCGGCAATAAGAGGGATAGGAATGAGAGAAATGAGGTGCTCAGAGGCTGTGCTGCTGTGAAGAGGTAGCAGGTCACAAAGCAACTGCAGCAGACGCTGCTCTACCACAGGGCCTTGTCCCCAGTTTCTAGTCACGGGGACCTTGAACTCAAGCCATTTGACAATCAGTAGCCAAGGAGGGGCAGAACAGGGCCTCCCCTCTTCCAGTCCCATAAATCATGTCACAATACACTGGTCCTATTACTTCCTAACCACTGGAGGTTAAAAGAGGGCAGAGATGAGCTACTGGGCAAAGTCGAGGCCAACCGGAGCCACCTCTGACCCTTCTTCCCAATGCCCTCCACTGAAGAACACGATAGAGGCGGGTAAGGAGTCAAGCTTCGGTCGCTGACACACTGTTAGGAGCCACAGCTGGCAGGAGGGAAAGCGTGAGGCATTCTGGTGGGTGAACGCAGGTACTTTCTTTACCAAGCCGACAAGGACAAGAATGGTTCCACTATTCTGGCACGGCAGCCTGCAGCCTATGACACCCAGGCCCTGTCCAGGTCCTTCTGTCTGGCCTGCCCCTTGTTGACTCTGACTTCCTCTTTCTCAGCCTACACGGTCAGTCTGCCTTGATGCATAGTACGGCGATGCTTACCCCCAGCTCTGTGTGTATGGAGGAACTTTAATTCACAACATGGCTGTCCTGGCAAGAGATCACATCCAAAGACCTTCTAGGTCTGTGTGTGATCCAGCTGGAATATAGACTAGCCTTTACTCCCAGGAGACAGAGGCGAACAGATCTCTGAGTTCAAGGCCAGCCTGGTACAGAGCAAGTTTCAGGTAAAGAAAAGCTTGAATCCCAGCACTCAGAAGACACGCGGACCTCTGAGTTCTCGTCAGGCAGAGTGAGTTGAGGGGCAGTGTGGTAGGGCTGAGTTGGTGGCAGTTCAGTTTGTGGAATGGAGAGGCAGTTTTTACCAGGTGAGTTTTACAAAGAAAGTTTGAAGAGAACAATCTAGACACATAGCTAAATGCAAAATAATATCAAGAAACACTAAGCTGCTAACTGGAAAGTATATCTGTCCAAATGTTTATAGAATTTAAAGAATTTTTACTAAAAAAAAAAAATCATTGACCCAGCCAGGCATGGTGGCTTACCTCTGTAATCCCAGCACTCAGAAGACCGAAAGGCAGGGAGACCTCAAGGTTAATTTTACCCTACATATCAAGCCCCAGCCTGGTATAGATCAAGTTTCAGACAAAGAAAAGCTTAGATCTAGGCATGGTGGTACCTCCCTTTAACAAACAATGAAGGTCAAGTTAGTCTGTAGAAGGAAGCACCATGTTTGAAAGGGATGTCTAATTGAGTGGCAGAAAAGGTGAGAAATCAGAGAGTTGACAAGATAGAACTCTAAGGAGAAGAGAGAGAAAAGGGAAGCTACTTAATTGGCAATGCAAAGAGAGGAGGCAATTTACCAGGAGAGTTTTACAGAGGTTGAATCAGTGAACTAGACACAGGTGAAGATAGAACGAGGCAGAGAATGAGAAAGAGCCAAGAGATTAGAGCAGTTTGCTGGAAGTTTGGGGCCAAGAGAAAAACCAGATTGAGTAAGTCAGCTGGGAGAGGAGTTTGAGCCAGCCCAGAGCTCTGTAAAATCAAGAAAGGGTGAGCTTATTGAGCAGGAAGTCTCAGAGGCTGAAGACACTATAGGCCTGGGGAATGAAAGTTCCTTTCACAGGGTGGGAATGGGGACACACCTCATCAGCAAGGTCCCAAGGGATACCCCCAGCACCACACAAAAGTAAAGAAATGACAAAGAACTGAGTATCCTCTATTGACAGCCAAATACAAACAAACAAACAAACAAAAAGAAGTCTGGTCTCACTCAAGCTAGGGAGAGGGAAATCAGGCAAGCAAGGTTTAGCATGACAAAGTCCTGTGATGGAAGCTGACAGCTGTGTGTCTACATGAGGCCTGGCACTGCTGCTGATTCGAAGCCTCACGTGAGCATCAATTGACAAACTGGCCTCTGTCCTTTGACACAGCTTTACCTCTTGATTAGCTTGATAACAACCCTGGCACACGCTTGCTCAAGCCCATGAGTTTTAAAAGTGGAGGAAAAACCCTCCCCATGGGTCACCTTGGAAATACACTGGTAATTACCCTGAAAGCAGAGTGTGGGCTCTTCCTGCATAGCCTCTCTAAAGAATTAAATGGTTAGTGAGGGGACGTGGCTACAAAAACAGGAAAGAATGATAGAATATCACTAAACAGTCAGTACAGGCAGGACCAATACTGACAGCGTCCCAGAGAAACCACTCAATGTTTTCACTTCCTGAGCACGCAGCATAGTTCCAGGGAGAAAAAGAAACGAAACGAGCCAGGAAGCCTGCCCGTCAGCACCCCATCAATCTACGGGGCAAAGAACCTCTAGAGGCCCCAGGAGGGTATGAACTGCAGTAAGAAGCCAAGTCTTTGTCCCGGGTTCTTGACACAAAGCTTCTGAGTCCTTGGTAATTCCAGACTGGGGTACCTCTTCTGCTGGACTGAAGCCATGGCTGTCAAAACCCTGTCATCAATGCTCAGGACAGGCTGGTCGCTAGGAGACTCAGCTGGGGACTGATCTGACAAACCCACTCCCCAGCACAGGAAGGCAGGGGAAGAATCTGCAGATGGAGGTGATCAACAGCCAATGATTCAGTAATCGTGCTTACAATGAAACCTCCATTAAATCCCCTAAACTATGGAGTCTGGACCACTCCCAGTAGCTGAACATGAAGATCCTGGGAAGAAAGCACAAGCCCAGAGACAGCATGGAAATGCCACATTCTCATACCCTCTGCCTCTGTACCAGTATTCTTGTTTGTGTGTGTGTGTGTGTGTGTGTAACTCACTACATAAACCAGGTTGGTCTCAAACTCAAGTTGGTCTCAAACTCAAAGATCCTCCTGCCTCTGCCTCCTGAGTCCCTCCAAGTATCCTTACAATAAACCTGGAAGTGGAGAGTACAAGCAGCACTCCCCACAGCGAATGAGCTCTTGGCAAACCCCTGGGTTTGGGTATGTACTGGACTTGAGTAGTGTATCAAAGGAATTTAAGATATCATGAGGTACTCAGAGAGTCTGTGAGTTGGAGGTCAAGGTGGCCAGCGTCTATGTGATGAGTTCCAGGATGGCCAGGACTACATAGACAGAGTCTCTCAAAAAACAAACAAATCAAACAAACCAACAAACACCTTTAATCCCAGCACTAGAGAGGCAGAGGCAGGTGGATCTGAGTGAGTTTCAGGACAGCCAAAGCTACACAGAGAAGCCCTGTCTCAGAGAGAGAGAGACAGAAAGAGAAGGAAAAAAAAAAAAACCCACAGGAAACAATACAAAAACAAACAAAAGTTATGTGTGCATCTTTGTGCTCGTGTGCACACCTGAGTATAAGTAGCCAAGAAGGCTAGAAGAGGGCTTCGGAATCTATAAAGCCATTACAGGCAGCTGTGACCTTGCTGATGTGCGTGGCCCTACCTCTTACACTGAGGGTTCTCCCCAGGCCCCTCCCACCTTCTGTCCATTCTGAATAACAGGAACACAGGTGTATGCAAGCAAGTCTTCCCAATCTTGCCCAGAAACAGAACTGCTGGACACTTGAGGAGCCCCCAGGCTGTTTTCCATAGTAGACAGACCACCTGACAGTCCCCCCCCACTGCGCCCAGGGAGTCTAGCTTCTGCACGTCTTAGTTCCTGATGTTACTGTCTCTCTTTTAAGTGTACCGGTCTCAAAACATGCAGGTTTAAGACAGTCCTGCCTCAGCCTCTACAGTAACCGTGTGTAGCACCACACACAGCTTTTCCTGTTTTGTTTTTGATGGGAACCATTTTAATGAGTCTGAGGTAGGAGCTCATGGAAGAAAGGGATAGCAATGTTGTCTGACACAGGATCCAGTGAGGTAGCCCAGGCTGACTATTTAGCCAAGGATGACCCTGAACTTCGACTCCTGTGCCCACCACCTCCTAAGCGCTGAGAATACGGGGCTGCGCTACTGTACCTGTAGCTTTTGAATTTCTGCTTTCTTTCTTTGAGATGGGATCTCATAGCATAGCTCGAATTCAATGCTAGGGTTACAGGCATCCATCACCATGCCTGGTTTTAAGCTTCAAGTTGTAACATCTGTCCACTCCTCCCAGCCAGACAACCTGCAGAAACCTCGTGGAGTGCGGGGCGAGTCAGCACAGAAGGCAAGCTGCAGCAGACTGCTCTCCACGCTGCTCCTCCTCCGACTCAGCCCACGACTTTGCAGAGTCAAGCACCCCTGAGCCAATCTACTCAGCCATAAAATAAGGGTGCTAACACTACAAAGCTGTGGTTCCTCAAGGACCGAGCCAGATGAGCTTCCCAGACCCGCTCAACAAAAAGGGGTCCCCAGCACTCACCTTCTCGGCCATCCCTTCTTCTCCTCCAATGAAAAAGTCTGTTTTGCGGCGAAGGAAGCTGAAGAAGGTGTTCACAAGCTGAAAGAAAGAGGAGGATGAGGCCCTTGGCTCATTGCAGACAACTTCCTAGTTCAGGAGAGAATTTGAACTTGAGCATTTTACCTCTGAACCTCCACCTGAACCTGCAAGAAAAATGCTCACTACCTGTGTGTTGTGTCCACAGTCACCTTCACAGTGGTGCTGCCCCCCCCCAACATACTTCCTCTGCATCTGGAATTCGAAAGGCCTGAACCAAGCCTTTATTACCAGACAGGAAGGCCACCAAAAGGTCCAGAGAGATGGCGCAGTGGGAAGGGCCCTTGTGCAAGTCTGACAGCCTGAGTTCGCCTGCCCAGAACCCACAGTGTAAAGAAACATCTTGTCACTTCCACACACACGCTGTGACTCACACACCTGTTACGGCATCGTGGTCTCGTGCTTTGCATTTATTTTTCTCCCTGAGGTCTGCTTGCTGTCTTTTATGAGCAGACTATCTCATATCCAATGCAGTCGAACCTTGCCTCCAAAATATCCCTGACTGGCTGAATAAACGCCTACACCAGGGCAGAAGTGAGGTAGGTGGAGCTAAGGTTCTTGGGCTTGGAGGACAGGAGGATCATGGGAGGAGAGAGACAGAAGGCAGGCCGATAACTGGGAGGAACGGTGTGACTGGAAAGAAGCAGCCCAAATGCAAAGCATGTGCTAGTATTGATATTATCTTGTGTCCTTTACTGATACAGTAGATTAGGAATAACCACCTTAATAATTATGGGCTGTCAAGAGCAAATAATCATAGCCTTTTTATTTTCTACAACACAGACCCCAGAATCGTGGTTAAGTCGAGGCCAGCCCGGGCTACATGAGCCCCGTTCTCAAAATGAAAGAAATAAAAGAAAAAGCTGGCCATGAAGGTGGATGGTGGTACACATCTTTAATCCCAGCACTCAGAACACAAAGGAAGGTGAATTTCTGAGTTGTGGACCAGCCTGGTCTACAAAGTGAATTTCAGGACAGCCAAGGCTACACAGAAAAACCCCCATCTCAAAAGAAAAAAAAAAAAAAAGGAAGAACAAGCAGCAGCAGCAGCAGCTGGGTAGTGGTGTTGCATACCTTTGATCCCAGCACTCAAGAGACAGAGGCAGGCAGAGCTCTGAGTTCAAGGCCACCCCTGTCTACATGACCAGGACAGCCAAGGTTACACAGAGACCCCGTCTGGAGGGGAAGGGGGAGGCTGGGCATGGTGTCCTTCATTTCAAGTACACAGGAGCGGCGGGACTGCGATAGCCCTGGGATATCAAGAGTGCAGCACAGCAGACTCCTGTGACCCCAGCATTTGGAAGGCGGGCAGCATCTCTGTGCAGCCTAATCTAGACTTTGAATACAGAGTTCTAGGTTGACAGGGGATAATTAAGACCTTGTAGAGATAATATAGTATGTACTGTACGGGAATACTGCTTGTCAATAAAAACCTATGGCCTACAGGAAAGGGCAAAATAGAAGGTGGGACACCCGGCAGAAAGAATGCCGAGATACTGCCAGGTGCAGGCGGGATACTCCCAGGAAGATGTAAGGACAGATGCATGGTACCTGAGCTGAGGTAACCAGCCACATGGCAGAATGTAGATTAGTATAAATGGGTTATTTTAAATTAAAAGCTAGTCAGAGAAGAACTGGCTATAAGGCCTAGGTATTTGTAAATATATTTTGAGTCTCATGAGTCATTATTATGGGAGCTTGGGGCTGGGAGGAAAAACAGGTGCTATACTACAAGACTTTGACTCAAACAAACAGACAAACAACAAAAAAAACTGTGGCAGATGTCTACAATCCCACCGTAAGGAAGCTAAGTCAGGCGACCTTATGTTCAAGGCCAACCTTAGCTAGATGGCAAATTCCAGGCATCCTGAGTTAAATGAGATCATCCTCTCCCAACCCCCCCCCCAAAAAAGAGCAGCTCAGTGGTGCCTACCAATGTTCTATCCCCAGAATACACATGGCAGAAGAACCAACTCCTTTTAGGTTGTTCTCTGACCATCAAATGCACATAATACCACATGTGCACACATACACTACATAAAACAAATACCCACAGCCACCCCTAGCCAAGGGACTGAGAATGTAGTTCCGTTGGTGGAGTGCTTACCTAGCATGCTTGAAGCCCATCAACTCATTAAACTAAGCACAATGTGAAGGCCTAGAATCCCAGCACTTGAAGGGAACTGGGGAGACAGCGTGGGATACATGAGACCCCATCTTAGCGGTAGTAACTAACAATCCTAGTTAAGTAACTAGCACAGTCAGAAGGACTGACAGACCAAAGGTAAAGCTGGGTGACCCTGTCTTCAAGAAAGGAAGGCTGAAGGGGGCGGGGCTGGAGAGATGGCTCAGCGGTTAAGAGCACTGGTTTTTCTTCCAGAGGTCCTGAGTTCAATTCCTAGCAGCCACATAGTGGCTCACAACCATCTGTAATGGAATCTGATTCCCTCTTCTGGTGTGCATGAAAACAGAGCATTTATAGACATTAAATAAATCTGAGGGGGGAGAAGGCTGAGGTGGACAATGGCTGAGCAGATGTGCTCTGCTAGGGATTTGGCAACAGATGTTACTAACTTGTACTGTGGCAGGGCTTAATCCTCAGACCTTGTATGGATCAAATGAAGCAGCAATAGCCAGGCCTTAGGTTGGGAGTACCTGGATTTGGTTTCGAGCACTTGGAATGGTTGCTTAGAATCATTTGTAACTCCAGATTTAACAACCTCTTCCAGCCTCCATGGTACCAGGAACACACATAGTGCACATACACACATACAGGCAAACTCACACGTAAGGTAAAAACAAGTTTTTTTTTTTTTTTTTTAAGTAAGGCATTGGAGAGATGGCTCAGTGGTTAAGAGCACTGTCTGCTCTTCCAAAGGACCCGGGTTCAATTCCCAGCAGCCACATGGCAGCTCACAACTGTCTGTTCTAAGGGATCTGACACCTTCACACTAATGCACATAAAATAAAATTTAAAAATAACAAAATTATTTAAAAAAAAAAAGTAAGCCCTTAGGAGCTTCCGGCACAGACAGACAGATGGCCACAAAGGCTAGAGCAGGCGTCCCCTAAAGCTGGATTTACAGGCAGGCAGTTTGACTCCCAGCACCTGGGAATCAAGAGCAGTTCAAGGAGAGGCTAAGAGCAGTTCTCTTAACCTCTAACCTCTGTTGCTTTTCAGACAGGGTCTGACTATGTAGTCTTGGCAGGCCTCAAACTCTCAGAGTCCCACTTGACTCTGCCTCCCAAGTGTTGGGATTAAAAGAATCACCACACCCAGCTAAAGAAATAATTTTTTCAAATGAGAATAACGGAGTAAGGTGGCACACACCTATAACCTCAATATTCAGGAGGCTGAGACAGGAGGACCATGGGTTTATGGTCAGGTTCACCTATTGAGTAAGACCTGCCTCATTTCCCCCAGAGAGTTGTTTTAGTTATTTTCTCCCTTGTTGTGATTTAAAAACAAGCAAGAGCTGGGCGGCGGTGGCATACACCTTTAATCAGGAGGCAAAAGCAAGCGGATCTCTGTGAGTTCGAGGCCAGCCTGGTCTACAGAGCTAGTTCCAGGACAGCCAAGGCTACACAGTGAAATCCTGTCTCAAAAAAATCAAAAGACAAGGGCCAGAGAGACGGCTCAGCGACTAAGAGTGCTTCCTGCTCTTCCAGAGGACACGGGTTCAATTCCCAGCCCCGCGCCTAGCCACTCACAACCCTCTGTAACTACAGTTCCGAGGGATCTGACACCTTTACACCAACGTGAACCAAATAAAGTAAAATAAATAATTTTTAAAAATCAAAAGATGAAACAAAACAAAACAAACAACAAAAACCCCAAAAGGCCTGAGAAAAGCAATTTAAGGGAGAAAGGGTTTATTCTGGGCAACAGTTCCAGGTTTAGCCCACCACACTGGGAAAATAAGAAGCAGAAGCTTAAGACAGCTGGTCACTCTGCCCACTGGAAGCAGAGAACAATGAATGCTTGTACTCAGCTTGCTTTCTCCCCCCCCCTTTTTTTTTAAATCACAATAAACCCTCAGGAGTGTCTGCACAGGAGAGACGGGCTGGTGGAAGGTGCTTCCTCCGTGAAATTCAGGAGCTGTGGCTTAGAGAGCAGTCACGAGCCACCTTAGGCCTCATGGACTGCACCTTGGCACAACAGCGGTACGCAACAGGTGGAAACTGAATCCACCCTGGTCCTTCCTGGGCTATGGGTACTGATGTCGGACTGCAATCCTAGGCAGCCGGAGTCAGCTCCCAGCCAACTACTCCACAAGAGCAATTATGCTACCCTGCACCGTACTGGTCAGCTATGATGCTTGCAAGTTCCATGTTATCATCAGACTTTCCCCTTACATTTTCAACTTTCTACAAAGGGGCCATGCTCAGTGAATTCCTGCTGAACAGCAAAAGCTGGCACTAAACACAGGTATCACAAAAGGTCTCTTTGCCCAAGTTCTAAATTTGACACAGGAACTTATCCAATGGGTACAATTCCTATTTCTAGACACTTTAATTCACTAAAACAAAGTGAATTCAAATCCTTTTGTATTGATTTAGAGAAACGCAGACAAGGACACTTCACATTTGAAGATCAGACATTCCTACTTGAAGGGATTTAGAAGTCCTTGGTCAACACAGGAACCTAGAGAAAAAGACGTGAAATGTGTAGTGACTAGTTTTATGTCAACTTGACAGAAACTGAAGTCATATGAGAGGAGAATGCCTCAATTGGGAAAATGCCTCATAAGACTGGGATGTAGGAAGCCTGCAAGGCATTTTCCTAAGTAGTGATTAATGGTGGAGGGTCAAGCCCAATCTGGGTGGTGTCATCCCTGGGCTGGTGGCCCTGGGCTCAAAAGAAAGCAGGTTGAGGAAGCAAGGAATGTTGTAGAATATTTGATCCCACTATGAACCCCAAGATTGTGGAAAAACCTGTTTCTAGTTTTGGTGTGGCTCAGCTTTAGCACACACCTTTAATCCAAGAGCTTTCTGCTTGACTACTGTAAACAGAATTAAATAAAGTCAACCACAGGTCAAGATGTGAAGCAAGCAACCAGTTAGCAGGAAATGAACATAGGATTATTAAGGAAAAAACACAGAGGAAGAGGAGTGAGGAGGACAGAAAGATGCACAGGAAGTAGAAGGGAGGGGCACTGAGTTTAAAGGAGGCTGTTGTGGCCTGAGAGAAGGGGCATTCCTTTCGGGACTTGCTGAGGAGAAAGGTCAGCTGGGTGCTTTCTGCCACTGAGTGGGCAGGCTCCAACAAACAGCATCTGGCTCCCAAGTCTTTATTGGTAAAATTGAACAATTGAGATTTTGTTAACAACAAGGCAGTAAACAGCACCCCAAAGCCTCTGCATGAGCTCCTGCCACTAGGTTCTGGCCCTCATTGCTTCTGATGAACTGTGACATGGAACCGTGAGTGAAATAAACCCTTTCCTCACCAAGTTGCTTTTGGCCATGGTATTTCATCTCAGCAAAGTCACCCTAACTAACACAGAAAAGAAAGCGAAATGAAAACCCATCCCCAATGGCAGAAACTGGTCTAGGTCAGGGGCTTGGAGTCTAGTTTTGGGTCAACCTGTCACTCTGACCCTCAGGTGTTTATAGAATGAAAGTCTGTGAGGGCTGCCGTGGGTATCTCCACCTCTACCAGTATTTGTTTGAAAAATTAACACCCTGTGCCAGCTGGGGTTTGTGGCTCATAAACCACATACTCACTGTGCGAGCTAGGTCTGGGTTACTTGGGGGTTATTATATTTAGGGGTCTCACTATATACCTGAGTGGCTCAGGTTTGGCTATGTAGATCAAGCCAACCTCTAACACACGGCAATCCTCCTGCCTCTTCCTCCCCAGTGCCAGAATTCCAGTCATGAACCACTGTATCCCACACTGAGTTACACTTTTGAAATGCTCACTGTGGACCAGCAAGATGGCTCACTGGGTAGAAGGGACGGCTCTAAAAGCTTGGCAACCCAATCCGTAGAACCCATAGACAGGTGGCAAAACTGGTCCCACAAACTTGTCCCTACACACACAGACAATAATAATGTCTTTTCCTTTTTTCAAGACAGGGTTTCTCTGTGCAGACCTGGCTGTCCTGGAACTGTATCTGTAGACCAGGCTGGCCTCCCCCTCAAGAGATTGGCCTGCCTCTTCCTCCCTGAGTGCTGGGATCATAGGCGTGCGCCACCGCACCCGGCTATAAATTTTTAAAGCACGAAATTCTCTGTGTAAGTTGCAAGTAAGCCTAAGAAGGCAAGGCCTGGTCTCTGTCCGTGTCTGCACCCCCAGAATCCAGTCTTATTATGTGGCTGGTACGATGGTGACAAACACTTGAACAAGCCGCATCATTATGAACTTGGTCTTTCCCATGAAGCAAAAACCAAGTACTGGTATTCTCAAATTTCACCTCAGACTAGGCAACTGAGGCTAGTCCAGGCGGATAGCTTAACCTAGTGGAAGGCAGCTGTGTCTACAGGTCTCCAGTTCAATTCCCCAGTATACTTTCAAGTGTAAAGAGGCCACGTGCTAACCTCAACCCGGCTCTCACTACCCTACACAGTACTGATACGGAAGCTCCGCTCTGGGCAAGTTGCAAATCACGTCTAGGAGAGTCGGTCCAGCGACGCTCCAAGGAGCAGCCATTAAGGATGCTCTAGAGAGCAACTATTAGAATGCAAGAAGTACCCGTGGAGCGCAGAGTGGGTGCGGAAGCTCTGGGGTCACTCTGGACAGGGAAACTGCTCTTGGGGGCTGGGCGCTGACGGCGTGGAAGGGAGACTTCGCCGGGGGTGGGAGGGAGGATGACCGGAAGCTGGGGCGCGGGGACAATCCGCGGGGCCCGGGGATCCGCGCGGCCCGGGCGGGGGAAGTCTGGGCCGTCCACGGCGGCGAAGGGCTGGGGCGCGGGCCACGACCTTTACCTCCTGCACGCCGCCCTCGTGCTGCTGCGCCATGGCCAGCAGCATGCCGTCGAAGCGCTCCTCCTCCTGTTCCCCTCCCATCGCGCTGCGCTCCGAGCTCCGCACTCGCGCTCAGCGACGCCCGCGCTCGGCACGGTTCGCGTCCGGCCCAACGGTTCCCCTCGCCAGCCTCTCCGCAGCGGAGCCGGAAACACGCACGGGCCCGCCCTCCCCCGGCTCTCTCCCCGCCTCCCCGCCCCGCCGTGGCCATTGGGCTCCCGGAACACAGCCCGCTTCGCCGGTCATTGGCTAACCCGAGGAGCAAATCAACAGGCGCCGCCGTGGAGCGGTGGGCGGGCCTCGCGGCCGGCAGCGTTTGGCTTGAGTTGCTATGGTCACCGGATACCTGGGAGCCTTCTAGAAAGCTCTGCGCGTGCGTCCTGGTAGGGCTGGGAGTCAGAAGTTTTGATGGAGCCGTAGCTTTTAGCTGTCCGTTCCTACAAGCAGCGCTTGAAACTCAGGAAGAGCGCACGCCCCGAAGGGGCGGCCTGCTCCGTAGCTGTCGTACTGGACCAGGCTTTAGGAGCACCCAAGTGTAGTTTGCATCTACGGGCCTTAGAAAACTGTCTGCGCTTGGATTAACGCTCTTCCCTTAGTGTCTGGAAATTCTTAGTGTTTCTGTTTTTTGTTTTGTTTTGTTGTTGTTGGCAGTGGTGGTAACGGTGTAATCAAGGCCGGGAGGAACTTGTACCCCACTGCCTTCACCTCCACACAGAGATTGCAGGCCTGTGTCATCTGAAGATTCCTACCTACCCCACCCCCGAATTTATTACTTTGTAAACCTGGAAGTGCTATACTGTTAGAAGATTATTACCATAAACTTTTCCGGAGAACCTGCCCATCTCTCACTCCTGGGAATAAGGACTCTTGAGGGTTGAACCTCAAATGAACACTCCCAAACAGCAGAACACATCTCTTCTATCAGACTCAGGTTTCTGAGGGCTGGTCTGTGTCATCTCCATGTTATGTCAACTTGGCATAGTCTAGAGTCATCAGAGAGGAGGGAGCCTTATTTGAGAAAATGCCTCCATGAGATCCAGCTGTAGGCAAGCCTGTAGGGCATTTTCTTGATCAGTGATTGATGTGGGAGGGCCCAGCCCTTCGTAAGGGCTGCCACCCCTGGACTTGGGTTGATAAGAAAGCAGACTGAGAGGAGGAAGCCATGGCTCCTGCATCTGCCCCTCCCCTGTTTGAATTGCTGTCCTAACTTCCTTCAGTGATGGACTACAAGGAGAAGTGTAAGCCAAATAAACCTTTTCCTCCCCAGTTTGTTTTTGCTCATGGTGTTTTGTTGCAGCAATAGAAATCCAAGCAAGGGGGGCTGGAGAGCTGGCTCAGAGATTAAGAGCACTGGCTTCTCTTCCAGAGGTCCTGAGTTCAATTCCTATCACCCACATGGTGACTCACACCCATCTATAATGAGATCTAGTGCCCTCTTCGGGCCTGAAAACATACATGCAGACAGAACACTGTATACATAATAAATAAGTCTTAAAAAAATGGTTTGGTGGTACATGCCTGTAATCCCAGTACTTGGGAAACAGAGGCAGGCAGATCTCTAAGAAAGAGTCCAGCCTGGTCTACAAAGTGAGTTCAGGACAGCCAGGGCTACACAGAGAAACCCTGTCTCAAATAAATAGTTAGATAGATAGATAGATAGATAGATAGATAGATAGATAGATAGATAGATAGATAGATAGATAGATAGATAAGATCTTTTTTAAAAAGAAGTTCAAACAAATGGCTCCAATCAGTCTTTGGGCTATAGGGATCCTAGCCACAGCCTTTTCTCACCCTCCAGGGATTCCAGAAGTGACCCAGGGCACAGGAAACATAGCTCCCCGCAGTGAGAGGGACCTTGCCTCCAGCCTGGTAGAGGGGTTCTTCTTCTTCAGCTTCCTCCTCCGGAATGAGGGTGTCGGCAGCAATAGCGATGAACGGTAGCCCCCAGGAAGCCCCTGAGAGTGCCTGAGGCTTTACATCCTCCTGCACCCCTTTAAGCCCCACAGACAACAAGGAAAGGCACTGTCAAAGTCAAAGCAGAGTTTCTGTGAAGCTTGAAAAATCAGAAAACTAGAGCTGGAGAGATGGCTCAGCTGACAACAGCTGTCTGCTCTTCCACAGGTCCTGAGTTCAAATCCCACACGGTGGCTCACACCATCTATACTGGAATCTGATGCCCTCTTCTGGCATGCATGCATATATGCAGATAGATCACTCACACATAAGTACAATCTTTTTTAAAAATAAGAAAATTAATTGGGCAGTAGTGGTGCATGCCTTTAGTCCCAGCACTCGGGAGGCAGGTCTACAGAATAGCCAAGATAGCCAAGGCTACACAGAGAAACCCTATCTCAATAAACTAAAAAAAAAGAAAAATTTTGATTCTTTTTTTTTTAATAATGTTTTTAAGATTTACTTTATGTGTTTGCCTGCATGGATGCCTGTGCACCACATATGTGCAGTGCCTACAAAGGCCAGGAGAGGGCGCTGGCTCCCCTGGACCTGGAGATACAGACGGTTGGTTGTGAGTTGCGATGTGGCTGCAGAGAACAGAAGCATGAACCATGGTCCTCTGCAAGTGCTAGAACTGCCACCTCTTCCGGTCCCTGCATTCATCTCTTACTCACATACTAAAGAAACAGGAGCCTAATCCCCAATTCCCATCCAGTGTAATAGGGTTTGTGCTGGGTTTACACGGCCCGTCTCCCACGCTGAGAAATTCGGTTTTCGTTATTGCATCTAACCCCCTCACTCGGGTTGAGCAGAGAACTCAGGATCTTGCACCTGATAGGCAAGCTCTCTGCATTAAGTACACTCCCACCCCAGAGTCAGACTTGGAGTACTGGCTGATTCCAGAACCGGGAAAGATAGCAGAATAGCATAGTCACAGAAGGAAGTAGCAGATTAAAAGGAGATAGACACCAGCTTGACTGGGCTCCTACTTGCCAAACTGGTGACAACATGGTCATCTGATCACTAGTATAAATAATGAGAGTAAGCTGCCCGATAGGAGGCCATGAACTCAAACCCAGGTGAAAGCAGACACTGGGCCAGGTAGACTCCTCAGCAAGGAAAGGCGCCTGTTACCAAGCCTGATTTCGTGAGTTCAATCCCCAGGTAGAAGGAGAGAGTCAACTCCCAGAAGTTTCTCCTGATGTCTGTGTGAACACCAGTATAAATGTTTGTTTGTTTAATCTGGCACAATGGCACACACCTTTAATCACAGCACTTAGGAGGCAGAAGTAGGCAGATTCTATGAATTCAAGGCCATCTTCATCTACAGAGTTCTAGGACAGACAAGGTGTCTTTTTCTGGGTTTGTTTGTTTGTTTGTTTGTTTGTTTGTTTGTTTTTGAGATAGGTTTTTCTGTCTCACTTTGCAGACCAGGCTGGTCTCGAAGTCACAAGGACCCATCTGCCTCTGCCTCCCTGAGTGCTGGAATTACAGGCAAGCACCACGACACCCGGCTCGGGCAAAGTGTCTTACTTAGGGTTACTTAGGGTTACTATTAATGTGATGACCAAAAGCAAGTTGGGGAGGAAAGGGTTAATTTGGCTTACACTTCCACATCGATGTTCACCCTCAGAGGAAGTCAGAACAGGACAAGGACTCAAAGGGAACAGGAGCCTGGAGGGAGCTAATCCACAGGCCATGGAGGAGTGCTGCTTCCTGGCTTGTTCATGATGGCTTGCTCAGCCTGCTTTCCTATAGAACCCAGGACCACCGGCCCAGAGATGGCTCCACCGTCTATGGGCTGAGCTGTCCCCCACCAATCACTACAGCCCTCCCTCTCAATCACTAATTAAGAAAATGCCCTACCAACTTGACTTGCCTATAGCCTGATCTTACAGAGGCATTTTCTTAATTGAAGTTCCCTCCTCTCAAATGACTTTAGTTGGTGTCCGGTTAACATAAAACTAGCCAGCACACAAAGCTACATAGTAAAACCCTGTCTCAGAAAAGAAAAATCAGAAACAACCCACCACCACCACAGGGGACACAGGCTATAACCGATGCAACTTAGAAATTGGGGGAGCAGGATCCCAGTTTCAAATCCTGCCTAGCATAGGAGAGTGAGCTGAAGGCCAGCCTGAGTAGCTGCACTTGCTCTCTTGCAAAGAACCCAGATTGGTTCTCAGAACACACTGGATAGCTCACAATCATTCCTGCCTCTAGTTCCATGGCATCTGACACCCTCTTCTGACCTCTGTGGGCATTAGGCAAAACAGCCAATGCTACACAGAGAAACCTTGCCTCAAAAATCCAAAAAAAAAAAAAAAAAAAAAAAAAAAGGTTGGCCTTGGCTACATAATTCCTGTTTTTTTAACTTTTTTTTAATTAAGATTAATTTCT
Organism: Pachyuromys duprasi; assembly: GCA_028658305.1. Lineage (NCBI taxonomy): Eukaryota > Metazoa > Chordata > Mammalia > Rodentia > Muridae > Pachyuromys > Pachyuromys duprasi. Next base: position 107,052,817 of record CM053763.1, read on the forward strand.
GACTGCATGTATGCCTGAACATCAGGGCACTAGATTTCATTATAGATGGTTGTGGGCCACCACGTGGTTCTTGGGAACTGAACTCGGGACCTTTGGAAGAACAGGCAGTGCTCTTAACCTGTGAGCCATCTCTCCAGCCCCACATTTTCAAGGACAGACTGGAGTACATGAAACCCTGTCTAAAAACCCAAAGCAAATTAATCTGTAAAAAAAAAAATATTGAGAGAGATGGATCAGCAGATAAAGGCCATTCCCCTGGACAAGCCTGGCCACCTGATTTTGATCCCTGGAACCCGCAAAGGTGGAAGGTAGAACTAACTCCACTTCATACACGCGAAAAATAATTTATTTGTTTTTATTGCGATCAGTCATCATAGCCAACAAACTAACTTTAAGAGCAGCAGAAGCCTTCCAGCGAGGAGGTGTGGTAACTCAGACTCGTAATCCTAGTACCTGAGAGGCTAGGGCAACACAGTGCAAATTCAAGGCTAGCCTGGGCTACAGTGAGACCTCAGAAAACAAGCAACAGTAAATGGAAGAAGGAAGCGCCATCCTTCCTGTGCCAGAGGTGAGGCCTGAATATAATCCCCAGGACTGCAGCAAGGAAGGACCGCCTCCCCCAGCTCTGCCAGTTTATCTGTGTTTGTGCTTGTTTTCTCACTGTGAATGTTCCTTTCCCTGCCTGCTTGTCTGTCCCTTTCCTAACAGAGGCCTGAGCTGAAGGTATGCACCACTACAGTGAAGGCAGCATCTTCACCAGAGTGAAGACACGGGGATGAAGAGGGTAGGGTGTCAGCCTTACAGCACCTTGCTCTGTTCTCACTCAGATCGATGCCACAGGGAGGCCTTAGTGTCTCAGCCCTGTGGTGGTGGCAAGCACCTTTAACCTCAGCACTTTGGAGGCAGAGGCAGGTGGGGCTCTGTGAGTTCAAGGCCAGTCTGGTCTACAGAGCAATTCTAGGACAGCCAGGGCTAAACAGAGAAAGCCTGTCTGGAAAAAGAGAGAGCTAGAGAGAGAGAGAGAGGCTCACAGAACACTGGAGAGCCGCTGACAGGCTGCCAGATCTCACCTCATCCAGAGCACCAGGTTGTCCAAGACTGTGGCGAAAGCAAGCCTGCTAGGAAAGTCTAGCCAAGATCAGGAACCTGACACAACTGAGGCCCTCCGGTTGGGGAGATGGCTCAGAGGTTAAGGGCAGTGGCTGCTCTTCCAAAGGTCCTGAGTTCAATTCCCAGCAACCACATGGTGACTCACAGCCATCCAGTGCCCTTTTCTGCCCTGCAGACATACATGCAGGCAGAACACTGTATAATAAATAAATAAATCTTTAAAACTGAGGCCCTCCCATTCTCCTTGTCCCTCACCTGGACAAGCAGAGATGTTTCCACCTACACCATAGGTGGGCCACACCTGCAGACCAGGCAAGGGGGTGGGGGTGGCTACTAGCCAACAGTGCTGAGAAACTCACCATTCAGCTGCACAATTGATCCAAACGTGACTTTGGGAGTCCATATCTGTGCTCCGTCCCTTCCTGTTGGAGTGACTTTGAGCAGGTCACTTCAGTCTTTGAGGGTCACAGAGTTAAGAATCTAGTCTCACCTGGAAAGGCCTCAGTGTCATAGTGGAAAGGGATGCACAGAATGTGTCCTCAGTAAAGGGCAGCCATGTGTTCTCACGGCTTTGCAAGGGCAGACCGGCCTCTCTGGAGCTATAGGAATGCGAGCTGGGAGCAGGCTGGGAGCGGGGTGCTCTGAATGGGCTTCCTGCCAAAGGGGCAGGGTACCCGAGTCACAGGAGGGCAGCCTCCTAGACTGTACAGTGAGCAAAGTCCCCGGAGACCTGGCTCTCTTCCCTGCAGCCTGTTCCTTACCGACAACAGGAGCAGAGCCCCAAGGTTAGGCAAACACAGCAGCGATACGGCACTTCCAGGCTGGGTCATGCCTTCAAGGCTTTCGCCAGCTCTCTGGCTGGCCCCTGAGCTCAGTGAGAACCCTGGTCCTGAGTGCATGAAAGTGGGCACCAATCGAAACAACATCGCAGCTGCTGACTAGCTGAGGGCCTGAGACCTTGGTGCCCTGGTACAGCCTGGGTTAATGACCCTGTTTACATACTTGAGTCATCCGATAAAGGGCACCCAGGCATCGGGCAGATGGCCATATGCCCTGCAATGGCCATTTCATTGACTAAAGTGATAGCAAGGCCACGTGGAGCTCCCAGTGCCCCTCCCCCACCACTTCCCCATCAGTCCTGCCAGGGTCAGTGTGTTCAGTGTGTGTGTGTGTGTGTGTGTGTGTGTGTGTGTGTGTCTGTTTTTTCAATGAACTTCTGGAGTCAAGGTTGTGTGGCCATTCCCCCTCCCGCCCATCAAGGATATAAATAGCACCTACAGCACAGAGTGCCAGACAGCTAGGGAGAAACAGAAGCAAGACACCAACCATGAGCACCAGCCAGTCAGGGGTCTGCCCTTGCCAGGGCTCTGCAGCCCGCTCAACTATTCTATATGCACTTCTGAGCCCCAGCCTCAGAACCAGACCCCCTGCGCCGGCATCTCGCAGCCACTGCCTGTGCCTGCAGCACCGGCCTGTCCGTCTGTGTGCTCCGCACCGCACCTGCCGGGAGGCCTTGGATGTCCTAGCCAAGACAGTAGCCTTCCTCAGGAACCTGCCATCCTTCTGCCTCCTGCCCCTTGACGATCAGCGGCGGCTGCTGGGAGGCTGCTGGGGCCCTCTCTTCCTGCTTGGGTTGGCCCAGGATACTGTGACCTTTGAAGTAGCTGAGGCTCCGGTGCCCAGTATACTTAAAAAGATCCTGCTGGAGGAACCGAACAGCGGTGCCCAGGGCACCCAGTTACCAGACCGGCCACAGCCCTCACTGGCTGCCGTGCAGTGGCTGCGGCGCTGCCTGGAGTCTTTCTGGAGCCTTGAGCTGGGTTCCAAGGAGTATGCCTACCTGAAAGGAACCATCCTCTTCAACCCAGGTGAGCTCCTGGACACGCCTGGATGGGTGCCAAGGCGGGAGCGGACAGGGAAAGAACGTTCTTGGGGCTGAACATCCATCGTCTCTTTGGGTCCTTGTTAGCTTCAAATAGATATCCACAGGAGAGACATAGAGAGGTGAAGCGACTACCTGAAGGCCACACAGCAAGGCAAGGGCGGAGCAGGGCTGGGAACGAAGGCTAAGCTACTGCAGAGGCGGGCCTTTGCCTCTGAGCCTGAGAAATCGGGCCCAAATCTCAGGAGGTGTGGGAGGGTAGAGGGGGCGGGGGTGGACACAGGTGTGTGGCAGCCACTTCTTCAAGGGCAGGGTGCAGAGGGAGGTTCTGAAGGTTAAGGTTTCCCGTGCGTTCGGAGGGGCCACACAGAGAAAAAGAATCAAAGGGCAGGCGAGTTGAGCACTCCTTGCGAAATCCAGCCAGAAGAACGATGATGGGGGTGAGGGAGAGAACTGAGACAGGGTGTCGCCATGGAACTCTGGCTGGCCTAGAACTCACTGTGTAGACCAAGCTGGCCTCAAGCCAAGACCGTGGGAGAATATTCCTCGAAGCTTTGAGGAAGACAGGCCTTGAAAGTTAATAGCAGTAACGACACCACCAAATAGCAGGATTGTATTTACCGTATGTTAGGACTTAGCCTAAGGGCTTTACAAATATTGGTTTGATTAACCCTCATAACAAGCATGGGCGACAGATAATGTCATTATCCCCACTTGACAGATGGAGAAACTGAGGCACAGAGCTTGAACTATTCATCTAAGGTCACTCAGAAAAACTGAACTACTTGTCCAAGTTCACCCAGCTAGTCACTGACAGCCCTGGGATTTGCAACCAGGCAGCCTGGTTCTGGTTTTGTTGTTGTTGTTTATTTGTTTCAAGATCTTTTTAGCCAAGGTGTGCTGGCACATGCCTTTAATCCCAGCACTCAAGAAGCAGAGGCAGGAGGCACTCTGAGTTCAAGGCCAGCCTGGTCTACAGGGCTAATTCTAGGACAGCCAGCTATACAGAGAATCCTTGTCTCAAAAAAAAAAAGTTGTATATGATTTTATGTCTGTGAGCTCCAATATATATGTACACATAGTGCATCCATTTGTGTGGGAGCTAACAGGAATCAGAAGAGGGTGTCAGATCCGCTGGGACTGGAATTATTAGAGGCAGTTGTAAGCCACAGTGTGGATCCTGGGGACTGAACCCAGGTCCTCAGAAAGGACAGTAAGTACTCTTAACCACGGAGCCATCTCTCTAGCCTGTATGTCCTAGTCATCTCCAAGTTATCCACTTCCTCTCTACAAGTGGATGGATGAATAAAGTTGTAGGTAATGAAGGAGATGGTGGTTGGGACCTCCAAAGTGGCAGAAGGGGCCGAGGTGCCTAACTCATTAGTAAGGTATTGCCTCACCTGCTACAGGCCCCAGATATGGTTTCCAGTATCACAAAACAGTCAGCTCGCTTCTCTGTCTTTAAGGGCTGAGAATGGGGTTCAGCGGTACAACTCTTGCCTAGCACGTTAAAGGCCCGATACTAGAATGGCTGCCCAGTGTGCACTAGGCTTCGCCAGGTCCTGTGTTGCACCCCAGTATATGAGGGAAGGGAACTGCTAACATTGTCTCACACCCTGGGCTAGCCTCTGCTCACCAGCCCTCTTCACCCTGTCTGCCACAGACGTGCCAGGCCTCCAGGCCTCCTGTCACATCGCACACCTGCAACAAGAGGCCCACTGGGCACTGTGTGAAGCCCTGGAGCCCTGGTACCCAGCTAGCCAGGGCCGCCTGGCCCGAATCCTCCTCATGGCCTCCACTCTCAAGAACATCCCATGCAGCCTTCTGGTAGACCTCTTCTTCCGCCCTATCATCGGAGATGTTGACATCGCTGAACTGCTTGAAGACATGCTTTTGCTGAGGTGACCTGCAGAGTGGGCTCCCGTGCTTCCAGAGGGGAGCCTGAAAGGCAGGGCGCCCAGCTACCCAGAAGCAGACCTGACCTCAGCCACACCCCCAGCTTGGACTTCCTTGGTTTGGATACAGTGTACTGTCTAGCAGGCCCTTGGTGGCTCCTAAAGCCTCCGAGCCAAAATGCCTGTCCCTGCCTGGGACAGGGATGGGAGCATGAGGCTGTACATCAGGCAAGAATTCCTCCTGATTTTGTATAGAACACAATTAAGTTATTGATTTTTGTAATAAAAGGTATGACACGCTGACACCTCAGTTACCTGTGGAAGGGACCAACCAACTTCCAGGGCTCACCCTACTCTTACCAGAGGGAATTCATGGAAAGGAACCAGGGGCCAGCTCCCTAAGGGTTTAGGGGGGCATGGTGACATCGGAGCTGGGAATAAGGTTTATTTTGCAACCGTTGGTGAGCTGGCAGAAAGCATCTCACTACCTGCCACCTTCCTGCCTTTCTCCCCGAGCAGAGGTGCTCTCTGTCTTTGTCTCCGGAGCCTCCATTGTCCCCTCCCAGGTTACTGTTCCAGGCTGTCTCTCACCTCAAAGAACTGGGATTACAGCTAATCACAGAAATGACTCACTTCCAAAACAGACAAAGTCACTTCCCTTCCCTTCCCTTGCCCCCCCCCCCAGCCCCCTTCCTGCAATTGACGGAAGAGGCGCCAGGGAACAAAGCAGCCAGAGCTGCCTGGAAGGAGCTTGGAAGCAGAGGCAGCTGGAGGTTTAGCGCCCGGCATTGGTCACGCTGGCTAGCCATTAAAGCCTGAAACCGCCACCGTGTCTGGAGCCTCCCAGTCCCCTTCTATTGCCCCTCTGCCCCGCCCCAGTCCTGGAACCCTCTTCTCAAAGAGTCATCCCCATTGTCCTAGGCACCAGAGAGGCTCTGTTTGGCCAGTCCTCAGCTTCCAGCCCGGCTCCATTCAGAGCCTGGCTAGGGTTTGTCTTGATTGGTTAATGTCTGTGCCTCATTGTTTGTTAAATATTCTGACCTGGTCACCCTGGGTCAGGGTGACTGACCTCAAGGGTGGGCAGGAGGAAATGATAACAGCACAGTTGCTTATAGGACTTCCAGACCTCCTCCTGCCCCTTCACCTCCACAGTTTGGATCCTTCTCACGGGGCCAAGTTAATTATTGCTCAGAAAAGGTCATTCTTTCAGGGGCCAACAGCCTGGGAGTCACCACTCAGGCCTATCTCTAAATCTCCCGGCCTAGGACCAGGCCTCCTCCCCATTATGGACACCCATTGCCAGCACCTAGAGCACCCTGTCATACTGGGTCACGGCCATCAAAAGCACCCCTGCACCTCTTTATTACGGAGCAACACAGCTCAAGGATATACAGACCTGGGATGTGCACCTCAGGGTCACCCCACATAGGCGCCTCTTTCTTTGTTGCTCTGTCTCCCTCTCCCCCAGCCTCTCTCTGTCACACCCACATAGTAATGGAAAGCATATTGCAGATCTCTCCCCGTAAAGCACACAGATGTCCCCAAGCCACACAGTCACAATACAATGCACCCATGCACCCAAGAATGGACATAGTGCCTGGGGATACCTTGGTTCTGCACATCTCCTGCTTATTTGGTCCTTTTACTGTGTATGGATTTTTGCCTGCCGATGTGTCTGCACATCACGAGCTTGCCGGTGTCCTCAGAAGCCAGGAAAGGGCACAGGACCCGGCGGCACAGGAGGTGCCGGTGGCTGTGACCCATTCTATGGGAGCTGGAATTGAACCTGGGTCTTCTGGAAGAGCAGTCAGTGCTCTTAACTGCTGAACATGTTGTGATTTCAATAAGCATGGCCCCGATGGGCTCATATGTTTGAACACATGGTCCCCCTCTGTTACTGGGAGTGGGCTTTGGGCTTTTTTTTTTTCTCTCTCTCTTCTTTCAATTTATTTATTTTTGGCTCGTGTGCGTTGGTGTTTTGCCTGCATGTGTGTCTGTGTGAGAGTGTCAGACCCTCTGGAACTGGAACTACAGGCAGTTGTGAGTCACCATGTGGGTCCTCTGGAAGAACAGCCAGTGTTCCTAACTGCTGAGCTATCTCTCCAGCCCCACGGTTTGAGGGTTTAAAAGGCTCACCCCATTCCCAGTTAGCTGTCTGCCTGCTGCTGGCAGATCAAGATGTGAGCTCAGCTGGGGCTCCAGAGTCTACCTGTCTGCCGGCATAAACTCTCAACCTCTGGGGACTATAAAACAACGGAATTCTTTCTGTTATGAGTTGCATTGGCTGTGGCGGGGGCACAGGCCCTTAATCCCAGCGCTTGAGTACCAGAGGCAGGTGGATCTCTTCGAGTTTGAGGCCAGACTGGTCTACAGAGGGAGTTCCAGGACAGCCAGGGCCACACAGAGAGACCAAAACAAACAAACAAAAGGTAGCATTGGGCACAGTGTTTTATCATAGTACAAAACCAAGACACCATTTCTCCAGCACCAGGCCCCCTTTCAGCGAGATGGTACATTATTATATAGCACAGGCTAGCGGCACTGGGATTTACAGAGGCTGAGGCAGAAGGACTGAGTTCAAGCTACATGGTGAGCTCAAGGCCAGCTCGGCCTGTAGAGTGAGACCTTGTCTCAAAAAAAGAAAGACAGACAGACAGAAAAGGGAGCTAGGTGTGGTTGTGCATGCTTTTAATCCCAGCACTTGGGAGGCAGAGACAGGCTTATTCCTGAGTTCAGGGCCAGCCTGGTGTACAGAGCAAGTTCCAAGACAGCCAGGTCTACACAGAGAACAAAAACTTAAAAAAAAAAAAAAGATTGCAAAATTAAGGCTGGAGAATGTAGCTCAATTGGTAGAGCATTTGCCCAGCATTTGCAAAGTCCTGAGCTGACCCCCAGCCCTGTGAGTGAGGCTCACCTCTATTCTGATCACCTGAGAGCAGAGGGGGAATGACCAGAAGGTCAAGATCTCCAGGCTGCACAGTGAGTTCAAGTCCAGCCTGTGCTAAAGGAGGTCATGTCTCAACAAATGAATGACTGGATGAATGAATTCATGAGTCAGGAGCAGTAGCTCATGTCTGTAAATCCCAGCACTCAGGAGGCAGGGGCAGGCTGATCTCTGTGAGTTTCAGGCCAGCCTGGTCTACAAAGCAAGTCCAGGACAGCTAAGGCTACACAGAGAAACCCTATCTCAAAAAAAAAAAAAAAAGAATGAATGAATGAAGTGGTACACTTATGTCTACTATATGTCTATACATCTTCAGAATCTACCTACGATCCAGGCCAAAGTGCTCTCAGAGCATTCAGGACTTAACTAGACAAATGCTCTTCGTAGTGACCTGGACATTCACCTTCTCCACATTCACCTTCTCCACAGCCATTCCCCACCAGCCCTAGCAAACCCCCCAGAGGAAGTATCATTTAGAGTTTAACAATCCCACCCACCTTCTACCAGACCTCTGGACCCTGGCCTGAGCCACCCCTTTCTCCCTGCCTGGCCTTCACAGCCTCTGTAGCACTTCCCAGCCCCTCCCACATTGCTGACACAGGAGAGCTCTCTTGCAAGAGCAGAGGCCTGTTTCCTCCGTGTGACCTGATGAGCGTGATTCAGGATCTTGGGGTCATCTGCCTTTGATGCCTTTTTATCAACTATTAGTTAATGCTCTGCCTCTCACTTTCCTCTTCCAAGGCTACCCAAGTATTGGGGGACATTCTCCTCAACACCCCGCGTCAAGCTTTTCCCTCAATTTACTTGACCCTCTCATCATCCAAATAGCTTTTCTTATTAACTCTGTCTTATTCCTTTCCAAAAACTTGCTGTATCTTTCTGTGTGGTCAGGAAGTGTGATTCTCCTGTTCCCTCCCGCTCCTTCTTATTTACTCTATACCTGTGTTTGTGTCTGCTGCCGCACCCATTTGGAGATCTACCCAAGGACAGCTTTCAGGAGTTGGTTCTTTCCTTGTACCATGGAATGGGGGGAGGGGAGAGCTCAGATCGTGACGCTTATGCTGAGAGAGCCTTTACAGGCTGAGCCATCTTTCTGGACGCGCTCCTGTTTCTTTCTCTCTCCAGTCCCTCCCTGTGCTCTCGTTCAAACTCTTATGCTAGGAACGTAAAGAAAATGTGGCAAAAGCAAAGTGAGAATTCTGTTAAGGAGGATGGTGACATTCCTTCTTTCCAGAGCTGGGAGACTCTTAATTATCAACTTCCAGTGAGAAGAGGAAGTAGCAGCCCCAGCGAGGGCATGAAACTTCCTGAAGGTCTAAGACCATCGATGTCTGTACTGAGACTTAAGCTCAGACCCCTGTGAGTCTTGAGGTTGGAATTCTTGCCATCTGCAGAAGCTGGAGTGAGTCACAGGCCCAGATGAAGAAGTCTGGCATCAGTTCAGCCACTGTTTACTGGCCCTCTACTTCTAGGATAGGGTCCTTGTCCTCAGGCTTTGCCAGGGCTGACTCACCTGGGAGCTGAGTGTGACTATGGCTCCAGGCAGCTTAGGGAACTGATTTATGGCCACCATTACCTCTATCTTCATTAGCCAAATCACTGGCTGCTCATTAGGGCCTGCCCTTAGGGCCTTTATGCACCCTAGAACCTTTGATGATAGTGTAAAAAAAAATGAGGTGATCACCCAGGATATGTCCATCCATTAACTCACTTACTGTGTCAATGTCTCCTGACATCCACTCAGCCAGACTCTGCTAGATGTCAGGGAGAAAGGACACAAAGAATAAGACCCAGAGACTGTCTTCATGGGACACTTCCCATGGCAGATGAAGATGCCAAAGTAGTTCTAACCCAATCTGTGTGGGAACAGCAATCAGAGGGATGATTAATCGTGCCGGGAGGTAGGGAGAATGCTTTTCCGGGATGCTGACTGTTCTGAAACATTTGGGAGTTTGTAAGGGTGGGGCAGTACAGAGGAAGGAGAGTACCAAAGGCACAGAGGTGCCAAGGAGCAAGGAGTGCCCCTTTAGTGTGACCTAGAACCCTTGAGCCCCCCGAGGGCAGCGAGAGTCGGACCTGGGGATGTGGATGGAGCATTTGTACCACAAAACAGAACAACAGAAAAAGGAAACTTCAATGACTCCGGTGGAAGAGCCAGGGACAGACTAAAAGGAGTCAAGGTCAACAAAGGGAACTTGATATTCATGGCAGGGTGTGGCTGTGCCATCTTTGTAAGAGTTAGGGCAAGCCAGGCATGGTGGTACATGCCTGTAGTTCCCCAGCTGGGGATCTTTGTGAGTTCGAGTCCAGCCAGGTCTAACATAATGAGTTGTAGGACAGACAGGGCTATATAATAGAGAGACCCCGTCTCAAAACCAACAAACAACTAACAAAAATACTTCAGAAAACTTCAGACCTCATTCTCTACCCTCTTTCTCAAAGCTTCCCAACACACTGACTTCTACAACCATAAAGGAGGTAGGAAGTGGTGGCCCACATCAGGAACCCCAGCGCTTGGGGCATGGGGGCAGGAGTGTAGAGAGAATTTCTTGTGAACTGTATGGAAGCATCATCACCTATCAAGGAAAAGATGATGACCTATTAGCTGAGGCAGGAACTAGGAGGTGGGAGTTTTGGCAGAGAGAGATGAACTATGGGATAGATAGAGTCAGAGGACTGATTCCCCCAGGACTCTGAGGAAGACAAACACGTGAAACTAAGGAGGGGTAACGACCATGTGGCACACATAGAATAGAATAAACAATAAACAGATGAGTTTGTTTATTAATAAACAATAAGCAAGTAAGTTGTGAGCTAATCGGGGAAGGAGTCAAAGCTCATGGCCTAGGCATTTATCCATATATAATAACTTTTCAGAGTCATTATTTCAGGAACTGGGTGGAAAACTCTCAGTTACACAGGAGGATCAGAAGTTCACGATAGTTCACTGGGTAAAAGTGCTCGTGCAAACCTGATAAGCTAATTTCAATCTCTGGAAGCCTGTGGTGGAAAGACAGTCAATTCATGGGCCTTTTGACCTCCATTCCCTCACTGTAGCGTGTGTATTTCCTTCATCCACACGCACTCACAATGACAATAAAATTTACCCCCCCACACAGACCCATGTTTATTCAGGCAATCCTAACAAATACATGCACAAATAAATACATGAACTCTTGAAGAGAGGCTTGGGAAGAAGAGGATTTGGTGGGAGGGTAAGAAGATAATGGGAAGGAGGCAGGGTGTGATGCTGTATATCTTTAGTCCCAGCAACTGGGAGGCAGAGGCAGGTGGATCTCTGTGAGTTCAAGGCCAGCCTGGACTACAGAACTAGCTTCAGGATAGTCAGAGCTACACAGAGAAACCCTGTATCAAAAAAACCCAAAACCCAAAACGAAACGAAAGGACAGTGAGAAGAGTCTGCTCGGTAACATTATACATGCGTGAGATTGTAGGGGAACAAATCAAACCTAGACTATAAAAAGAGAGGACTTGAAAACGGCTCAGCTGTTGAGAGTGGACTGCTCTTCCAGAGGACCCAAGTTCAGTTTCCAGCATCCTGGTCTGGCCGCTCACAACCACTCCTGCTCCAGCGGATCTGGTGCCCTTTTCTGGCCTCCACAGGCACCCACACAACATGACATGTACAAGTACACGCATATACCAACACACAAAGATGGTTTTTCTGTTGCTGTTTTAAGTAAAATCTAACCCAGCTAGATTTTACTTATTTCGTTATTTTGGATTTTGGAGACAGGGTTTCTCTATGTAGCCCTGGCTGTTCTGAACATGGTTTGTAGACCAGGCTGGCCTCAAACTCACAGAGATCCACCTGTCTCTGCCTCCTGAGTGCTGGGATTAAAGGCGTGCGCCACCACTCCTGGCTGTTTGTTTTTTTTTTTTTTTCTTAATAATTCTACGTTCACTATGCTCAGCTTTTAAAGATTATTAAAAATGGAACTATAGCAATTATGAGGGCTCTGGATTGACTCCATGAAGGAGGGATTCTGACCCCGATGACAAGATCTTCGAGTCCCAAAGGTAAAAATTTTTTCCTGTTTGTTTGTTTGTTTGTTTTTCTCCACAGGTGAGAGCAAAGGCCAGGAGGAACTTGAGAGGATATTGATCCCACTGTGAACGCTGAGATTGTGTTATTTACTGGAAAAAACCTGTTTCTAGTTGTGGTGTGGCTCAGTCGTAGCACACACCTTTAATTGAAGAGTTTTCTGCTTGAAAATTGTAAGTATTATTAAATAAAGTCAACGACAGGTCAAGAGGCGGAACAAGCAAACAGTTGACAGGAAGTGAACCTATGTTCATTAAGAAAAATAAAACAAAGAGAGGAAGAGGAAGTCGGGAGGACAGATAGAGAGATGCACAGGAAGTAGGGGGCAGGGCACTCAGTTTGAGGGGTCTTGTTTGAGCCGGTTTAGGAGAAGGGTGGGCATTCCTTCTGGGATTGAGAAAGGTCACCGGGTGCTTTCTCTGCCTCTCTGAGCTAGAAAGCTTTTCATCCCGGCGTCTGGTTCCAGAGTTCTCATTGGTAAAATCTAATGGTTGAGATTTTGTTAAAAAACAACACAAAACCCAACAGCAACAGAAGTGAGATTAGCAGCAGAAGAATGGCAAATTGATAGGGATCGGCAAACGGGAATATGTGGTTCTAACCCAGCCCATTTCATGAGGGGCTTTTGAGGAAGAGGAGGGAAGAGCGGACTCACACTGAGAATGGGTCAGAGTTCAGGGACCCAGGGGAAAGGGAACAGGAAGCTAATCCAAAGCTTGATTGGCAGGGACAAGAAGGTCAGCTAAACTTTCATGAGGCAAAGAACTGGACTTTGGAATCTGTCTGGTTTCATCACGGGTAAACAAGGCTCACTCATGACTCTTATGTAAGTCGGATGAATAAAGCTGCTTCTGCGCAGTGGACTCTGTTCTGGACCGCGGAACAACGGTGGGGAGCCCTTACCCTTCACAGCGGTGCTGGATCGCAGGGCTCTGGTCAAGCTCCACTCTGTCCTAGCATCTCACGACAGCAGCATACAGGGCCTCTCATGAGCCCAGGCTGGTCTTAAACTTATTTTACAATTTCTGACCGTCCTACCTCTACCGCCGAAGTGCTGGGATCACAGACATTACCGCAGTGCTGAGAAATGACCTCGGGGCTTCATGCGTGCTAGGCAAGTCCTCTATCAAAGGAAGCCGCGTCTCAGCCCTGTTTGCTTGCTTTTATGTTTTATTACCATATGTGGATTGTACATTTGTTGTGACATTTTACACATGTATATACTGCATTTTTTACTATTCTCATCCCTTCTGCAATCCTGTGTCCTCCTCCTTCCCCACCGATTGACTCCTTTTTTACTAGTTAGTGCCCTTTCTATTCTCTTATCTTTAAATTTTTTTCCATGTGTATGGCTGCTTTGCCTGCATGTATATCCGTGCACCATGTGCCTGGCTGGTGCCCGTGGAGACCAGAAGAAGTCATTTACATCTCTTGTAACTGGAGGTGCAGACAGTTGTCAGCTGCTATGTAGGCGCTGAGAAGCAAACTCAGGTCTTTTTTTTTTTTTTTTTTTTTTTTTTTAAGATTTACTTATTTTATTATGTATAAAATGTTCTGCCGGCATGTACACCTGAACGCCAGAAGAGGGCACCAAATCTCATTTCAGATGGTTATGAGCCACCGCATGGTTGCTGGGAATTTAACCCAGGACCTTTGGGAGAGCAAACCGTGCTCGGAACCGCTGAGCCATCTCTCCGGAACCCAGGGCTTTGTACCGGCTAGGCAAACACCCTGCCAACTGGGCAGCAGCCTCAACCCCGGAAACGGCATTTGTCATCCCTGCTGTGGCAGATACTCAGTTCTGAGAGCAAACCTTTTTTTCTCTCGATTAGCAATGACCTAGAAGCAGAAAATTTTAGTGCTTGTTAAAACTTTATTCTGTGGATTTACTTATTTATTTACTTTTAAAGAAAAGCAGAAAAAAAAAAAAAAAAGAAAAGCAGAGCAGACAGCCAGACCGTGATGCCGCACACCTTTAATCTCAGCACTCGGAAGGCCGAAGCAGGTGGATCTCTTGTCAGTTCAAGGCCAGCCTGGTCTATAGAATGAGAAACCCTGTCTTTGTTCTATATACCCCCCCCCCCAAATTCCATGTTGCTTTTGGAAAATAGAATTTATGAATAGAAAAGTTGATCATTATTTGTGTTCATAAGTTTTGTTATTGTTTTAAGAGAGGCGAACAGGTAACCAGGCTGGCCTGGAACCCACTAATTGGTCAAGGATTACCTTGAGCTCCTTACCCCTCTGCCTCAGGACCTCTGGAAGAACAAGCAGGGCTCTTCACCTCTGAGCCATCTCTTTAGCCCCCAAACCCAGGTCTTTTGCAAAGCAACAAATACTCTTCACTGCTGAGCCATCTCTGCAGCCCCTAACTCTTTATATTTTCATGGTTTTTGTTTGTTTTGGTGAACCAATGAGTTTCTTTTAAGGTCCTTTACATGAGCATAGGTGAAGGGTGTTTACAGGAGCATTGACACCTTACCAGTGGCATCTTACTAAAGATGTCTCTTCCTGAGATGGCTCAGAGGTTAAGAGCACTGGCTGCTCTTCCAAAAGTCCTGAGTTCAATTCTCAGCAACCACCTAGTAGCCCACAACCATCTATAATGACATCTGGTAGACCTTTCTGGAATGCAGGCATACATTCAGGCAGAACACTGTACACATAAGAAATCTTTAAAAAAAAGAAAGAAAATGTTGCTTCCTCCCTATATTGTGATTTTTCTGGGAGAAATGAAAACAGTTATCTACTCGTCCTAGACAGGGAACCAACTGACAGACAAGTCTGCATACAATTAACCAGCAATGATTCTCCTGATGTCTAATTTGGCGACTCCGTGAATTTAGTGGGGTTATTTACAGGAGTATGGGTAAGGGGTTACTTACAGGACATAGATGATTCCAAAGTAGTCAGTTGTGTTACTGTAGAGTCACCCATGGAAAAGCCACCCCAGCATGGGTGATGAATTACAAAAGCTACGTCTCTGGAGTTCTCTGCTGGACTAGCAGGCAGCTGGCCAGGTTGGAGAGTCTCTTCTCTCAAGCAGTCCTTACTGATTATATGTGCTTGGGGAGGGGACTTTGTGAATCTTGTATGTTTTAGGAACTGAGACTTGTGAGTTGTTTACTTTTCTAAATTTTATTCTAATTTTTATTTTGTATGTACAATTGTTTTGCTTGCAAGTATATCTGTGTATTACGTGTGTACTCAATTGTTTTGCTCACAAGTGTATCTATGTATTATGTGTGTACTTGGTGCCCTCAGAGGACAAAAGGCGGTGTCCCATTCCTTGGAACTGGAGTCACAGGTTGTGAACTACCCTGTGGGTGCTAGGAATTGAACCTAGGTCCTCTGGCTCTTAACCACTGAGTCATCTCTTCAGTCCTCATCGTTTACTTGGGGAGTTTTAAGAACTATCCTCACAGGATAGAATGGTTCAATTCAGAGATAATTGCTGCAGAATAACCATCCCCACCATCAACCATCAACTGTATAAAAATTCTTAGGGAGTGGTGGGATCTCATGAGCCTTTCCCTCCTCTATGACAGGAAGCTGAAGCTGCCTAACTTGGGGCAGATCTGCAGTTGTTATGAGTTCAAGAATGCAACCACTATCTGCTGCTTTTGAAGATCTGGTTTGGGGTTCCAGAACCACCTGGCAGCTCACAACTGTCTGCTCCGGTTCCAGAAGATCCAGCGCCCTCTTCTGGTATCCCTGAGCACTGCACACAGGTGTGGCACTAAGAGCAGTCACAGTATCTGTACTGTTTGTGGGGGACACAGACATCATGTAGAGAGAGGTAGCCCACCGCTGGCACTAGGATTTTCATTTAATAACCTATGACTCCTGGGAATACTTCTCTACATCCATGCATACACTTGTTTTTATTCTGTTCTTTTGTTGTTGTTAAATGTATGCGTATGAGGGTTTTGCCTGCACGTACGTAGGTGCACACACTTTCGTGTGTATCTGGTGCCCCTAGAGGTCAGAGGAGGGTATCCAATATCCTGAAACTGGAGTAATGGATGGGTGACCTCCCTCATATGTGGGTGCTGGAAATCCAACCCGAGTACTCTGTAGGAGCAGTAAGTGCTCTTAATTGCTGAGCCATCTCTTCATCCTTCACACCCTCCCAAGTCAGGGTCTTTGTACTTAGCCCTGGCTGGTCTAAAAACTCACTATGTAGACCAAGCTGGTTTTGAACTCGCCTAGGTCTGTATGTCTCTACCTCCCAAGCGCTGGGATTAAAGGCGTGTGCCTCCACGACCGGCCTCTTCAACTTTTGTTTTGTTTTAGATGCAATCTTGTTAATGTAGCACTGGTTGGACTGATCCTTATAGTCCAATCTTGCATCAGACTCCCGCCACCTCCCGGTGCAGTCTCCGGGTGCTCCCCACTGGTTCCTTCTTGGAGCCTCTCGCATGCTGGGCCCGCTATCACGGAGCTACAGCCCAGCCCATCAGACAAGTTTCCATCATCTGTGGATCTGGACAAACGGTTTCCGCCCAAGAGCAACTAAAACATAGCTGGAAGGACCAAACGGACACAGATTTCGCACGCCAGAGTCCGAGACGCGGTGTTCTCGCGAGAGTTGACACCAGGCAGTCATGTGACAATCCAAGATGGCGACGCCCAGGGAGGCGGACGAAGAATCGGTGGTTTACCTGGTGGTGAGTGGGATTCCTCCTGTGTTACGCTCGGCCCAGTTACGGAGCTACTTTAGCCAGTTCAGGGAACAGCGCGGCGGAGGTTTTCTGTGTTTCCATTATCGGCATCGGCCCGAGAGGGGCTCTCCGCAGGCGATTCCCGACGCCGCCCGAGCGGCCCCCGACCCTGCTGCCGATCCGGTTCTCGCCCAGGCTACCGCCCCAGATGCCCGCACTGACCCCACCCGGGACTCTGCTCCGGGCCAGACCCGCACCTGCTGCTGTGTGGTCTCGGTGAGGGGAGTGGCGCAAGCCCAGCGGCTGCTTCGCATGTACTCGGGCCGCCGGTGGCTGGACTCTCAGGGTACCTGGCTCCCGGGTCGTTGTCACATCCGCAGGCTTAGGCTACCCACTGAGGCTTCAGGTAAGAGGGAGAGAGAATGGATTGGATTTACGGCCCTTGAAAAGGAGGCACATTTCCTGGGTATTGAAGATAGGTCAGATCTCTCGTTACCACGGTTTAGGAGCTTAAGTCAACTCCGGACAAAGCTACAAGTTTTCAGCCCAATTCGCACGTTAGTTTCACTCAGGGACTTAAAGGGCAAAAATACAAAACAGAGACCTATATAAGATGACTTTCAAGTTTATCCTTTCTTAGGGCCGTTTCTCTGATGGGTTGATTTTGCACTGACAGGATTTCTTTAAAAGGAAATTTGGAGCCCGGCATGCTAGAGCACGCCTTTAATCCCAGCACTCAGAAGTGAGAGGCAGGCAGATCTCCAGGCCAGTGAGTTCCAAGCCAGCCAGGGCTTCTTGGCTAATATAAGCGACTGGAAGACTGGCTTTGCAGAGGGAAATCACAGTTGGCTTTACTACAGGACTTAAACCTTGGGCCACTGGAGGCAGCAGAAGGGGGCGGGGCAATTGTATCCTTCCTTACAAAGAGCCATTAACAAGAGTGATGTCACATGCCTTTAGTCCTAAGGAAACAGAGGCAGGTGGATCTGTTAACTTTGTAAGTTTGAGACCAGCTTGGTCTACAACGTGAGTTCGAGGCCAGCCAAGGCTATGTAGCTCTGACTCTGTCTGTAAATAAACAAACAAACAAAGGAATGAATAAATAATAAATCAAACCTGTATGTCAGTTCAAAGTTGAACAGTTGCTGAAGGAGTTCTGCATGTGTGTGAGCACGCTTGTGCAAGGTTTGGGCAGAGTCATTAGGAACAATGTCTTATCAAGGTATACTGCATGAGCTGCTTCTCTGTGTATCTCAATCTCTTATAGTCTATGCTGGCCTTAAACTCTATGAATGTTAGAATGACCTTGAACCAGGCATGGTAGTGCACTCTTAATTTCAGAAGAGGCAAGCAAATCTCTGAGTTCAAGGCCAGCCTGGCTTACCTACTCAGTTTCAGGCCAAACAGGATCTGCCTCAAAAATAAATAAATAAACTAATTAATATCATTGAGCTACTGCCCACGCCTCCCATGCTGGCATTGTAAGTGTGCACCACCATATCTGACCAGTCCATCATTTTCTTGTTGACTTCTCAAAACAATCCTGGGCTACCAAGAAAGATGGCTTATGGAGTAGGGGTGCTTGCTGCCAGACCTGAAGATCTGACCTGGATCTCTGGGACCCACATAGTGGAAGGAGAGAACCGACTACAGCAAGTCTGGCCTCCATAGGTACACTGTGGTGTGCGTGCACACAACTGATCATAATTTTTTTTTAAAAAGTCATTTGCTGTGCTTGGCACACCAGATATATGCAGTGGGAACTGGTGACAGCTCTGGGCTCGGAATATAGTTGATTTAAGGTGATGGTTGTAGCTCTAGTACCAATAAACACTGGTCACTAGGAGGCACGTGCTGAGGAAACTTGTGTGTTCCCCCTCAGGAGATGAGAGATGGCTGGCAGTTAGGCCCACTCAAGTTACTGCCCTTGCAGAGGACTGTGAGTTTCCAGCACCCACTCGGCAACTCGGAACTGCCTGTAACTCTGCTCTCAGGAGGTCACCCTCCACAGGCTCCTTTGTTCATGTGGTGCACATACATACAGACACCCAGGTACACCCACAAAGATGACTGTGTAATTTGCACTTATTTGTTTTGTGGGAGGAGACACACCACACTGGTGTGACAGTAGTGTAGGGTGAGATGGCAGCCGTGTGAGCCACTTCTCTAACTCCCCGTGCGGATTCCGGGGGTCAAAGCCAAGTGATCCAGCTTCGAGGTAAGTTTGTCTCGTTAGCCTTTTTTGTTTGTTTCTGTTTTTCTGAGGCAGGGTTTCTCTGTCTGGTAGGAAACAGCTTTAAACTGGGACTTACTTCTGGCTTGATTATTGCAAAAATCTTCTAGGGTTTTAACATCCATTCTTCTCCCTCCTCCCTAAGATCTGGGGTCCTTTCCCTTTAAGACCCGGAAGGAACTGCAGAGTCGAAGGGCAGAGAATGAAGCTTTTACCCTGGCTGACCTGAGGCAGCTCCCGGAGCTGAATCCACCAGTGCTGATGCCCAATGGCAACGTGGGCACGCCCCTGCGGATCTTTCTGGAGTTGATCCGGGCATGTCGTCTACCCCCTCGTATCATCACCCAGCTGCAGCTCCAGTTCCCCAAGACAGGCTCCTCCCGACGCTACGGCAATGTGCCCTTCCAGTACGACGACTCGGAGACTGTGGAACAAGAAGAGCATGTGTACACGGCCAATGGGGAGGAAATCCCCCAGGGTACCTGCCTGGAAGATCCAGCAGCCAGCCCCGCCGATGAGCCAGAGGATGAAGGGCAGCAGGAAGAGGAGGAGTCTCACTCAGAAGATGTGAGTATCGCAGCACCCTGCAAAGGCAGGTCAGGGCTGGGGCAGAGCTCATTTGGTGGACTCCTTACCCGGGGAGTGCAAAGCCCTGAGTTTGAATCCCAGGCTGCATAAACCTGCCAGGGTGGTACCTATCTGTAATCCCAGCCCTAAGGGAGTTGGGGGCAGCAGATCAGAAGTTCAGGGTCGTCTTCAGCTGCATAGAGGGTTCAAACCCAGCCTGGGATGCATGCAACTGAGTTAAAAAGAAAAAAAAAAAAAGACAGGCCAAGGCATTAATACCACTGTCCTGTCAGGTAAATGGTTGAGGCCCCCCATGGAGTAGAGTAGAGCTAGCCGGGGACCCAGCTCCTTCTCAGGCTTCTCCAACCTCTGTGCTTTCACTGGGCTTCCTAGGCCACCTATTCTGGCCTCCAGTCAGCTCACTGAATACCAGTCTTAACTTGATCAGCAAAATAGACAGTTTTCATCTTCGTTCTCCATGAATCAAGTGAGATGGAATCTGTCCTGAATTTTTGTTATTTTTTTATTTAGCTTTTGAGACAGGCCCACGGAGTCCCTTCTGACCTTCACCTTCCAGCTCTGTAGCATTGGTTCCTGTAGCCTCTTTGGGTTTATCCAGGATGGGTCCCGGGGAGCATCAAGCCAAGAGCCATCCTGTCATTCCACAAGTCCATTTAAGCACACTGTAGCAAGGACAAGTACTCAATTCTAAAGATATTTTACTATCCATTTCCTGCCCTGGAAGAGCCTGAATGTTGAAGTGACAGAGAAAGCTGTGTGGGCTGACTCGCAGCTTGGGTTTGCCTGCTGGTTCTGCTGCTCTCGGCACAGTGTGGTGGACAACTCACCTTCCCTCTGAACCTAGGTTTCCTGTGTAAATGCAAATAATGGCACTCTCCTCACAGGGCCACTGGGCTCATCCCAGGAACCCAGCTATAGGAAAGGCCTGACCAGCAGGAGATCGTCCTTGTCTTTGCGCTTCTTTCTGCGCAACACAATTGAGAAAGGTGTAAATGGCGCACACTGGTTAACACTACTGGCGAGAGAGCTGTCTACTAAGTGGGCTTTGTGCAGGCTGCAGGATTCAGGATTTAACCGAGCGAGGAAGCTGAGGGTGTGGAGGGGGAACCGCCTGGCCAAAAGCACAGAACCAAGAGTGAGTCGGAATGAGAAACAGGGATGGCGACCGGAGTTGGTCAAGGTTTTAAGCTCTAAATGTGGTGCTTCTGGAGAAGCCTGGAGGCATGGTCCAGAGGTCCAGGCCTACGTCCCCTTCTGGGCCCTGAAACTCCTTCCTGGTAGGCCAGAGGCCAGGAAGTCAGGTGCCGGTCACTGCTCCCTCCCCTCTCCCAGGACGATGATCGCGGTGAGGAGTGGGAGCGGCACGAAGCGCTGCATGAGGACGTGACCAGACAGGAGCGGACGAGCGAGCGGCTCTTTGAGGAGGAGATTGAGCTGAAGTGGGAGAAGGGTGGCTCTGGCCTGGTGTTCTACACTGACGCTCAGTTCTGGCAGGAGGAAGAAGGAGGTAAGGCCAGGTGTCCATGGGCTTTCGGTTACCATGGGCTTTCAGTTACCGTGACAAATGCCGGGATGGATTGACTCCTAAAGAAGAAAGGGTTGGCTCAATTTAGAGGCCTCAAGGTGTAGCAGTTGGCTTTCATGCCTGTGGTGAGGCTTCGAGTTACAGTTACAGTACATGGTACAGGAGGACAATGCACCTCATGGCTGGGGTGCAGAGAAGAGCCCGGGGTCCCATAGTCCCCCTTGAGGGCACACATGAAGCCTCACCTCCTAAAGTTCCTGTTATTTCCCGCTGTGCCTGGGACTAAGGCTTTAACACATGGGCTCTGTGGGGGAGGATTAGGATCCAGACCTTTAAGTTGGTGCCCAGGCACGGATTGTCAAACCAAAGCTGGGGCCTTTGCTCTACGTAGCGGATTTCCTGACAGCCTTAAAAAATGAATAAATAGATAAAACCCAAAAAGCTAGGAAATGGCTTCCCTCCAGTGTAAACACAGACTGGTCATCCTATTTTGGAATGATGAATTGATGGGACAGACCTGGAAGGTTTGACTAACTCTAGATTTAGCTCTAAACATACCTGGGAGTCATTGGGGTGGGACATAGGGCTTGGTGGTAAAGCATTTCATCTTGTGCAAGGCCCTGTGGTGCACCAAAGAACTCATGCTTCTGGATGCTTTCGCCCCTGCAGACTTCGATGAGCAGACAGCTGATGACTGGGACGTGGACATGAGTGTCTACTATGACAGAGGTATGGAACAGAGCAGCAGCCCGGGAGGAACGTGTGCCCTTGTCCTGTTAGCCACACAGGCCTGTCAGGTTACGTCAGGGAACCGGTGCACTCTCATGCTCGGTGTGCTCAAGAATGGCTCCGGGACCCCCACGGACAGCAAAATCTGCAGATGCTTTCTTACACAGGGTGTGCCATTTGCCTCGACCCACACATATCCTCATGGCGCACGCTTTAATCCCAGCACTCAGGAGGCAGGCAGATCTCTGAGTTCCAGGATAGCCTGGTCTAAGAGTGAGTTCCAGGACTGCCAAGGCTACACAGAGAAACCCTGTCTCAAAAACCAAATTTATCAAGGGCTGGGGCTACAGCTCAGTGTACTTTCCTAGCATATGTGAGGTCCTGGGTTCAATTCCAGCACCAGGAAAAAAAACTTACTGTTATATACTTGAAATTCCCATACTGAGGAAGTTGGTGAGTCGTGAAAATTGTTGCAACTTTGAGGTCAGAGTGGGCTACAGAGTGAGATCCTACCTCAGAATGAACCAATAAACTATCTATAGATGTTTCCTAGTCCCTAATGCAATGTAGATGCTATGCAAATGGTATTACTCCGGGAGTGATGATGGGGTGGGGTCTATGTGTGTTGATCCAGATGGAGTTGTTTTCTGAGTAGTTCTGACTGTGCTTGGATGTGGAGAACTGTAGAAACAGGCTGACTGCCCACCTCTGCGTGAGAGTCTGCTGGAGGTGGCAGTGCCTTGTCCTCTCTCCGAGATGGGCCTGAGGGAATGGGTCTTGGGGTTCTGGGGGAACAGGCTCTAAATAAAAGCTTAGCTTTTGGTCAATTCATAATTCTGAAATGAAGAACAACCTAGAATTTTGTTTTGTTTTTGTTTTTTACTGTTTTGTTTCACTTTTTGAGACAGGGTCTATGTAGCCCTGGAACTCTGTAGAGCAGGTTGGCTTCAATCTCCCAGAGATCCTCCTTCCTCTGCTTCCCAAATGCTGGGATTATAGATGGTGCCATAATCAGCCAGGCATGGTGGTGCAAGCCCAGCAGTTGGGGGGCAGAGGCAGATGGGATCTCTGTGAGTTCAAACCCAGCCTAGTCTACAAATTCAGTACAGCCAAGACTACACAGAGAAACCCTATCTTGGAAAAAAAAAAAAAAAAGACGTGTGCTGTGATTCTTTGCCCCTTTTTAGATGTTTTTTAAAATTGTATTAATGATTTTTGTTTTGTCTTGTCTTGTTTTTTGAGCCAGGGGCTCAATGTGTAGCTCTGGCTGTCCTGGAACTCAGAGAGATCCACCTGCTTCTCCCTCTCAAGTGCTGGGATTAAAGGTGTGTGCCACCCTACCCAACTGAGATTTTTTATTTTTATCTTATGTGTGCTTTAAGTATACCATGTGCCTGGTACACTTGGAGCACAGAAGAGGGCCTCATATTCCTTGGAATTAGAGTTATGGACAGTTGTGAGCAGCCATGTGCGTGTTGCACATGGGTCCTGGGTCCTGTGGAGGCTCAGTACATAATTCTCAACTGCTGAGGTGCCTCTTCAGTTCCCAGTGGCCTGTGTTCTGACTTCATCTGTCAGTTCTGTGCCTTTTCTGCACTGTCCCTCGTCTGTAAGATGAGAGCTGTGGTTCCTGTTCTGCTGAGCTCCCGATCTCATAAGAGAGACTACAGGACATTATGAAAACTAGCAATAAGTCTTGGGAGGGGACCCCAGAAACATCATCCTCCTGGTGAGGGGGACTGTTTTACAAAGTGGGTTGTGGTCCCTCAGATGGTGGAGACAAGGATGCCAGAGACTCTGTCCAAATGCGCCTGGAACGGAGACTCCGTGATGGCCAGGAAGATGGCTCTGTCAGAGGATGCCACGTGGGTACCTTTGAGCGCCACACCAAGGTAAGAGCACTGGCTAACCTGCTGACACCTTCTCTCTTTCTCCTCCCGCCCCAAGGAACACGCCTCCCTTTCTCTCCTCTTTCCCTCCATCTTTTACTTCCTTTGAGGCAGGGTATCCATATTTAGCCCAGCCTGACCTTGAACTCAGATCCTCCCACCTCTGTCTCAGGTAATGGCACATGCACCACCTTGTCAAACTGAAGCCACTTTTCTTGAGTCTCACTGCTTCTCTTTACAGGGCATTGGCCGGAAGGTGATGGAGCGCCAGGGCTGGGCTGAAGGCCAGGGCCTGGGTAGTAGGTGCTCTGGGGTACCTGAGGCCCTGGATGGTGATGGCCAGCATCCTAGATGCAAGCGTGGATTGGGGTAAGTGCAACCGAGGGACCCCTAGGGTCATAGTCCAGCTTTGATGCTCTTTGATTTCTGGGTTTCCCTCTTCCCATTGTTTTTGGGATGGGTGCTGGGTACCCCTAGAGGAACAACTTCACAGTAGAAGTACAAGAAATAGAGGATTAAACCCAATCCTACAACTTAAATCATGGATTTCCCCCAGGAAAGCCATTTCCTCAAGTCTGAGTTTGGGCTCAATAAGGAAGTCTGTTGTGGGGATAAAAATTCCAAGGTTCCTGGTAGTTGGCACAGACTGTCTCCAGAGTTTGGAGATCGGAGTTCCAGATATAAGGTTTTGTTTTTGGTGCTGGGGGTTTGGCTCAGTGATGAGTGTTTGCCTGGCCCTGATTCAACCCCTATTAGTATGAGGCAGTTATGTCTTACAAACCAGACATGTAATTACTTCCTGTTTCTTGCCACCTCTTCACTGGGGTTTGAAGAGAGTGGCCTTCTCACCGAGAGCCCTGTTCCATCCAGGTACCATGGAGAGAAACTACAGCCATTTGGGCAACTAAAGCGGCCCCGTGGAACTGGCTTGGGGCTCATTTCCACAATCTACGATGAGCCTCTGCCCCAAGACCAGGGGGAGTCCCTGCTCCGGCGCCAGCCACCCACCAGCATGAAGTTTCGGACAGATATGACTTTTGTGAGGGGCTCCAGCTGTGCCTTAGACAGACCCTCAGAGCCTGAGTGAGGCTAGGTCCCTGGTCAGGATTACTCAGCTGCAGGAATACATCCCTGAGTCTTGCCTTGTGGGCTTCTGAAGCAGCCAAGAGCCTGGGACTGGCAGTCTGCACAGCAGGCTCAAATGTGAAATCCTCAAGAGTGCTCACCGCTTCTCTACCTCAAAGATGTCACTAAAAGCCCCTCCTTCTTCTGGGGTGTTCGTGCATAAAGGCCTTTCCTTGGCCTCCGAACCCTAGTCCTTGTTTGGGCTTGCCTCAGAACCGTGAAGATCCAGCCTGCCTGTGGCACTGGCAAGTCGATTTTGGGGGCCTCTGAAGGAGAATATCGTGAGGCAAAGAAAAGGGCCAGAGAAGAACTGATCCAGAGAGGGTGCGGCCATCCCTCACCCTCACCTCTACCCTCTGGCTAGGGACGGGTCTGCGCTGAAATAAAGTAATTTACGACTAGACCAGGCCTGAAAGTCTGCCTTAGGGAAGCCTGGGAAACCTCAAGATTGACAAGGCGGCGGGAGAAGCGCGGCTGCGTGATCGCGGCCTACGTCGTGTGGGCGGGACTTCCTCTCCAGACAAGTTCCGGCTAAGTCCGGAAGCCGGAGCTCTTCCCTTCCTTGCCGGGTAGTTTGGTTGATTTTTCTGCGTGGGTCTCCCTGTTTTAGTTCGGGAGGCGCCTTTGGGCTGGCCTGCCCCACTCATGGCGGTCTCCGCCCCGGCTACGGCCTTCGGGCAGGCGGTGATCGGGCCCCCGGGCTCGGGGAAGACCACGTACTGCCTGGGCATGAGTGAGTTCCTGCGCGCGCTGGGCCGGCGCGTGGCGGTCGTGAACCTGGACCCAGCCAACGAGGGACTACCTTACGAGTGTGCCGTGGACGTGGGCGAGCTGGTGGGGCTGGGCGACGTGATGGACGCTCTGCGACTGGGGCCCAACGGTGGCCTGCTGTACTGCATGGAGTACCTGGAAGCCAACCTGGACTGGCTGCGCGCCAAGCTGGAGCCCCTCCGAGGCCACTACTTGCTCTTCGACTGCCCCGGGCAAGTGGAGCTCTGCACGCACCACGCCGCCCTGCGCAGCATCTTCTCCCAGATGGCTCAGTGGGACCTCAGGGTTCGTCTAGGGTCGGGCAAACCCACTATGCAGATGGAGTCCCTGAGACTGGGAGGCCCATAAATGCCACGCCCCCAAGTCACACTGCTAGAGAGGGACTGAGTTGAGTTTGGAGCAGATCTCAAGCCTCTGAGTTCCAATTTGAGCTCTGCCACCCACTGCTGTGTGGTCTGGGAAAGGCCTTTCATCTCTAAAATGTTAGCTCTCAATTGTTAGCTCAGCGATTGCTTAGTTGGGGTGTGTAAGAGTAATGAAGGAGTGGGGAGGCAGTCGCAGTTGTAATTTGAACCTGTGGCCCTCTGTGGGACTCCATGCCAAGAGACCTGGTAGGAGGGATTGGAGATTTATTTAGCTCAATGGTGGAAATACCCCACCACCGCCCTCAGACAGGGTTTCTCTGGGTAGCCCTGACTGTCCTTGAGCTCACAGAGATCCGACTGCCTCTGCCTCCCAAGTGCTGGGATTAAAGTCGTGCACTACCGAGGCCAGGATTGGTAGAAGTCTTGTCTAACAAGCAGAAACCACAGGCCCTGAGTTTGGTCCCCAGAATAGTAGGTAGGGCAAAAATGTGCCTTGTAAGGAAAAAAATGCCCTATGTCCTCTCGGAGGAGCACATGCTGCTGGTTTTTAGAATTAAATACAAGAGCCAGAGAATGTGGCACATGCCTTAATCCCAGCACTTGGCATATGGAGGCCGAAAGAGCATGAATTCAGGCCATAAAACCCTGTCTTAAGCACACACATGTACAGGGACGTAAAAGCAGAACAGTACTAAGGAAGGCACACACTGGCTCCTCCAGGTACCAGTCTGACAAGGGAGACGTGGGCCCTGAGACCCCTCCCACGCCAGGTCAGGCTTCCCTCTCATCCAGTGTCTTCCGCTCACAGCTGACTGCTGTCCACCTTGTGGATTCTCACTACTGCACAGACCCAGCCAAGTTCATCTCAGTGCTGTGCACCTCCCTGGCCACCATGCTGCACGTGGAACTGCCCCACGTCAACCTCCTCTCCAAGATGGACCTTATTGAGCATTATGGGAAGCTGGGTAAGAGACTGCTTGGAGCGTGAGAGCAGCGTGGGCGCCACTGTGCCAGGCACTACAGTGGATTTAGAGATGAGAGCTGCAGAGGAGTGTGACAGCTGATAGGCTAGCGGCTGGCTGAAGGGAGCGGGTAACGGCTCACTGCTGAGGCCGTGCACCCTAACGCTTGGGTGGTGAGAAGTAGCTGTCTGGAGGACTGTCCTAGCCAGTGCCGTACAGCAAAATGTTGTCCTAGTTTGGACTGTTAGAGTGAAACTACCATCAACCGGGTGGCTAAAGCACAGGACAGTTATTCCTCCATGTTCTAGAGGGTCGGAAGCCTGAAGACCCAGGGGTGCGTAGACCCAGGGCTGGTCGCGCATGGCCGCTGTACACCTGCACCTTCACATGGCAAGAAGCAGGGAAATCATCGGGAGGTGGGTGGCCAGCATTTTTGGTCAGTATTGTTTCTCTGCTCTGCTTGTGGCATTAGCGCCTTAGAAACGGAGCCATAATGGAATAGAGAGAAGGAAGTTGAGATCCCTAGCATAGGAGCAGGGAGGGAGGTTAGGAAAATGACGTGAAAGTCACCTGGCCTAGTCAGGATATGGAGGCGTGTCAGCCCAGGGCCTCTCAGCTTGTTTTTCGGAGTAACTCTTCAAGGAGCCCAAGATCTGTTAGGTATGCTTTTCTCTTTCTTTTTTCTTTTCTTTCTTTTTTTTTTTTTCCTCATTTTTTTTCTCGTTTTTCAAGACAGGCTTTCTCTGTGTAGCCCTGGTTGTTCTGGAACTCACTCTATAGACCAGGCTGCCCTGAACTCACAGAGATCCACCTGCCTCTACCTCACATGTTTTGTTGTTTGTTTTTTAATTGGGAAGCTATTTGTAGAACCAAAGGTTTATGTTAGACCATCTGCTCTGGGCTTACTTTAAGGAACTGTCTCAGGAAGGGAAGGTGGTTTACCCAAGAGACCTTGCTACTGGACTAAGCAGTAACTCAGTTTGAGTAGCATTTACTAGGTCCTCCCAGTGTGCATTAAAGCCCCTGGGCTCTGACCAAGCTCCCTGAGGCAGGGACTGAGCAGAGGACTCAGAACCTGTTTGGCAGTAACACCGGTGTGCACGGCCATTGACTGGCTGCTTCTGTGTACCATGCAGGTGATAGTTTCACGAGCTGTAGTCCTCTCAATAGGCCTGTTGAGGTAGGACCTGTCCACACAGCTGCCTAAAATGGTAGATGAAGTCCACCATTTGGTGCTGTGTGTCTGTAATTCCAGCACTTGGAGATGAAGACAGGAGGATTGGGGGTTCAAGGCCAACCTGGGCTACATGAGATCCTCTCTAGAAAGGAAAGGAAGGAATCAGTGTGTTGTTGTTTGTGTATACTGGAATTGAAGCCTGGGGCTTTTTGTTTTTATTTTTCAAGACAGGGTTTCTCTGTGTAGCCTTGGCTGTCTGGACTTCTTTTTGGACCGGGCTAGCCTTGAACCCACAGCATCTGTTCATTGAACAGTCTCAGGCCATCTTTCATTTTTATTAGGGTCTCACTAAATTGGCCAAACTGGCCTTAAATTTACTCTGTAGTCTAGGCTAACCTGAAAGTCCAACCCTTATGTACTTAGCTGCCCTTGTATCTGGGATCCAAACTGGCCTTAAATTTACTCTAGTCTAGGCTAACCTGAAAGTCCAACCCTTATGTACTTAGCTGCCCTTGTATCTGGGATTACCAGCTTGTACCAGCAGGTCGACACTCTCTCTCTCTCTCTCTCTCTCTCTTTTCTCTTTTCTCTTTCTCTCCCTTTAATTTTTTTTTTTTTCTCCAGACTGGGTTTCTCTGCGTAACCTTGACTGTCCTGGAACTCACTCAGTAGACCAGGCTGGCCTTGAACTCCGATCCGCCTGCCTCTGCCTCCCAAGTGCTGGGATCAAAGACATGCGCCACCACCGGCCTGGCACGCCAGCCAATAGTATTTCTGTTCTTAGTAACATCATTTCACTGCAGCGCAAATATTTTAGTGAATGAAAATAATGGAAGCCAGTGCGAGGCTTATGAGGGTGATCTCAGCACGGGAGGCTGAGGGGCAGAACTGCTGTGAAGGCCGGCTTGGGCAGCTGTATCGTAACAGGCTAGCGAGCTGAGGTTTGAGACCCTTCTCAGAAAATACAATGACAAGAGACAAATGAGATACAGTCCCAGGCTTTAGGTTGTTTTTGTCTCCTGGTGCCGGGGACAGACTCCAGCCCCTCCTGTGTGCCGGGAAGTGCTCTGCTAGCCTATTCCTCAAGTCCATTGGTTATGGGTGCCCCCCCCCACACACACACAGCTGAGGTCTGAACCCAAGGCCTCTGCCACTGAGCTAAATCCCCAACCCTCCTTATGGCTTTTAATCCCCGAGAGTAGAGCCCAGGCCTTTGAGATGCTGTGCCTGTCTGTTAGCACTGTGTGTTCCCCTGGCCCTTCCAGTCATGAGGGAGTTTTTTTCAAGATTTCATTTGCTTAGTTTACCTATGAGTGCTCTACCTGCATGTACACCTGCATGCCAGAAGAGGGCACCAGATCCTAGTATAGAAGGTTGTGAGCCACCATGTGGTTGCCTGGAATTGAACTCAGGACCTCTGGAAGAGCACACAGTGCTCTTAACCACTGAGCCATCTCTCCAGCCCCCAGTCTGAGGTCTTAAGCCTTATGTCAGCGGCCTCTAACCCTGGTCTCTCCCTTCAGCCTTCAACCTGGACTACTACACAGAAGTCCTGGACCTCTCCTACCTCCTTGAGCACCTGGCATCTGACCGTTTCTTCAGTCACTACCGGCAGCTCAATGAGAAACTGGTACAGCTCATTGAAGACTACAGTCTGGTCTCCTTCATTCCCCTGAACATCCAGGTATTGGACAGTAATGGTCTCTTCCCGGTGGCTGCAGCGCTGACATGGCCAAGGACATGCAAAGAGTGGATGTCCTCGGGCTGTCCTTGGCTTGTCCTTTCCAGTAAAAGCATAGACCAGACTTTAGTCTCTTTGGTTCAAATCACCGAGGCCCCTTTGCATCTGTTCCTCTTAGTGTGAAGAGCATGAGTGAGGCCAGAGAGTCAGCAGGGAGAGGTTGACCTGGGGCCAAGGGGACAACTTAACTTTTTGGGTCCATTTAGCTGTGCGACTATGTTGAGCTTGCAGAGCGGCCCCCAGCCTCCACCACTGATCTTTCTGATGCAGAGATAACCCAGGAGACTGGCGACTCCTGGCGGCTCTTGACTTCTTTCTGCCGGGAGGGGGGGCTTGAGTGAACTTCTTGTCTTCTTTCTGCGAGAGCTTGAGCGAACTTGGCTTTCCCTCTGACAGAGTGGTTCTAGGCTTGTGGGTTGCTGTGACAGCCAACAAAAGCATTTTAGGATCGGGGCTCACCACAGCACGAGGAACTGGGTCAAAGGGCAGCAGTGTTAGGAAGGGTGAGAACCTGCTCTGACGTCATCCTTGCCTCCTCTAGGCGAGAAGGAGAGCGTGGGTGCGCTTGCCAGCCACCACTTGCTGAAGGCCCTCCCCGCCAGCTCTGCGCTGAGTGCTGGGCGTGCGTTCTCCTGGTCTGCGTAGTCCATTGAGATAGATGGAGTGCCCCGCTGTGGTGTATGGGCAAGGACCGTGACAGGCCGAATAACACAGGCGTGTGCTGGGTGCCTCCCCGACAGTAGTGCTGTGCAGACACTGAAGGTGTCTTGACCTTCGCTGGCTTCTGGCCTTGAAGGCTGCGTGGCCCAGCAAGAGAACAGTTTTCTAGGAAGGGAGGGCTGCCGCCGTAGGAGAAAGCCTCAGGCAGTGACTGCGCTGAGGAGCTGGTCTCTTCTCATCTGGGCGGTTGTCTGGCTAGCCAGCCCCTGGGGAATGGAGGGCTGTTCTAGGCCACGGAAGCTGCATGTGTGGAACTGTCTTGGGCAGTGAAGGCATGGCCTCAGCGCTCCACACCTCATTCACTCATTGAGCTACTTCTCTTCTCTGCTCAGGACAAGGACAGCATCCAGCGAGTCTTACAGGCCGTGGATAAAGCCAATGGCTACTGTTTTGGGGTTCAGGAGCAACGGAGCCTGGAGGCCATGATGTCCGCTGCGATGGGAGCTGACTTTCACTTCTCCTCGTATCCTTAGGGAGGCTGGAGAGGCTGACAGAAGACTCACAGACTTGGAAGCCTAGAAACGAATGGCACTGGGCCTTGGGAGAAGTGCAAGGGGTTCATTTTGCTAGTTATGCCACCCGCAAAGGGAAAAGAGGCTTGGCTGGGGTAGGCTGGAGCCGCGGTGTAGCCCAGGGTAGAATCCTTGCCTAAGGCATGAGGCCTTGGGTTTGATCCCTGGCACCAAGGTGGTTGGGGGAAATCTGTAGACATTAGCTCAAGGGGAAGGATTGGGCTGTTTTGAGACAGGGTTCTCTACCCTTAGCGGCCTGTAGCAGCCTGTGTGGTGCAGGCGAGTGCTAAAATCTTGACCTCCGTCCCCAGCCCTGAGAGTTGACACGCATTTTGGAAAGCCCCTATAAGTGTGGACAACGCACTAGTGGGTGTGATTAGCCATCAGAGTTCTTAAGGTTGTGCTAGATAAAATGTGCAGTGAAATAGGAGCCAGGCATGAGGTTTCCACCTGTGAACCAGCACGTAGGAAACTGAGGGAGAAAGATCACCAGAAGCTTGAGGCCAGCCTGGGCTACAAAGTAAGAGCCTGTCTCAAAAACAAAAGGAGAATAGAGAAAGGAGTATGGGTTGAAGAATTCGGAAGAGGTAGATTAGGACAGCTAGTGACAGAGTGGTCATGGGCTAGAGGGGACAGGTCTGCGTTTAGAAGTGGTGAGCTGGCGGGTGAGCTGGGTTTGAACTCGCCACTGGGCAACCAGAGCCGGGCAAAGGGCAGCTGGGCCTTCGGCATTGTGGTTTGACCAGTTTGCATGTTCCTTGGGTCAGTGGCAGGAAGGAAAGGCCTGGTCCTTCAGATCAATGGTCTCAGAGACAGAGCGTTTGCCGGGGGTGCTGGAGAAGGACATTCCAGGGTCTGGGATATGGAGGCAGATGATCCCAGGTAACCGTGATCTGTGCCAGGCCCCTGAGGGCAGGAAGCTAGAATGGCGGCACTAGAGCGTGAAGTGCCAGTGAGAGGGCCAAGGTGCCGGGGGCCTGTGCAGCCAGTGGTTAGCAGTGTCTTTTCCTTTCCTGTCCCCTGTCGCCCAAGAAGAGTAGGGTTCTTTCCTTGTAGGAAAAGGAGAGACAGCGGCACTGAGCGCCTGCTGTGTGCCAGGTGTCAGGGAGGCACTCTACTCCCTGTGGTCCCAGCTTTCGGGTGGTCTTGAGAGAAAAGGGAAGGGCGGGAGGACTTGAACACCCTGCTCCGGCTCTAGAGCATCTGCCACACAAAGCTGGGGGCTAGTGCTCCTGGGCCTTTGCCATAGTCAGTGTGGAGAAGAAGCAGGAGCCCAGGAAAAGGGATGTGTGGAAGCTCGAGCAGACAAGGTCAGAGGTCAGATCCTGCTGAGCCAGTCCCCCATCTTATGCCTACGCTGTCAGCCTTGACACCCTTTCCCTCAGCACCCTGGGCATCCAAGAGAAGTACTTAGCATCCGCGGACAAGACCACAGAGCAGGAAGCCATGCAGCTGTAACACAGGGCCTGGATAACAGGACAGCTCAGCAGGAACACACCGGAAAGCTGCGTGCAGGCAAAGCAGAGGCCGGGAGGAGCCGTCCATGCCTGCAGAGGACTTCTGAATGAAAAGCCAGGTAGCGCCGTCTGCGGTACCCTCAGGCTCGGAGCCCTGCCACAGGAAATGCTGCCCAGAACCTGAAGGCTGCCTCTACGTGCCTCTGTGATACCCTCTTGGATTATTTTCTATTTTTTGTGACCGCAAACTTTTCTTCAACCCTCTGGACACAGGGATTTGGGATAGAACAAAGAAATATCTCTGTCCCTCCAAATAGTCCTGTTTCTTTCTGTTTTCTTTTTAACTACATGTTACCGTGTGTGGGTGTGTACACTTGGGTGGGTGGGTGTGCAGGCATGCCTGTGGAGGTCAGGTAGCTTGTGAGAGCTCGTTCTCTCCTGATTGTGGGGCTTGAACTCGGGTCCTGGGACGTGGTGACTGGTGTCTTCACCCGCTGAGCCATTTCAGCAGCCCCTCTTGTTTCTTCCGTTGGGGTCAGTGTGTCACACAGCCTCACAGCCTTGCCTGAGGCAAAGTACAAGCGTGTGCACTTGTGATCTGGCCGTTCTTTAGTGCTAATAGTGAGCTTTAAGGTCAGGCATCTACAGGCAATGCCTCCTCCCAGACCTTATTTAATTCTTTATTCTTACCCTGTGTATTTCATTCTTGTATTCTGTTTTTAGCAAACATTAGCCAAAGTTTGAGAGATTAACATAACTTGGGCTGGAGATGTAGCTCAGTGGAAACCAGCATGCACAATGTGCCAGGGTCAGTCTAGCACTGCTGGAGAGAGAAGATTCCTTCAAAAATGAAGTGATTTTAATTATATGTGGTGAGGCATGCCTCTAATCCCAACATTTGAGATATGGAGACAGTAGGATCAGGGTTTTAAGGTTAGCTTTGGCTATATAATGAGTTTCAGTCCACCCTGGGCTATATGAAGAAAAGTGTGTGAAGAGGATTTGTGCAAAGTGAGTTGTGTAAGGAAAAATATTGAATATATACTAGGACAGTCGTCTGGAAGAAACACTGATGTTTTGAGTGTGTGCTGTTTGTCCAGCTCGGGGACTGCAGTTTCTGCTTTAAGCCAGTAGGTGGCACTATAGACTTAGTTTTGCCCTTATAGCCTGACGGAAAGGACCTGATAGTCAAGGGGGTGCTTGGACCAGAAGACTTTTTCTGGCTTTGACTGTGAACCCTTTGCAGCTACATGTACGCAGGATGTGGCAAAGAGCCTGCACATGTAGAATCCTCACATGGCTCACAGAGTGACCCAGAGACAGGGTAGGGAATATCACTTGCCTGGCTCCCTCACAGCTTCCTTTGCCAGCTGACTCTGGCCCCTCTTTGGTGTATGTACTGATGCAAAGTCACAGCCTACATCCCTTGAGGATGTTGAGGCACCTGTGCGTGGTTTGTGAGCACTGGCTGAGTCGGTGGTGGGTTTCCGCGGTTGAGGAAAGCCTGTTCTGAAGTGGCAGTGAAGCTGGCGGCTGGTCTTTGCTTCCCAGTGTGGGCAGCCCCTGCTGAGAGCGGGAGGGGGCAGCCGCCTCAGCTCCCACGCGGGCTGCGGAGGGGTAATAAGCGGGTGCTGCTTCCCAGCCTCTTTCATCTGAGGAGTTCAAAGCGTCTCACCCCTATTAATGCCCTGCACAGTAGGTGGGGAGTACCAAGAGCAACCCAGGGAAACTGAGGCCAGGAGGCACAGCCTGGGGTTTGCTGTGAGTCACCTGCGGGGCCTAGAGCCCAGGAATCCTGACGCCCAGGCTGCTGGGCAAACGCCTTGTCTGGGGGTTGGTGGGGAGGGGTCTGTGTTCTGGATAACACCAGTGGTCGTGGGTGTCGGTGCCCGCCCATCACAGGCCCGAACCACGTGCTCGGCTGTGTTCACTGTGGCGGCCGTGGAGGGGTAGCAAGGCCTTGGGGTGGCACCAGGCTTTTAAGCTCTCAGGCAGGCTCGGTGCTGGGTGTCTACAGTGGTCGGAGGGTCAGCTTTTGCTACGTAGCAAGTTTCAGGCTAGCCTGGGCTACATGAGCTCTGTCTCAATAAACCTTCAGAGTGACAGTAGCAATGGGAGTTTCTGGTCTGTGTTCTCACACTAAGGCGATGAGACAAACATTAAATACAGAAACGGTCCGGCTCATGCGGTGTGAAATGTGCCCCTAAGAAAATGCCCACCTTCCAGCATGGCCGCCACGTATAACCAAACTTCAGGTTATGTTTTACTTTTCCTAGTAAAAAGAGGAAAATTAAGGCCGTGTGTGGTGCCTTCGATCCCAGCACTCAGGAGGCAGAGGCAGGCAGATCTCCAACTTCCAGGCCAGCCTGGACTACAGAGAGAGTTCCAAGAACAGAAAGGCTACACAGAGAACCCTATCTCAAAATAAGCCAGCCTCCCGAACAGAAAGCATGGGCTGCTTTCATGGATTCAGTTCCCAGCCACCTGTAAATCCCGTTTCAGGACAGACAGACATGCAGACAAAATTCCCAGGCACATAAAATATGAATAGATTTTTTTTAAAAGTACACCCACACCAAAAAACAAATGTGAGGGGAAAAGGTAAAAACTAGAGTGAGTTCCAGGATGGCCAGGGCTATGCAGAGAAACACTGCCCCAAAACAACAAAACAAACTCCACCCAGTCAGCTGGGGCATCCGGAGTTGTAGGCATCTCCCTGGCTGCAAGAGAAGAAACCCAAAAGGAAGCAGGGCATAGCTCCCCAACCCTGGTGGGAGCGATGCCAAGAAACTACACCTTACTCTGGGGTTCTTCTAAGCAGGACAGGAGACAGGTGGGCACCCCAGATTGGGTGGTTCCCAGCTTCCCCTCAGATAGCTCACACTAATCCCAGCTCCAGGGGCTCTGATGTGACCTGACTTCACAACCAAGTAAAGACAAGCACACATGTAAATAAAACATAAAAATAGTTAAGAAATGAAATGCTTTTTAAAAAAATTGAAGCCAGGCGGTAGTGGTGTATGCCTTTGATCCTAGTATCAGCGAGGCAGAGGGAGGTGGGTCTCTGAGTTCCAGGATGGCCAGGGTTACACAGAGAAACCCTGTCTTGGAAAAAACAACGAACAAAAAATGACTTGTAAGAGGATCTGGGGCTGACAAGGGTGGGAAAGAATCAGTACAGGTAAAATGCTTTTCTTTGGTGTTAGAGACAGGGAACTTGTCAATCCTCCTGCCTTAGCATCCTAAGAGTTGAGATTACAGACATGAGCCATCATACCCTAGGGAGAAAAACATAGCTGGGCATGGTGGTGCACGCCTGTGATCCCAGCACTCAGGGAGGCAGAGACTGGTGGATCTTTGTGAGTTCGAAGCCAGTCTGGTCTACAGAGTGAGTTCCAGGACATCCAGAACTGTTAACACCTGTCTCAAAAACCAAAAATAAAAGTTGGAAGTAAAAGGGGAAACAAAGGAGCAGTGAGATGTCCCGGGAGGAGGGGCCTGCTGCCGGCCGCATGACCTGGGTTTTGATTCCCAGGATCCACATGGTGGAAGACAGACCTGCAAGCCGATGACTCAGACATGGTGCCCATACATACTTACACACAAGTAAATAACATTTTCAAAAGACTTAAATAGAAGGTAGGAGGGCAGGGTTGTCACACACCTTTATTTGGTGTTTCTGTGTTTGAGGCCAGCCTGGTCTATAGAGTGAGTTCCAGGACAGCCAGGGCTACACAGAGAAAGCCTGTCTTGAAAAACAAATAATTATTATTATTTAGTGTGTCTGTGCATGGCTGTGTGACATGTGTGTGCAAGTGCACACAAGTACCTGAAGAGGCCAGAAGAGAGCATCAGATCCCGTGGAATTCAAATTACAGGTCACTGAGCCACCCATGTGGGTGCTGGGAACTGAATCCAGGTCCTCTGCCAGAGCAGTTCTTTCACTCTTTTCTTTTTTTGTCTCGAGACAGGGTTTCTTTGTGTAGCCTAGGCTGTCCTGGACTCATTTTGTAGACCAGGCTGGCCTCGAACTCACAGAGATCTGACTGCCTCTGCCTCCCTGAGTGTTGGAATTAAAAGCATGCGCAGTCTCCCAACGCCCTGTAAGCATATTGGATATTTAACCCCTGAACGACCTCTCTAGCCTTTCTAACTTCAGACACGTTATTACCTGTTTCCTTCCTTCCGTCCTTCCTTTTTCTTTCTGAGAGAGTGGCCGTCAGAGGACAACTTAGAGAAGTCTGTCCTTTCCCTGTAGGCACAGGGTAAACTCGGATCCTCAGGTTTGCCAGCAGGGTGCCTTTACCCACTGAACCAGCCAGCCAGCCCTCAAAACAGCGTGCCTCCTTGTCCTAGAGTTCCCCGACTCGCAGTGCGGGCTTTTCTGTGGGTGCTGGGATCCGAATTCGGGGCGTCTAGATGGAGCTGATCTTCCAATGTCTCAATGCTTGAGTGTCCACATTGCTTTGTGGGTCACAAAAAAGTTGTTGAAATGTGAGAGATTTCCCCCAATTCAGAAGCCATCCATGTTGCCCTGAAAGTCTCCACAGTCAGATAAAGAGCTCGAGGGCCAGCCCCCTCTGGGGTGGCGGGGGAGATGTTTCCTTCTTCCCTGTCCCCTCCTCCTTTCACCAGCTCTGCGCGGAAGCGTGCTGCCGTAAGTGATCTCGCTCACAGCTCTCGCTGCGTGCTTCCCAGAGTCCAGGGCCTCGCTCTTATCTCCAGACAGACTCACTTTCCCAGCCGTGTAAGGAGAAGGTTGGGCGTGAAGGATGATGAATCAGTCCCCGACAGCCTGAGGGTGTCATACCTGTCTGATGCCCCCACACACATTCCTGCCTCCTGACTCAGTGGGTAGGTGGGGGGGGGGCGCTCCTGGGAGGGAGGCCTACCTTGCAGAAACCTGCCTTCCCCACCCCACACAGACGGGGTGGGGGATGGGGCGGGGCCCCGTGAACCAGCGGGAGGGTGCAAGCAGGTCGAGGAGACCCAGGAGACCTGACTGTGGTGAGTGAACTGGCTCACTCTCACTGCGCTCCAAGACAGCAGCTCCAGGGTGGAGGAGACGGATGATGACTCGAAGAAGAAAAAGGTTTCTTGTTGATTTTTTTTTTCTTTTTTGCTTTTTCTGATTTTCTAGCACGCCTCTTGAACGTGTTTTTAACTCACAAAACCCTAACGCACAAAACAGACATGTGTGTGGCTATTTTCCCTACAGTGTGTGGAAGCAGGAAACCCTAGCCACTTGGGTCCTGCCTGTCGTAGCTCCACGATCACGGGCCTGAAAGTCAGGTCCTATCCCACTCCCAGCAGTGGTCTAACCTTGGCTATTAAGTTATGCAGTTGTTCTGAGCCCCAGTTGCTTCATGGTCAAACAGATACAATACCGGGCATCATCTTTCGGATAAAGACGTGAGCCTGCGTGGCATAGGTTCATCAGGACAGGACGGCTGTGGCTGTTATCCACCCTGCCTTGGAGGAAGGGGGAGGGTGGGGGCAGCCTTGGTCAGAAGATCCATCTTGATGCATACATCTGCAGCCAGGTTTCCTGGAAAAGCCTGGACCGTTTGAATGGTCCGCTCTGTGTGTGTCAGTGTATCTGTGTGAGTGTCTGTTTGTATCTGTCCGTGGGTGCGGCCTGTGTGTGTACATGAGTATGTCCATGTGTGTTCCTGGGAAGAGTACTTTGCTTTCCTGGAAGAACCTTCTGATGTCTTTCCTAAGATGCCTTGTTGGTTCTGTCTGTCACCTGCACCTTTGGATCTACAGAGCCAATTTTCTTGCTCGTGCAGTTACACGTAAACAGAGCTCTGCTATGGTGGTGCATATCTTCCATTCTAGTGCCTGGAAAGTGGCCCGGTAAGGTGAGGAGTTCAAAGTCACCCTCAGCTGCATACCAAGTTCAAGACAACCTAGGCTAATGAGACCCTAGGATGGGGGGAAACAAGCCTGGCTTGACTCACACCTATAACCCCAGCCTTTGGGGACTAAAGCAGGAGAATTAGGACTTGAAGTCCAGCCTGGGCTACATAGTGAGTTCATGCCAACCTAGGCTTCTGACTGAAACCTTATCTTAAAAAGAACGAAAAAATAGTAGATACACTTTCTATATAATTTTAGTTTGCAATTTGCCTGTGCCACTCAAATAATGATAATAATACTGATAATTATTATTATTTAGATTGGATATCAAATACCCAGGCTAGCCTCAGACTCCGTCTGTAGCTGGGGAAAACTTCGATATATTTCATACTTCTGTCTCCAGCTCCCCAGTGCTGGTATTAAAGGCCATTGTCATCATGCTCAGTTGGGGGAAAAAATGGCTTTAACCCCAAATTATCACTCCTTTCATAGAAACTTTGCTGACATCACAGTAGGAAAGGAGGACAAAGCCAGCACATTAGGAAAGTCCCTGAGAGAAATCTGATCTGCGCAGGGCTTTGCAACTTTCCTCAAAGTTAAGAGAACACGCTGCAGGTGGGAGAGGAAAGGCCACGGGACCTTCCCGCCTTGGCACCCTACCTGCGTGGCTGTCTGGGGCAGGTTTTTTCTCTCCTTGGTGTTAGGTTTGAGCCTAGCACACTCACATGTCAGGCACACTGACCTCAGCCGTCCTTTAACTTTTTAAATGTTGTGTGTGCACGCCTGCTGTGGTGGTGCATGCCTGTGATCCCAGCACCCTGGGAGGCAGAGACAGGTGGATCTCTGTGAGGCCAGCCTGGTCTAAAGTAGAGTCCAGGACAGCCAAGGCTGCACAGAGAAACCCTGTCTCCAACGCCCACCCCCACCCCAAAATTTGTGTGTACATGTTTTTACAAGTGTGGGGGTGCATACATGTACTTGTGGAGGCCAGTACATGTCAGGAGGCATCCTGCTCACTCTTCCACATAGGGTCTTTTTGTTTGTTGGTTTTGGTTTTTTGAGACAGGGTTCCTCTTGTGGTCCTGGCTCTCCTAGAACTCACTCTGTAGACCAGGATAACCTTGAACTCAGAGGTCCTCCAGCCTCTGCCTGGACGGGATTAAAGGTGTGCACCATGACTTCCCTAAGGCAGGGTTTCTTGAGGAGGGCTTGCTGATGTTTCAGCTGGGGGTGCCCTGCCTCTGCCTTTGTGGCTGGAATTACAGGCAGGCCGCCAAGCCCATTCAGCATTTACAGGGTCTCTGGGGATCTACACACCACTGAGGCATCTCCCTAGCTCTTACTCGTTATTTCGAGACTGTGCCTCACCATCTTGCCTCAATTGACCTCATGTGTGTGTGTTACCCATGGGTGCCAGTAGATCCCCTGGAGCTGGAGTTACAGTGAGCCAGGGGGTGTGGTACTAAGAATGGAATTCAAGACCCCTGGAAGAACAGCAAGTACTCAACCACTGAGCTGGCGAGCCAGCCTAGACTGAAGAAGAAACTTTTGTTTTTGTTTTCTTGAAACCTAGTGTCTGTACATAGTCCATGGCTGTCCTGGTAAGTTCACCATGTACATCAGACTGGCCTAGAACACACAGAAATCCACCTTGATCTGCCTTGTGTGCCACCATGCTCAACTGGACTGAAAAGGTTTTTGTTGTTTTTCAAGACAGGGTTCCTCTGTGTAGCCCTGGCCGTCCTGGACTCACTGTGTAGACCAGGCTGGCCTCGAACTCTCGGAGATCCACCTGCTCTGCCTCCCGGGTGCTGGGAGTAAAGCTGTGTGCCACCAATGCCAGCTCGATTTTAAATATCAAGTTTAGACTAGGAAAAGATGGCCATAATTTTAAATTTCTTAACATTTGCTTTTATTTGTACGGGTATTTCATCTGTATGTGTGTCTGTGTACCACATTTGTGCCTCACATTTCTGATCCATGGAGATCAGAAAAGAGCATCAGATCCCCCTGGGACTGGAGTTGCAGACAGTAGTGAGCCGCCATGGAATCAAACTCAGCCAGTGCTTGCTATTGGCTGCCCAATCTCTCCACCCCATAATCTCTTTAATATGTCACAGACAGAAATGTCTGAGATGACTTTGGTGAGAAGCTGCAGCCTTAACCAGTATGCTCTGGTGCTAATAAACCTCGGTTTTCATGGTCTCCAGTACAGGACAGCTCCTCTTGATTAGCCTTGAACCCGGCACAGAACTAAGGGGCAGCCCTGCCTGGTCCGGAGCCAAGGCACAGAAGGCAGAGGCTGAGAGACACAGAAGGAGTTCCTTTCCCAGGATCTGCTCCATTAAGAGAAAGTCACCCGACCTGTCTAGTGGAAAGAAACCGGGTCACCTGCTGAGCTGAGGGGAGTCGCCTGCCCCAGCCCAGAGACTCTGTGGCTTTGGAGCCTTGAAATCCAACACATCGCCAGGAAATGAGAAAACACAGGACCATGAAGAGTTAGGGGCGGTAACAAGAGGGAAGTACCGCAAGTGTGGCCTAACTTGAACTCCGGAGAACCCAGTGAGTCGGGGCTCAGTTCTCCTAACCCTTCCAGAAGGAGTTCTCTTGCTGCCAAGCCAGCCTTCTGTGTTTGTTTGTTGTTTGTTTTTTGAGACAGGGTTTCTCTGTGTAGCCTTGGCTGTCCTGGACTTGCTTTGTAGACCAGGCTGGCCTGGAACTCACAGAGATCTGCCTGCCTCTGCCTACTTGAGTGCTGGGATTACAGGGGGGTGCCACCAAGCCAGGCTCAAGCCAGCCTTTTCGGGAGGCCCAGTGAGCACCCAGGTTAACTTTGGCAGTGACTGGCCCTGATGCTTATTCTGCTTTGGACTCAGAAATACTAGGTAAATCCCAGAGGGAGTAACAGTAACGTTTTGGAGAACCCCCCCCCCCAACCCCTCTCCAGCCCCGCTTCATTTTCTTGGTTGATTTCTTTAGCGCTAGGACACCTCGTTGTACATTTGATAAGCTGAGCCACACTCTAGCTCCTGGAAGGATCCGCCGGACCCCAAAGTGCTCGGATTAATGGCACGGGAGCACCATACCCTGCCTAGGAAGGCACTTTTTCAGTTCTCCTGACCGTTTTCAAAGGAGGACCCAAAGTTTAAGAGGCTCAGGCACCACGGCAGCCTAAGCCTTGTACTCAAGCAGGGCTCTACTTTTTACTCTAGCTGGGGAGCCTTCAGCGACACAGAAGGGAAACTGAGGCCCAGGGACGGCTTTCCCAGGCTTCAACGTCAGTCAGGGACATGACATAACCCAAGCCTGCCGGCGACCGGCGCTGGTCTGCCTCTGACACGCCAGCGAGGAGCGCCTTGGCTGGTTTCCAGCCGATTCAGCCGCCGGCCGGGCCCAGACACCGCCAGGTGAGCCGATGACTCAAAGGGCGGAGACTAAGCCTTGCGCGCGGCCCCGCCCTGTCCCGCTGCTCCCGGGGGCGGGGGACGAGCTCCCGGGCCGGGCGGGTGGCAGCTTGTCGGAGTGAAACCGGGAAGGCGCCGCCCCGCTGGCGCTCG
Organism: Pachyuromys duprasi; assembly: GCA_028658305.1. Classification (NCBI taxonomy): domain Eukaryota; kingdom Metazoa; phylum Chordata; class Mammalia; order Rodentia; family Muridae; genus Pachyuromys; species Pachyuromys duprasi. Next base: position 107,094,591 of record CM053763.1, read on the forward strand.
CCGGGCAGCGGGGTCGCAGCTCCGTCTTTTCGAGAAGGGTAGCGGGGCCCGCGGGGCGGGAGGGGAGGCGGAACACTCGCCGCCCGCCCTCCCATTGGCCAGCTGGCTTCCGGGGGGCGGGCTCTGTGGCGAATCCGTCCTGTGATTGGGCCGTGCGGGCTTCCTGGCGTGCAGCGGGCTGGGGCGTGTCGCTGCCTGCCGGGTCCGCGGTCTGGTCCAGCCCGATTTTCCGCGGCCCTTCCCACCCAGCTTGCGCCCGCTCCCCGCCAGCGGGATGACTCGCTGGGCCTTGGGGAGCTTTCCCTTATCAGATGTTTTTTTTTTAATGGAGGCACTACGCCCCTGCCTCGGATCGCGCACCCCTCTAACCGCTTTCCAGTCTGAGGTGCGCTCAAACTTCAGAGGCCCCGTGGATCCCGCCACTTCTGAGCTTTGCGGCTCCCCCACCCACGGCACCCACTCACCTGTCCTGAGCTGCCTTTGTGCTCACCTGGCCTGGGCCTAAGCGCTGTGGGAGCTTCCTGAGGGCCTCTCACCTGAAGTCACCCCACCCAGCATTTCCAGGTCACCAAAGCCTCTTCTCACTTCCAGGTCACCCAGACAGCCCCAGGGGACAAGCCCTAACTCGGAGTTCCAGAGTCAGGCTCTCTTAGCTCACTTTCAGTTCTACTCCCAGCCCAGGGCCAATAACTGAAGAAGACAGAGTATCACAGGGCAACTTTATTGAGCGGAAACATGGTCACACCCAGCAAACGTGTTCCCTCTCATTCTCTCTCACACACAGTCGCGCACGCACACACACACCCAGCCCTTGCCACAGTCCAGTTCTCAGCCACAGGGGTGGGAGCCTCCTTGATCCCTGGGATCCAGAAGGAACAGGTGCAAGAGGGAGGTACGGAGGGGTCGGGGGAGCACAGGTTCAGGTGTGGTGTAAGGAAGTGGGCGCTCGGAGAGCAAGGGTGGGCAGGGTTAGGAACACCCACCAGACAGCTGCATGAAGAGTGAGATTTCCCCAGCCCCTGGTGGCCTCAGCTTGGCTGCACCCCTTCCAGGGAGCCTTCCGGGGTGTAGCTGGACAGTCAGGGTTTGGGAAGGGCAGAGTCCCACTCCGTAGTAGTCCTCTGTGCAGGCCGGGCACTGGAGGGCAAGGCGGGGCAGGGAGGTGGTAGGCTGCTTCAGCTCTGGGGTGCCTCTGGAGCCTCACCACCCTCTTCCCCTGCGTTGTCGGCTGTCCACAGTGTCAGGTTGTCTCTCAACAGCTGCATGATGAGGGTGCTGTCCTTGTAGGAGTCCTCGCTGAGGGTGTGCAAGTCGGCCATGGCCTCGTCGAAGGTGGTCTTGGCCAGTGAGATGGCCTCCTCCGGGCTGTTGGCTATCTCGTAGTGGAAGACGGAAAAGTTCAGGGCCAGGCCCAGGCGGATGGGGTTGGTGGGCGGCATCTCCTTCTTGCTGATGTCCATGGCCTCCTGGTAGGCGGACCGGGCAGAGTCGATGATGCGCTTCTTGTCATCCCCGGTGGCCACCTCGGCTAGGTAGCGGTAGTAGTCTCCCTTCATCTTCAGGTAGAAGACGCGGCTCTCTGCGTCTCCAGCCTCCTTGATGAGGTGGGAGTCCAGCAGGCCGAGCACCGTGTCGCACACGCCTCGGAGCTCGGTCTCTACCTTCTCCCGGTACTCTTTCACCTCGGGGCCCTTCTCTTCTGACCCCTCCTCGTTGCTCTTCTGCTCGATGCTGGACAGGACCCTCCAGGCCGCTCTCTGGCCGCCCACCACGTTCTTGTAGGCCACGGAGAGGAGGTTCCGCTCTTCGCAAGAGAGCTCCTCACCTTTTTCCACGGCACCCTTCATGAAGGCTGCCATGTCCTCATAGCGTTCGGCCTGCTCGGCCAGCTTGGCCTTCTGGATCAGGCTGGCTCTCTCCATGGCTCCGAGGACAGACAGGCGGGCGAACTGGCTGCCTTGAGACTAACGCTGGGTTCTGCGGCTCCCCTGCTCGGCGTCTGCCTTTTGGCTGGGGTGGCATGGCCCTGAGAGAGGGTTGGGAGTGGCCTGGGCGGGCCCGGCCCCTGGGCCCTGCCCCCTCTTCTTCTCCCCACACCCTTTCCGGCTCTTCCTTAAAGGTAAAAGGGCTGGGATGTGGGGGGTTGAGTCATCAGGACAAGTCAGCTTGAAAGAAACCCGGCCGCGGGTCCCCCCTGCACAGGCACCTTTCAGGTTCCCGAGCGCCCCCTGCCGTCCAGGGTTGCTGTGCAGGCGCGTTTTGGGTTACCAAATCAGATTGTCTTTCCTGGTGGCCTTCCGGGGCGAAGGATGGCTTCAGCCACTGGGCTCCTTTAGGCTGGGCACAGCCCAGAGGGCTGTGTGTACAGGTAGGGTTGTAGAGTTTGCCAAACACTTTAGCATCCACGATCTGATCGCCCTTGATGGCTATGTAGGACTGTAGAGGTGGAAACGTCAAGTCTCAAGGGGTGAGCTGCCAGCTCCCTAAAACCCCTCCTCCTCCGTGCGCCCTGTCCCTTTGGCTTTTGGGGGGGGATGGGGAGCCATTATCTGGACGCGAGAGCTAGACTTCTGAGTTGGCCTGAAGACAGTTCCATCCATCCCTTGGTCCCCTTTCCCCCTCAAGGTCCCCCTCTGAGCACCCAGAGTGCGCAGGTGGCATTTCAGGGTGCCACTTAATGAAGTGTTTAACAAGCGGCCTCTGACGCTCCAGCCCGGCCTTTGTAATTAGTCACCCAATAGATTTGTTGGACGTCTGTCTTCCTCATTACAGCACAATTTTCCCTTTCAAGTTGGTGGCCTGTTGCCACTTGTCTGAGACTTTACTCTCTGGTTCTTCACATCGGGTCACCTGTCCCCCCAACCCCCAAGCTGCATCAGCAGGGCTCACCGCGGAGGGCGGGGCCCAGCCCTCTGACTGCCTCACTCCCCTGCCTGACTCACATTGCCTGTCAGAGGCTGGGAAGCAGGCCACCTGGGTGCTCAGGCCAGTTTGGTCCCCCAGGGGGGACGCCACCAACCCGGCGGGGAAGATGGGACTGAAAGAAAGGCGCTGTTAAGGGCAGAGACTATTTTGTTTTATGGGGCAGCAATTCCAGCTCAGTGAGATCCCCCACTCGGCTCCCAGAGGTTCTCCAGGCCCTTTGCCTCTGACCCCTGAGAAAAGCATCTTCAGAGATGGAGACCATATTGTTCCCAACCTTCTGTCCCTGCTTGGTTGGGCCCTGTTTTCAAGCCCCATCCTTATCTTCCCCCAAAGCTTAGAGAAGACTTCAGAACTCCTTCTTAAGAATCTTCTCCCTGGGCTGGAGAGATGGCTCAGTGGTTAAGAGCACTGTCTGCTCTTCCAGAGGTCATGAGTTCAATTCCCAGCGACCTTCTCCCTGGGCTGGAGAGATGGCTCAGTGGTTAAGAGCACTGTCTGCTCTTCCAGAGGTCATGAGTTCAATTCCCAGCGACCACATGGTGGCTCACAACCATCTATAATGTGAACTGATTCCCTCTTCTGGCTAATGTAAACGCAGATAGAACACTCATATATCATATATCTTTAAAAGGAAAAAAAGATTCTTCTCCCACATGGTGGTTTACTCCTGTAGTCCCAGAACTCCAGGAGGCAGGCAGATCTGGTCTACAAAGTGAGTCCAGGAGGCTACAGAGAGAAACTCTGCCCCCCTCCCCCCCTCCAAATCATCTTCCTGAAATGCAGCCAATCCTCTAATCCTTGAGGCAGCCTTGCCTATCTCCTCCCAGTGTCTGAGCACTCTCCTTGTTTCCTGGAGGCGGAGGCGGAGGCCAGAACTCTGAAGACAGGATGCCATGTGCTTGTGCCACAAAAGCAGGGACTCTTGAGAGACTTCAGAGTCCTGGCCAGTTCGATGGGGTTTCCCTGAGTGCTTTGCTTAACTCAGGGCACAGAAACAGAAAAGGTGGGAAGACTACACTACAGCATAAAGTTAGGGAAGGGCATGGTGCGCATGCCTAGAGTGTCAGCATTAGGCTCACACGGGAAGCATTCCAGCTTCCCTGCAAAGAGACACAAACAACCAAAGAGAGAGAGAGAGGGAGGCTGGGAGAGAGGCTCTGTTGGTAGAGCTCTTCTCCCATGTATGTAGTTTGAACCCCAGTACTGCACAGACTGGGGCACATCTGTAATCTCAACATTTAAGAGGCAGAAGCAGGGGAACAGGATCCCCACAAGTTCGAGGCCAGCCTGGTCTCCGCTTCACGCAGTGGTGCCAAGATTGTACCCAGGGGTTCCAAGAACCCTACCAACTAAACTACATCCTCAGCACCCCCTCCCTGTTTCTGTTTGTTAGAGCTGGGTTCTATAGAATGAGGAAAGATCATAGACTACCCTTACCCTGTGGCCCAGCCAGGTGTCCAGAGAAGGGTTCTCTGGCCAAACTCTTCCCTCTCCAGACTGCCAGTCTGTTAGGTCCAGTTGGCACCGACTCCGCCCTTCCATCTGGAACGTTCCTCCCAGCCCTCAGCGGCCTTCCCCAAGTCCTGGGGGCAACTTGGAGATCCCAGGACACTAGGAACCTAGAGGGGAGTGTTCTCCTCATTCCTCTCAGGCCAGGAACTCGGTGGGGTTTACAGCCAGGTCCTAGACCCTCACCAGGCCTCCTGTTCCTCCTCCACTGAAGCCAGGCTGCCCGACAATCCTGCTGGCTCTGGCCTGTAGATCCTGACTCAGTTCCTGTTACCTCCTTTTGCCTCCAGGCTTCTACTTCCCAGGTCCAGGAGCCCAGGCAGGCAGGAGACAGCAGGCCCTGGCAGAACATGGGACTCCCAAGCGCCTGCTTGAGTCAGCAGGACAGGAGATAGGGCCGCAGTCCCGGGGAAGGGGGCTTTCATTACCCTGCGGGCCTTTCTGGAGCGTCTGATTGCAAGAGGGGTTCTTATTAGTTAAAAAAGCATCTACCACAACTGGAAAAAACCTTTCCTTTTTTAGTAATTTCCTAGGTAACTGCTGTCTTTGGAATGATCAAACTTAACAGTTTGACCGGGGGGTGGGGGGGTTGTGGTTGGTTGTAAGAATCCTGTTCTCGAGTTCAGAGCTGTCGGGGAGGGACAGCAGAGGATGCTTAGGTGATTCAACCATTTGCCCTTTTCTTCTAAAATCCTGCTGCTTGAAGGAGGCCCCCTCTGCTACGCCAGTCTAGGGTACCAGACGGTGTGGAATTTATGGAAACAGGGCGGAATGAGGTCAGCGCGCAGGACTGCATTCCAGTTGGGTTATAAGAGGCCTTGGGCACGTCCCTTCCTGCCGCTGGGCTTGGGCCTCCTCATTGGTAACAGGAGGTTGGCAGCCCCTTCCTGGGTATGGCATTCTCCAAGTTCAGAGCTTCTCTAAGGCCCACCCTCCCCTGCTGGGGTAGGAGGCAGATGTTCTCACACACCCACAGCAGGCATCCCACGCGGGACCCCAAAAGAAAATGGCACAACACACTATGGCAAGACGGGGGTATCTTTATTTCTATTACAAAAGGTGGCGGATAGCAGGGAGGCAGCCCGTGCTGGGCGCAGCTAGTCTTCCGAGGCCTGCCCGGCTCCCTTTGGGTCACTGGAAGAACATGGAACTGGGTAGGCCTTGGTGCCTGGGGCCAAGGATACAGGCTCACACTTCACATCCTACCAGGGGGATGGGGGCGTGGGAACAGTGTGGAGCCCGTTGTGCTTAGAACAGTCACCAAACTTGTTCAGCAGCGTCACCGACACCCAGATAGCTCCTGAAGAAACCTGCTTGGCTTGCCTATGGCTCTGCTGACTTGGGGGTATGGGGGGTGGGAGGCTGTAAGGCAGGATTCCTGAAGAGTCTTGACACTTCACAGATCTGGGGAAGGGGCATGAGGGGAGGAGGGGAGGACGAAGTTCAGCAGTGTTACAGTATTGTGCTGAGGCTGCGGTATGGCTTTCTATACTCTGGCCAGCAAGGAACTGGGGTGGGGCCGAGAGGTCAGTGCCTGCCCACTGTTGGGGGAGGGGAGCTCGCCAGCGGACAGACCCTGTAGGCACAGATGGTGGCAGGTGGGCCACAGGTTAGGCAGGTGGAGGTGCCGGGTGCCTGGCTTGACCCAGGCCACTCCTGGAGAGGCAGAGAGTGGCAGTCCTCAGGAGCTCCTTAAGCCCCCGCACATACTGGATGATCCCGGCAGGTTGGCAAAGGAGGAGAAGAGAGAGGGTTAGCAGATAAATGGATGAGAAGGGGTAGCCTGTAGGGCCCCATGTGGGGTCAAGGGCTACCTTAGTACCTGCCTCTCTTCCAGAAAAGGGTCAAAGTTCAGGCAGCAGGCAACAGGCAGGCAAGAGCTCAGGCAGGGGCGCAAAGCGGGAGGCAGAGGTGTTAGTGACCTGACCAAGGGCTCTGCGCACAGCACCCAGGCCCCTCAGAGCAGGTGGGTCACCCTCCCAACCTCACTCCTCTTCTGAAGGGACAGGTGCTCTAAAGAAGCCTCGCCCCAAGGAGGGGGCAGGGCAAGAGTAAGAGCCTCTGCTTGTGGGGACCCTGGGGACCTGTCACTGCCAGCACACATGCCACACCACACACCAGACAGATGGATGGGCTCGGTGGGGCTGGTGAGGCATGCGGTGGCGATGAGGTGACGAGGGTGGTGGCGCTGGCTGAGAGGCGAGGCGCGGTCTTACCAGCTAACCCTCTGCAGAGAGGCCTCTTAGTGCCCCTCAGGCTGTGCAGGAGATGGCAAAATCCTGACAAGTGTCCTCCTGGGGGAGATACCAGAGAGGTGGGCCCATGTTACGATCTGTCTGGCTGTCCTGGCTGCCTGGGAGGCTGGGTTAGGGACAGGAACAAGACGCTCCAACTGGGACCTACTGTCTCACACATGCTGAGCAACCACTGGGGATCAGGGAGGAAAGACAGCAGAAAGAACTCAGGCACCAAGTCCTGGCGCCACAAGAAGGTGGACAAAACGAAGACAGAGGGATGGTGTAGCCACAGCCCTTCTGCAGAGTTCCCACCAGTCACTGGGTGCCCGCCTGCTCTCTGACTCCCAGGAAAGATCCAAGTCTGTCTGAAAGAACCCAAGGCTGCACTGCAAGCCAGGGACTCAGCAGAACAAAAGCAAACAAAAACTAAACCAAAGCAAATCAGCTCTTAAGAACAGAAGTTTTATTACAAGCAGGAACAAAGAATACCAGCTTAAACAAAAGGCAGGTTAGGGAACCCCTGCTCCAACCTCGACCCTACCTACCTCTGGGGCCTCTCAGGTTGGCTTAGGGGTCTGAAGCGGTTTCTCCCAGGGGACCTTTGGTGCCCACCACTTCCCAGTTCTGTCTGGGACCCACTGGCCTTGGGAGCAAGGAAGGGACCTCGTAGTGACTTCCTATGTTATGATCCAAGGGCTTTAGCCCACCTGAAGGGCCAAGGAGAACAAGTTTCTATCTTGATTAGAACCTATAGCTCCCAGCAGGAGCAGGAAATGCTATGAGCTCCTGGCCAAGCCACACAGGCATCCTGGCCTACTCTGCCCTTTCCTTCATTCTCCTAGTCCCTAGTGCTAGGGCCTACACTCACAGCAGAACTCCTAGGAGGGGGCGTGGCTTACAGACTGGAGCCCCGGAGCCCTCACCCCACCCACCACACCTAGCCGCGGCCTGTCAGGGCAGGTCACAGCTGGGAGCCTGGGTGGCAGGGCCCCAGCCACCGCCAGCTGCTGTGGAAGGAAGGAGGGCGAGGGGTCTCCGTGACTAATGCACATCCTCCAGTCCCCAGGCCTCAGGCTGCTTCTGAACCCAGGGAAATGGGAAAGGGGGTAGCCCAGGGGACGTGGGAGTCAGCTGTATTTGGCCACACATGAACGCGCGTGTGCATGCGCAAACACATGCAATTGCTCACGGCTGGCTCTGCTGTAAACTACCTAGCCTCCTGAAGACCCTTGGCTTGGCACTACACAGAGAGTAACACACTAACTTCTATTTTAAAAAGGCTATGTAAAAAAGAGGTCTACAAAATTGTGCAAAATACCCAGCATTAATGAACCCGTTTCAAGTATTGGCAGCATGAGCTAACCCGCCCACCTCTACCCCTGACTTGGAAGAGGGACTAGGAGCAGGGGTCACAGGAAAGGATCCTTTAGAGTCTCCACCGAAGGGGAAAGCAAAGTCCCCATTCCTACTGTGCTGCCCTCGACTCTACAGGAGCTGAGGTTATGCAGCTGGATGGCTCCTTTGACTTCCTCTGACACAGGAGGCCTCTCACCCTCTGCCCATGCTCTCTCTACCAGTACCCCTGCCCTATCCTATTGGCCAATTCCAGATAACCTCCCTGCCCCCACCAAAAAAACCCAAAAAACCCAAAACAACGCAATGGTCACCACAAAGAGAAAGCAGGAGCCCCAAACCAAAGCCATCCAAGGAAGGGTCCTCGCCTGGTGCCACAGCTCAGTGCCAAGGGCTCAGCAAGGACCAAGCTCACCTCCAGCTGGGAGGCTGCCCACTCAGTTCACACCCTCACTCACACCGGGCCTCCCTGGGCACAGGCAGTGATTTGGCATGGTCCCCCTGGTGGCCTCCTGAGGCTCTGGCTCTCCTCTCCTGCCACTGGTCAGCCGGGGAACTAGGGCCCAAACTGTGGGAACCTAGGTTTGGAGAGCAGAGGCCACAGCTGTGGGACCGTTCAGAGGAAGCCACGCAGGGCGGGAAATAAATACGGAAAGACTCAAGTCTTTGGCAGCTCTGCTTCCCTCGGGTGGCATGGGCAGGGTCCCGGCAGTGTGGAGGCAGCAGGTGGCAAGCACGGAGTCGCATTCATGGGTGGCCCCCTACCATGCTGGCGTCTGGCTTGGCTCCACAGGCTGGCTCATCACTTCTGATGGGCGAGGGCAACACGGTGTCAGACTGCACGAATCCCCGCCGGTCGATGAGGCTTCCAAGATAGAAGGACAGGGCATATCAAAGCTCCAGGCCCAGGGCCAGGTGGTATTGCCTCCGCCCCTCAGAAGAGCGTTAGCCCTACAGAAGCTTGGCAAATGGAAGCCGCTTTCCATCTGGGAGTTTTAAAGATCTCCCCTTTGGGCTGGTGAGACAGTTCGGTGCTGAAGGTGCTTGCCACCAAATCTGGTGACCTGTGAGATGGGTCATATGAACACCATGGTATGTGTATTCACACACTTATTCAGCTGTACAAACATACAAGTGAATAAATGTAAATACATTTAAAAGAAGAGCATCTGGAGGCAAGTGCCACCATGACGGGATTTTTTTTTTTTATAAGACAGGATCCCAAGCAGCCTGCTACTTGAGGATGTAGCTGAGGATGACCTTGAACTTCTGTCAGGTCTGCCTCTAACTTCTAAGCTTATTCATTGTTAATTCAAACTGACTCAGCTGTCTGGGTGCCAAGAAGCCAGGCTGCAAGTGAGAGAAAAGTAAGGAACCATAGCTATGTGGAGGCAGCGTGACGCCTACTGTCCTGTGTCCTAGACAAGGCACAACTGTGAAAGGGTCTTGTCCCAGCAACACCCATGGCCATTCCACTCCTGCTCTGAAGCTCTGGCGCCCCCTGCTGTCGGGATCGACGCAGAGCTTCCCAGTAAGGCTGAGCCACTTAAGTCCCAGGGGAGGGTGGCGACCACACCCTGTCCAGGCGGGGCAGTCACCCCGGTGTGGTCCTAACAGTCACTGGGGATCTCTGAGGGGCAGAGATCCCCAGGACTCTTTAGCACTTTGTGCTTTCCCCCTTTGAAACAGTTTCACCGAGTATCCTAGGGTGGCCTTGAACGCAAGCAGTCCTGCTTCAGCTTTCAAGCACTGGGGCTCCGGGTGCATACAACCACACCTGCTTGTACTGATTTCCATCTACAGGTGAGTACACGTGATTAAAGCTGCCAGCCTTCCTCAGAATTCCTCCGAGTCGCCCAGCAGAGCAGAGGTTGGTGGACAGGGGGAGTCCGTGCACGCGCAGGGAGAAAGGCCTGCTAAGGTCCGGAAACCCCACGAGGGGCCCACACTCAGGGCCACCTCTCACATGCTCTTGCTTACCTGGGAGGCAGGGGGCTGCAGAGCACAGCACAGCAGTTGGTGATAATGCTTTTGTGGCTGTAGGGGTTGACGGAGGCCTCACCGCCCCTCTTGCTGGACCAAGACCCTTTGATCTGGGAAGAGGAAGAAGCCTGGGTCAGCTACCTCCCTCCCATGGCGCTGGGGGTTGAACTGGGGTAAGCATCTACCATTGAGCTCCCCCTTAACGACCCCCCCCCCCCGTCACAGCTGCCTCCTGTTGCTTCTAAGAAGGGCAACCCAGAGGCCAGGGAAAGGAGGCCCCTTTGGAAACCAGTTCTACTGGGGGGAGCATGTCTTCAGTGAAGGCCTTCCAGTGAAGGTGTGGGGGGCTGCTGATGCAGGGGGCTCTCTCTCTCCAGCAGAGATCAGAGGCCCAGCGAGCACAGAAACAAAACCCAAAGGAAGTCTCTAAAGGACGTTAGGGTGGACCATCCCTCCCCTGGCTTTCCACCTGTGCTGGCTGGCTTTCCATCAGCTCCACACAAACTAGTAATCTGGAAAGAGGAAACCTCAATTGAGAACATGTCTCCAGAAGGGCGGGCTGTAAGCAAGCCTGTAGGGTATTTTCTTAGTGATTGATGGAGGAGGGCCCAGCCCACTGTGGGTGAGGTCATCCCTGGGCTGGTAATCCTGGGTTCTATAAGGAAGCTGAGGGAGCCATGGGGAACCAGCCAGAGAGCAGCACCCTCCGTGTCCTGTGCATCAGCTCCTGCCCCTGGGTTCCTGCCCTGTTTAAGTTCTAGCCCTGACTTCCTTCAATGACGGACGAAAATGTGGAAGTGTAAACCAGACAAACCCTTTCTTTCCCAACCTGCCTTTGGTCATAGTGTTGTTACAGCAATAGGAACCCTAACTAGGAAGCCAGCTAAGAGGTGGGCAGGACCGAGGGGAAGCTGGCTGGGCCACTCTGACCACTCAACTGCCTGGCCTGGGACAGGGTCCTTTCTGGGTGGTAAGATTCTCAGAAACACTGAGAGTCTGCCTCTAGGGGAGTGCCCTGCTGAAGGCACCGAGGGCCTTGGCAGGAGAGACCCACTGGAACATCACCCAGACCTCCCCACGCTGGCTGGGCTGCGGAGCCCGCACTCAGGAAACCCTGTTGGGGTATTGACTGCCCTTAACATTTCTGCCCTCACCAATGAGCAGCACATGTGTGCCTACTTTTGTTTTCCCAAATAAAGAGGTCCTTCCCCCTTTTTCTTTTGAGACAGGATTTCTGTGTAGCCTTGGCTGTCCTGGAACCTTATAGACCATGCTAACCTCAAACTCACAGAGATCCACCTGCCTCTGCTTCCTGAGTGCTGGGATTTGCTTGTTTTTTTCCCCCCTTTGTAGACCACGCTGGCCTCAGAGATTCCCTTACCTCTGTCTGCCAGAGTGCTAGGATCACAGGCGTGCGACACTGCACCCAGCTTGGGAGTTTTATTTTTTAAGATAAGGCCATATGTGTCCTAGGGGGACCTCCAACTTCTGTGTAGCAAGGGATAACCTTGAATTCCTGATCCTCTGGCCTCTACTGTTCAAGTGTTGGGATAATATGTGTGTATCGCTATTGGAGGTGTCTTCCTTCTCATTCTTCTTGTTTTTGTTTGGTTGGTTTTGGATTTTAGAGACAGGGTTTTTCTGTGTAGCCTTGGCTGCCCTGGATTCAATTTATAGACCACGTTGGCCTAGAACTCAGAGCTCTGTCCGCCTCTGCCTCCCAGAGAGCTGGCATTACAGGCCTGTGCCACCGCACCTGGCTCTTTTAAAAACCTTTATTTATTTTTATGTGTATGGGGGTCTTGCCTACATGAACGACTGTGTATGATGTGTGTGCAGTACCAGAGTAGGCCAGAAGAGGGCACTGAATCACATAGGACCAGAGTTAATGGCTACACACTGGAGTCCTGAGAGGCCATGTGGGGTGCCAAGAATCAAACCTGGGTCCTCCAGAAGCGCAGCCTGTGCTCTTAATGGCTGAGCTACCTCTCCAGCCCCTCCTCTTCCTCCAGACAGACACTGAAGGCAGGGATCGCACATGCTGGGCAAGTGTTCTTCCACTGAGCTACATCCCCGGCCCTCTTTTTACTTTTGTTGGAGATGCTAATCTTGAATTCCAAATTCTCCTGTCCCAGTCTCCAGGGCGGCTGGGATTACAGACCTGAGCCACCAGACCAACCAAGCTTCTTTCCCTTTTCCCCTCTCCCCTCCCCCGCCCTTTCCCCTCTCAAGTCAATGTGTCCCCTCGTAGCTGAGACTAGTCTTAAACTAAGGATCCTCTGTCTCAGTCTCCTAGGTGTTAGGATTACAGGCATGTACCGCCATCCCCAGTCTGGAATGGATTCTCTCTTGAATGGTGGGTCTCTGGTCACCGTTAGGCAGCAACCCTGGGAACACACTTAGGGTTGAAGGACAGTGGGGGAAGTCACACAGGGCCTGAGGTCAGTGATGCTTGGATAATGCGGGAGGGTGGTAGGAGGGGTCAGTGGAGCATAACTGTTCTGGTCTCTGCCTCTCGGGGCATGTGCCCTGACCCTGCTGCCTGCCAGTGTGGAGTGGCAGATGCAAAGGCATGGCCATACCTTCTGGGCATCGATCCTGGACTGGCCCTTCCCAGCACTGTGACCCAGGCCACAGCTCTCAGTCATGCCTCGGGCAATATGCACCCCAGTTCTGTCACAGCAGGATGCAATGCCCCAAGAGTCGTAGGGCACTCAAAGATCCTTATGTGGCAAGGTGCTGGCACACAAGTCTGGTGTGCTCACTGCCACCGTGGAGTTGTGAGGAAGGTAACTTGGGTGCGACACCCAGGACCTGCAGAAGCCAGGTCTGAGAGTAGGCTTCTGCCCCAGAATCCCCATGGAGCTGCACTTGGCCGCCCCGGCCCTGTCCCGGCTTACTCACATCTTCGTTAGTTGTCAGATTGGAGGCGACGAGGTAAGTGTGGAACCCTGAGAGGCCCAGGATGGACCAGATTGAGAAGAAGCAGATGACCAACTCCAGCACGGTGGGGCTGTCAAGGACCCGTGGGACACAGGTGGAGGCCCTGTGCTTAGCCTTTCTCACTCACCCTCCCCTGGAGTTAGAGCCCTGAAAAGGGACAGGCTCTGGGGGCTTTCTGCGACCCTGTCATCATTTCTCAGCAATTCACCTGCTATCCCCCAGGAGGGGATAGGAGCTCCTGAGGAACAAGTCAGGATCGGGCCAGGGATGGCAGAGGGAATTCCAACCACAGGGTCTTGGCATGCAGGCTGGGGACATGACTCAGTGGGTAAAGGCATTTGTCACCAAGCCTGGATGACCTGAGTTTGGACTTCAAGTTGTTCCCATCTATATTTGTGTGCCATGGCACATGCATGCTCCCTGCTGCCCCTGGGCAAGATAAAATAAACAAAATTTTAATTAAGAAATACACTCTTGTGCTGGAGAGATGGCTCAGCGGTTAAGAGCACTGGCTGCTCTTCCAGAGGTCCTGAGTTCAATTCCCAGCACCCACACGGTGGCTCACAACCATCTATAATGAGATCTGGTGCCCTCTTCTCGTGTGCAGGTGTACATGCAGAAAGAACACTGTATACCCAGTAAATAAATAAATCTTAAAACACAAAACCACCATCTGCTCTTCCAGAGGTCCTGAGTTCAATTCCCAGCAAACACATAGTGGTGGCTCACAATCGTCTATAAAGGGATCTGATGCCCTCTTTTGGCATGCAGAGCACTCCTACATTAAAAAAAGAAGGTACATAAATAACTTAAAAATTTAAAGAAATACACTCTCTTCCAGGCTCTGGACACAGTGACAGTTTCCCGAGGTTGCGGCCCCTTCACTTAGCGTCAGCTCTAGCCAGGGTTCCGACAAAGTAGCTGGTGGAGTGGATTCTAAGAGCAGACATGCCTGCCACCCCACTCAGAGCCACCCCACTCAGGGCCACCCCACTCAGAGCCACCCCACTCAGGGCCACCCCACTCAGAGCCACCCCACTCAGGGTCACCCCACTCAGAGCCACCCCACTCAGAGCCACCCCACGAAGAGGCCTCCATTCCCACCCAGGGCGACTAGCTGGCAAAAGATATCTCGCTGGCGTCTCCTTCAGAGTGGAGAGGAAGTTGTTTCCTTGAGAACCTAGGAAGGAAAACGCAGGAGACACAGCTCAGGGGGCTGGTGAGCACAGCCCCTTGCTGGGGTTGAGCTCAGTGGCCAGCCTTTCTCCACCCCTTGTGCCCCAACTCACGCAGTGTCAGGTGGGTGACCACGCAGGCGAAGATGAAGGCCGTGAGGAAGGAGAGGGAGAGAATAAACGCATAGAAGAAGCGGTAGTTTCTTCTCCCGACACAGTTGCCCACCCAAGGGCAGTGATGGTCAAACCGTTCTGGAAAGGGAAGGGGGTCAGTGTGGGTCTCCACCCAGCACTGGTGGCTAGCCCCCCCCCAAGCTGGCACTCTCCCACCCCCTCAGCACCAGCTGACTCCCGGCCTTCCCTCGGACACACCCTGCTTCTAGTTCTCACTCATCAGTTCCCACCCACTGCCTGACACATCCAGCTGTCTATCCTGTGAGCTCCATAGTAACTCCTTCAGATGTCAACCACAAAGCCACTCCCCATGGCCTCAAACTTGGTAGGGGTCTCCTCATAAATACAGCCTTGCCCGTGAGCCAGACATGGTGGCCTCAGACCCCTGAAACCTCCAGAGTCCAGCAGAATGTCTTGTTCAAAGGCTCACAGACCACGGCCTGTTACCAGCTGCATGCCAACAGTTCTGGGCCTAAGGTAACTCATGGAGAGCTGGTGCCAGAGGCCAGGGCAGAGGGCTGAGCTCATACCAGCGCTAAGTCCCTGAGGGTGGGAGTCGCACCCTGGTGAGAAAGTCCCTGTGGGAATCTGGGTCATGAGCCTGCTTCAAGCCTTATGCCAAAGGCTGGTGCCCTCTAAGAAGGCGGGTGGGGCAGACCGGCAGGGGTGAATAGCACCCACTGAGTCACCCGTTCACTGCCTGCTTTCCCTGCTCTCCTCTCCAGGAGTGCTGAGCTGGCACCATGAAGTCACCGCCCTGGGAACTGTGCATTGTCACCATGGCTCAGCTCGAGTGGGTGTCATACAGACTCTCCTTTATGACACCCTCCCAAGGGACCAGCATGGGTCTTCATCATGCTCTATCGGCTCTGGGGAGCAGGATGGAGGGCAGGGGGGAGAGGCAGCTTTCAGTTCTGGTCCATGCTCTCCACCTCACTCCTCCACAGTCTCACCCTCCCCGCCTTCTTTCTCCATTACATCATCCTGTCTTCCGTGTTAGCGCTCTAGACCGTGAACCTACTGAGGAACCCACAGAAGCGGGGAGACAAGTGTCGGGGTTCAGGGTACACCAGCCCTGGGCCAACCGGCCTTCCTCCTCAGCCTTAAGTATCTCCAGTGCTGCCTGCCTTTGCCCCACACGTGTGACTTCCTGAATCCAAGACTCGGTCTCTGGAGAGGGAAGGGGTGCACATCCTTGAGGCGTCCCACTCACCCACACAGTTGTCACAGACACTGCAGTGTGAGGTCCGGGGTGGCCGGAACATCTTACAGGTGAAGCAATACTTCAACTTCACCACCTGTCCATTGATCATCACCTCCCGGGTCCGAGGGGGTGGTCGGTATGTGGAGCTGCCTGTGTTATCTGAGGGGGGAAGAGAGAAGACAGGGTACCCAAGGCAGCCACGACTCCCCCGGGTGGGAAGTCAAGGCTGCCTGGCTGGGACAGGGGGCACCTCAGGGAGAATGTGCGCAGGGGAGATGGGGGAGGGAGGGGCAGGGACAAACACGAAGAGCCCAGCACTCCCTTCAGGCATGGGACAACGCTCACACCTCACACAGCTGGTCTTCACCCTGAGAAGGGTCGACAGGGATAGAGTTGTAGGAAGGTTTAAGAAGGTGATAGTTACATCTAATTAAGCCTAGATCCGACTTCTAATACACAGGAACTTTACAGTTAAAGAGACAAGATGAACACCCCGGGAAGCAATCGGATCTAGAACCCTGACATCTGCAGACCACTGGCCTGACCCTCCCTCCAAAGGCAGCAGTTCAAGAGCAGACCCGCAGAGATGGCTCAGAGGTCAAGCAAGAGTCCTTCCTCCTCTCCCAGAAGACTGCTCCCAGCATCCACGTCAGGTGACTCGTAACCACCAGTTAGTCTAGCTCACTTCTGGCAGTCACGCGCACTCTTCAACTCCCCTCACACATAATTAAAAATAAAATAAAAACTCAACAAATAAAGAAGGTAATCGAAACACCAAAAAGAATGTCAGAGATAGACATGCCTGTAATCCCAAACACTGGGAAACAGCAGCAACACTGAGTTCAAGGCCATCTTAGACTACAATGTCTCTCCTCCACCTCAATAAAACCACCTATTGCATCTACCGTTTTCTTATGTTTTTTTTTTTTTTTTTAAGATTTATTAATTTACTACGTATACAGTGTTCTGGCGGCACGTATGCCTGGAGGCCAGAAGAGGGCACCAGATCTCATTGTAGATGGTTGTGAGCCACCATGTGGTTGCTGGGATCTGAACTCGGGACCTCTGGAAAAGCAGCCAGTGCTCTTAACCTCTAAGCCATCTCTCCAGCCCCACATCTGCCCTTTTTATTTTACTTCAGAGACAGCGTTTCTCTGTGTAGCCTTGGCTGTCCTGGAACTCTATTTGTAGAGTAGGTTAGCCTCAAACTCATAGAGATCTACCTGCCTCTGCCTCCCAAATGCTAGGATCAAAGGCGTGTGCCATCACCGCCTGGCTACCTTTTTCTTCCTTTTTAAATTTTTTATTCTAGGTACATTGGTATTTGACTGCATATATGTCTGTGTGAGGGTATTGGATCTCCCGGAACAAGAGTTACAGGAACATGAGCTGTCACATGGGTGCTGGGAATTGAACCCAGGTCCTCCAGAAGAGCAGTCAGTGTTCTTAACCACTGAGCCATCTCTCTGGCCCTCTTCTTCCTTTTTCATAGAAGGAATAACAAGTTTACTCAAAGTCTGCAAATTCTACATGTTTTGTTGGATGAGTGACTCTAAGCTGAACTCACAGGATCTCAGTGTTCAGATCAAAAAAGTATGTAGCCAGATGTGGTGGCACACCCATATAATCCTAGCACTAGGGAGGCAGAGGCAGACGCAGGAAGGTCTCTGTGAGTTCGAGGTTAGCCTGGTCTACAAATCAAGTTCCAGGACAGCCAGGGATACACAGAGAAACCCTGTCTCAGAAAACAAAAACAACAACCAAAAGGCAGGGTCTCACCATGAGTGAGACCTCATGCCCCTGCTGGGCAGTAGAGATTATAACATGAATTTTGCCTCAAAATTAATTTTTTGTAAAATGCAAGGTATTTTATGCTGTTTCATTGAATTTTATATTCCTAGCTAATTTGTGGTGAATATGCATAATTCATATATTCTGTCTAGGAGAGAGAAGGTCAGTAGGCCTACAGCAGATCTCTGGATGTGACACTGTAAAAGGGATTTTAGAGTCATTTGTTTCTATGAAACCAAGCAGACCGGTTACTTCTGTTCTGATGTGGACACTGAGGCTATGTGCATTCAGCTCGGGAGCACTCATCAACTGTGCTCCTGGCCACTGCATCTGCTACGGAGTCTCCAGCTGAGCTGCTTACCTCCAGGCACTGGTGTCTGGGTGCTCACCAGAGTGCCAGGCACGCACCAGTGAGGCAGTGAGGCGAAAGGATTCTGACCTCACCTTTCCAACCACCAAGGAGCTTTCTACCGTAACCTTGACCACATGGTGTTTAAAATGCAACTCAGCACCTGAGCACTTCCTCTCTGGAACAGGAAGTAGGAAAGGGCAGGGTGGGGGTTAGGAGCCTAAGAGTCAACTGACCCCTGAGCCTTCACTTTCTAGTTTGTAAAACAGAAACAAGCAGGATGGGGAATGAAGTCTGGTTCTTTTGGAGACAGGCTCTCGTGTGGCCAGGCTGGCTTTAAACGTGCCGTGGAGCTGAGGAGTGCTCTCTCCTCTCACATGCTGGAATTATAGGTACGCAACTACCACATCTGGCTCTATGTGCTGCTGGGGATCTAACCCACAGCTTTATGACTGCTGGGCACGCATTCTACCAACTGAGTCATATACAGTGCCCTCTTGGTTTTTCTTTGCTTGTTTGTTTTGTTTTTTCAAGACAGGGTTTCTCTGTGAGGTCATGGCTGCCCTGAACTCACTCATTAGACCAGGCTGGCCTCCAACTCACAGAGATCCACCTGCCTCTGCCTCTGAAGGTGTGTGCTACCACTGGCTGGCTTCTGTTGTTTGTTTTTAGAGACAGGGTTTTTTTTTTATTAATTTATTTTTTTGTTATCAATCACAGGTTAGGTACTTTGCATCCCAAGCGTAGCCCCCTCCCTCATTCCCTCCCACCCTCCCCAGCCCTCCCTCATCTCCTCCCCGCCCCCTCCAAGTCCACCAACAGGGGAGGATCTCCTCCTCTTCCATCTGACCCCAGCTCATCCTGTCCCCTCAGGGCTGGCTGCAATGTCCTCCCCTGGGATCTAGCCAGTCTGTCACTCCTCGGCATGTATGGGGGAGGGTCAAAGAGTCAGCCATCAAGTTCAAGACTGAAACAGTCCCTGTTTCCCTCACTAGGGTCTTCAGTCCAACACTGAGCTATCATGGGCCACATCCACACGTGGTCCTAGGTTGTAGAAACGGTCTCATAAAAGACCCCTGTGCCCTGCTCAAATTGGTCTTTGTGGAGCTCTTGTTCTCTCCAAGTCTCACCAACCTCCTCCATTTCTATCATCACTTCTCACCCTCTGCCAAAGGCTTGATCGAGACAGAGTATTACTACAGAGTTTAATCTGGTCTTAAACTTAAAATCCCCCTGTCTGACCTTCCTCAGGCAGACTTGTCTCCTTTACTACTGACCACAGCTAAAGGAAGACCATCTCCCTATTTTATAGTTAAGACTTGCTCAAAAGATTAAGTGACTTGCCCTAGGCCACACAGCACACAGCAAAGCCAGGATTTGAACTCAGGTTTCAAAACTCAGGTTTGAAATCCTTTAATACAAATCAGTATCACAGTGAGGTGCTAACTCAATGACATAGTACTTTCCTTGTGTTCAGTTCCCAGTACTTCTCCCTACATAAATTAATAAAAATTAGTCCAGGTTCAGGACACACCTTCAATCCCAGTGCTTGGGAGGTAGAAGCAGGAGAGTCATGAGTTCAAGGTTACCCATAGCCACGTGGAAAATTTGAAGCTACCATGGACTACACAAAACTCTGTCTGCCAGGTGCAGTGGCACACACCTATAATCCCAGCACTCAGGGAGGCAGAGGCTGGCAGACCCCTGTGAGTTCAAAGTTTGAGGCCAGCCTGGTTTACCAAGCGAGTCCAAGACAGCCAAGACTACACAGAAAAACCCTGTCTCGAGAAAAATAAACAAACACACACACAAAAAAAGAGGAGGGATGGAGAGATGGCTTGCTCTTGCAAGGGACCTAAGTTCAAGATGGGTGTCGTGGCCCACTGGGGAGGCAGAGTCAGATGGATTTCTGTGAGTTCAAGGCCAGCCTAGTCTACAAAGGGAGTCCAGGACAGCCAGGACTGTTATACAGAGAAACCCTGTCTCAAAAAAACAAAACAAGGGGGCTGGAGAGATGGCTCAGAGCTTAAAAGCACTGGCTGTTCTTCCAGAGGTCCTGAGTTCAATTCCCAGCAACCACATGGTGGCTCACACCATTTATAATGATACATGGTGCCCTCTTCTGGTGTGCAGGTGTACATGCAGACAGAACACTGTATACATAAAAAAAAAAAAGAAAAAACAAAACAAAGGACCTATATTCAGTTCTCACACCCACCCTAAACAGCTCATAATGACCTGCAAACTCTGAAAAACAACCCCCCCAAAATAAACAAACAAAACCCAGTAAGATATAATAAAAATAAATAAATAAATTATTTAAATAAAATAGAATAGAAGGGGGCTGGAGAGGTGGCTCAGGGGTCAAGAGCATTGTCTGTTCTTTCAGAGGTCCTGAGTTCAGTTCCCAGAAAACACACGGTGGCTCACAGCCATCTATGGTAAGATCTGGAGCTGTCTTCTGGCGTGCAGGCATACATGCAGGCAGGACACTGTATAAGCAAATAATAAATAAATACATCAAAAAAAAAAAAAAAGTAGAATGGAATGGAATCCACCCCAAAGGGTTGTTGGAAGAATTAGCTAAGACTTTTCCAGTGCCTGCTAGGCACACCACAGTAATATATATTTTCAAGTCTCTGGGAGGTGGAGAGATGGCTCAGTGGTTAAAAGCACTTGTTGCTCTTCCAGAGGACTCAGGTTCAGTTCCCAGCAGCCACATGGTGCCTCACAACCATCTGTAACTTCTCCTAGCATCCATGGTGGCTTATAGTAGCCTCTAACTCCAGTTCCAGGAGACCTGGTACTCTCTTCTCATCTCCGTGGGCACTAGACACATACGGTGCGCAGACATACGTGCAGGCAAAACATCCCTATAAAGAAAAGTTTGTTCTGGTTGCGAGACACAAGGCTGGCTTCTGATCCTCTGGCTACAGCCTCTGCGGGAACAAACTCTCTGCTAAAGAGCATGGGGAGTGGTTGCTAAGAAACACGTCCTGGCCTGAAGGATGAGTTTCAGAGCTTTCTGCCATGACCCACTCTTCCCCAAGAAGGAAAACAGTTGCCCACACACTGCTGATCGCCCTGGCCTTCGCACCTTCCAGACTGGAAACTTGGAGGAAGTCATTTCAAGAAATGGGGCTCAACCTCCCCCCACGTGTGTATGGCTATGAGAAGTGAATGACTTTCATGACTCCCCACACCTCCTTCCTGTCTGAGGGACCGCCCAAGAGCCTCCAAACCTTCAAAATAGCTTTTTTTTTGGTCTAGGGTTGCCAATCAGAGCCAGTACTGGTGTGGAACAAGACTTCACCCCACTAAGGCCGGGCAGGCCTGTGCTACTGAGAAGGCTTTTCCTTTTGTAGTGCTAGAGATGGAACCCCGGGCCTCACGTGCTAGGCAGCTGGTCTCCGTGGTCTAAGTTCTGGAGAAGGCTTAAGGCAGGAAGGCCCTGGCTGCCGGCCACCCGTCTCCACCGTTGTTAATGATCTCCCAACACCAGCTCCAGGTTAACCCACATTCAAGCTCAGGTCACTGCAATTCAATTCCCACGTGACACTCTTCATTCCCAGAGGCTGAGGGAGGCCCTGCCACCTACCAGGTTTACTGCAAGGCCTGGGGATATTTCTTTTAAAATACCTGGTCACGTGTCATGTCAGGGCAGTTTCAAGAACTGCATCATGGGGTCAGTAGGTGATACAGATGTCACAGACTGTACCCACACAAACTGAGAAGGCTCTGATGCCATTTGGTGGCATGATGTGGGACCGGGATTATATATGGGGTTTGCCACTGACTGAAGCATTGTTCTATAGCATAAGGCTGTATTTAAAAGTGACTCTATCTTTTGGGAGAGGCTACACAGGGCCTCACTCCAGTGGACTGGAACTTATGTAGGCTGGTCTCATAAAAAAGCCAACCATTTAAAGGAAAACACTTAAAAAAAAATGATGGGAGGTGCTGGAGAGATGGCTCAGAGGTTAAGAGCATTTGTTAGTCCCAGCATTCACAGTCACTCATAACCACACAGAACTCCAAATTCTAGGGATCCAATGTCTTCTTCTGATACCTACAGACACCAGGAATGCACATGGATGGTGCACATACATGCATACATAAGTACAGACAGGCAAAATACTCAAAACTTGTACAAATGAAATATAAAATGTTTTTGTTTTTTAAGACAGGTTTCTCTTTATAGCCCTGGCTGTCCTAGAACTCACTCTGTAAACCAGGCTGGTCTCAAACTCGGGGATCGACCTGCCTCTGCTTCCTGAGCGGTGGGATTAAAGGCGTGCGCCACCACTGCCTAACAACAACAAGATGGGAGTTAGGTGGGCTAGGAAAGACAAACAATGTACCAGACAGACTCAGATCTCAGCTCAGCAGGAGTGGGCAGCACCCAGGAGGGGGAACAGGGCAAGCTAAGGCCCACACCTGAGGTCCCACAGGGCTGAGGTCTGGGGAGGAAATGGGGGAGGGTACCAGCTCCCTTTATATACTGAAGTCCAAACATCTGGTACAGATGAAAATACAAAGGGAGACCCTATTTCGAGCTAACCAACTAACAAAGGAAAAAGAGAAGGGAAGGTGGGGCCGAGAAGGGTCAGAGTCACGCAAGCTGAATGCCAGCGGCTGCTCCTCAGGAAAGCAAGCTGAGGCTGCTAGGGAGTCCCCCAAACTTCCCTAACGTCCCCAGCGCAGCGAAGAGAACCCCCGGGAAGCTCCCACTCCCTGGCCATCCTTCCACCCCCCCTTTCTTTAGCTAACACCACTGAGCTTCCTGCAAAACGATAAGGAGAACTGGACAGTATGTCCTCATCTCCCCTGCGTCCACACCCTAGGGAAGAACAATTCCATCATGGCATCCATGAAGCCCAGGAACAGAAAAAGAAGTTGTGTTTGAGTGTGTCGTAGGAGGTCTGGCCCAAGACACAGGACATTAAAGTGGAGACTCAAGGCCTTGAGTGCAGGAAGAGGGCTCCTTCTCCCTGGGCCCCGGGACTCCTTGTTTGGAGTCTACCTTGGCACATCTGGCCAATGGGATCACCCTCCTCAGGTGTGAAGCTCTGTGGGGATAACGGGACTGTAGTGGACACACAGTCAAGCTCTGCCAGGACACAGGGATTACGACCGATACTGGCCAAGCAGCTCAGAGACCAGGGGATTCCAGGCAGCCGTCTGCTGAGCTGCACAATAATCCTGGGTCAGGATCAGCCGGCTGAAGGGAAGGTGAACCCAGTGGCTGCTTTGCAGCCTGGGTCACACACGGAGGATCTGAGAGGTCACACACGGAGAGGCCAGAGGGCAGAGCAGAGGGGACGGCCATGGGTGTGGCTGCTCTGCCCCGCCCCCCACCCGCTTCTTGGGCAGAGGAGAGTGAAGAACTGGCAAAGCTGATGGGTGCCCTCTCCGGGGCCCTGCTGAGCCTGAGCGGCTCCAGAGGCAGCAAAGTGATTCCTGGAGATAGACCTGGGCCCCGACATTTACAGATCCCTAGAACTCCCCAGGCCATCTAGGCGCTTAAAAGCCTGCGTGAACCCTGCCTTCTTAGGGCAAGGAGCCAACCATGACCGGAAACCCTGGAGGTGTGCAAACATCCGAGTCACTTCTCAGCAGGAAGGAGCGGGGGCGGGGCCAGCTGAGATGAAGGTGGGGGGGGAGGGGGGCGGGGGGACACGGATCTCTCCTTTGGGGAGAATAAAGGGCTAGCTGCTCAGAGGCCTGGGAAGGCAGTTGTTCCTGGGCACCCAGCCTCTGCCCCTCCATGCTTTTACCTCAGTGGGCAGACCCTTTTCTTCCTGCCCCAGCACCCAGGGCTTGTCCTGACCTCCTAGGCTAAGCTAGCCCACGGCCTGTGCTACAGCACCCCTCGCCTGTTCCCCTGCCCAGCCGGTGCCTCTCTGCTCAGATTCCACCTCCCCTCTGTCATGGGCCTCCCCTAGCCCCGCGTCTCTTCCCTACCATCCTATCTCTTTGTTTACTGTCTACCTAGTACCCTGGCGTGTCACCCCAACCTCCAAGAGGGCAGAGATGCTGTCAGTGTCCTTCGTCTGTCACCAGCATCTGGACTCACTCATGGCCCACAGCAGGGGTTCAATAAACTTTTCATGACTGACTGAATAAAGAGCACACAAACATTTAGCCGAGTGGGGGGGGGAACAAGCTCATAATCCCAGCACGGAGGAGATGGAATCATCAGAAATGAAGGTATCTTCAGCTGCACAGTGAGTTCAAAGCCAGCCTAGACTACGTATGTGAGCCCTGGTCTGAAAAAGAGCATCACAGTTCTTGCACGTACTGTGTGTCTTTGTTTATTTTATTTTATTTTTTTCTGAGACAGGGTCTTGCTCTGGCTGTCCAGGAACTCACTCTGTAGACCAGGCTGTCCTAAAACTCTGAGATCCACCTGCCTCTTCCTCCCAAGCCCTGGGATCACAGGCCTGGGTCACCACTGCCTGGCTTCAGTTGTGTGATCTTGAACCACGTGCTTAACCTCTCTGTGTCTCATTTAATGAGTGAATGTGAAGTCACAGAACTGACCTCACTGGCTTATGGATTCAGTGGTCACGCATACAGGCGGCTTAACGAATTGCCTGGCACCCTGGCCGCCCGCTCTGTGCTGGCCGCCAGTGTTTCTTGTTCAGTTATTTGCCCGCCTGCTCCCCTCTCACACAGTCAGCTCCAACCTGCCTTGCTCACTGCTGTACCCTCAATCCGCAGCTGTAGGAGAGAACCAGTCCTCACACATCCGGGAACTCGGAACTAGGAGCTACAGCACAGGCAGAGAGTAAGAGCCTCACCGATCTGCTTCTCCAGGGCGGCGGCCTCACAGATGGTGGCCCGAGGGAGGATGCCAGGGTCGGTGAAGCTGGTCTGCAGGAGGCAGCTCAGGACGAAGAAGAAGAGGATGGCCGCAATGATGGGGATCGCCAGGGTCAGGTGGCCCGCCAGGTAGGGACAGCTAGGAGAGAAGAGAGGCCAGATTGCCCCAGGGCTGCCTGCCACCGGCCAGGATGCTCTCCCTGAAGCGCAGCCGGAGGCTGGGGGCAGCCACTCCCTGTAAGCGCCCAGGGCACACATTTCTAGTCAGTCCTGGACTTTTTCCAAGGGCAGATGAGATGAGATCTACAGATACGCTTCCTCACCTCACCCTGGCAGGCCCCTCTTCCTTCCTTCCTGCTTACAGAAACTTGCCAGTTAGCCCAAACTGGCCTGAAACTCTCTAAGTAGCCCAGGCTAGCCTTGAACTCTTGATTCTTCTGCCTCTACCTCCTGAATGCACATGCACCACCATACCTAGCCTCCTCCTTTTTTTTTTTTTTTTTTTGGTAGCACACAACTGTATTCCCAGCACCCTAAAGGCCCAAGCAGCAAAATCAGGAGTTCAAGGTCATCCTTGCTACATAGTAAGTTGAAGACCAAGTTGGATTATATGAAACTCTGTCTCAAAAATGCAAGAAAACAAACAAAAAACCAAATAACAAAAACAGGCCAGTGAGATGTTTTAGCATGTAAAAGTGCTATCAAACTTCATGGTCTGTGTTTGGTCCTGGAACCCACACGACCTGACCTTCACAGTCATGCTATGGCGCACACACATACACACATACACAAAATAAATGAAATGTAATTAAAAACCAGAGAGAGACAGACAGACAGACAGACAGAAAGAGACAGAGATGCAAGCAGAAAGGCAGGGGCTTCCTGGACTGTCTCTGAACTCCTGGACTCAATCCACCTCCCTGCCTCAGCCCCACCAAGAACTAGAACTGCATGTGACACCACACCTGTGTCCAGCCCAACACCACCAGCATTAAAAAAAAATTACTATGGAACATTTTCTGTGCATGGGTGTCTTGCCTACATGTCTATCTGTGTACCATGCTCGTGCCTGGTGTCTGAAGAGGCCAGAAGAAGGTTGGGTGCTATGGAATGAGAATTAGAGATGGTTGTAAGCCACCGTATGGGTGCTGGGAATTGAACCTGGGTCCTCCGGAAGAGCAGCGGTGCTTTTGGCTATCTCTCCAGACCTGATCCCAGCACTTAGCTGCAGCCTCAGGATCCCTTTCACAGACTCAGAGCTTCAGGAAGCCACTAAATTAAGGGGGCTGCCCCTTGAGATAACCATCCATGCAATGTTGCAGTGTTGATTCATTCAGTCAGTTGCTCCACAAATATTTACTGAGTTCTTTTTCTTTTCTTTCTTTCTTTCTTTCTTTCTTTCTTTCTTTCTTTCTTTCTTTCTTTCTTTCTTTCTTTCTTTCTTTCTTTCTTTTGTGCCAGTCAACACTCTCAATAAACAGCAGGAACTGGATAACGGCTATGGGTATGACAAGAGTCTCTCTCTGCCGTGTGGCTTACGGTCGACTGGGGAAAAGGGCCTAGTAAACAGGGAACAGCCTGCCACACAGGGTAATGTGTGCTGCAGACCGAAAACGGCCGGTAAAGGAGATGGTACTGCAGCCAAACACGGAAGAATGAGCAGATGGATAAGGAAAACCGCATGGGCCATTTCAGGGCTGCAGTGTTCTAGAAGCACTGGCTGTTGGCGGGGACCTGGCTTTAGGGGGAAGTAAAGCTATCCGGCGCTCCATGGCCAGTCTTCTTTGCCGCTCTGCCGTCCATTCCAGAGCCACAGCCACTTTCTGCACATGTGAATCAGATGTTGTCATCTCTTTGCTTAATACTCTCGATGGCTTTGACTGGAATCCAAACTCTCAACCCTCCTACCAGGCCAGCCATGTCCGAAGCTTTACTGAGGTCTTCCCAGACCTCCTACAGCACTTCCCTCTCCCCTCTGCTGATGTCACGCAGGCCTCATAGAAGTCCCCACACAGGCGACACTCTTTCCTACCTCAGGGCTTTGGTCCTTAGTGGGCACTTTCTCTGGAATGTTCTTCCTTCCTCAGAGGAGCTTCCCAGACTATTCTCTGTACAGCATTTATTTCAAACGTTAACTCGGGGCTAGAGACTATGGCTCAGCATTAGGAACACTTGCTGCTCTTGCAGAGGACCTGGGTTCAGCTCCCAGCACCCAGACGGTAGCGTACAACTATCCTTAATCCCAGGTCCAGGAAATCCAATGCCCTCTTATGAACTCCGCACACAGTGAATACATGTATGTATATATATATATACACACACACACACATATATATATGCAGAAAATGTTCAAACACATAAAATAAACTAAGCTAAAAAATATAAGTTAATTTAGGGTATAGTAACCCACACCTTTAAACCCAGCACTCTGAGGGCAGAAGCAGCCAAGTCCCTATAAGTTTCTGAATTCAAGGCCAGTTTGGTCTATACACAGAGTTCTAGGCTAGCCAGGACCACAGAGAAAGATCCTGCCAAAAACAAAAACAAAACAAAACAAAAAAATACCTGCTTGTCTGTGATTATGTTGCCTAACGTATCCTGCTGAGCGACAGGCTTCTCTGTGGGCACTGACAAGATCCCTTGCACGTTACCCAGGAAATACCCATCAAATGAATGGCATTCCCCTCATGGAGAGAACGTAGCCACCAACTTCACTGACAAAGTCAGGAAGTTTAAACAACGCAGGCAACACAGGTAAGGTGCATTCAAGTGACTGTGGGATTCATGGCATCAACCACAGCCAGCTCCTGCCTTCCCCCTGAAGCCAGAGGGGATAGGATGGGGCAGGAGCTGCACCTGTTTCCAGGCTTTGGACCAGCCAATGTTCCAGGGGTCCACAGAGGCGAGGAGCTAAACCAGGGCATTTGCTTCCGAATCCCAGAGAGATCTTCCCCAAGGACTAGAGCCTGCCAAAGCCAACGGATCCAAGTGGACTACCACTCAACTCCACACATCTCTTCATGTCCAACCCTCCATCAGAACCAGCCAGGCTCTAGGTATCATGGCACGAGCCTGGGCCTGGGGAAGGAAGCCAGGGTCCTGTAGAGCCCTTGGGAAATACCAACACCAAGACGACTTAGGCCCTGGTTTCCATAGCCAGATCTGCCCGTTCATTCATTCAACCAGCATTTGATGTGCTGAGCATGGACTGTATCCCGGCTCTGGCTCTAGGCTCTAAAAACACAGCCGTGTGGAGCTTTACTATGCTGCCGCAGAAAAGACAGGCATGAAATGACCAAGCAAGTATGTGTGTGTATATATATATAAAAAGTACAGGCAGACAGGGAAAAGACATGAGTGAACCAGGAGGGGGCTCCAAACAGTACAGAGGCCCTGAGGGGGGAGTGAGCCAGCAGGCCAGTGAGCGCGAGAGGGTAACTCAGCAGGGAAGGACTGAGCGAGAGGACTAAGGAGGAGCAGAGGCCCGAGGCCATTATCAGAGTGCTGGTTCTTACCTAGAGGTAGAACCAGGAAGCCTGAAGTCTTCCTTTTTTTTTTTTTTTTTTTTGGTTTTTTGAGACAGGGTTTCTCTATATAACCTTGGTAGGCCAGACTGGCCTTGAACTCAGAGATCCACCTGCCTGTGCCTCCCAAGTGCTGGGATTTAGGGCTTGTGCCACCAAGTCCAGCCTTAGGAAGCCTGAACTCTGATGTCAAGGGATCGTGGCTGCGTGTGGAATGAGAAGGAGGGTAGAAGCGGGAAGCCTGAACTCTGATGTCAAGGGATCGTGGCTGCGTGTGGAATGAGAAGGAGGGTAGAAGCTGGGAGCCTGCTAGGAAGTCATGTCACAAACCAAAAGGAAGCAAAACCACTTGCAGCAGGGGAGCTCTCCAAGAGCTGCCTGCGCCGCTCTGGGCCTTCCCCAGAGCGGCGGGAGCGAGCATCTCCTAGCATCATTGCCCTGGCGAAGGGTGTGTCCACCACGCTGGCTCCTCTTTCGAGTCCTCTGAGTAACCCACCCAACACCCAGCAGGACCCAAAGTCACCACCCCCCCCAGCGAGAACAAGAGTTGGAAGACAAGTTGACCGGTCTGCACTCCCTGAGTGCAGGAATTCCCCCCTCCTCCCTGACTGGGTCAACACAGTATGACCACAGAGAGACCCACCCAGAAGTTCAGACTCCGAAGTGCCTAAATCTTACATCAAAGGGTCACAGGGCAACTACCGTCAGCACTACTTCCTCCTGCCTGGGCCATAACCCTGGGAGGGAGCACCACTCAGAGTGCTGAGTAAAAAAAAAAAAAAAAAAAAAAAAGCATTTCCACAGCACCCAAAAGACCATAGCAATAGCAAGGCGGAAACAAAATTGGCCGAGGTTCAAGCTGGGATGCCGGTGTTTCTCTGTGTAAACCACCCTGAACCCTTTTCCATCCTGACCCAGTGGCAGGGCAGCGCATTTTGGGGAAGGCAGGAAAGAAAGCAGGTCTTCACCTTGCAGTTGCAGACATATAATCCAGGTCCTGGAAAATTGCCTGGGAACTGGTCTTTCAGACAGCCTCATCATAACCACATGCCCTCAGGAAAGTGATTTTTGGTGAACACGGTAGTAACGACTGGCAATGTCAAGTGCTAGAAACTTGCATGCAAAAGTATAAATGAGAAATAAATTTGGAAAAAAAAAAAGCTAAAAGCTTGAATGCATGACCGGGTACCAATTTCAATAAAAGCTCTGGATGTGCGTACTATCCAAGTCCCCATTCTACAGATGAGAAACTGAGGCCGGGAGAGGGGAAGTGACTGCCCCAAGCCACACAATTAGTGGGAGGTGGAGCTGGGATCTGGTCCAGGTCCCCTGGCTCCAGAGATGAAGTTCTTAACTAGACTGAATAATAAAGAGGCCGACCCCAAAGAGCAGCGGGAAATGAGAGGGGAAGGTGGGGTGCGCGCCCGTGTGCGTACGTGAGTGCGTGTAAGGAGTCACATGGCAGGTGGTTCCAGCCAGAGGTTGGGGTGGAAACTTTGGACGCATGAGTGGCCCCGAGAAAGCCATTAAAGCGGCCACTCCTCCATCCTTCAGTCCTAAGATGGAGATACGGTGTAGGCCAACCGTAGGTCACAGCAAAGGAGGTCAGAAGCCCATAGGGGCAAATAAGACCTGTCCTGTGAAAGCACTCAGGTCTCTTTCGTGAAAAGGAGGGATGTCTCTATCCTGGTGGGGAATCTCCAGAGTGTCCAGAGGGGAAAGAGAGCCAGGCCAGGGTGAGAGAGACACCTGGAGGACCAGGAAGAAGCTTTGGAGAAGCTAAGGAAAGTGTTGGAGAGGGAAGGGCCAGTCCGAGAGGCCCAAAGATGCTTCAGTGAGGATTGCCTCAGGCCTAGGGTGAGCATGACTGAGGGAAAGCAGGGGTGAGGGGTGTGGGGAGACACTTTGAGAGAGCCAGGGTCCTGCAGAACCTTGGAGGGGCCTGAGAAGACGCCTAGGAAATTCACGATAGGGTGTCCACAGCTAAAGGACACAAAAACTTAGTTGTCTGAGGACAGGAATGAAAGATGCCTAGAGGGGTCAGAAAGCGCCTGGGATAGGCAAGAACCGGCCCGGGAGAGGGGAGCAGACGGACCTGAGGGACCCAGCAAGGGCCGGTAACCGGGAGCCGGACACCCAGAGTCCGGGTGGGTCCAGGGCGGGCGGGCGGAGGCCGGAGGACCCACGGATGCGGGCGGAGAAGGAGCGGCGGCCGCGGCCGCGGCGCAGGGCCGGGGGGAGGGAGGAGGGGCGCGGACGCGAACTCACTCGAAGACGAAGAAGAGGACGGTGGTGCTGAGGATGAGCAGCAGCGTGAGCGCGAAGACGCCGCCGTGGCCGGCCAGCATGAGGCGGCCGCCGCAGTAGAAGCGGTTGCGGCCCGGGAACACCTCCCACTTACGCCGCGGCCGGCGGCCCAGGCTGCCGCTGCCGCTGCCGCTGCCGCTCCAGCGCGGCGCGCCGGGCGCGGGCCCGGGGCGGCGCGCCCCGGGGGAGGCGGGCGGCGGGGCGGCCCCGGGGCTGATCTGCTGGTACTCGCAGTCCTTCATGCGGCCGGCCGCGGGCCTCGGCTCCGCGCCCCCGCGGGCCGGCCGCGCCGCTCCGGGACCGGGCCGAGCAGCGGAGGTGGCGGCGGCGGGCGCGCGCGGCGCTAGCAGGCGGGCTCGCTCGGGTTGGCCCTCCGCCGCCGCCCCGCCCCCCGGCCCGCTCCGCAGCGCCCCCTGCGCCCGGCCCGGGACCTGCAGGTGGGGCCTGTCGGGCTCCCTCCACTACCTGTGCGCTCCGACCCTGATGGGAGCAATCTCCCAGAGCAGGGAGATTCAGGGGACAGACCGGATGGTCCAGGCTCACCCACCTCCGAGGGCAAGCTAAGGGTGCTACATAATTTGCTCTGAAAGGGGTTTCTAAAGGGGTGAGTGTGAAACATTGAAAAATCCTCTAGTCTTTCCCAGTGGTCCTAGGGCCAGACCTAAGTTCAACCCTGGGTTACCAAATATCCCCTGAATGGGGATCATACCGAAGGGCCCCTAGGCTTTTTTCAGGTGGGTGTATTCACAGCACACCTAACATAGTGTGGGTGGCCCATGCACCCTGAACGCTGAGATGATGAGGGTTCAAAGCCAGCCTTAGATACAGGGTGAATTTGCACCTACCTTGGGCTACAACGGAGACCCTGTCTCAGCTGCAAATACACACACACACTCAGGAACACTTCATCTCATAGATCTCAGGTCAGGAGTCCAGGAATATTATAGCAAACTCTTTTACAAGCCTCTCCTAGGATGGTAGGGCTAGACCAGGCAGCCTGAATCCTCACCTGGAAAGTCAAACGGGGACCAGTCTCCTTGCAAGCCATTCAGGTTGTTGGCAGAACCTATTTCCTGTGATATGCCTGGAGGCCTGGGAATTTTGCTGAAAACTCCACCCAGATTTACTAGAGGTTATCACAGTGACTCACCATAGCGGTTGCTCTATAGGAGCCACGTACTTCATGAACCTGACAAGGGCAAACAGGACCTTCCATTTGCTAAAACAGATATTGGCTTGATCCAACCCAGGGACTCGAATGCTGGGCAGCCCCTCTATCACGGAGCTGCTTCACTGGCTCTCAGATGGAACATTTATGTTTGTTCGAGTGAACGCGCATATGGGGAGGTCGGTGTGCAGGCCTGCGCATTTGTGCAGGTCTCGAGAAGACATCAGATTCCCTCAAAGCTCGAGTCCACAGGCACATGCAGGGTGCCTAAACTGGTTCCCCAGATCCGAACCGGGGTACTCAGTGATTGTTCAGCAAGCACTCTTTACCGCTGAGCCATCTCTCCGATGCCCCAGACAGAGCTTATATCACTTCTTGTATGTGTGGCAGAAACAGTATGTCAACACTTTTGCTCTGGTCTTGGATTGGAAGCAAGCTGTGGATGCTACTTGCAATGGAGAGGTGGGGATCCTGCAAAGGTGCAAGTATCGGAAAGGCAGGATCACTGGTGGTCATCACAGGGTCTGCCCATCAGGCTAAGGTTACTTTAAAGCCCAAGGAAAAGAGACCTGGCGACAAAAACCGGAGAGACTGAGAAAGGAAGTCGAATACACAGCAGAGTGGGTTGTGGTGGGTCATGCCTCAAGTCCCTTCACCTGGGATGCTGAGGTAGGAGGATTATAAGGTTGAGGCCAGCCTGGGCTGCACAGCAAGACTCTGTCTCTGTCTACAGACAAACAAAAGGATACAACAGGAAGGGGTAAGATGCCAGCCGTGGCCTGGAGAACCACTAATTGGCCAGATTTGCTGGTATGCTCCTGTCAGGTGGTATTGGAGATGTGGGGCTGTAATGCAAGTTTTGGTTTCTTTATATGTTATGCAAATATGTTTTAAATTTGTTTTAATCAAAAGTATGGGGTTTTACTTGGGCTATAGTTTGTCCACACCTGTTAACTGTCACGTGTGGAACATGGCTTTTGCCAGCTGGTAACGGCCCGGCCTTCCATATGCTGCATGGAAGGGGTATGGTCTAAGGCTCTGAGGTATAAATATGAGAGCAAGAAAGAGGGGTGCCTGTGGTGGTGTTTGGTGTTGGCGCGCGATGTGTAGCAGTTTGCAGAGACCAGAGACGGTGTGGCAGTTTAGAGAGGCAGGAGAGAAATGCTTCAGAGTGCAGCAGCGTGGAGGAGACAGCTGGCTGTGGCTGTGGTTGACAGAGATTGCTATAGAGCCCTAAAAGAGCCCCTTGACTAACTAGACAGGAGAAGTAAAGGGGTCTGGGCCCCCTCTCCCCACTAACCTTTTCTTTCTCCTACTTAGTGGAAGGGAGGCAGAGGCCTAAACACCCCATAGAGATTTTTAAAAGACCACTACAGGTGGCAGGATGATTGGGAGTTCAAACTACATCACAGGTTGGATGGTAGCACCGGCCACATGAAACCTGCTCTATAAACAATCACTGATTGGAGCCAGACATGATAGTCATGGTATCACCCCAACACCAGGAGGCAGAGGCATACAGATCTCTGTGCGTTTCAGGACAGCCTACATAGCAAGCTCTGGCTCAGGGCAAACAGGACCAGATAATGAGTAACTGGCCTGGAATTCACAAAGATCCTCCTACCTTTGTGTCCTGAATGTTGGGATTAAAGGCATAGGCCACACGTTGACCCAGCTATGAGACCCAATTTCTTTTTTTCTGTCCTGGACTCTCTCTGTAGACCAGGCTGACCTCAAACTCACAGAGATCCTCCTGCCTCTGCCTCTCAAATGCTGGGATTAAAGGCGTGTACCACCACAGCCTAGCTCCTGATCTTATTCCACCACCAACACCACCAAAAGAGTATGGTGCCACACAGTTGTCATTTTGTCACTTTGGAGGCTCAAGCAGGATGATCAGGAGTTTAAGGCCGTCCTTGGCTATATATCAAATATGAGGCCAGGATCTGCTTCAATATGCAAGAAATTTTTAAAGTGGATGAGATCCATAAGCCCCAAACAGAATCATTGAGGCGCCCATGTGCCAAAAGCTGCTGAGCCATGCTCTCAGTGTGGGAGACACTGATGCTCTTCATCTTGGAGTGAACCACGCTGTGGTCTCCTTCTTCTGCAAGCTAGACATTCACCAAACTAGACATTCGGGTCCCACCTTTAGTGGTCTTCTTGCAGCCCTAATCTTGTTCTTGATCCTTGTCACTTTACAGAAACCCCAGATGTGCTTGGCACTCAGTTCCCCTCCTGTCTGTATCACATCTGTTTGCAGACAGCCTTTCTGCTCATCTTTTTTTTTTTTTCCAAGACAGAGTTACTGTCTGTGTAGCCTTTGCTGTCCTGGACTCACTTTGTAGACCAGGCTGGCCTCAAACTCACAGAGATTTGCCTGCCTCTATCTTCCCGAGTGCTGGGATCATGGGCGTGGACCACTGTGCCTGGCTTCTACTCATCTTTTTAATAATGAATTTAAGCTGGGTGGTGGTTACACACACCTTTAACTCCAATACTTGGGAGGCAGAGACAGGCAGATCTCGAGTTCAAGGCCAGCCTGCTTTACAGAGTGGGTTCCAGGACAGCCAGGGCTACAGAGAACCCTGTCTCTCAGAAAACAAACAAGATTTTATTTTTAATTATTCATATGTGCATGTGTCTTCCTGTGGGTATGTGTACATGAGTACAAGTGCCCAGAGGCCAGAGGCTTTGGATTCTCACGGAGTTAAAGTTATAGGCAGTCATGCTCGGACATTGTGGGTACAGGGAGCCGAACTTAGGTCCTCTGAGTGCTTTTTTTTTTCCTTGTAAGTGTTCTAAACTACTGAACCATCTCTCCATTCTCCATTCTGTTCACCTAAAAAGATGTGGGGCTGGGGATGTAGCTCAATGGTAGAACCTAACATTCATGAGACCCTGGGTTCCACCTCTAACACACACAAAAGGGAGGAAGGAAAGAAAGGAAGAAAGAAAGGAAAGGAAGAAAAGGGAGAGAGGATGGGTGTGTTTCTTGTTCATGTCCAACTCTCTCATCCTGTCCTATCTTAATCTCTTTTCATAGAGATTGCAATAGAGGTTGCTCAATTCTCAGTCAACTAAAAAAATGGTTAGCTAGGGGTAGGGTGTGTGTGTGTGTTGCCCACACCTTTAATCCCAGAAGTAGAGAGGCAAAAGCATGCAGATCTCTGAGTTCAAGGCCAGCCTAGTGTACAGAGCAAGTTCCAGGACAGTGAGGGATCATGTCTGGAAAAAAAATAAAATAACTGAGTGTAGTCCTTGCTTTTTGGAAGGCTGAGGCAGGAGGATCACTTGAGCACATGAGTAAATGCTAGCCTGGTCTCAAAATGGCCAGAAGGAAACTCAGTTTTGTACAGTTACCAGCCACTCTGCCGAGAGGAAGGACTTCCTTTGTAGCTGCAATTAACTGCTCAGTGCCAGAGCATGTGGGAGTCCTCCCTGGAGCACTGCAAAATAGTGACATCAAATGCTAAACCAAGATAGAGTGGTTTAAAAAAACCACACAGGGGGCTGGAGAGATGGCTCAGTGGTTAAGAGCACTGTCTGCTCTTCCAAAGGTCATGAGTTCAATTCCCAGCAACCACATGGTAGCTCACAACCATCTATAATGTGAACTGATTCCCTCTTCTGGCCGGTGTAAATGCAGATAGAACACTCATATACATCAAATAAATAAATAAATCTTTAAAAAAAAAAAAAACACAGGCCAGTAGTAGTGGCACATGTCTGTGATCCCAGCACTCAGGAGACAGAGGCAGGGAGGATCACTGTGAGTTTGAGGCTAGCCTGGTCTACAAAGTGAGTCCAGGTCAGCCAAGGCTACACAGAGAAACATGTCTCAGAAAAATCAAACCAAACCAACCAGCCAAAAAAACAAACAAAAAACCCACAACAGAAGCAGTGTTCACATTCTATGGTAAAACATATAGTTAATATAGGTAAGGCCCTAAATTCAATTCCCAGCACCAAAAAGGGGGAGGGGGATAAAGTGACTAAGAGTACTGGCTGCTCTTCCAAGGACCCATGTTCCATTCCCAGCACCCATACATATGGCTCATAACCATCTGTAACTTCAGTATCCAGGAGATCAGATGTCCTCTTCTGGCCTCCACACGCCTTTAACCCTAGCACTTGAGAGGCAGAAGCAGGAGGCTCTCTGTGAGTTGGTGGACAGCCTGGGCTGTATAGCCGGACCCTGAGCTGTATGTATCATATGTTCACAATTAAAACTCTATCATTACTAATATTTACAGATAATTACATACACAGTAACAAATGGAGGAAACGGAAGTTGCTCACATCTGTAACCAGTCACAAGGCGATAGCTGATATTTATAGTTTTGTTGTTTTTTTTTTTTCTCTGCTCCCTGCCAGGATCTCGGCTGTAGGAGTTCTTTCCCTGATAGGGAAATCCAGATCTCTTTTCTGAGGGCTTTGAACCTTCAAGGGGAGCAGACCCCTGTCCTTCTGAGGGCTTTGAACGTTCAAGGGAGCAGACCCCTGTCCTTCTGAGGGCTTTGAACGTTCAAGGGAGCAGACCCCCGTCCTTCGGTCGCGCCTCTGAGTGGAGCTGGCCGCATGTGGTGCCAGCCATCTGTAACTGGGCTGTGGACAGAAGGACTCCTCAGGAGGAGGCAGTGTGCAGCGGGGACTGAGGGCAAAGGAAAATCACCTGCCTGTCAGGTAACCCACGCCTTTGCCTTCCACACAGCTTGTTTATCCCTTTGCATTTAGTTATTTTGTGGGTACATAGGCAGCAAGCACATGCGTGGGGGTCAGAGGACAACTTGAGGGGTCAGTTCTCTCCTTCCCATGGATGAGTCCCATGGATCTGCCACGACGGCAAGCTAGTTCCTGGGACTCATATCTTGGTTACATGGCTACTTAGTATTCTGTGGGTGGGCTTTCAGCCATCACCAAGGTACAGAGGGAAGGATGAAGAGAGAAATTATCTCCAGCAAAGGGCATGGATTTGCTCCAAAATCTGAGAGTTCTGTGTGGTGACTCCATGCAGCATGTCTGTTTGACGTGGAGACTTAAAATACCATTGAATTTGCTGGCTGCTTAGGTTCAAGAGCAGCTTAGAATACAGTCTGAGTTTGGGACCCCAGATTCTTCTCTAAAGTAGGAGACATCACATTTTTTGGTGATGTTTCTTTATATATATATATATATATATATATATATAATTTATTTATATATATTTCTCTCTATATATAAATATGTATAAATATAATATAATGTATAAATATAAATAAATATATATTTATTTCTATTTGATGGACATTGATGTGAGGATGTCAGATCCCCTGGAACTGGAATTACAGAGAGCTGTGAGTTGCTATGTGGGTGCTGGGAATTGAACCCGGATCCTCTGGAAGGAGCGAGTGTTCTTAACCACTGAGCCATTTCTCCACCCCAATGATGTTTATTTCTAATGCTTTATTTTGTATCTAAAATATCTACTTTTTTCCATTTTGTTAGACTCATCAGAATGTCACCTGGGTAGTGATGTGTGAAAGATCCAGATCCAGGTTTCTATGGATTAGGGGTCAGGGCTATAGCTCACAGGTAGACTTCTTGCCCCACATGCCCATGGAACTGGGTTCCGTCCTCGGGACTAAGGAAGACAAAATGGACAGATGTGGTGGTACAAGCCTGTAATCCCAGCACTTAGAAGGCTGAGGCAGGAGCCTCTGGTTTGAGAATTTGCCACATAAAGAAAGAAAATATTAAGCCAGGTGCAGTGGCGTACACCTTTAATTCCAGCACTCAGGAAGCAGAGGCAGGTTGATCGCCCTGAGTTCAAGGCCAGCCTGGTCTACAAAGCAAGTTTTAGGACACCCAGGGCTACACAGAAAAACCCTGTCTCAAAACTAACTAGGTAACTAAATCTGAAAAAAGTAAAATGTTATAGAAATGTTTTGTTTTGTTTTGTTTCGGTTTTTCAAAACAAGGCAGGGTCTCTCTGTAACAGAGCCCTGGCTGTCCTGGACAGTGATTCAGACTGTGTTTGTTTGAATTGTGTGTTTGCCTACAGGTATGTCTGTGTACCCTGTGCATGTCTGATGCTCAGGGAAGCCAGAAGGTGGCGTCAGATTCCACGGAACTGGATTATAGTTAGTCACCATATGGGTGCTGGGAATTGAACCCAGATCTCTGCAAAAGCAGCACGTGCTCTTAACTGCTGAGCTATCTCTCCAGCCCCAATTCCTAAAACATGACAGAAAAACAGACTCGATAGAGCTCCGTGTACAAAGGTGTGCTTTGGGCCTAATAGTCTTCAAGGTCAAAAGCAAATGGTTCCTGGTGTTGCTTGTAATTATAGAGAGGAAAACAATCCTTTGCCAGGTCAGGAGCTGGATATCAAACAGCAGGAGTGCTATTGCACTCAGAACAGCAGCTGCAACTGGAGTAAGGCCTCACAGAGAAACCCCATCTCAAAAGGAACACTGACCAGGATCCATTTCCGGTACCCAAAGAGTGGGTCACAAGTCTGAAACTGCAATCCCTCTTTGCCTTCAAGTGCACTGTACACATATGGTGCAGACAGAACGCCCACAGGCATAAAATAAAAATCAAAAGCTCACATGAAAAAACTACATACATACTTCAGCTCTACTGCACAGCCTAGTGCTCCTAGTCCCAAGTCTCTATGGCTCCTGACTCTACTTAATACAGGCAAATGTAACAATGTTATTTGTGTATTTAGCATAATTAGAAAAAAACATGCAGCAAACGTATAAAGGCTCATGCCTATAATCTCAGCATGCAGGAGGCAAAAGAGAGAGGATCTCAAGAGCAGCTTTGGCTACATAAGACCGTATTTTTTGTTGTGTTGTTTGTTTTTGAGACAGGGATTCTTTATGTAGCCCTGACTGTCCTGGAACCCTCTCTATAGACCAGGCTGGTCTCAAACTCAAATATCTGCCTGCCTCTGCCTTCAGAGTTCAATGATGTGTGCTACCACCCAGGGAGACCATCTCTTGAGTGAGAGAGAGAATAAGCAAGAGCAAAGTAGGCATGGTGGTGTGTGCTTACAACCCCAGGACTTAGGCTAAGGTCAGATGGTGAGCTCAAGGTCAGATGGACTGCTGGTTCTTATCACAAACAGAGCTTGTCATGACAGGCCCTATAGGATTGTCTTGGGGTTTTATTGCTGTCAGAGACACCATGACCAAGGCAACCGTTACCAAGAACAACATTTAATTGGGGCTGGGTTACAGTTTCAGAGGTGCAGCCCATTATCATCATGGTGGGAAGCATGGCAGCGTGCAGGCAGACACGGTGCTGGAGGAGCCAAGTGTCCTGCATCTTGATCTGCAGACAGTAGGAAACCATGTTCCACACCCGGTGTAGCTTGAGCTGAAGACCTCCACAGTGACACAGTTCCTCCAACAAGGGCACACCGCCTAATAGAGCCATCCCCTCTGCGCCAAGCATATGTCTATGGGGCCATCCCTCTTCAAACCACCACAAGGACTGAGAGTCACTCTGGGCGACATAGAGAATGAACCTTGGGGGTACCAAGGGCCAGAACCTACTACACAGCACTGGACATTACATGAACAAGGACCTAATACTATGGTCCTTGACCCTTCAATACAGTTCCTCATGTTGTGATGCCCCCAACCCTAAAGCTATTTCCTGGCTACTTCATAACTATAATTTTCTACAGTTATGAATCATAATGTAAATAACTGATATGCAAGATATTTGACTCCTGAAAGAGGGGTCATTCCCAAAAGGATCGTGACCCACACAGTGAGAGCCACTGCTCTATACTTAGGCTATATTGAATTTATTAAAAATATTTTCTTCCGGGCCAGTGAGATAACCTAGTACATGAATGTACTTGATACCAAGATAGATGCCGAAGATCATATGATAGTTGACCAATTTTCACCCTGTCCTTCAGCCACCATATGCCTTTGGCTGTATATGCACCTCCCCCACGCATACTTATAGTGGAAAGTCACCTGGAGCAGTCCCTTTTAAAAACTCTATTTGGGGTGTTTAGGCCTCTACCTCCCTTCTATCAACCCCCTCCCCGCAACCCTAGGTAGGAAAGAACAGGTTAGTGGGGAGAGGGGGCCCAGACCCCTGTGCTTCTCCCTGTAGTTAGGGTCAAGGGGCTCTTTTAGGGCTCTGTACCCATCTCCCTCAACCACAGCCGCAGCCAGCTGTCTCCTCCCAGCTGTTACACCCTGAAGTGTTTCCATCTGTCTGCTTCAAACCACCACACTGTCTCTGGTCTCTCCAAATGGCTACATATGAAGCCAAACACCACAAGGAACACCCCTATCATCTCTCTTGCTCTGCCTCATAATCATACTTTGAGTCCTAAACCACGCCCCCTCTGTGCAGCACTTGGAAGGCCATGCTCTGCACAAGACAATTAACAGGTGTAGACAAACTATAGCCCAGCTGATACCCCACACTTGGGATAAAAACAAACTTAACACATATTTACATAACATACAAAGAAATCAAAACTTCCACTACACATACACACATAAATAAATTCAATTAAATTTTGTTTCTTTTTCCTTAGCTGTCCTGGACTTGCTTTGTAGACCAGGCTGGCCTTGAACTCACAGAGATCCTCCTGCCTCTGCTTTCCCAGTGCTGGGATTACAGGTGTGTACCGCTGGACCCAGCTCAATTACAATTTCTTTCCTGCTTTCTTTTACAGGTTTTAATACTTTATGTGTATGAGTATCTTGCCTACATGTATGTATATGTCATGTGTATGTCTGGTGTCCATGGAGGTCAGAAGGGGCATCAGAGTCCCAGAAACTGGAGTTACAGATGATTTTAAGTCTGTGGGGGGCCTTAACCACCGGGCCATCGCTCCAGCCCTGCCACAAGTTTGAACTAAGAGAACGGTTTAAGTTTCATCTATGCGGCAAATTCCAGACCTGCAAGAGATATATAATGAGATACCAACTCAAAACAAAATCCCAAAACAATGAAAAAATAAATAAAAGAGGGAAGCAGAAAGGAAGGAGGGAAGGCGGTGTTATGAGAATTCTGGAATTTTGGTTTCTTTAAAAAACTCAGAGCTATTATAAGTACATGTTTTCGTTTTAACCCCAGCTGTGGGGATATGGGCTGCTTCACAGCATCTGGCTGTGATTTGCCTCGTGCTCTAGCAGAGGCGTGGTTTTGCCACCTACAGATAGTTTCTGTGACTGTGTGACATTTAGAATTCTGGGAACTTTTCAGAGGGTGTATAAATACTAGAGCCCCATAGGCATTGTTGGTGATTGTTGGTCATTCAGCAGGGTTGGCTGCAGTTGTGCTCAAAGAAGAAATAAGAAAGAAATTAGTTTCAGGGATCTCTTTCTCTCCTCTCCTTCCTTTCCTATCTAGTGCTAGTGGGTGAAATTGGGGGGATAAAGGGTTGGAAAAAGAAGAACCCCAAAATATCAAAAGCCAGCTACTGGAGGAAGGAGGGATGGAAGGAGGGAAGAAGGGAAGGGGGAAGGAGGGAAGGAAGGAGGGAGGGAAGAGAAAGCAAAGCATTTGGAAGGAGGGAAGGAAGGAGGGAGGGAAGAGAAAGCAAAGCATTTGTGCAGCTCTCTGACCGTGTCTTGTGTGGAAGGACCTGAACTTATTGTCTGTCTCTCCTTTTCTGTTTTTTTTGTTTTGTTTTGTTTTGGTTTTTTTAGCTGTGCTGTAACTGTGTAGTGCAGGCAGCCCCAACTGTTAATCCTCCTGCCTCAGTGTCCTGAATGCTGAGATTGCAGACACGTGCTGCCACTGTGCCTAGATTCTTGGGGTTTTTTTGTTTTTTGTTTGTTTTTTTTCTGCAAGAATTCAGATCCAACAGGACTGTCCGTGGTCCTTACAGTTGTTGTACGGTCAAGTACAACACACTTGCTCTAGTTGGCACTTTGCCACAGAGAACCATTCTGATGTCTGGTTACCTGTGATGCTGTGTGCCAGGAACTGAGTGCATCAAATATTGCATTGGCATGAACCTTAGTATGTTCAAACTCTATGACACAACTAAGCTGAATCCCAACCGTTTCCTTGGGACCCTTCCTAACACCGGTTTTCATGACCATTGGGGCCTTGTCAGCGCAACAGAAAGTGCAGCAGTAATTTAGAGGAAACATGATAAACTAACTGCAAAATTGTTAACTAAACCAGGCGTGGTGGCCCATGCCTTTAGTCTCAACACTCTGGGAGGTACAGGCATGTAGATTTCTGGGACTTGGAGGCTATCCTGGTCTACAATTAGTTCCAGGGCAGCCAAGGCTATATAATGAGTGTCTAAAAAATTAATAATGATGATATGATGACTGTAACTATAAGGGTAGGTAAAGGTGAAAAACTACTGAGGACAGCCAAGGACATCTAGCTCAGCTGGTAGAGAGCAGGTCTTTCATCCCAGAGGAGCCGAAGGCAACAGGCTCAGGCGGTAGTGGCACACAACTTTAATGAAACTGGGTAGACTTTTTATTGTCGCTGTACCCTGGCGATTCTAAGTAATGGTGGTGATACAATTGTCCTTTCTTGGAGCCAGGCATAGTGGCGCACACCTTTAATCCCAACGCTCAGGAGGCAGAGGCAGGTGGATCTCCGAGTTTGGGGCCAGCTAGTCCACATGCAGACAAAACACTCATACTTAGTACAATAAATACCTTTAAGGATTAGCAAGAGAGCAGGAAGCATCTCTAATATCTAAATCGGGGGGGGGGGGGTAAAGCCATTGGAGTTGCCGACCCTGGGACCCCTGGAGGCTCTGGGCAGCGTCCCTCCCACACTAGAAAAATCTGGCGCTCTTGCCTCTGTTTCCCACTTGCAGGCGACCCACTCAGACTTCTAAGGAAACTCTGCGAGGGGCTGGATGCTGGTATCTCTGGGTGGGATGCCAAGGAGTTGGTTCTGTGACGGTTGCTGGGGAAATACACCTCCGGAAAGAACCAGCAACGACAGGGGAGGACTGTCAGGACCCCAGCCTCAACAGAACCGGTTAGCCAGGTGAAGGAGCAAATCTCTTTTCCTCCTCTGGCCTCACTGTCGCCCTCTTGTGGCCTTTATTGTCAGAGTCTAAGACTGACGCTGCTGGCGGCAGTTAGGTCATTTTCTATGCAGAGCTCCAGTATCTCATAGTGGGAAAGAGAAAGTGGGGAAAAAAGAATTTGGAGAGCAAAGCTATAAAATGTAGTAATTAGCAGCAGAGAGGTCTTTATATGTATATGGAGCTGGATAGTTGGCTCTTCCAGAGAGCAGAGGTTTTATTCCTAGCACCCACAAGACAGCTCACAGTGGTCTCGAACTCCAGATCCAGGGGATTGGCGC
Source organism: Pachyuromys duprasi (assembly GCA_028658305.1). Taxonomy (NCBI): domain Eukaryota; kingdom Metazoa; phylum Chordata; class Mammalia; order Rodentia; family Muridae; genus Pachyuromys; species Pachyuromys duprasi. Next base: position 107,137,374 of record CM053763.1, read on the forward strand.
CCCCTTTTGGCCTCTCTAGGAACTGCATGCACATGATGCATACGCAGGCAAAATACAGATGATTAAATTTTAAAAGAGTATACATATTTGCAATGCAATTATTTATTTTGTGTCTGCATATGTGTCCTTTCCCATTTGTGCCCATTTGGCAGTTGGAGGACAATTTACAGGAGTTGGTTTCCTTCTTCCACCATGTGGCTTCTGGGAATTGAATTCAACTCATGAGGCTTCAATGCAAGTAGACACTGAGCCATCTCGCCAGCCCTAAAAAGCATATTTAACCCCCATCTCTATACAGCCTCTACCTGATTAAGCCTTAAAATTAACTGTAGACCCTCATATAGGAAGCCAGTGGTGAAAACTGATCATCTTTCAAGGAGGCCATCTCCGATGTGCCCAAGAGGAAAGTCAAAATGGAAGAGCTTCTAGAATTCAGTGTTCAGGAAGGAGAGGGAGCCAAAACAGACAATGGACCACGGAAGGAGTCTTCTGATAGGGAAATCAGGGTCTAAGCAAGGAACCTGCCCTCATCCCAGGAAGGGTTTTGACCAAGAGTCCCCTCCTCCCTCGCTTCCCTTTTCTGAATGAAGTCTGACTCAACATCACCCTTCCTTGCCCCACCCAATGACACGGGGTGCATTTGTGAAGTGTAGACGATTTGTTTAATGCACCAGTGACTGCGTCTGAAGCTGACTGAGGAACTGTGCCCTCAGCACAATGACTACGTGGGACTTGGGATAACTGTGTTCTATAAGGAAAAGCAGGTATTTGGCTCAGAGAGGCATTGATACACAAACATCTGAGTCTTCATCTTCCTGGGCACCAGGCCAAGCTTCACTTCCTCGTAGGGACTGCCAGGTTTAGCAAGTAAAAGTACAGGATTTGAATTTCAGATAAACAACCAAGAATTTTTCAGCATAAGTATCTCCTGTGCAATATTTGGAACATGGTTAAACTAAGACATTATTTATGATTACTTGTTTTCTTTCCCTTGCTGTTGAGGTCGCCGTGTGACAGTTCTGCTCCATGGAAGGCCGATGGCAGCAGTGTTAGTGTGCCCCAGGCTGACCCCGCAGAGCTCTTCAGGAGTAGAGAAATTTAAGCCAGACCAGGGCCACGTCACAAAACCAAGACTGGCTTCCTAATGTCTTGATAGGACAGGACCCTATCCCCAAACCTGCACTAGACTACAGTGTAAACCAGACAGGAACTTCCACGTCGGAGAGGGCTCAGTGCGGTAAAAGGTGCTTTTTGGCCACCAACCTGATGACCTGCTTTTGACCCCTAGAACCCAGCAGTCTTAGAGGAAAACCAACTCCAGGAAATTCTCTCTTGGTGGTGGTGTGTGCATGAGGGGAGGAGGGGTGTTGGAATGTTTCTGTGCACTGTGTAATGGTTGTCCTTGTATATTCAAACGCTGATTTCTGTACCAGCAGAGAGCTGAGTACAGACCTGACTTTGGTATTGTTAAACATCACCTGTCTCAATGTTTGGTAAACATTGTTCTCCGTCACCTTCTGATTGGTTAAATAAAGGGCTGACCAGCCAACAGCAAAGGCAGGAAAGAGAGGTAGGACTTCCAGAAAGATAAGAACTCAGAGAGGGAGGCTTGAAGGGATTGGCCAGCGGGACACAGGGGAAGAGACATAGAGGAAGAAACAGGGTGCTGGAGCTGAGGAACCGAAGAAGAGGTAAAGAAACACGTGGCAGGACTTAGATGAATATAAACGGGTAAGCACGGGTTGTAAGAGCAGTGGGGAACAACAGTAAGCCTAAAGCTATTAAAGATAAATGTGAGTCTCTGTGCCATTATTCAGAGCTGGGCAGATGTAGAAAATGTGTACTGTTGAAAGAGCGAGGAAGGAGAGGGAGCAGAGGAGAAAGGTGTGGTGGCTCATTTCTGTCAGGGAGACAGAAGCAGGCAGAGCTCTCAGAGTACTGAGCCAGCCTGGTCTACATATTGAGTTCCAGGCCAAACAGGACCATACAGTGAGATCCTCTCTCAAAAAAGGACTTATCATGAACCACTGAATTTTTAAAAAGTTTTTTTTTATGGCGGCAAGCTTACCTTCAACTTGCTAATCCCTAAATTCAGTGTCTTTTTTTCTCTCTTTCCCTCCTCTTCATTTTTTCTCCTCCAATTCCTCCTTTTCTTTCTTCTTGGGGATTAAACCCAAAGCCTTTAAAAAAAATTACTGGGCTGATGAGTTGGCTTAATGAATGAAGGCACTTGCTACCTGGTCAAAAGACCTGAGTTCAGTGCCCAGATGACACATGCTGGAAGGGGGAACTTACTTCAAATGTGCTATGGCGTGCACACACACTCAGAGTGAAAGTAAAGTTTGTTTTTTTTAAGTACTCACTGTGTGGCGTAGCATGGTGGCTCACACCTGTATCCTAGCGCTTGGGAAGCAGAGACAGGCGGATCTCTGAGTTTGAGGCCAGCTTGGTCTACAGGACAGCCAGGGCTGCACAGAAAATCACTAACACACACACATACCACATACCCACACACACACAAACACCACACACACACACACACACACTCACTGTGTAGCCCAGTGCAGGCCTGGCACTAGTCATTCTCCTGTTCCAGCCTTCTGAGAGCTGGAATTAGAGGACGCCATGGTCAGCCTCCCCTCACACGCACACTAAACCTACACTCTCCCGTGAGTTGCGCACCCCCGCCCCCATGTAGCACTTGAACCTTTTGTGTTCGTGTGTAAGTATGCTGCACACCTTCATGTGGTGGCCACAGGCCAACCTCATTCTTTATTTTTCAGGTGGCAGTGATCAGGCAGAAATGCTAACTACACAGCACTGCAGCTCCAGGCATTGTTCGTTTGTTTTCAGAGTTTCTCTGTATCGCCCTGGCTGTCGTCCTGGGACTCAGAGATCCTCCTGCCTCTGCAACCCCGCCCCCACTCCCATCCCCGGTGCTGGGATCACAGGCATGAGCCACCATGCCAGGCTGATACCTACTTTCTTAAAATAAGGTTTTCCACGAGGAAATGAGGCTTGAGGATTCAGCTGGTGTCTTTTTTCCCCTGCTGTGACAAAATATTGTGACCAAGGCAACTTATAAAAAGAAAATGTTGAATTGGGCCTATGGTATTAGAGGGTTAGAGTCCATCATGGTAGGCATACCAAGAGCTCATGAACTTGATCTGAAAGTAGGAGGCCGGGGTGAGGGGAGCACACAGTAGGAATAACACTCGTCTTTTGAAACCTCACAGCCTGCCCATGCCTCCTGATCCTTCCCAAATATTTTTACCGAGTGGGAACCAAGTATTCAAGCCACCACACTGTGTGGCCAGGGAGCCCTGCGCCAGGGTCTCCACGCTGCTGCTTGCCTGTGTTAGTTACAAGCACACAGCACCACGAAGTTCAGCTTTACTGCTGCTGAGACAGGGTTTCTCTGTGTGGCCTTAGCTGTCGAACTCACTTTGTAAACCAGACTGGCCTCAAACTCAGAGATACACCTGCCTCTGCCTCCTAAGCGCTGGGACCATGGGCGTGTACCACCACGCCCAGCTAGCTTTTTTTTTAATTTAAAAAATTTTTTACATATATGAGTGTTCTACAAGCATGTACACGAGCATGCCAGAAGAGGGCACCAGATCCCAGTAAAGATGGTTGTGAGCCACCATGTGGTTGCTGGGAATTGAACTCAGGACTTCTGGAAGAACAGTGTTCTTGACTCCTGAGCCATCTCTCAGCAGCCCCTCCCCCCATTTAATTTTTTCCCTTGAGACAGTGTTTCTCTGTGTAGTCCTGGCTGGCCTCAAACTCACAGGGATCCTACCTTTGCCTGAGTGATGGGATTAAACGTATGCACCACTAAGCCCAGCTTTTTATATGTGGGTGCTGGTCATCAAACTTGAGTTCCGTATACTTGTGTGGCAAGCATTTTTATAGAATGAGTTATCTCCCCAGGATGTTATTGTATCTAGTCATTTAACACTGATGTTGTCACTAGTGCTATCTACTGCCCTGTTCTGTGCTCATGACTACTCTGTGGGGTACTTGCAGCCTGTTCCTTAGCTTTCCCTGTGCAGATAAAAGCAATGTCCCACCTAAGAGGGCACCAGCAACAAAGCAAAGAGCCTAGTTTGTGAGTTTAATTATAGGTCGGCCAACAGGGAACGTGGGCAGCTTCAGCAGCAAAGAAAGGTCCCCTCTGCCCCAGCGACCATTAATGGCTTATCTATCCCCAGGGAGGGGGAAGAGCCTCGCACACCACTTAATGAGAAGGCTTATGAGCGCTCCCTCCCCTCCACAGGGAATGGTGGGAGCAGCCTTGCTAACCCTAGATGACAGAGCTCCACCAGCAGATGGGAAGGCAGGTCTAGAGAGGTCCAGCATTTGCCCAAAGCCTTACAATCCCCTCCCTCATCTTTCCATTCCTTTGGACAGTCCATCCCATCCCAGCTGCAATGACCTCTCTGTGGATGGCTCCCAACCCCTCTCCTGGGATCTGACTCCACTTTTCAGCACATGGATGTACTGATGGCATGATATACTCAGCATGTCAAAATGCAGCTATTCTTAGCTTTTTTCTTTTTTTTGAGACGGTGTTTTTCTGTCCTGGACTCACTCTGTAGGCCAGGCTGGCCTTGAACTCTGCCTCCTGGGATTAAAGGCTTGGGCCATCATGCCTGGCTAATATTTTTTAAAGGCTTTCCAGGTGGTAATATTTAGTTTTTGCAATTATTCTGTAGATCATGTCATTATTCCTATGCATGTTCAGTTCCCTTTTTCCTCAGTGACCCAAAGACCTGGTCCCATGGAGGAAACCCATTAGGTGGGTGATTCTGCTGGCCTGCTCTCAGGGACCTATGTCATCACCACCAGGTGGGACAGATGTATTCAGCCCCAGGAAAGGCCTGCCCACCACCACCAGCTGTTTTGGACACTTTTCTTCCCCTTTCTGTCCTTCTCTGCCCTCATCACTCTAGTCTGTCTGCCAGCCTACATGTTCACTCATCTGCCTCTACCCCTTCTCCAGGCTGTCACTCCTCTCCCTTCTCCCAATAAACCTCCTTACACTAGATCTGTTGCTTGGCACATATGGCACATAATTCCTCAGGGCCATACTTTGGCATGGGCCCACCATGATACCCCTTGCCACATATCATACAACACCCTTACACACACACAAAGATAGAACCTTTGTAACCCTCCTGCATATTTCAGGTATCTGTAATACTTAATATGTAAATGGTATATAAATAATTGTACTGTGCTATTTAGGAAATAATGAGAAAAGTCAATATACTCAGTACTGATCTTTTTTTTTTTTTTTTCAAAAAAAGTTTCTCTGTGTAGTCTTGGCTGTCCTAGATTTGCTTTGTAGACCAGGCTAGCATTGAACTCAGAGAGATCTGCCTGCCTCTGCTGGTATTGAAGGTATGGGACACACTAGGCTGGTCTGGACTTCACAATCTTCCTGCTTAACCTCACAGGGGTAGGACCTGCATGTGTGCAACACCACACCATCCTCAAATTAAACCTTTAATTCATCCTCATTATAAAAAAAAAAAACTCAAGTAGAGAAAGCAAGGAAAAAGTATCCTTTATGCCTCAGAATCTGCCATGTCTGGGCCAAATGCAGGATGGCTCAGTGGGTGAAGGCATTTGTCCTCAAGCCTGACAAGCCAGGTTTGATCCCTAGGACTCACATAATAAAGGAACCAACAAGATGGCAATTCTAACTTCCATGCACGCATGTGCTATGGGATGCTCACGTTAACACGCACATTAAAAAGTGTTGCTTTCAGAAGAATTTACCACTTTCCTGACGCATGCTTCTGTGTTCTGGCCGGCAACTCAGCACGGACATTGGAGGCGTGGCAAGGTCTTCCTTAGTCCGAAATTGGCATTAATGAACAACGGGTGGAGAATCCATTTAAAATCTCTTAAGCCCCACACTTTACATTTTTAGATCCAGACTTCCGCTCGCCCCACCCGAGAGGGACCTTAGAGACTGTCAAAGCTTCCTCTTTTCCCACCTTCATTAAAGAAAACATCCACCTCTAGGTCCTCAGAATGTCTGGTCTGTATTTTAGCACGGTCTCAGAAGGAAATGACTTTTCTCTGAAGCTGTGACCGCCCAACTCAGCTGTGGCATTCTTAGACTTCGGGTAAACAGGAAGCTTCCTGCCTTGGGCCCTTCATGTTCCTCTCTCAGACTATTAAAGACTGTTAATAGGCCGGTAAAAGGACAGCTGCTGGCCATAAAGTCAGCCCATTCCTTAGAACCTTAGCAACTAGCCCTCAAGGTCAGAGAGACCCAGGCCCTTCTCTCTGTGTGCCCTCAGGTGTAGGGTTTCTTGAGTAACAGATCTCTAGGGACAAAACAATGAGTACAGCATCTCTGTGGGGGTGAGTCTCCTCTCCTTGGGTGGGGGGACAATTACTTCTGGTTATCTCCCAGAAGTAGGCAAATCGGAGCAGAGACCAAAGGACCCCAGCTCCCCCCTCCACTTTTTTGGGGGAACAGGAGGGAGTCCTAGGATTTGCAGCTGCTGAAGAGGCTCAGTCTTGCCAGCTGGAGGGACACTAGGGCAGAGGTGATCGTCTTTTGCCAAGAAGGGCACTTGGTGTCTTGGCAGAAGGCGGAGGGCTGCCCCAATCTGTGTGTACATTTTCAGTAGCATTTGACTCTGGACCAAATGCTTGGCTCTGCTACTGCTGTGGTGATGGGTGGGAATGCTCGTTGGCCAGGCTGGCTGGAGGCTCCCACGGAGGGTGCTGGGCCTCGGCCAGGAGCTTCCCTTCAGCTGGCAAGTTGAGCTTTCTGTCACGGTTGGAGGGAGTGTGTCCAAATTCCAACTCTCAGCTTTCCAGAAGCTGCTGCTGCTTGCCATCTGCTTTGAAGAATGCTGCTTATTGGAATTTTGGCCCAATGGGAGTAAGAATAACGGTACAGAGCCAAACTTTTACCTGGCTCAAGAAACGCACAAACACTGCTCAGCAGGGCCATGATTTCTCATTCAGACAGGGTCTTATTCTGTAGCTGCCCTCAAACTCACCTGCTGCCTCAGCATCCCAGAGTGCTGAGGTAGGTGGGAGTCACCATGCTCCTCAGGGTCAGTGGTGCCTCTGACTCACACCTACCAATCAAGCATGAGCCTTTGAGAATGGAAAACCTGTCATCCTGGGTTACACTGGTCCAGCAGGTGTCATTACTCTCCCTTGACAGCTTCTATTCAGAGCTCTTTCCCAGGGGTGGTGGGGAGGCTGTTTCTAACTGATCAAAGGAAACAGAGGACTTTCCACCTGGGCCACATTTGAGCCTCCAGGTGTTTAGACCGGGATCTGCTGTTTACCAAGCCTCAAATTTAAGGCCTAAAAGATCTAAACCACAGTCCAGGGGAAGAGTGCCTTCCTTAGTTTTAGAGCAGGTGAAGAAGGCTCTGGAAGCATCGTAAGCTCACACAGCTGGACAGTGAGGGTTAGGATCCACGGTTCGGACGCTGTGCTCCGATCCAAGTGACCTTGCTGAGACGAGGCCTCACATGTTTTGCCGCTGAGTTCCAGCCCCGGCCCCTGCAACGCATGCGCAGCCGTTCAGAGCCTGCAGCTCGCACCACTAGTTCCGTCGCTCGGGGGGTAAGGCAGGTGGACCTCTAAAGTCAAGACCAGCCTGAGCTCCAAGGACAGCCAGAGTTACACAGAGAAACCCTGTCTCAGTTCCCCTGACCACTGCAAAAAAAGGTAATCCATTGTAACACACACACACATATATACCCACATTACAAAGAAAACTTCAAAACATCTCACTTAGAGCAGGCACTCCCTTTCCCTCCTGTCACTACCCGGTCTCAGCGTTGGCTAGAGCTTTGACCAAAGATTTAATTTAAATTCACACACAGGGATGAGCAGCAGTGGTGCACACCTTTAATCCCAGCACCCCGGAGGCAGGGGCAGGTGGTTATCTCAAGTTCACGGAGTTCAAGGCCAGCCTGGTCTATGGAGTGAGCTCCAGGACACCAGGACTACACAGGGAAACCCTCTCTCTTACTAAATTACCTGTATGGGATAGCCTCAAACTCGTGGTGCTTCTGTCCTAGCCTCCTACCTGCCATGCTCAGATGGGAGTTTCATTTTTGTTTTTATTTTTGAGACAGGTTTTCTCTGTATAGTCTTGGCCATCCTGGAACAGCTTGGTAGACCAGGCTGGTCTCGAGCTCGAGACCAGCACAAAAGCTAGCCAAACAAACAAAACCCAAGACTTACACATGGGTCGGTAGTAGGCTTAGGATTGCCTGGTGCTTGTTGACCTGGGAGATCTGAGACAGCTCCACTCAGCAGTGAAGTTACTCCTCTAAAGCTCAGGACAAGAGGGGCTCCTGTGCTCACAGTCCGCATTCCTAACTGTCCTCCAGAGAGACTGGAGGACACCAAACGGACAGTGCTGTCAGGGATGTGCAGGCCGTACCAGGCACTATGTCTTGTAGCTTTCAGTCCCTGGGTTAAATCAGATTCCAGCTTATCTCTGCAGACTCCAGGTCAAGTCCAAGGCAGGAAGTTGCAATGGAGGAGTGGTCCCAGGAGCCAGTAAGTCAGGTAGTAGACTAGAATGCACTTTGTGACTGGAGAGCAGGTCTTCCAGCTGTATAGGAGTTCCAGGATACAGTTTCTGGGGACCTTCTGTCCTGGTGGGGAGTTGCCCTCAAGAAGCTTCCGAGGTGCTATGTCTACAGATTTCAACAGCGGTTCTTGATTCTGAAGCAAGTGAGCTGAAAACCAGTACATAATAGGACTGGAAGAGCCCAAAAATCGAGTGAGAACCTGGAAAAGCCATATTGATTGGTGCATCAATGATGTGGCTGATGAATCACACTGCCTGACAACTGAAAAAGCTCACACTGGAAAAGCAAACTCAGTGAAGCTGCAAATCTGCCTAATAAAGATGTGTGTTACCACCAGCCAGACAACCTCGAGTTACCAATAATCAGTCTCGGTATAATTACCACAATAATGTGCCAACCAATACTAACCATTCTATGGGTCCCATCTTAGCTCACAACCTCTAAATTTTCACCTGTGTAGGGTGCATCATGTGGTTTCCTGGGACAGAACCTGAGGAGACTCCTTCTCAAGTGGGATGGGGCAGAGAAAAGCCACAGGTCTTGTTCAACTTTTTCCATTTCACAGGAGCTCTGGGCTAAGTCTCCAAGAGCTCTCACCTACTTGCAAAGTCTGAGCTTGCCTGACACTCACTTCAAAGCTGATGCAGTCAGACACAGATTCTATTTTTCATTTCCTCTAACCACATGGCTCAGAGAACATCACAAATTGTCATTATATGTGTTTGAGGGCAGGCCTGGTCAGCATAGGGACAACACTTCCATAATTCAAAAACCCTGATCCTGTACTGCCAGCGCCATCCCAAACCCTGGACACGATAACTATTGCCTGTGGTCACAACACCCTAACATGCCAACATGGGCAGTCTGTGTACTAGGGAAAGGTTGCCAAGGGAACCTGTTTATTCCTACATTCCAGCTCAATCAAGTCCTCTCACTGCCTTCACACCTCCGCTTGTGTTCATCCCTTCTGCCACTGGCCTGAGCTGTTCTGTGCTGCTTCTCTGTTTTGGAGACAGAATTTCATGTAGTACATATAGAGAGTTTTTGGAATTATGATTTCTTTAAAAAACAAAAAATGCCAGTGTGGTGGGCCACACCTTTAATCCCAGCATTCGGAAGGAGAGACAAGTGAGTCTGAGGCCAGCTTGGTCTACAGAGCAAGTTCCAGGGCTACACAGAAACCCTCTTAAAAAAAAAGGAAGGAAGGAAAGAAGGAAAAAAAGGAAAGGAAGGAAGAAATAAAGAAGGAAAGAAAGAAAAAAAGGAGAGAGAAAAAAAGAAGAAAGACCAAAAACCAAACCAAACCCCCAGAAATATTGATTTCGATTTAACCCCAGGTGTGGGGACATGAGCCTGCTTTGCAGCAGCTGACTAATTTGACTTGTACTCTGGTGGGGACATGATTTTTGCCAGCTGTAGATAGTTCCTGCAGTTGTGTGATGTTTTATATTCTGGGGACTTTTCAGAGGGTATATAAATACTAGGACCCCTAGAGGTGGGGTGGGTTGTTGCTTGCTGTTGGTAGTGGTTTGTTAAGCGGTATTGTGCAAACAAGTAACAGGAAGAAGAAATTAGATATCCTGATGGCAAAGATCAAATTTGCCCCAAGGAGCTTGACGTTCTTAATCGGCAGGGGGTAGGCTTAACTATAAGGCGCCCCTCTCAGACCCCTGACTTTATTCAGGGATCTCTTTCCTTTCCTCTCCTTTTCTCTCTTATCTAGGTTAGTGGATTAAAAGGGTGGACTAAAAACCCCACAAACATAGCAAATACCGGCTACATGTGCAGGCTGACCCTCAACTCTGTATATGAGGATGGTCTTAAACCCATCTTTTGAGACATTTTCTCCCTTTACTGACTGGCTAACCTGGCTGCCCAGTACATCAGGGGTCCGGGTCCTCCTGTCTCTGTCTTCCCAGCACTAGGACCACACAGGAGCACCGCCATGCCCAGTTTTTATGTGAGGGCAAAGCTGGGGATGCAACCTCAGCTTCTGCTGGAAGCTCTTCATCAATTTCGCCATCTCTCTACTCCTACACGCTTCTTATTTTTCCCAGACAGGGGTTTCTCTGTGTAGCCCTGGCCGTCCTGGACTCGCTTTGTAGACCAGGCTGGCCTTTAACTCTCAGAGATCCACCTGCCTCTGCCTCCTAGAGTGCTGAGATTACAGGTGTGTGCCACCATGCTCAGTTCTACAGCCTTCTTATATGGGAAGTTATTTTTGTTTTTTACTCTTCAGAATCCATTTGAATATGATGCCTTCCTTCCTTAGTGAGGGAAGTACTTTTCTACATTCAGAGTAAATACACTGATTGTGTGTGTGGTCAGTTCTCTTCTTTCATCATGTGGTTTCCTGGGACAGAACTCCAGTCAATCAGGCCTGTGCCTGTACCTGCTAAGCTATTTCACTCCCCACATCTTTACTTCAGAGCTGGGGACTGAACTCAGGGCCTCTCACACAGTGGGCAAGTGCTCTACAACTAAGTTATACTCTCAGCACAATTGCAGTAGGTTATCTGAACTTGTATTTGGTTTCTTGAGCAGGATCTCTGTATGTAACTCTAGCTGGCTGGGACTTACCCTGAATTCAGGATGATCTCCCTGCCTCTGATTCCCAAGCACTGGAGTTACACGTGTGTGTCACCATGCCTAGGTGGATTTTATTTTTTGTTTGAGACAGGGTTTTGCTATGTAGCCCCAGCTGACCTCAAACTCAGACTAGGATTAATTTTTTATTTGTTATTGGAGAGAGGGCTAGTCTGTGTAGCTCTAGCTGTCAGGAACTCACTCTGTAGACCAGGCTGGCCTCAAACTCAGACTAGGATTAATTTTTTATTTGTTATTGGAGAGAGGGCTAGTCTGTGTAGCTCTAGCTGTCAGGAACTCACTCTGTAGACCAGGCTGGCCTCAAACTCAGAGATCTGCCTGCCTCTAAGTGGAATTAAAGGCGTGTGCAACTACCACCCAGCTAATTTTTTTTTTAACTCCTCACAGCAGTACGATAATTTGAAATAAACAAGCAGGGTCTCACAAAGCCCAGGCTGGCTTCAAATTCACTCTGTAATAAAGAATGGCCTTACTCGTTGTTGTTTTCTTGAAGTAGCGCCTCACTATGTAGCCTCCAGTTGCCTGGAACTCACAGCGTTCTCCCTGGTTCCACTTCCCAAGTGCAGGGGTTACAGGCAGTTCTATGCAGTGTTGAGAAAGGACCTGAGGTCTTCATGCACTGTAGGCAAGCGGTCTACCAACGGAGCTGCATCCCTAGCCCAACTTTGTCTGCCTCATGTCTGTCTGTCTCCGTGTTCATACCAAGGCCTCACTAAGGCGCTAATTTTATCTTTCTTGTGTCCCATCAGAGTTCTGATCCAGATTTTGGAACAAAGAAAGCACCAGGCTTGTGCTGTCTGAGGGTCTATAAAATGCTCTGTAGCTCTGGCCGACTTTTAATTTAAAATGCTCCTTCCTCATCCTCCCAAGGGCTGGGATTCCAGCTGTGCCTGACCACATCTGTCTGTCCTAACTGCTGTTGACTCAACTAGGCATGGGTCGTTGAGTGAGATTACCTGTCTCCCCTTCTCTAAGGTTTCACCTATATTCAACACAGCCATCTCAGGCAGAAACCCATCTCACCTGAACATGCATGCACAGACCTCCGAAGAGCAGCAGCACTGCGGCATGGACCAGGTACACGAACACCTTTGGGCTGAGGAAGCCAGGGTGGGGCTTCTCCTGGCTCTCACTGTCCTTGTTTCTTTGCAGCCCAAGTGAAAGGCAGAGCCAAGGGTGGGTGGTCACATATGTCCAGGCTGCCCATACAACCAGTACAGCCACTGGGGTAGCCAGTAGAAAGTTGGGCAGTTGCCTGAGTTCATAGTAACGCAGAAGACCAACATTCCAGTAGACATCCTGGATGTAGCTGTATATTAGAGGAAGATCCCAGGAGCACCAAGGGGGCTCATTTTCTCCTGGAATCCTGTAGCCTTTGTGCACAGCTAACTGTACCAAGGGCTCAGGAACGGAGTGGGCTGAGCCTCGCAAACAGAACTGGGTATAGGCGTAATACTGAAAGAGGGCAAAGGGCAGGCTGACCGTGAGCACTGCCAAGCACAGAGAGACCAGCAGCTTGATGAGCTGTTTCCAGGGGTTCAGCACCCCAAGAGAAGACAAAAAGTGTCTGCACTGATAATGCAAGAGGAAGCCCACAGCAACCAGCCCATTGGAGCGCACCCCAGTGGCAAGAGCAAAGAGCAGTGCGCTAGCACAGCCCCGGGCCCTCTCCAGCTGCCCCATGGCGCTGAATGTCAGGAAGGCGAACAAAGCTTCCGAGTAACCAGCTGCCAGGAAAACATTGGCAGGGCTGAGGCAGAAGAGTAGCGCTGCATAAAAGGCCTGGCGGGGACAGTGCAAAACCAGACAGCCCAAGTCATGAAGTGTGACTGCAGCTAGCACAGAGAACAGGAAGTTGAGAAGTGCTACTGAGACCAGCAGGCAACTGCGCTGGTTCAAGAGGCCCTGCAAGGGTCTCAACAGCTCAGTCCCCATCAGCAGGGCCAAGGGGAAGCCAGGGAAGAAGGCAAAGTTGTGCTCATAAAGGTAGCCGTGCTCAGCAATAAACAGGAAGTGTTCTGCATCCCATCGAGACAGACCACCCAGAAGACCTTCTACAAGCTGATCCACAGAGCCCGAGGGGGCCAGGCGGGGAGGAGAAAAGGCATCTGCATGGTGATCTGGAATGATGATATTGAAGAGTGCCTGTGAAATGAAGGAGAACCAGGACGCTGGTGAGTAACTGAAGGAAAAGAATCACCACTTAATACAATGGGAAGGACAGACTTCTGTGCTGCATGTGTGTGGGGAGCTTCAATGCTAACTAATTAAGTCTGACGCTAGTGCAGAAGTTAACCAAGCAGGAGATGTCCGAGTCTACAAATGAGACGCCAGATCAGGAGTCCTAGCAACTGGAAACATAAGCAGGGACAGTACTCCCAGGTGTGAGACTGAAGGAGACCACCTAGGGAAGAATCGAAGAAGAGAGGAGATCTAAGGATGCAGGACTCCTGGAAAGGAGGTACAGATCCAGCATGGCGAGAAAGCAGGGAGCCAGGCATGTTGGCATGAATCTTGAATCTCTGAACTCAGGAGCCAGAGACAGGTAGGTATCTGTGAGTTCCAAACCTAAGCTACATAGTAAGTTCCAGGCACACAAGCAGGAACAGTGAATGATGAGTGAGGTGTGGAAAGCCCAGGGGAGAACAGTGAGTTAGGACTAATTGAAAATCAGGATTGAGAAACTATTGAATGCTGCTGACAGGCGCAGTAAGATAGGAACTGAAAAGTAACCACAGACTTCACTGACATGAAGGTCACTCTGACCCATCAGAGCTATGTCAGCAGGCCAGACATGGTGGTGAATACCGTTACTCCCAGCACTCAGAAGTCAGAGACAGGCAGATCTCTGTGAGTACAAGGCCAGCCTAGTCTACAAATTGAGTCCAGGGCAGCCAAGGCTACACAGAGAAACCCTGTCTCAAAAAACAAACAAACAAACAAACAAAAAACAGGAGCGGGGGGTGGGGGGGCTGCCTGTATAGCTAACAGAAAAGGGGGCTTGTGCATATAATGGTTTTGTTTTGCTGTGAAGCTAAAGGGAGAAATGGGGTAGTACGTACATGGACATAAAGTAAAAAGGAGTCTCATGTGTGGAGGGGGGCTCAGTGGCTCAAACCTGAAAGAGAGCGGAGAATGACCTTGAATTTGATCCTCCCGCCCCTGCATGTCCCGGTGCTGGTTAAAGGTGTCACCATGCCTGGTTGGAGTCTGGAGGGGACTAAAGATAAATACTTGCATATTACTGAAATAAGCCAGTGATGAAACCACTGGCCACAAAGGAGGCAGGAAAGCTGGGCAGGTGCTGGGCAGCTCCTGCTGGACAGGTGGGAAGAGAAAGGCTTCGTCCTACTTTTGGTAGTGAAGCCACATGGATACACTAGGCTAAGGGATGTAGCAATCTAATCTTCCTGAGTTTTAATCCAGGAACTTCAAAGTCCTGGGGAAAGGTGTTCCAGATCTGTAAAGAGCCTGGAGAAAGAGCCTGGCCCCTAAAAGGCCCTGCTGTTCTTGCAGAGAACCTGGGTTTGATTCCCAGCTCAAACAGCTCACAACTATCTGTAACTCTAGTTTCAAATATCTGTTGGACCTCCTTTGATACTGTATGCATGTGGTGTGCAATCATGCATGCAAGTAAAATACTCATAAACATAAAATAATAAATCTTAAAAGAATTGTGGAAAGAGGAAAACAGAAACTCAGTGCTGGCCGTGCAGTCAGGGTGTGCACTAGAACTACCTAGGAGCTTAAACAAGACTGACAATGCCCAGGCCTTTTCCTAAGTTACTTACAATGAGACTGGACAGAGCCTGGGCATTTGATTTACTTTGTGTGTACAGGTGTGTGTGCATGTCCTATGTGCCGGGGACAGCTTGAAGGGGTTGGTTCTCTCCTCCACCACGAGGATTGCAGAGATCAAACTCAGGTTTGGAGGCGTGGCTACCCACTGGGTAATCCTGCCAGCCTTGTTGTATTCGGAAATTTTAAGTAAATAATAAAACTTTTATATATATATATATGTATATATATATATATATATATATATATATATATATTTGTGTGTGTGTGTATGTGTGCTAGGATATAAAACCTAGAGCCTCACACATGTCAAGCACAAGTTCTACAATTGAGCTACATCTCCAACCAGCACTAGAGCTTTTAAAGTCCCCCGGGGAACTGTGATGTGCAAAACCACTTGAGAACAGGAGGACAAGTGGGCCATGAAAACCATCAACATTTCCAGGTGGTACTAATGACTCACTTGATCTTGTGTTTAAAAAAAGCCAGTTAGTATAGTTAATACACTTGCTTTTCTTTTTTTTAATGGGTAGCTGCAGGCACGGAGGAGAGAGCACTCTATTTGCTGAGACTAGACTTTTGTCTCATGAGGGAAACAGAGATGGTGAGACAAGAGAGTTCTACTACGCATGGGAATGACTACCACAATGGAATACAGACTCAGCTTCGTCAGAGAGGAAGCTGAAAGCCAGAGAAACACGATGGGTTCTATGGAGTACAAAGACAGAGAGAGTGAAAGAAATCAGATCTGAGGAACAGGAGTGAGCTGCAGAGACAGGAGACAACGGCCAAAGAGTGAGGGCATACCATAGATTGTGCGGCAGGAGTGGGCTCTGGAGTAGAGCGACGGGAGTGGGGAAGACAGGGCCTGAAAAGAAGAAGGGGGATGGCGGGAGATCAGCGCACTGAATGCACCATCTTCCTAGTACTGAAACTGCAGACAGCAGCGGAAGCAGTGCCGGTGAACTGGGAGTCAGAACCGTCAAAGACAGCGGCAATGCGGGGTGGCTAGGGATATAATCTGATAGCGTGAGCCTTAGAGCTGGAAGGGCTGAGCAAAGAGAGAGAATGAAATCCAATTTATTGTTATATATCTTTCTGCCTCATTAGGTTGTCAACTACTTGAGGGAAAACATGACCTTTCGCTCACAATTTAGCACAGTTTTGGGAATAGGTACTTGCTATAATTTTGGTGGCTGAACTTGAGGGATTTGAGGAAATATACTGTTTCTAAGATCACACTGAACGAGAAGCCAGCTGTCCTGGCTCCCTATCCCAGATGCTGACTTGCTGCACTGCTCCTTTGGTTCTGCCAGGAACTCAGCTGATGCTGGGTCAGAGCCATCACTGAGTCAGGCTCCCCAGCCTAGCAACAAGAGCTCAGCTCACTTAACGCTCACTCTCTTTTGGCCAGTTTCTTTAACAGGCCACTCCAGTGGAGAGGATGGGGTGACAATCACAGGAACCAGCACTGGCCACTAAATTAAAGACACCCTAATCCCCAAAGCCAGCAAAACCTGAAACGCTTCATTAATTAGGGGATGAAAGATTCAGAGCTAGGAGCTCAGAAGGGGTTAAAAATAGGGGAGGAAAGAAAAGGTTTCTACAAAGGATGCGGCTAGGAGCCCAAATACAGCGGTACAGAGACACACAGGTCATGACATTAATTCAGCAACTCTAGGGTGTTGACCTATGTTCATTCACAATCATAAACTCAGGGCCTACCAAGTACTATGGTAGGCACCAAATAATTCATGTATGTGTGATTTTGGTTAAAGTATACATCAAGGCAGCCCCAGGGAAGAGTGTGGCAAAGGGAAAAACAGAGAGAGAACTGAGTGGCTGAGCCAGCGAGGCGGAGAGAGGAGTCATTGCTGATGAACAGTCATAGGTGGGTCTCAGAACTCTGGAAGCCCTCCTCTCCCTCACTCAAGTAGCACAGAACTCAGACTCCAAGTAAGGGAACCCTGAGTAATACTTTGAGCAGCCCATACACCTTAAAGTATCTCTGTTGGTGAGACCACCCGATCACTAAGGCTGTTAGGAAGACCTCTAGCTTCCTGTGACACATGATCAATACCACTGTTAAGGCTCTTGCCCACTTTTCAGCTGCCAGGACTAAGTCTGCAAAGGTCCAGTCACATGCTGAAGCACAGCAGGAAGTAGAACGATGAGGACCACTTAATCTTCATCCCTAGCTCAGTCACATAGCAACAGCATGTTCAAGGAATAGATGGGAGACTGACCTGTAGCGTCAGGGTCAGGATGCGGCAGCTCACTGCAAATCTCAGCACCTCTTTCTGGGATGGGTCCAGCGGCCACATCCTCTCTCACCGCCAGGACTGAGCTTCCTCAGGCTTCTAAACTCCAACACCCAAGGAAGAAAATGTCACACACGGGCCAGAAGCAAATCAGTAACATTTTCTCCACAGGAGCTACCCCCCTCAGCATTACTAAGGCAAACATAACCACCTGACTTCCCAGAGGAAAGCCTATCCTGAAGGCAGGTGGACCACTAGCTGTCACTCTGAAGCACTGTATTCCAGTCAGATAAGTTCTATACAAATAAGCACGAAGCTGGAAAGCTAAGCTCACAGAACTTTAAAAAGCCTGCTGAATACTTTTATGTCAAAGACCAGGGTTCAAGTCCTGACTCTTGTCACTTGCAAGCTCAGTCCTTTATATATCTAAAACAGGGTAACTATTCTCTACGACCAATCTCACAAATTTGTCATCATAGTAAAATGGACTAAACTACAAAGTACTACACCAATCAATGTTGTGGCTGCTATTATTTGGCATGTGCCCTTTCCCTCTTGCCCAGAATAATAAAATAATTCCCAAACCAGAGTCCCCAAAGTGGGGCACAGAACCACACTAGAAGCCTGTAATAACTACACATGCCAGCTTAGCTCTCTGATGTGTGTTCAGCTGGTATGTTAAATTAAGTGGAGAAGGAAAAGAAAACCACTGCTCAGCAGGACTTCAGCCAGCTCCCATTGCTAAAACAAACTTAGCGGGAAGACAGTCTACCACTAGGGATGGAGTCAATGGCTATTTCCCACCCCTCTCCAAGGGAGTGGCAGAAACACACAAAACCCCAAAGCCATTCTGAGGCACAGAATGCACTTCGTTTTTTTCTTTTTGTTTGTTTGTTTTGTTTTAATTTAAAAGCATTCACAGCTCCTGCCAGAAGGTCCCTTTCTCCTCTCAGGTGACTTTTAAGCTTCACCTGCTTTTTATTTTTTTTCTTTGTTTGTTTCTTCAGAGACAGGGTTTCTCTGTGTAACCCTGGCTGTCCTGGACTTGCTCTGTAGACCAAGCTGGCCTCAAACTCAGTGATCCATCTACCTCTGTCTCCCTGAGCGCTGGGATCAAGGGCATGCGCCACCATGCCTAGCTGCTTTCTGTTATTTTCTGATCCTGTTAGACTGCCCTATGCTCTCA
The DNA here is from genome assembly GCA_028658305.1 of Pachyuromys duprasi. NCBI lineage: Eukaryota > Metazoa > Chordata > Mammalia > Rodentia > Muridae > Pachyuromys > Pachyuromys duprasi. Next base: position 107,155,823 of record CM053763.1, read on the forward strand.
CTGCCTCTTACCCTGACAATTTTATACTGCTCTCCCTTACTTATGAGGGCAGAGGCTTTTGCATCCTTGGTTGTATTCCCAGGACCTAGCATGTAAATGGCCAAGAACAGGATGCAGCATGTCCAGTTCTGACTCCAGATCTAAAATCACCGGTCCAAGTACTGCCCCTATCATATTTCATGTTAAAAAACAAGACGGCCCAGCAGGTAAAGGCACAGACACTATGGTACCTCACGAGACTGAAGAAGTCACTCCCACCAGTGGTCTGTCCTCTCCACTCAGGTGGCCACGCACACCATAGCCACACACACATACACAAACATACGCATACAAAATAATAATTAAAAAAATGACAAAGACGCAGAAATCATGGGGGAAAATAAAAATCTCCACCAAGGGTACGACTGGCTAACAGCGACAGTACTCCTTCGGTGGCACAAGGGGGCACTTGCGGCTTGCTTCATCACAAGATGTGGAAAAAAAAAAAAAAAAAGAGGGCCATTCTCACCTCCCAACTCCACTTCGGTTTTCTCAGGAAAACTCGTTTAAAAGTTAAGCTTCTGCACCCCAGGAAGCAGTATTTTCTGCCCATACACGCTATCTTCAATACCGGATTCGCTAAACGCAAATAAGTCACAGGAAAACGCACAGCCAACTCCTCCTCTGCCCTACGCACACGCACAAGGGAGGAAGGAAAAGTGCTGAACCCACCTCTGCAGCTTGACTGGACTCTCTCCCTCTTTCAAAACTCTGGCCTCAGTGGCCGCAGGAGATGCAACCCACACTTAGTTAACAGTTAAGCCAAGTAAAATCAAGACAGTCAACTCATCTCTCTAGCCATTTGCCAACTTCCCTCTGAAAGAAGACCCTCGTCAATTTAAGACTCTTAACTGGCAGGATGCTTAGAATCAACTAGCTTCATTCTTTAATTTTTCCGTGAGATAGGCTCCAGAGATCTCATTAGACACCAGTAAGACCGTATAATTACCATCGCCATTTTATGGATGTGAAAACTGAGGCTCACTGGAGCCAAGCGACGCGCCCACCACTTAAAGCGCCTCACGCGCAGCTTTCTAAAACTTTATGGCCAAAGCCATGAGCGCGTTTGGCCAGAAACACAAAGGGTATGTATTCCTTTCTGGCCAGGACAACCCAGGTCTCCCAGGCCTAGCCCGTACTTCCTCCAACGACAGCGCTCGTTGTTGCGGGAAGCTTATGGTGATGGGCCCTATCTGGGAAGGCCTGTTGAGGGGGGAGTCCTGGACTCTTGTGGGTAAGGCTAGCATCCTCAATGGGGTGATGCGCTCGGCCCCAGAGGCCTCGCAGAGCGAGCGGCCTTCTGCTGGGCCCCGCGGTGCCGGGAGCCCATTCCAGCCTGCTCTTTGCGGACACAGTTCCTACCCGGGACGAGATATTGACCCTCACCCCAAGGGAGCGACGGCCCACGGCTTCGTCCCGAGGGAACCGCGGGGCCGGGCCAGGCAACAGGGCCGGAAGCAGACGAGGGCCGGAGGCCGCAAAGGAAGAGGCGGCGCCGGAGGCAGCTATGGCAGAGGGGCGGGGCTCCTCGCTTCTCTACAGCCTCCGCCTAATTTCTCTCGGCCTCCTTTTGACAGCTTCCCTCCCCGGAGGACTGCAGAGCTCCAGAGCTGGCGCCGGGTCCTCCGCGGAGACCACCCCCGCGGAGCTCTAACCTCAGCACCTCCATCCGGGTCCCCGAGCGTCCCGCGCCTGCGCGCTGGCTCCGCCGACGGCAGCCCCGCCCCGCTCCTGCCCGGACTCGGAGCGCCCCTCCTCCCTCCTCGGCGGCCATGTTGACCCCGGCTAGGGCGGGGGCCGGCTCTGTGCGTCGCACCTTCCCGGCGAGGTGACACCTGAGGAGTTTGCCTCTCGCTCGCCGTCAGTTTGTGCGCGGGCGCTGCGGCGCCCAGGCGGGACTCTCGCCCCAGTCCCGGCTCGCCAGCGGCCTCTGGCTTCCCGGTGTGGCCCGGGGCTCGAGCTCGGGGACTGCCCCAGGCCTATTCACTGGCAGCGAGAGCCGCGCGCTTCTCTCCCGTCCCGCCACACCAGCTCCGCACAGGGCCTGGCACACAATAGACGCTATGGATAGGCGAAAAGAAAGCTTCTTGGGGTTTCTGTGGCAAGCAGCGGCCCCCTGCGCCCGGGTGGGAAGAAAGCGGGGGGATCCCCCCGACTTTCCCCTCCTCTGGCTATATGGAGGACTCTGCCCTGATTCAGTTCCCAGCCCCAGTTCAGGTGACTGTATAGGACGAGGAAGGAAACCTCAGAGAACACCCCCGAGGACTCCTCCTCCCTCGGGCAGTTTGTGTCGCAGGAACTGGCGCCAAAAAAAGAAAAAAAAAAAAAAAGGAAGCTAATTCAACAAAACCGTCTGTTGGGGAGGAGCGGCCAGTTGGTACCCCTGTAACGGAAACTGTTAGAACAACTTTGCACCCTCCGCAGAGGAAACAGATAATAAATCCTTCTCCGTTGGTGGATTTCTTGTTTCTCAGGATTCCGAAGCCGCCTGTGGTTTCAGTTATCTGTCCTCTCAACGGAGCTTGGGTCTGGGTTAACCTCTGGCCACAGCCCTGGCTGAGGGAGGGGTTTATCTTCTGCAACATCCACAACTGTGGGTGGGAACAAAGAGATGGTCGCTATCTCTCCGAGCAGAGGAAGCTAGCCCACCTCATTGAGTGGGGGCCGGGAGCTCTCTCCTCCTGTCTTCTTAGGCCCTGGCACCCACACTGCGCCCTGCGTATTTGTAAGGTGGCCAAAGTGTAAGGCACATTTTAGGGGCTGGTAAAGAGAAAGGGTTCACAACAAAGTCATTCTTCCAGGTTTTTCGGCGCGGAAACAAGGCGTTTGTTGCCAACCCTGTGAGTGAAACGGCAGTGCCTCTGTGGGCGCTCTTGTGACCAGGGCCCAAGGTTGTGACTTGACTGTTAGGGCCTCCGCAGGCCTCTGCCCTTAAAGACAAAACAGAGAAGTGAACTGTCCTTGCTTTGTGAATTCACAGGGGAAAACACGGCATGCGTGCTCAAGTTCTGTCTGTCCACGTCAAATTTCCTCAGAATCAGCTTGTAAAAAAAAAAAAAATGGCAGGGGTCCTCTTGTGAGAAGTGAGAGTGTTTGCTGAAACACCCTTAAAAGGTAGAAGTTCGTCTAGATCTTCAGTTGCACTTGGCTGCAATTTCTCTTTCCTTCCCTTCCCAGCTACCCAACCCCCTCCTCTTCTGCTCTGTTTCCCGTTTCATTTTCTGGCTTCTGCTCCTACAGGAAAACAAGGAAGCTGAATCTTGTGCTCTCAGAGCCCTGACACTCTGGCTTTTTGGACTCGGAAGGTGGCAGGATAGGATGGGAGGGGGCTGTAGAGCTCCAAGGCTTGCGAGCGAGAGGCGAAAGAGGCAGCACTCCCGGGTTTGCCTTTAAAATGGAGCCTGCATCAACACAGCCAGCTGAGCCACTAGAACTAGAGAAGGGAAGGGAAACAGCCAGCCAAGTCCCACGACTCCAGAAAGAGTGCATCTCCCACCTTGCATTAAGGAAATGCCCCACACCATTAGCGAACAGTTTCAAAACACAGGTTCCTAAAGCAGATAATTCGAGCAATGTGCCAGTTTCTAGAATCCTAAAATTCAAGAGGATGACATCATTTTTGTTCTTTGAACTTGCCTGCCTCTGCAGTTGCTGATTTTCTTGACTGAAACATTATCATACCAGACCACCCTTTGGCTTCAGGGGCAAACTATCAATCCACACCTGCAAATTCTGTCTGTCCCTTGCCCGTTTTCACCATCTACTTTATCCTGTCCATGCCACTTCAGTACCTGTTTTCCTCTTTTGGAATATTAGCTTCTGAATATAATGGAAGACCAGGGAAATCTTTCACCCAAGCTGTAGGGCACTTGAGAAGGCAGCTTGGGCAGGGTGTGAAACTCAGTTGACAAAGCACTTGCCCTACCTAATCTCTAGCACCACAGAAACAACAGCAAAAAAAAAAGCAAAGCGAAACGCCACAGTGCCTTGCATGTTTTGTGTCTGGTGAATAAATCAATTTAACTTGATGCCATGTTCTATAGATACAGAAATGAAGACTCAGTAAGGGACATGCTCAGTGCTCAAGTCCTGACGTGTCTTGAATTCAGGCCTCAGCCTTCCAAGTTGGCTCTATTAAATATTATTGAAACAGAGTCTTGCTAAGTAGCCTAGGCTGTCCTTGAACTCATGATCCTCCTTACCACAGCCTCCTGAGGGCTGGGATTACTTTCCTGTGTGAGGCACCATGCCCAGCTACTTTGTGTTACTGTAATTGTTCCCAAGTTTACTTTTTTTTTTTTGAGACTGGGTTTCTCTTGTGTAGCCTTGGCTATCCTGGACTTGCTTTGTCGACCAGGCTGGCCTCAATCTCACAGAGATCTGCCTGCCCCTGCCTCTCTGAGTGCTGGGACTAAAGGCGTGTGTCACTCTCGCTGTAGCTCTTCCTGGCTAAGAGTCTTTAGGAAGCTTATTTGGTGTCCTATATAAGGCACACCAAGTCCTAAATGCACCCACCTCTCTTCCAGTGAAACCATACCATGTCACAGGCCACGAGGAAGTGCCGCCGAGGAAGATGTGTGTTCAGTCCCTGTCCTCATGGGACTCATGTGTGCTCAGCATGAAGTGCTCCTTAAAGACAAGCCATCCTGACCCCCAGAGGACAGTTTTCCTGCTGAAGGGAAGTCAAGCTCGCCTCCCTGAAGCGATCTGACAACTTTATTCCTCCTGTAGCTCCCTCGCCTTGCTTCCACATCTGAGAAGGCCCGGGCAGAAACAGCCCCGTGTGTGTATCTGCCCTCGACAGTTGTGTTTCCAGGCATTCACTTTCCTAAAGCCCCCTAACTATGGGATTACACTAGCTGACCCTGATCTGAGATGGGACACTGAATCCAAAGCCCTACCACTGAGATGAAAGTGACCATACTTCCTTGTTCCCTGTTTTTGGTTGTTCAAGACAAGGTCTGTCTGTGTAGCCCTGGCTGTCCTAGGACTCACTCACTCTGTAGACCAGGCTGGCCTCGAACTCACAAAGATCTGCCTGCCTCTGCTTCCTAGGTGTCAGGATTAAAGGCATGTGCCACTATTGCCCAGCTTAATTCCTCACTCTTTATGGTCAGTGGGCTAGGCTAGTGCTCATGATAAACGGAAGCTGTGCCTTTCCAGAACTTGATACTTCTTTTCACTGTACATAAAAAAACATCCACTGATAGTTTCCACGGATGCTGGGTGGTATTTACAGCCATCCTGACATCTGAGACAACACCAATTAGGTCTCAGACATTTACTGAAAGCATCCAGTTTGACCTCTGCCATGTCACTTGAAGATGCTCACCCACCCCAAGTTGCTAATACTCTTCCCTGTCTCTAGTTGCAGGTGCCAAACACTGATGCTTCAAAAACCATGGACACGCTGCTAAAATACTTCCTTCAGCATTTGCCTTGCAGCAGTTAGAAGCCTTGACTCCGCTGAGAGGCCTGGTGGGAAGGCCTTAGCCCCTTGGGGGTGGCAGTGGCTGCCAAGCAAAAGAGCCAATGAGCTGCAGAGTATTGTTTAGGCTGGACTTGGCTGCTGTCCAGCTATGAAAGAAGGTTAAGGTCATTTGGGGGTGGTGGGAGGGAGGAGCCTGGGAAAATAACTCCTGGCCACACCCCGGGTACTCTACTGGCCAGGTTCTATTTACTTCTCAAAAGCCAATTACTCACAGCTCAATGGTCAGCAGTTCCCTTTGCCAGTGGTAACTGCAGTCAGAAACTAGAGACTGGGCTAGGCTGCCCCCAAATTGCAGGACAGCAGATGAAAGGAACCCAGGAAACAGAACTCCTAGGTGATGCTCCACACACAGTCCAGAAATGCGCTTTCTAGATTGGAAAGTGGTTGTTCAAGAGACCTATACTAATCCATCATTCTGGTACCTGGCTGAGATATTAACAGCAGCACCAAGTTTGATGGTGCTTCACTAAAATTCTTAAGACATTTTTGCCTCATGCCAAAGACAATAGAAACCAACCTCCTTGCAAGATGCTATGGCTGGAATAAGCGTGGTATGCCAGCGGGGAGAACCTTGGTTGCTGGGCCCAGGGAGCCGGTACACTTACCTCACAGATACAAGGCTGTTGTAGAATTATTTGTAATACATTTTGTTCAGCCTACAAATGCAAAACAGAAAATGGTCTCAGGTTTCACTGTGTTCAATCATATTTTGTTATGATCTCTGATTTTTCTACGAAAAAAAAATTCTGAACTTTAATTTTCTCCATTTCCAGAGGGAAGGACTGATGAACAGAGAGAAATGCGTAGAAAGGGGATATTACAAGACTGACCTAAAAACAACTGCATCTGCCGCTACAATGTCACTTGGCTAGTTATTAAGTAGATGCGGTGTGCCAGGATGTATGCCAGAGGGGGCGGAGTGGTGAGCCTCCCAGTTTGTATTGCAGTGGAAGATGGCAGGTGAGTATAAGACAGCATAAACGTAAGACACAGTGGGCAAATGTTAACAGGGCTGAACGGAAGGCAAGACAGAAAGGACATACGGAGCAGAGTTTTGTGTTTTTTTTTTTAACGAACATTTTAAGTTTTTTTAAAAAAAATTATGCATGTGAGTGTTTTGCTTGTGTTTGTGTGTGCACCTGGTGCCCGTGGAGGCCAGAAGATCCCTTGGGACTGCAGTTAGAGAGTAGTGAGCTGCCATGTGCGTGCTGGGAATTGAACCTGGTCTTCAGCCAGTGCTCTTAAGTACTGGCCCCCAGGATCTGTGTTGGACAGCTGGCATGTGGGTCTTGGGGAACTGGCGAGTGAACTCAGGTTATTAAGCTTGGCAGCGAGCACCTTTGTAAGTTGAGCCATCTTGCTAGGTCCCACTCTTTTGGGAGGTTGAGTCCTAACTCAAAGCCTTGGTTATGTTGGGCACATGCTCTACCATTGAGCACCACCAGACCCCTGACATATAAACAAAGACCAGATGATGTGAGCCACGCATTTATCTGGTGAGAGTATGCTGTGTAGAGGGAATAGGCAATGCGACTCTGAGATGGACACTCCTTGGACAGTGAAGCATGAGGTGGGAGCTAGCCAGATAAATTACAAAACAAAGGGTCTCATGGCATAAAGACTTTGGGTTTTGTTTTTGAGAGTCTCAAATCCATGTTTGCCTGTCTCTGCTTGAGTCCTGGGACTTAATGTATGTCACTACACCCAGGAGTTGAGGATTTGTCACACTTAAAGCCTTGCAGGCATTTGCTGACTTTAAAGGGGTTGCTGTGGTTGTTATATTGTAGGTTCGTACCCTAGCAAAGCTCGGGAAGGGAGGGTTATTTTAATAATTTGAGAAAGAGGTGATGAGCTTCTAGTGGCAGAGCCTGGCCTAAGGACAATTTCCTGAAGTGATAACTGGATATAGAAGAGTAAAAGGTCAGGTGTCAGGATGCACACCTTTAATCTTAGGCAGAGCTCTGTGAGGTCCAGGTCAGCCCATTCTACCAAGCATGTCCCAGGACACACAGCACTACCCAGTGAGATTCTGTCTCAAAATCACAAAAACAACAAACAAAAGCCGAAAAGGAGTGAGTCAAGGAATTTTTCTGGCCAAACATGGAAGGTCAGCCTTGTCATTTACTGCAAAAACTGAGAAAAATAGGCTTCCAAGGGAAGCCAGAGCATGTTCTTCAATGTATATTAAAGTCAAGTTTTCAGCAGGGATGCTGAAGTCTGGAGTCGAGAAAGCCAGATTGCATGTCCCAGATAGAGGCTGCTTCTATTACTGTCTACCATGTCCACATTGAAAAGAGCACAGGATGAACTCCTCATACCCCATAGAAGGTCAAGGTTAATAAGTTCCTGAGACAGTTTCACCACGTAGACCAGGATGGCCTCCAACTCAAAAAGATCCATCTGCCTCAGCTTCTCAAGTGCTGGGATTAGTGTGCCACTGTGTCTAGCTTTCACTACTTTTGAAAGACCCTGGCTAAGACTTTGTTATTTATGTGAGTGGTTTGCTTGCATGTATGTATGTGTACTGCCTTGTGTGCTTGGGGCCCATGGAGGTTAGAAGAGGGTGTTGGACCATCCTTGGAGTTGGAGTTTGGTCATTGTGAGCCACAACGCGGGTGCTGAGACCTGAACCTGGGTCCTATGTAAAAGTGCTCTTAATCACCGAGCCATCTTTCCAGCCCGAGTTAAAAAGACTTAAGTTTTATTTATGTATGTGTATCCTATGTGTTTTAGTCTGTGTGGATGTGCATATAGGTGCCCATGTCAGGTGTCAGATCCCATGGAGTTGGACAGGAACTTTTGAGCCACCCAAACATGGGTCCTACTAACAGCAGAGCCATCTTTCCAACTCCAGGCAAAGCTTTTAAAATAATGTGAAAATAAAAAAAGCCTCACAAAGTCTTACCAAGATTTAATGTACATTTATTCTTAACACGTGGAACATATAGTATAAAGATTTCATACTGAATAAATGATATTCATTAAGCCAAAAAGGAAAAAAAGGAGGAATTTACATCAAGTTTTAGCTACATTGTTGAAATACAAATATGCAGATTTTATCACTGAAAAAATCTCAATTGTGTTTCTTCATCAGGAACTTCAACTGAACCTAGAACTTTTTCACACCTCGATTAGAAAGGAACAAAACAAAACAAAAACCCAGAAAAAAATAAACTATAAGTTGATTGGCTGCTGAGACAGCAAGGACTTTTTACAGAGACCTGTACAGCATCGAACCAAGAAGGTCGATGTCTGGCAAGAGATTAAATAGCTGTGTCTCGCTTGTGCAGGTCACCAACTTGTTAACTCGTCATACTATAAAGGGGAAGCTGGGAAGGGGGCCAAACTGTGGAGATTCAGGGTATGTGCAATGTACAACGTCATATATATACACACGTGGCAGCGCCGCCGCTGCAGCTAAAGGTTAAAACCAGTTCTAAGAGGTGATCTCAGGGTTATTCATACAATCAAGGAGGAGAGAAAGAGGTCAGGGTGTTGTAGGTTCACACATGATACTTTGGGGGAAAAGCCTTTTTTTTTTTCTCCTCAACATTTAACTAAAAACATTTTTAAAAACTACAGCTTGCTGCTGAGCCAGCGTCTTCTCTCGTTTCCATGTGAGACATTATTATTACAGTATGTTTACAGTATCAGGTGTACAGTACAGTACATGAAAGGGTCTACACTCTACTGCACAGGCCTCTCCAGTGAACAGGGTCTGCTCACAACTGCCAACTTCTCGGCTCCTGCGAGATTGTGAATGGACAGCAATAAACCACACAGTTCAGCAGTCACCTTTTGTCCTTCAGGGTTTTTTTGTATTTTTTTTCCTTTTTTTTTTTTTAACCATTAAAAACAGTTATGAAATGTGGCATCCCGTTGATGCAAGGACCGGGAAAGCCATTTTTTTCCCCAAACTCACTGTAAACAACAGTAACTTTGGTTAAAATAAAAAAGTCTTCTATGTAGGCAGAGCTTTGTCTTTTCAAATAGGGTGGGGTCCTGAGGGAAGCAGGTGAGGATGAGGAACAGAACGGTGTGAGGGAGTGGAGGTGGGTAGGGAAGAGAAACAGGAGAGACTTTCCCAAGGGAGAAGCTGGACAGCACAGGGTAAACTGGATTCTGAGGTGGTTTTGCATAAATAAAGGGCAACAGTCAGTTTCTAAGTTCTCCACACACTCACACACACACAGGGAGGGGAGGTGTCCCACGGCTGTCATGACTGGCCAATCAAAAACAGTACATCACAAATGACTTGTGAAACCAATGAGTTCATCAATGGTGACACGGAGATGTCCAACAGCCGTGACTCATACAGAGTGAATTCTGAGTGGTTCTCGTCCACCTTGGCCAGGGCCAGCAGTGCTCGGGCAGCCCGCCGCATCATGTCCACACTAGTTGGTTCAAAGGGTGGGTTCTGCATATGGAGGAGGCTGGCCTGGCTCTGCTGGAACTGTGTGGCAGCAAGGCTGTCCTCCAGGAAGCCCAGGAGGTTGCCGATACTGCCCTTCTGCACTGCAATGGCCCGGGCTGCCAGGCTGTCCCCCTGTGCCAGATTGGCCAGCAGTACCACGGCCATCTCCCGGCACACTGGGTTCTTTCGGTCACTGAGGAAGCGCACCATGGTACTATATAACTTCTCCAGGCGGCTAAAGGGGGGTGTGGCCAGGATGAGGTCCACATTGTTGTCCTGGATGCTGAGTTTGCTGAGGGTTTCCAAGACCAATCTCTGGGGAGAGAGGACGGCATTGGGGCCTAAGGTGGAGAAGGGGTCCTGGGCTTCAGCTGAAGGGCAAACTGCCCAGTGTAGGAGTCCGTCCAGGACAGGCAGGCAGATGCTCTCAGGGTACGGGGATAGGTCCAACTGCCCCGAGATGTTGGCCAGGGTGACCAGCGTGTTCTCCCGGAGCATCTCCAAGCAGTCCCACCACCACTCCACCTTGTCACAGCTCACCCCTTGGTCCTGGTCCTCCTCCTTCTCGTAAGTCAGCGGTGCCTGCTTCCGTTCTGGGTGCTTATGGTGCAGTAGGATCAGCTTGCCCAGGATGAGCAGCAGCCCCGGATGTTTGGACATCTCAAAGTCGTTGCCGGGCACAAACGACAGGCTCCGGATGGTATTGGAGACACAGACACAGCGCTTAGCGAGGGAATCCTGCCAGTCCAGAAGGGTACACAGTGGGGTCTCGTCTTTACTGTGGGGCTCGTCCTCTAAAATCTTGATGTTCCGGTGGCTCTGTGCTGGGCTAATGCCAAATGGAAACTTGCTGCTTTCCTTGGTGGCCTCTGCACTCTTTGTTCCCTCGTCAGTCAACGTGCTGGACCGGGTGGACAACATGTCATCCATAGTGGCTGTGATCCTTTTTTCTGGAAGGCCATCAGGCGGAGGGCCCTCTTGCTCCGCTGTCCCTCCTGTACCCTCCGCTGTTGTGAGGTGATTCCGAGGAGGCGTTGGGCACGGCACATAAGCCCGGGAAGGCAGCAGCTCGATCTTGCTCTCAAAGTGGGTCTGGATATGCTCAGTGGTATCCCCACCACCAATCCGCCAGTGCAGCAGGCCACTGTCAAACTCCTGCACTCGTCCAAGCTTATCCGAGCAGTCCACCACAAAAGGGTCGTTCTTCTGCACGATCTTTACTGGAAGCTTATCAAATTTACTGACTAGCTTCTCCTCACTATTCTCTGAAGCTGGCTTGTCCTTGCCCAAAAAGGCCATCTCCTCATCATTTTCAACCACTTCCTCCTCCTCCTCCTCCTCCAGTTTAGGATCTAGGAGTTCTTCTTCCTCTTCCTCTTCTGTGGGGGCTGGACTAGACACCTTTCGGAATCTCCCAGGGTCTAGTAGTGTTCTCTGTCCTGGGTCCCCTACCTCATACTCCTTTAAAATGCCAAAGATTTCAATCAGGCATCGACGGAAATATTCCACAAGGAGCTCTAGCAACCCTGGGAGCTGAAAGACAGAAAAGGGAATGAATGAGAAAAGAACTCTGGACAGGAAAGTGCTCAAGATCTATCCAATTTCTTTTCTTCAAGTTAGACATTTCTCTGTCAGGAGGCAGAGTGGCCTCTCAAGCAGACTCCTCCTCTTCATGTCTCTTGTACCATTTCCTTCCTGAACAAAGAGCACAAGGCTTCCTTTTGCCTAAACCATGGTCACATAAGCCTGCCCCAGCAGACTAAAGTTGTGAGCCTTCATCTATACCTAACCTATCAGTACCACCCAATACCATTAAACTTGTTCTTTCTGAATGTATATTCTGCATTCCACTAGGCTTTTCACAGTGGTCACTGCCACTGTCCCTCATCCCACAGCCTGATAAAGCCCAAGTCTAAGCATGCTGGGATGACTTGTTCCCAACAGGAGCTAGAGAAGGGAATGCACTGTCAACAGATCCACTAACTTTTAGTCAGATTAATGTGTTTTTTTGTTTTTGTTTGGAGAAAGGGTGTCTCTATGTAGCCTTGGCTGTTCTTGGCATTGTACACCAGGTTGGCCTTGAACTCAGAGATCCGCCTGCTTTTGCCTCCCCAAGTGCTGGGATTACAGGCTTGTGCCACTGCGCCTGGCTCGCTGATCAACGTTTGACTGAATTATGTCAATGGATCCATCCAACTGACTTTTCCCCCAATACATAAAGATGCATTTTAATACTGTTACATGCTTTTCAACACATGTGCATTTGAGTATATCCACCTGGTTTTTAGAGTTGGAAAAACCTCGGTTTGAATATTACCTTTTCTAGAAATTAGCTGTAAAAAATATTAAAACTCTAAATTTTATAAAGTTGTTCCTGGTATATAGAAAATAAGCAAAACTTATTCCTTTACTTTCTTGTGGACAGGAAAATTATGCCAAGAAAATAGTCACGCTTTAGACACCTGTGGTGAACCACAAATGCAATCTCAGTGCTTGGGAGACTGACACAGAAGCCTGCTGCCTTGAGTTCAAGGTCAGCCTGGGGTATATAGTGAGTTCCAGACTAGCTGGAGCCACAATGTGATACTCTGTATCAAAAATTCAAAACAAGAGCTAGGTGTAGTGACACACGGATCTTTGTGAGTTTGAGACCAGCCTGGACCACAAACAAATCGATCCAGGCAGCCAAGGCTACACAGAGAAACCCTATCTTGAAAAACCAAAAATGAAACCAAACCAAAAATAAAGCCAGGCTTTGTAGTCAGAAAGAACCTGGTAACAGCTATATGAACCTGGGCAAGCATAAGACTATGAGCCTGGGTGTGCTAGCACATGCCTTTGATCCAGCACATGGGAGGCAGAGGCAGGTGGATTTCTGTGAGTTCCAGGCTGGCCAGGGCTACAGTTAAACTCTATTTCAGAAACCAAAATGAGCATGAGCCCATTTACTCAACTCTAAATGGGCCCATCCCCCGAAGAAAAGAGGACAGGAAACAAAACAACAGAAAAAAGCAAGAGCTCATTAATCCAATTAAGCACCCTCTCATCAGCTCCTTCATTAAGTTGGCACGTTTCAAAGAAAGATTAAAAAAGAATAAGATGAACTTGGCAGGATGGTATAAGCCTACAATACTAGTACCCTGAAGGTTGAAGTAGGAAGATCTCAAGGTCAAGACTAGACTAGACTTATATACTGAATATATAGTGGTAGGGAGCTGGAGAGATGGCTCAGGAGTTTAGAGCACTGGTTGCTCTCCCAGAGGACCTGGGTTAGATTTCCAGCACCTACATGACACCCAAGCACACACAGAGAGCTAACAACTGTCTGTAACTCTAGCTCTAGAGTTCAACACCCACTCTACAAGCAGACAATACAGGTGGTATAAAGACATATGCAGGCAAAAATCTCTGTCTCACACACATCCATAAAAAGACTAGGATCAACAATTCCCTCTTTTATTGAAGAGTAGAAATAGGAGAGAGCAGAACTGCTCTGATCACTGATAAAGATACATTGTTTTTATTTTACACACAGGGTCTCATGTGTCACAGGGTGGTCCCAAACTACCTAGACAAGCAAAGATGACTTTGAACCTTTGATCTTCTTACCTATACCTGCCAACTGCTGGAATTATGTGTGCGCCACCACACCTGATTTATGTGGTACTGGAAGTCCACCTCTGGGCCATACACATGCCAGGGAAGCACTTTAGCATCTAAATTGTAATCCCAATCTCTAGTATTGAATTTCTTTTTAAGGGGTGGTGCTCCCTTTTAATCCCAGCACTCGGGAGGCAGAGGCAGGCAGATCTCTGAGTTAGAGGCCAGCCTGGTCTACAGAGACTTCTAGGACAGCCAGGGCTACACAAAGAAACCTTGTCTCAAATAAATCAAGACACAAACAAACAAATGGAAGGGGAAGGGAGGGAGAGGGAGAGAGAGAGAGGAAGGAAGACAAAGAAAGGAAAGAGAGAAAGAAGGAAGGAAGGAATGAGCATAACAGGAAGAGAGAGAGGATGACTGAGTCCGTCCTCTTTCCTCACACTTTTATGTGGCTCCAGCGGCAAGCGCCTTTTAGACACTGAGCCATCTCATTGGATTCTTACCCCAGTAACAAAAAGTTTCTCCCAGTTGGTACAGTGCCTTTAATCCCAGAACTCAGGAGCTAGAAGGAGGTGGCTTTAGAGCTCGAGATCAGCCTGGTCTACCAAGCTGTTCCAGGATGGCCAAGACTATACAGAGATAACCTGTCTCAAAAATAAAAACAAAAATGAAACTCCCATCTGAGCATGGCAGGTAGGAGGCTAGGACAGAAGCACCATGAGTTTGAGGCTATCCCATACAGGTAATTTAGTAAGACCCTGTCTCAAACAAACCTCAAAAGAACAAATTCCCTTTGAACTTAGTCTTTACAACTCATGTAAATTATTACTGCTCCCAATACCCTGGCTCCATACCCAGGGTAAAGAGAAGCAAATGTTGGCTGTGGATGGCTTCATTCTTGTTCTGTTATCTACATGAAGAATATCCTAGGCCTTCCCCAATTGCCCAGAAGCTCGTACTCACCTGACTGAGGTTGAAGGTCATAATGCTGTTGTCATCGTATAGGAGGATGTTAATGGTGTCTAACGCCCATGTGCTCTCTGCCAGGAGCCCAGACTTGAGGGACATCATTACCCGCCATGCCTCCGGGGTTCCTGAAATAAACCTTTGTGTTGTCCATCCACCAAGCCCCGGCTGGCTGGAGGCACCCCAGGGCAGTCCCATTTGTCAGGCTACTCTGCCTTCACTGCTTCTAAAGCTGTCTAGGACACCAGTACATGGCAGAGCCTTAAAGAAAAACCTGAAATCAGCTTATTTCTTCCATCCTCCACATGCTTTGGCTTTTAGTTTAATAAGCACTGTACCAGATTTAACCACATCCAGGATACTGGGATGGAGGGAACCATCTGAAAGATGGAAAGGGGCAGATTCAGCCACCCCATCAAGGAGGTCTCCTTACCAATGTCTTTCATCGTGAGCCGTCTTCTCTGCTTCAACACAGGCTGTGTGGCTTCAACAGAGCCAGGTGGAAAAGTAATATCCCGACGAATCATAGGGGGCTGCACAGGGGTAGGTGCTATGTGTGAAGCAGGTACCGGTGGACCTGCCTTCTGCATTTTCATCCCAGAGTGCAGGAATGGAGACTTGCTAGGAGAAGTACGGTTCTCCATAGGCCGAGGGAGGGGCGCGGGGCTGGATACCTGAGGAATGTGATTCTGCATGCTTGGTGGGGGCTGGTAGTTAGACGGAGGGGGTCTTGTCATGGGGGGTACAGGGGCTGAAGGACCATATGGAGGCTGGCGTGTGCCGTGGGAAGGCCACGGGCCTTCATGGTTGGCCCTCTGATCTGTGTGGAGCATCTCATCTGTTCGGTTCACACCATGATACGCAGGACCCTGGGGGGCAGAGCCTGTGCTCTGCCTGTTGGCATAATTGTAGGTCATGTCATTTCGCCCCTGCCACATGGTGCCTTGCTGAGTAACCTCAGCTGATGCCTGTATGGGGCCGCCCATCATTTGTGGTGGCATGTTCTGCTGGGCATTGGAACCAGGAGGTGCAGAGACCCGGTCTCGGCCAAACTGGAATGGAAATTGGTTCTGGGGACCGCCTGCTGGTCGGCGCTCAGTAGCAGCAGTGGCAGTAGCAGGATAGGCGTTGCTGTACTGGTTGTACACATCTTGCTGAGGGGAAGGCTGAGCAGCTTGTTGCTGGCTGGCAGACTGCGACTGAGCGGCAGGCAACTGTTGCTGCTGGGGCTGCCCCTGCCCAGTGCTGTATGGCACACTGTACATCTCCCCTTCATGCCGCTTGGCAGGAGGGCCATATGTGCCATCCATTGGCCTCTTATAATTCTAAGACAGAGAAAGCAGAGGGGAAGAAATTAATATGGCATACTGAGTCACACAAAATCACACGTGCCATGGATGGCTCCCATTCATTAGGCAGTAACTCATTTTTCTTTTGCCCCTCTGAAAGAAAGGACACAGATGCCAAGAAAACAAAGGAAACAACTTTGCAAATTATTTTTTGAAGCTGTTCCTGAGAACAACCAGTATTTCCTCTTGTAGGGTTTTCCTTTCAAGTAGAAATATACATAAAACATGAAAACTCAAAAGGAATTGTTTCTAGCCCCTTCAGAGAAGAGAGACTTGATGAACAAGGAAGACCCCGAGACCTGACTCTCTAGGTAGAACTGCCTGGTTAGGTAAGAGAAATACCAGAGCAGCCAAAGCGGCCTTTCCAGACTGCTCCCTTGAGACCTGGCGGCTTACTGCTGTCAGGGGAGCCGGTAGCCAGTGTGCTCCCCACTGCTGCCCTTACCTGCTGCTGCTGCTGATACATGGTGGTCTGCTGGCTGGGGAAGGGGCTGCTGGAAGGGGTGCCTTGGGTGGAGAACTGATTGCCATAGGAATCATGTCTGCAGAAGAGAGCGTTTGGTCAGGGTGGAGTAATAAAACAGGAGCAACAATACAAAGGAACCAGGAGTTACTCACCGCTGCGGCTGCTGTTGCTGCTGCTGCTGCTGGGGAGGGTAGCGGCTAGGAGAATACATCCCCGAATCTGGGGTGGAAGGCATGAGATTTGGCTGGGGGGCTCCAGTGCCCATATTTCCTTCAGGCCCAATTCCAGGCTCCGTCCTAAACAAAATTGGAGAAGGGAATTGAGTACATGAAAGCTCCAGGGCACCAAGGGTGGGACAAGGGCGGGGCTTACCTCACTCTGTCATAAGGACCTCCATAGGGATAGTGCTGTCGTGGTCCCATAGCCACATTTCCCAGCCCAGGGCCAGCAGCACGGCTGTAGGGGTCACCCATCCCGCCGTTGGGGCCCTGCCCTGAGGACATGAAGGGATCACTTCCTGGAGCTAAATGCAGAGAAGGCAATGAGACCACTGGCAGCTGGCAGGTTAGGCAGGTTACACATTCCGTGCCCCAGAGACCCCAGCTCTCTGCAGGTCATAGTTTGTTCCTGCTGCTTTCCCGACAGGCTTCAGAGAAAAATACCAAGTCCCAAGAGTGGCTAGGTAAGGCAAAAGCTAAGAGGTAGGCGGCTAAGGATGCAGCTCAGTGGGATGATCCTTGCCCAGTGCATGTGATTCCCTACCACTACACCAGCAAGGAGAGAGCACAGTAGGCAGGGAGAAGGGAAGGACATGGGTTAGGGGACACACAGAAGGACCTCAGAAGCTGTCTCAGCAGCACTACCCAGTCACCCATGCTCCTGTCTCTCTAAGCACAAGCCAACAACTCCTCGCACTCACCTTTCCTCATGCTGCCATAAGGATCCTTATTTGGCTCATAGGACATGCGCCCCATCATGTCAGAGGTATTCATACTGGGCTGGTACCCAGGGTTTGGAGTCATGGAATTCCGCTTCTGGAATGTGGGGTCACTCCCATCAGGAAAGGCATCCTGGATTCCAACTGAGTTGCTCCTGCTCCAGAATGAGGAAAATTAATGAAACCCCCAATAGACCAATTCCTCACCTAAGTTAAGAGACACAAGTAGTAACTACAGTCGTTGGGCAACAGAGGCAGGAACTGCTCTTGGGTCACACAAGTCTCAGCACCCAAGACCCTGGGAGCTCCATTGCTGACCATGGGCCTTACCTCATGCCTGGTAAGGGGGGAATTTGACTATGTGGTGTGGATGCTGGAGTTGGTGGCTTCAGGTCTCCTCCTTCTGCCATTGAGCTGCTGGTTGACTGAGGAGTTTGTGGACCCTGCATAGATCCTGATCCCGCTGTGGGCAGAGCAGAGTGAACAGCTCAGTTGACAGAAAAGTATTTAAGTGCTCATAAAAACATGAATGCTGAAGAATCTGGGTCTGTGTGCATGGGTATGAGCCTATTTCTTTGAGACAGGGTCTTATACCACATAACCCGGGTTGGCCGCAACCAGCGATTTACTTTTTCCTCAGCCTCCAGAGTGCTAGGATTGACAGCATGCCTGCCTTTCCAGGAGATCTCTCTGTAAGACTTCCCTAAGGACATGGAGCAGACTTGAACAGATTTTTCCTAGCCAGTGATCTAAAAGGCCAGGAAAAAGGAATGGGTTCAGTCACTTGTGCAGGCGTGTCTTAATACAACGGCATGTAAAAGTTTCTATGAGAGCTGCACAATTGAGCTACAATAAATATAGATATATAAACAGCCCCCCCCTTAATGTTTTATGGTGGTTGCATTTTTGGCTTTGAAGAGATGATATGGCCATTATTTTACCATGCCAGTTGTTCAAGTCATGGGCAGCTTCCTGACTGCCTTACTTTATTTCTCCAAAAGAACTTGTCTAATGTATTAAACAGCATAATGATGGTGGAGCAAAAACTCCTAAGTAGAGCTCCTAAAATACAGGGTGCAGAAATGTCACCTGGACAGCACCTCGATGTTTCTATTAAACACCCAGCACACATGTCATCCGTACAGTACTCCCAATAACGAATGTTTCCATTAGTTATTGTTTCCCAGCACTGCATATCCCACCAGAGGCCTCCCAAGCTGATGAGTCATCTTGGGTACCCATATACCCTCAGAGGTCGATGACAGGGCATACATGCTTACACCTACCTTCTAGGGCCCTGGCCTTTCCCCCATGCTAGCCCAGGCCCCAGGCTCCTCTGAGAAAGGAAGGTAAGCAGAACTCCTGTCACCAGAAAGTTCCATTCATATTTTCTCCCTACCCCCTCTTCCCATTCATTACCATCTTGGTTCTCTGGGGAATTTAAGGCTTAGTCTGAGCTGCATTCTAAGGCGCTGACATCAGCAGGCCAAAGCTCCCAGATGGCCCAGCCACACTGCTATTTGTCAGTTTTCCCTCACTCCTCTTGTGTCCCTCCCACTCACCAGTTTACAAACATTTGGCAGGAAGCCAGGTGTACAACAGGAAAATTAGAAAGTTAAAACTTAAGGCTGCTGCACGGCACCTCCCAAGGGAGTCGCCACTGCCGCTCTTTAGTCTGCCAACCTGCCAAGCCACGTGGATGGGTAAAAACACACATCCCTGGCATCTGCTCTGCTTTCCTGGAGGGAGGGAAAAGAGGAGGGAGGCACCACTACCTAAAGAACTGTGCTCTCAGCCTCAGTGGGGTGGGCACCCATTCTTACCAGGAGAAGGAGGCTGGATCTTGGGCTGGGACTTCTTGGAGTCGGCAGCTGCAAAGATGTCTGGCGGAGGGTCTTCGCCCCGCTCAATCTTGCATTCAAAGGCATAGAGACACTGGATATACTGCTTTTTCAAGGAGCTGGCAGCACTGCTTGATGTACCCACATTGAGGTTGGTCGCAAGTTCCCGCCACTTTTTGTTCTTGTTGACCTGTAAGACCAACCAGGAGCCAGAGTAGAGCTGACTAGCTCTCAAGTGCTCATGAGCCCCAACTGGCTCCTGCAAGTTCAGTAACTTGCAAGTGTCACTGCTTATTTAAAACAGGACAACTGGCATGCCAATATTGGAACAGAATTCCCCATCTGGTCTTTATGCTTCAGCCCTCACCCTGGCCTTGTCAAGCAAAGGGTTTGTTTGTTTGTTTGTTTGTTTTTATAGGATTCTTCTACTTCAGTGTAAGGCTAACAACAGTTCTGCCTCCTTTCTTCAGCCTCAGGACACCACTAACCAAGACCATTTCCCCAAAGTTTCTTCTAATAAGTACTGTGCTAGCTCGACATATTTCCATAGTATATTCATAAGCTCAATGGCAAGCATTTCCCTCCAATGCCAAGAAAACTGGCATTTCAGTCCTGACCAGAAAAGATCTTCGGGCTGTGATGCCTTTGATCTGGTAGCTGCAAATCCAGAGTTTTGGAGAAGCAGAGAGTGAGTGAGTAAGAGAGAGAAAAAGAAAGAGAAAGAGAAAGAGAGAGAATTGCCAATGAAGGGAAGTGACCAGGATAGCTCCTAAGTGGTGATGATGATAGCCACTTGGCTGCCTTTAAAGTTCTCTCCCACACACATGCCATCTGACCCAATCTACTGGGACAGGCCATTCACCAGTCTGTCAGACAAGCTCAGGGCTCAACTCTTGCCTTTCTTAGAACCTTCACTTTACAATTACTTAGCAGCAATTAAAAGACTTCCTTTTCAAACTGGAAGGCAAACTTAGGCTCGGAGAGTCCTTCTACCCCTCATCTTATGTTCCACGAGTTCAGAGGCCCAACAATCAGAAGAAGGCAAAGCTATTAAGTAACCCAATCCCCCTTTAGCACAAGCAGTAAAGGACTAAATGAGTCAAAAGCAGGAATGCAGCCAGGGTCACCTCAGCAGCCTTATGTGGCTCTGCTTCCCACGCCAGTTATATGGCAGTTTGCACGTGTCTGTTCTGTTTTGTTTTCCTTTGTGGGGGAAGGGAATGAAGCCTGAAGGGAGAAGGAATTCATAACTGACTGGTAGCTGGCTTCATTCCAATCACTCTCTTTTCTGCTGGTGACGGCTGTTCTCCTTTTCTGATTTCGAAGGTTTGGAGTAAATCTCTCCTGTCAGGCTCTCCCGCCCACACCCAAGAGTTTCTGGTCTGGACAATAAAACACCACAAAAGGAAGTCTACAAGGCAAAAGGAGCTATCACTAGGTAGCCTCTCTGGCTGAATGCAAACAAAACTGTGAAGTTTATGGCAAGGGCATTTCCAGTAAGGATTTTAACCCATTCTCTGAAGTCACAGTATAAAATAACTAGACAAATAATTTTTTACTATTCTACTTCTTCCTCCATAGCTACTCTTATTAAGCAGTTTCTATCTCCCCTAGAAAGCTTCTTGAATCAAAAGGGTTAATGATCTGGCTGGGCTCTTGCTGAAGCCACACTCAGTATTTCTCACAGTTGACAGGACAGAAGGTTATATATACATGGTTCCTGCTTCACCATCAAGAAAATTAAAGCTCATGTAGTTTAGACTTTGGTTAAGGTCGCATGTTTTAAGTGTCTCAGAGCACAACCCCTGTGGAACGCATGGCACCATCAGGCCAGCTGTCTGGCACTCACCTGAGTCAGCCCACCAATCTCCTTCACTGACACATAGAGGCGGTAGAGGTCCAGAGGCTTCCTGCCCACAGCAGGCAGGTTTGTCATGCCCATGGCCTTTTCCTCTGTGAAGGCCAAGTACCGGTCCACCCACATCTTCCTCTCGGGCTCACCACCCAGCTCATACAACTTGGTGATCTTCTCATTAGTTGTAGTGGAAGAGCTGGATTTCTGGAGGGTGAAAACCAGAGACTCGTCAAAGCACATGAAGAGTGCCAGAGGTCCTTTCCCCTCTGCCTGGCCCCGTTCCCCCTGAGAGCCAGCAGAGCTGGTTGTGTAGTTTTCCTGCTTTGGTCTCTTAGGTGCTGGGATTATGTCTTAGAAATTACTGGTTTCTTTCTTTCTTTAACGTGCATTTGATAGTAAAGGTGCAAAATCCCCTGGAAAGCTCCACAGTTTCAGAATGGCTGTTCTAACTATACAGAAAGAAGCTCACTGAGATGTGTAGACTTTGGATTTGGTTAATTTGGGCATGTTGATTGTTTTTATTTGAAACTTTTCTCTTTACTATAATAAAATTTAGAAACTACTTCATGTAGATGGCTGGTTTGTCTACAGGTGCACCTGTGCACTACAGTGTCTGTGCTTGTAAACCACAAGAGAGCAGGGCTGGACCCCTGGAGCTGGAGTTACAGACAGTGTCAGTTGCCACGTGGGTGCTGAGAATTAGACTCAGATCCTTGGGAAGAGCAGCCAGTGCTCCTAAGCACTGAGGTATCTCGCCAACCCCCTAATTAAGTTTTTTGAGCCAGGGTTTCTCTGTGTGGCACTGGCTGTCCTGGAGCTCATAGGCCAGGGTGGCCTCAACTCAGCCTTCCAGAGCTGGGATCATAGGTCTGTGTCGCCCTCCTCCATGCTCACCCCAGCTCCTTTGTTTCTTTTCTTAAATGAACAGTTTATTATTTTTTAAATTTACATGTGCACTGGGTGTGATGGCGCACATCTTTGATTCTAGCAATCAGGGAGGCAGGTGGATTTCTGTGAGTTCCAGGCCACCCAGAGCTACCTAGTGAGACCCTGTCTCAACCCAAACCCCCAACAAAACAGAACCAACAAGCCAGGGGCTCATTATTTAAGCATGAGACTTGTTTTTATTAGACTGGAGTCTGGTCTCCAACTAGTCCCTATAACTACAGCTCTAAGGGATCAGACACAATCTTCTGACATCCATGGGCATCTGCATATATACACACACACATAACATACAAAACACAATACAACCAAACACAGCCTATTAGTACACCTAGATCCACCCTACAGGGAGGTCAAGAACCCAATTCCCACCTGTGTCACTGTCCAACTTGTAAACCTGTAGTACCAATCATTTCTGCTGCTCTGGAGTAAAGTCCAGAAAGAGAAGGGCAACTAGTTGCCTACAGCACACATCAGTGTATAAGCCTAGGAGGCTAAGCCTCACAGAGAATTTTTATTAAAAGCCAGTGTTAGCGACAGTGTGCTAATACTTACACTAAGATACTACAGGTAGCCTCAAATCACTGCACAAGCAATTATTCTAGGGACTTCATGGTTAAGAGGCAATGGATCCTTATCACTCAGTGAAGGGGATTAAGATACAAAGCTAAAAGGATGCAAGACAGAAATCATTACCTTAGATTTGGATTCTGTCTTGGGTGTCCCATCTGCTTTGTTGTTCATTTTTGTGGCTGGAGTTAACTTAACATCTCCAAGGCCCATCATCTCTGGGCTGGCTGCCATCCCTGTAAAAAGAAAAACAAATCAAGTGCAATAGATAGTGCTACAAACGGAAGATCATTCTTGAAGATGATCTTCAATGAATTATATTTACCTGCTGAATTGTTGGCCATGGTTCCACCCATAGGATATGGGGGTCCCTGAGGGTTGATCATACCAGCCATACTATTAATCCCCTGTCCATAGGGAGGTCCAGTTCCCATCATGCCCCCTTGATTCATATTTGGGTAGCCTGGTGGCCTAAGGAAGAAGATGGAAATTAAAGAGAAGAAAAGGTTGGAGAAATTTTGAACGTTTGCATTTGGACATGAGCTAAATAGGGTTGTTTGACTGTCTAATTAGAGCAGAAAAAGTCAAAGTCTCTAAAAACTAACCCAGGCTGTATCTAGTTACTATTCTTATCTTCTACTTGCCACAAAAGGCTCAAGGAAGGTCTTGGCTCTGTACCACAAACATTAGCTTAGTCTGAAGGGGTCTAACCCTTGAAGAATAAAGTCTTATCGGTGTTTTATAAACGCCACTTTCCTGTAAGCAGCCTTTAAAGTTGCTATATTTCTATTTAAAAGCCCACTTTATGAGACAAGGCCTATAAGTTATACTCAATTTTAACACTTCCCATTTGTCATACTAAACACCACCAGACTGGACTCTCATATTCTCTCTCCTACCATGTTTTCTTACCCAGACACCCAAGTAGCTACACTAATGGTATAAACCATCAACACTGGGCTTAAAGTTCTGTACATACTTTGTCATATGAATTTTTACTCTAAGATCCTTAGAAAAACAGCACGTTTGTGTAGGTGAATAAAGTACACGAAAACAGTGCTCAGAAAAGCTCTCAATAAAATATATGTACATGTACCTATGAATGCATGCACACATGCAAGAACTATGCACGGACATCCCTCTCTTTCCAGGCTTTACCTGTTTTGGATAGAGTTGGCAGCAACATGCATGGCAACAGCAGATTCTTGAGTTTTCCGGTTCATCCCGCCTGGTGGAGGACACATCCCTGACCCAACCTGAGGTGGCATATTGGCCATATTAGGTCCATAAGGCCTGTTGCCCATAGACGCATGAGTCATCCTCCCTGGAGGGAGTGTGCCATAAGGTGGGATTCCAGGCTGCCCGTGCATTTGACCTCCAGCACCCATAGGGTTCATACTTCCAGCCATGCCTGCATTGGGGTAGTTGGCATTGGGCAAGGCATTATAGTTAGGCTGCCTAGGGTAGCCTCCTGTGTGGGGAGGGAAAAAGGACACAAGGCTTGGTTAGTGAGTCCTAGTATTTCTCAACTTTAAAACTCCTAACAAAGAGAATCCATCAATATTTTGGTCAGGAAATCAAACAACTCCATGGTTTAAAAAGTAATAAGGGGAGGCCAGGAGAATGTGAAGGTTCACCTCTGTTACCCGCCTCCAAATTGGGAGTGGGGTCTTTTGGGGATTGAATCCAGGGCTTTGTGCCTGCTAGTTATGTATTACATCACCAAGCCATACTCCATCATGACTACCCCGCACAGAGAATAGCTGGTTTTGTTACTATCCAGCATTCAATAGCTTTCTTTCCTTTCTACATACTCTTCTTGATTTCCCCCAAATATTTTCTTAATTTGTACTTGTGTACACGAATGCACACGCGTTCACAGCACGGCGCCTCCACCTGGTCAGCCAGTGTGTTAGCCCCTCAAAGGCTTCTTCTTTTTTCTTTTTTCTAAAAGATTTGTTTTATTATTTACACAACATTCTGCCTGCACCCCAGATCTCACTATAGATGGTTATGAGCCACCATGTGGTTGCTGGGAATTGAACTTAGGACCTTTGGAAGAGCAGTGAGTGTTCTTAACCTCTAAGCCAGCTCTCTAGCCCCTCAAAGGCTTTTTCAAGATGACAGAATTAAGACAAGATGGAACCTTCCCACTCTACTGAAGGGCCTAGGCTGCGTAAATGTAAGCCAAGAACAGTTCTACTCTTTTAACCAGCTGTTAATATAGCAGCTATTTTCTCCTTTCATTTCTATCTCCTAATAAGGTAGCACTTACCTTGTGGGCCATACTGACTCCCCTGGGGGCCATAGCTCCCCATAGAGTTCTGCTGGTAGGAGCCCATGCCTGTATGCATCTGTCCTCCAGAAGGCTGACGTGGAGATAAGGCCGAGCCGGGCTGAGGGGAAGTGTACTGGGGCATCTGGGGGTTCCTCTGCATATAACCTATTTGTGGAAATATCCATATACTTATCTGCTCAGTACAATGTAATAAATGGTTTCCCTACTGTGCTGGCATGTTTTTGCATGGAATCTGCTGCTATCATTTGACCCTTCAGTGATACGACATTTACATAGGGAGGGTGTGTGTGTGTATATATGTATGTGTGTGCATGTGTGTATACACACACTCTCACTTTTATTGTTGTTTTGGTTTTTTTGAGGAAAACCAAAAAAACAATAAACGTGAGCCCCTGGTTGGCCTGGCACTCACTCAGTAGATCAGGCAAGCCTGGCATTCAGAGATCTGCCTGCCTCTGCCTCCCCAGTGCTGGAATTAAAGGCATGTGCCAACGACTGCCCTGGATCAACTTTCATACCAAAAAGAAAATTGAAAAGATAAAAAGCACTGAACAAAAACAAAACAACAACAAGAGAAAACCCCAAAACAAAACCCATAGCAGCAAACAAACACAATATGAACGATCTAATGAGTAAAGGAGCTAATGCTGAGTCATTAGAAAATGTTTAGTAAATTAGACACAATGAAAGGTGTAAGCTACCAAAATTCTGATGAGCACTGAGATATACAAAATGACTGCTGGGGGATGCAAACATGGCCACCTTCACTGTAATATCGCAGTTTGCTGCTGGGATTAATCTAAGCTTCCTGCCACCTGGTCAGGGCATCAACACAAATGCTTTCCCAGTATGTACTGCAGCCCATGGGACAGCTATTAAGTTAGCCTTGCATATATCTGTAGTTGACAACATCATGTCATAATGACAGGGGGTTGGGTGCTCTTGTTAGTTCTCTACCCAAACCCAAGCTCTCACCTCGATCTTGGGCAATGCTTGATTGGTTCATGGAAGGATGCATGATGCTGTCCGACTGGCCACTGGGCGGCCGAGGTGGCATCTGGTTGCCTGCTCCAGACCAAAAGGAAAAAAAAAAGTAAGCAAACCTTGGCTTGGCCTGCAAATGACCAAACACCTATGTTATATATAAAAAGGAATCTGTCCAAGGGCTTCCCACCTCCCTTCTTCAAATGCTGAGGGAAAACCATGCAGATATGAATCAAAGCTCCCTTTTTATCACCACGACCAACTAGCTTTCCCTCTTCCCCAAACCAGTACTTGAGGGTACCTGGCACTGCAGCAGGCGAGAGTGGTCCTGAGCGAGCCTGAGCGACACTGGCAGGAGAGCCGACAGGGGATGGGGACGGGCCTCGGATGCCAGGCAGGTGAGGGGAGGTATGGGGAGAAAAAGGAGACTGAGCTGGATTACTCTGCTCTCCTTGGCTGCTGGAAATCCCTGATGTGCTCACGCCAGGACTCAGAGCTCCTTCTGTCCCCATGGGGAGATCATCTATTGAACCAGAGAGATCCTGAAACACACACGTAAGGATATAAATTAGTAAAAGGAGGGCAAACACAGTATGTATGTTTGGCCATAGTACTAGCTTGCATAGAGCACATTAAGGACCACAAAGAATATACTTGTGACTTGGTAGGCCTTTTAAACTTTACCAGAACTATTGATATTGCTGGGCAAGGTGGTACACATTTATAATTCCAGTACTCAAGAGACAAGGCAGTAGGGTTATGAGTTTAAGGCCAGCCTGGAGTACATAGTAAGAGTCCATCACAAGGTAAGACAAAACAACACACACACATCTGGCTATGCTGGCACTCAAAAATACGGGAAGTAGGATCAATTTGAGTTTGGGGCCAGTCTGGTCTATTTAGTGAGTTCCAAGACCCTATCTCAAAACAAAACACCATAAACCAGTCAGCTACCTGCTAACTAGCCACCACCAACGGAAGCAGCAACAAATGATAAATGTGCAGTTATCAATAAAGTTTATTTATAAAAATGGGTAACTAGGCCAGATATTAATAGTTTGCAGGCTTGTGGTCTGATCTATCCCACAACAAGATCTTGTAAGACAGCTGGTATTTTTCTTTCCCCTGCAAGGATAAAGTGCCCGTTTCAGTGATGCTTGAGTGGAACCCCAATGGGAAAAGCTACAAAGTCCTGCCAGGAACCCAATGTTTCCTTCTTATTGGTGTTTTGCCTGTATGTCTGTCTGTCTATGTGAGGGTATCAGATCCCCTAGAATTGGAGTTACAGTTGTGAGCTGCCATGTGGGTGCTGGGAATTGAACCAGAGCCTTCTGGAAGAGCAGCCAATGCTCTTAACTGCTGAGCCATCTCTCCAGGCCCTCCCTCACATTATTGCAACCTCTGTTTACAAAGGACTATTTCTATAGGAACCTCTGTATTGTATTGGGGGGGGGGGGGCTAAAAAAGGGATATGGGACATGGGAAAGAGTCTCTTAAATGTCAAGAAGGTCCAGCACTAAATTTCCAACTCCTGATCTATAACAGGTGTGAACAAGAAGTTTGCCAAGTGAACAAACTCCATGTTCTGTTCTAGGTACCAGGATGTTTCCTTATGCACTATAGTCCCTGCTCCTTTTAAAGCTGCAAGTTCCTGAGATGACCTACTTGCTTACTGGAACAAGATAGTATTTTTGCAAGATATAAAGAATCAAATGCTTGTTGTTTTTTTAAACATATTTTTTTATTATTCATAATGCACCGTTGATTAATTGAGACAGGGTCTGATGTAGCTCAGGTTGGCCTTGAATTCACTACTTAGCCAATGATACCGTTGAATTTCATCTCTCAAGTCCCGGGACTGCAGGTGTGTTGCAGCTGTGCACATGTATTCTTGTGCCTGTGTGTTCTGAGACAGTGTGTGCACTTGAACAGGCGGAGACTATTGGCCAATCTCAGATACCATTCCTCAGGTACCACATACCTCATGGGTCTTTTCAAAGTGTCTTCAAATGGAACTGGAATTCACTAAGAAGGCTGATGGCTAGTCAGCAAGCCTCAGGGAGCATCTTGTCTCTGCCTCCCTGGCCTTGTCTTTTTTTGAGACATGGGCTCTAGAGATCAAACTTGGGACTATATGCCTGCCAGGTAGGAACTTTACCAACTGAGCTCTCTCTCCAGCCCCCAAAACCCTAAACTTAGTTTTAAGTGTTCTTTTTGGATAGTTGTTTTTATACAAGTAAAATACAACCACTGTCTCAGTAAACACAGCTCAGATAATGCCCAAGACTCTCTTGAATATCTTGTTGCTGCCCTCAATTTGGTCCACCATGTGCCCAAGACACCCACCATGCTACGGGGTCAGGGGATGGCTTGAGCTGCAATTCTATCAAGTAGCAGAGCACACCACCACCTGGCTAAGCTGTTATATATTTTTGTCAGGTGGTAACTGGTACGCATGATTTAAGAAGCAGAACACTTAAGAATGGGAAAGGGCAAAAGATTCAATATTAACCAAAGCTACTATTTGAGCATCTGATACGTGCAAGGCATTTTGGGTTTCATTTGGTCATGTTCCAACCCTGCCCTCCCACCCAACCTCAGCCTTCATTTCTTCTTCATTATTTGAGATGGTTCTATTATAGCCCGGGTTAGCCTCAAACTCCTTCTGTATCAAAGGCAGACCTTGAACTTTGCAATCCTCCTGCCTCTGTTTATCAAGTGCTAGGCGTACAGGTGTCTACTATACCTGGGACTCATTCAAGACAGTGTTTCATGAAGTTCAGGTTAGACTAAAACTGATGGTAACCTTGAGTTTCCAGTCCTATCTTTATCTTGCGAGTGCTAGGGTTTCAGAGAAGGGCCACCACATCTGGCAGTCTAGGATTTACTATTATTTTTGTGGCAGGGCTTCTTTGTGTAGCCTTGGCTGCTCTGAGGCTCTCTGTAGACCACCCTGCGGTTTTCTATACTGTGATATTTTTATAACTCTTGGTTGTACACACTCCTACCACTGCTACTCTGAAGATAAAGCAGCTGGTGCCTAAACAGAGACTGTGTCATATGGGCAAGTCACCTGGCACCTAAGTGGTCGTGTAAGTCCCAGACAGAAGACCTTAAGCCTGGTCTCACTCTGTTCCATTAAACTCTAATACTATATGAATCGAGAGGAGGGGAAACAGGCCATACTTTGAATTAAGTAAACAAAGTTCAGCTTTAGGTGATTATTAGTTGTGCTTTTAGGCAATCTGGGAAGCTAAGCTTTGGTTTTCTGGAAAAATCTGAGGTTTTGGTGGCACAGGGTCACAAAATCCACTAGTAGAATACTATCAGGGGCAAAAAACCAGCAAAAACATTCTAGAATAAGAAATACCTGCTGGGTGGTGGTAGTGCTCACTTTTAAACTCAGCATTCTGAAGGCAGAGTTTGAGGCCAGCCTGGTCTATAGAATGAGTTCCAGGACAGCCAGGGCTACACAGGAAATCCTTGTCTTGAAGGAAGGAAGGAAGGAAGGAAGGAAGGAAGGAAGGGTAGCTGGGGAGATGGTCCAATGGGTAAGGATAAGGACCCCTTATCAAAGCTGGGAATGACCTCCCCAGCACTGGGGAAGACACATGAGGATTGCTGGGGTTTGCTGGCCAATCTGCTTGGCTGAAAAATGTCAAGCTCCAGGTTCAGCGAAAAAGACTTGACTAGAGTAAGCAGAGAGTAGAGCAGGACACTAATATCCCCTGGCTTCCATGTCTGCACACACGAACATATACACACCCCACTCACATGCATCCAACACATACACAAAATAAACTTTTTGGCTGTTTGCTTTTCAAGACAGTGATTTCTCTGTGTAGCCTTGGATGGCCTGTATTCGCTTTGTAGAACAAACTGACTTCAAACTCATAGATATCTGCCTGTCTCTACCTCCCAGAGTGCTGAGATTAGGCCAGGCTAAACTTTTTCAACCAAAAACAAAGAGAAAGAGAATAAAACATACAGTATGCAAACAGCAGGGAATTAACACACATTCACCAGTCCCAGGGGTAAATGTTAAATGTCCCATGGTAAATGGATACTAAAGGTTTAAATCTCTAAAAAGCTGCCTCTCAAATCAACCCTGTTGTAGGGGACAGGCACTACCCCAAACTTCATGACCTTTAATTGCTTGGGACACACCTCTGCTTTCTACTCCACAAAAATCCAGTTTTTCAGGTCTTCTGTTTTCACACAAAGCTGATGTCTGGTTGTTGAGTCAGAGCTTCGGTGTGCCTAACAAGCCTGGTTTCTACAACACACTTAAGAGGTTCATCAATCTAAGCCCCTCTTTCCCCAATAGGTGCTTCCTTTAGCATTTCAGAGCCCCATGTTCTCAAAGCTCTACCAAGAGGGCCCCTCTAATTAGTATCTCTTGGAGAGGAGGGCTTGCCAAGAGAAGGCAGCACTGCCTCTGTAGTGGGAGGCTTCTCCCAGGCCTGCTCTTCTCCAAGTGAAATCCTGCTGAGAGAAGGGGGGCGAGGATCAGCCCGCTCAGCGCCCTCGCCAGTTCCAAGGAAGCAGCAGGGCCAGAAGAATTTCCTCACGTGTTTCCAACGTGTTTCATGAATTTTATTGCTCATCCTCCATGCAGATCAAAAGCGCTGGAGCAGGTCCAACTATTTCACACAGAATCTCACACTCCAGTCTGGCTACAACCCCGAAAGCCTTCATTTCTTCACTTGAAATACTGCCCAATGTTATTTTGGGATGTGACCTGATAGAGGAAGCCCATAGGGACTCCACGAGTGTAACTGTTCCAGCTGTGGTTGGTTGCCCAGCCCCAGTGTGTGCCAGCATGGTTTGTCAGGCTCTGCTGACAAACAGAATTCGGCAGCTGACACCTTCTCTTCATACCTCAATAAAACCCTGCCTGAAATCACAGTCCATACCTCATGGTAGAGATTGGGGGCTGGGCTCTCCAAGAAAAAAAAAAATTCACAAGACCCACCACGAGCCAGCTGCCTGGTGAAGCCCTTCGATAACAGTTTAGGGTTAAAGAAAGTAGAAAGATAGATGATACAATGGAAGACATACAGTCATAGAGTTCTTATATCTATCTACTTACCTGTGAAAAG
Organism: Pachyuromys duprasi; assembly: GCA_028658305.1. Lineage (NCBI taxonomy): Eukaryota > Metazoa > Chordata > Mammalia > Rodentia > Muridae > Pachyuromys > Pachyuromys duprasi. The sequence goes on from CM053763.1 coordinate 107,186,684, forward strand.
TTTTTGTCTGGTTTTGTGTTGTTACTGACAGGTAAAACATTCATCAATAGAACTAGCTGAGGGCTGAGGACACTGCTCACTACACATGCTTAGAGGCTTTGGGTTTGAAAAAGAGCGACAGCGAGAGAGAGAGAGAGAGAGAGAGAGAGAGAGAGAGAGAGAGAGAGAGAGAGAGAGAGAGAGAGAGAGAGAGAGAGAGAGAGAGAGAGAGAGAGAGAGAGAGAGAGAGAGAGCGCCAGTCCATCCTACCTTTGGAGTAGAAGACAAGTTATATCCACAGCCACACACTTTGAATAATTCGTAGATTAGAAAACTCTAAATGACCCCCCCTCCCCTGAGACAGGGTTTCTTAGCTTGGCTGTCCTCCATTAAAGGAGTGCTCGGTTCCTAGTCCCACAGATCCAGAGACATAAAGAACCTGTTCCCATGTTTGCAAATGGGAAGAAATCCTCAAGAATACAGGAGAAATGTGGAAAAGCCTTACAGGGCAAAAGAAAGGATGGAGGCAACAGACTCAACAAATCCAGGAAAAAGGACCAAGACAATGCATTACTTAAATCTGGGAGGTGTTGGTGTGGTGATGCATGCCCATAATCCCATTACTAGGGATAGAGGAAGAAGGATTAAGAGTTCAAGGCAAATCAAAGCTACAAAGGAAACCCTGCCTCTAAAGAGTTTTGTTTTTTAAAAAAAATTTTTTTCGTAAGCACACACTTATTTATCAAGGTAGCAGGGGTGGGAAGGGGACAACTGCTACCCAACACCGCAGGCTGGCACCGGGTACAGTGTGAGGGCGAACGCACACAGAGCGGGCGCCTTCAACTCTTAGGAATCTCGGCACCCATTTTGCTCTAATCCTATCATCACCAAAAGGATAGTTTATTGGGAAATCAAATGTCTTCTAGATGGGGCACCATCCTAGATGACTCTAAACCTTACTCCTTTCTCAGTTCTGCAGAGACCCTTGCAAATTATAGGCAAAGTGAGGTTTGTTTAGAGACCCCGCTTTCCAAGCTAAAAGATGAAAGGTTCCTTACTGAAAGAAAGCGGCCAAATAAGCTTCAGCTCCCACCCTTCTTCTCAACCAGGCCACAGAAAGGCTCCAAAAATAGGGCAACAGAGGACTCCTTTAAACACACACCAAATCAGCTGACTTTTCTGTCATCGGAACTATAGAACAAGGATGGAGACTAATTGCTTTAAATGTATTATAAGTACAACAATTCTAATTTAAAATTAAAATTTTGCCTTCAAAGCTGGTTGCAATAGTATGTACTTGCAGTCCCAGCCACTTGAAAGGCTAAAGAAGGAATGAATATTCAAGTCAAAGGCCAGCCTTAGCAATATAAAGAAACCTCTATTTCAAAAACAAAAGCAATACACCCAGTTCTATAACCCTAAGATCTGCTGGCCATTCTGTTAGAGCATCTACCTTATTGTTTCTTCCCTTTCTCTCAAGATCCATTGTGCGGGCTTGCCTGGAACTCTTACGCAGCTCAGGTTGGCCTCCAACCAGTGGTCCTCCTGCCTCAGCCTCAAGGGCTGGGCTAACAGGAGGTGTCACATTTGGCTCTACAGCATCTACTGTAAATCAAGATCATAGACAACTTCCTGGTCCATCACCTTACTATACAAGTGAGGCCCTTAATTCTTGATTGCACTGTACTGAATCCGGCTCTTTACCCCATGAGCCTGAGGGACTAAGCAGGATTAGAGTATTAGTGACCAGAAAAATTCCAGTCACACAAAAGACAAGATGACTGACAAGTGTTTTCTGATGAATAGTATCCCCCCTGGAGTCAATCTCTCATGGTTATCTTTCTCTCTCCCCATTCTGCCTTTCCTACCTGGAACTTTGGACAGGCACTGCCACCTAGAACACTGGCTCTCCCGTGTAAAGAGAGAAGTACCAGCTACCGACAACAGAGAAAGCTGCAGCTAGAGAGCGGAGGGGCGCGGGAGCGCAAGGAAGGGAGGTCTTAGCGCTGCCACCCGCTTTTCTCCAGTCCATTCTAACCGGCAGACAGTAAAAACCTGCGGCTCTCACTCACCCAAGCGAAGTCTGGGGCAGGTCTGACTCAGGGTGTTGAGGGGAAAGGGAGGACAGGAAAGACTGCTGGACTGCTTACATTCTGGTGGTAGGAGCTCCGGCAAATAGCTTAGCTACTGCAGCAGCCATTGATTTCACAGGGGTCAATATCTTGCTCGCACAGATCTCGCAGCTGGAGTTTTAATCACACTGAATGTTTGTGCTCAACAATTGACCCCCCTCAAAAAAACCATTAAACACGTAAGTTAGCAAAGGAGAGATGAGAGAATACTCTCCATACGTGTCCTTATACCAGAAAAATTCCACATACCATCTCAAAGGAGGCAAATACAAAAACGAAGGAGCTAAAGTCATAGTCCCCATAAGCTACAAGGAAAGACCCACAGTCTCAGAAAAGCTTTTAATTCAGTGTCTAATATTCCTACCTGAAAACTAGGGGATTTAAAAGAACTCCCAAAGGGCAATAATTGGCTGAATTTTATTCTCCAGTATGTTATGGTCCTGACGTTACTTGCCCACCTTGACCTCCCTTATACATGGACCCTATCTCCCTCAGAGGCTTCTCATGTGGACCAGAGGGAAATGTCCTATCTTGGCCAAGGGTACAGTTTTTGTTGTTGTTTGTTTTGAGCCAGGTTTCTCTGCGTAGCCTTGGCTGTCCTGGACTAGCTTTGTAGATCATTCTGGCCTCAAACTCAAAGGGATCCGCCTGCCTCTGCCCCCTGGAGTGCTGGAATTATAGGCATGTGGAACACCGGCCCGCTTGTGTGTTTTTTGAATCATTAGTTAATCACTAGTTAACAGACTTAAATCTGACTAGAAGGTGGGGAGGGGGCCTGGGTTGGAGCAGTGCATATTTATGGAATAGGGCATGTTTCTAATCCTAGCAAAAAACAAGACCACTTCAAAGTCAAGACTTGCCTGTTAGGAAGGTCAATCACACAAAGCCTGTGAACTTAAGCAAGAAAGGAAAGAAAATGGAGAAAAGCAAGGAGTTCTGGTTAAGAGAAGTGTAACAGGGAAGAGGACATGAGGACACTGACCTAGGCTTCTCCCCTCAGAACCACAGCAAGCAGAAAGCAAGGAAGGTCAGCTCAGGAAGGAAGCAGACAATGTGGTGAACATGAACTGGAATCGGGGCTGATGGTCTCCAGTAAAGTTCTAAATTTATGTTAGCCAGAGACCTTCATACCCCAGTCTAGATAAAAGTCTAAAATATCTGGGTAGAACAAATGGACCTGGTAATGGGGAACAGATAAGGTTCTGAGAAAAAGAAAACGCAGCCATCAACCTGTGTCCTTTAAAACCAGGACAACAATGCAGGGCAGCTTTTGTCAAGTCCTAGAAGATGATCTGGGGGAAACCCAAACATTCTTATTGCTTCCTCTCAACACAGGTTCCTTTTATTTGAAACCTGGTTTCTCTCCTGCCCGCGCAAAATGTTGGCAAATTACCTTAACTTATCTCAGCAGAAAGTATTTAGAATTCCTTCTACATCGAGGTGGACGTAAGTGGCAGCACTGCTGTCTGATTCTCCAGCTCAAGCTTTCACTCCCTAGGATCCCACCTTTGAAAAGGCATGGATGGCTTCTCAACCTCCTTTGGAAAGTGTTAAATGGGAAAGGAAGCTACCAACTTGGAGGGTTATCATGGTAATCAAAGATTATGTCACAATACTTGTCAATTCCATGCTGGTACCATATGGAGAAGACGGAACAGCGTTAGGCCACAGGAGTTGATGGGTCAAGCACAGGTCCCCCAGACACCAGAACATATACTTGGGCTCAACACAGCTTCTATGGGAACACGAAGTGTCTCAGATACAGGAAGACAGGAGTCCACACACGAGTGTTTTCTTCTCGCTAAGTTTGACAGATTCTCAGCTTAGCTAGAGGGAGCCCTAGTGGTTACTTTAAAGAAAGTATTTCTAGGTAGACTTGGCTTATACCCAAAGGCCAAACCACCCCATCCCACCACACCCCAGACAAACAAAAATTACTTGGCAACCATGTATTTTGGGGTTGCTTTTCTGGGTTTGGTTGGCATTTTCTGAAGAACATTATAAAAGCATCAAATGAGAAGGAAAAGGAAATGAGTGAAGGTAAGCCAAGACATGACAGCAACAGAATTGCCCATAAGCTGACAAGATGCTGGGTCTGAAGGGCTTCTCCTTCCAGAGAAAGACTTCTTATATCTTCCCAGGGAACAGGCCTAAATCCAGAAACTACAGCAGCATTGATGATTTTGCCTAGAAAGGCCAGCCACAGTCTCCTTCACACTTTCTTCCCTTCCCCAAAGCAGCAGCCAAAAAAAAAAAAGAAAGGAAAGCAGCTTCTGAATCCATAGCACCCTCTTCCCACTTCTCTGAGGTCCATTTTCTTAAAGGATCTTTCTGCTGTTTCTTTGCAGAAATTGGTGCCCACAGTAAGAATATGTTGGAAAACTCCAAGTTCACATTTACTCAATGATCTTTATTCTCTAGTGCCACATTCTTTCTGGATCCGATTTCTCTCTATGTTTCTATACATATATATGGTGGGGGAGTGGGAGGGGCAAGGAGAATGACAGTGCTAGTGTGGTCAGCGCTCATTCCGTCTCCAGCTACCCCTTCCCTACACCTGTATGAGTTAAAAAGCTAAAAACTACACTTTCAAGAAATCACTGCCGATAAGCTCTGCATACAGTTTAGGTTTTATTAATTAAAGGCACACTCCTGGTGTAAGGTCAAAAGTGTGCCCAAGACCATATTCCAGCCTCCTCCACTCACTTCTGCAGAAACATTTGGTTCCATCCTCTACTGGTTCTGACAGTACCAACTGCTGCTTTTTTTTATGTTGTTGCTTTGTTTTGGTTTTTGAGGGTCTGTCTGTGTCGCCCTGGATGTTCGGGAACTCACTCTGAAGCCCTTAGAGGGCAGCTTGCCTTTGCCTCCAAAGTGCTAGAATTAAAGGACTGCACCACCATCCCAGTTTCAACTGCATCATCATCATCATCATCATCATCATCATCATTATTATTATTATTTTGTTGTTGTTTTTCTAGGCAGGGTTTCTCTGTGTAACAGACCCGGCTGTCCTGGACTGGATTTGCAGTAGATCAGGCTGTCCTTGAACTCAGAGATCCACCTGCCTCCCAGGTGCTGGGATTAAAGGCATGCAGCGACAGGTGGGGCACATCTGCTGCTTTTTGATTCTACCCTAATGATTCCTGGATCAGAGATCTGGGGGAAGAGGGGACATCAAGGTAATCAGTCTGATAGTGACTCTGCATCAAACTGAGGTCCAATTTACTGCCTGTTTCTGAAATCTATGCCTGGATCAAGTCCCTCAATCCTTTCCTTGTAAGTCCAAGTCCTCATTATTGAACGTGTTTCTATAACCATACCTAGGCACAGGGTTGAGTTCCACACACTCTGCTTCATTATTATCAGGTGACCCCACAAGAGTAGATATGAAGGAAATAGAACAGAGTTAGTCACAAAGCAGACTCTGCTAAGCAAATGCTTTTCGGGGGGGGGGGGGTGTCCTTTAAATATATCTGTCTAGAATGGTCTCCATCATTTCTTTCCCTTTTACAATCTCCCTGCACATTCTTTCCCATTCTAAGCTAGGGTGTGTTTCTGTGTAAGTGGGGAGGTTGTATATATGTATATGTGGGTACATTAAGACCTAATTGTTAAGGAGGTACAGACCTTTAGTCTGAGTACTTTTAGTAGGACCAGACAGAGGCAGGTGGACGGATCTACTTGAATTTGAGGCCAGCATGTCTACACTGGGAGCTCCAGGTCAGCAAAGGCTATATAGAAAGACCATGTCTCGAAAAACCAAACAAAGAGAACTATTCACATAAGCAGTTCTCTACAGGATGTTCTGAAGACAGCAATATCTATCTACCCTAAGTAGAATCTGCACTTCATGAAGGCTTACACTAGGATACCATGCACTTTCCTCAATGGTAGGAAACACGATTTTAAGCACCAGCTGCAAAAGCACAAGGAATGGCAATCCCAACAACCTAGCGTATCTAACAAAAGAAAGGACAATGGTCGCACTGATTTTCTTACAAGTTTCTGGTCTATAGCTCCTCTAGCAGGCTGAGGATAAACTGAAAAACAAGTCAAAGTCAGGTGTTGAACTTTGATGGATAAAGGGGATACTTCCTATCAGTCCTGTGAGGTCTGAGCAACTCAGGCGCCATTCATATTAAAGTTCAGCTGCTTCTCAGGCTGAGGTTATTCTCTAAAGAAAACAAAAGGTTCCAGCAAGAAGAATCTGTGTGAGACACACAGGCAGGAAGCAAGGCTGAGCCACCAGAGACTAGAATAGAAACAGGAAACAGGCCCAGGGACAAGCATGCAGCAATGTGCAGCACAGGCTCCGGAAGGCAACAGGCAGTATCAGGGATAGAGCAATGTGACTTAAAACCAAGAAGTAGATTGGCTGTCTTTGTCAGCCAGCAAGCATTGTAGACAAGGATGGCTATGTATACATGGTATACCCTGCTCCGAGCAGTATCAGCAGACATGGTAGAATGAAGCTGGCGGTGGGGTGGGAATTCCTTTCCAAGGCTGTGGAGAGTACTCTGATCCAGTTCTAGATGTGGCCGGATGTAGAGGTAACAGATCATCCTTTTGTTTATAAAAACTGCTACCAGCATTTGTCTTTGTCTCCCCCTTAGAAAACAAACCAGCAAACCCCAGAAAAGGACTATTGGCCATCTTTTACTATGAAAAGAACAAAAGGAAACAAAAAATGGTATCATTGAAATCCTTCAAATCTCTCCAAAATCTTAAACATCAACAGGATTTGTCACTCCTTCCAAAAGATAGCAAAAAGCGGGGCTCCGAGCTCAGTGAGGTAGCAATATGGCAGGTTCATTCCACAGAGATTTGCTGAATACATGTCAGGGCAATAGTGGGCAGAGAATCTGAAGTTCTCAAGTAGGAGGTGCCAGGCAGCATTATGACAACACCAAAGATGAGCACAAAGTCCCAGAGAAGACATTTCAGCTTGGGTTTGAAGCTACAGGAGAAACCTGTTTGATCATTAGGAACAAAGCTGATCATGTTACTTTTGTAATCCCAGTACTTAGGAGCAGGACAGGGGCTCCAGGATAGCCTAGGCTATACAGAGTTCAGATCAATGTCAGTTATGTAACAAACACAACACAGACAAAAACATAGGACAGTAACTACATCTCATCAAAAGGAACATGGCAGGAAAAACAAACAGGACTTGTGAGGGAGGTTAAGGCAGAGTAGAGTCAGTCTACAGAAGAATGGTAGGAGCTAGACTCTCAAAAGCATCCACATGACCCAGTCCCACAGACACAGACTATTTAAACTTTATTATATATGGTCAACGAATTGTATTGCACTCCAAAGTCCCCAGCCTGGTATTTCCTTTGAAAATTCCTAACTCTGGGTTTTTAAATCATTAGACACATGAATCACATAGGAAATCTTAGAGGAAGTCCAGCCAGGCATGACCCAGGGTCACAGGCATGGTGGCGCACACCTTTGATTGCAGCTCTCTGGAGGCAGAGGCAAGAGTTTCAGGTCACCCAAGGCTGCATAGTGAGAAAATGTCTAAAAGAAAACACAACAGCCCCAAAGGCTACATCTACAACATAATTCCTCTTTCTAAGGCAAAAAGATTGTAAGCAATGAGGAACAGGGAATTTGTTTAAGACTGTGTTTCCTAGAAATATCAGATGCTCCCCCATGTAGTCAGACCAACATGGCTGCCTAAGCATGACTGGAACAAGGACAACACTGATAGGCTAACAAAGAAGGGGGAAAGCAGAGACAAAGAACTACAGGCAACTAAGGAATAGTAAGAAAATAGCTTTTTCCAGGGAAGAACACAGCAACTGGTTATCCAATACCAAATTTCACTCCTAAAAGCATAGAGGGTCCTGAGTTCAATTCCCAGCAGCTCACAACCATCTATAATGGGATATATGCCTTCTTCTGGTGTGCAGACATACATGTAGACAGAGCACTCATACACAAATATATAAAAAGTTTTTGAACTGTTCAGAAAACATATATAGTCAGGCAGTGTGGCGGTGCACACCTTTAATCCCAGCATTTGGTGGACAGAGACACGTGGATCTCCGAGTTCCAGGACAGCCTGGTCAACAGAGCAAGTTCCAGGACAGCCTGGTCAACAGAGCAAGTTCCAGGACAGCCAAGGCTACACAGAGAAACCGTGAAATCCCTACCTGTTACAGGGCTCTCCCGGCTGGTATTCCCTATATAACCCAACCATTTTCATTAGCAGCTCTTTGTACTTTTAGGCCTTCTGGCTGCTGCACCTGGTTACCCACACTCTCCACTCTGCATGCCCAGGCTCACAGATGCTCATGTCCACTCTCCCACATGCCCCGCCTCCAGCCCTGTTCCCCACATCTGCAATAAACTTTCTCCTCCAGCACACCCAGGACCCACCATGCTTCCTGTCCTTTTTATTTTTCCCCCCTCAATAGATAGAGATACATAAACATGTAACAACAATTAAAGGGGGAAAAAAAGCCATGTATTTGAAATAGAGCAAAGGAGGGTGTTACATGGGAAGATTTGGAGGGAAGAAGGGAAAAGAGGAAATAATGTAATTACATTATCATCTCAAAAAAGAAAAATAAGTGGGCTAGAGAGATGGCTCAGTGGTTAAAAGCACAGTCTGTCCTTCCAGAGGACCTGGGTTGAATTCCCCGCACCCATATGGCAGGTCACAATTGTCTGTAACTCCTGTTCCAGGGGATTCAACATCCTCACACAGATATCTATGCAGTCAAAACACCAAGGAATATAAAATAAAAACAATTTTAAAAGAAAAAAAAAAAAGACCAATAGGTTACGGATCTGGCCTGAGAAACTGCCTGCATTCCCAGGCAATTTCTACACCACGGGCCAGCAGTAGGATCTGATATAACTTAGCATTAGCCAGGATATTGTTCCAGATCAAAAGATGTGTAATGCAGGTAGGACTTGCCCCCATCCAACAACCAGGAGCCAAGGAGCCAAATCCCTAGCCCTAGCCCAGCCTATTCTCTGCGGCTCTCTAGACGGCTCCTCCCCCAAGCAATTTCCACAGGTTGCCCTGGGGGGCAGCTCTGCCAAGTTGCCCTTTCATAGCTCATCATCCGTGACTTACAAGGTCTGGGAAAACAAAAGTGAAATGCAAGCCAGAAAGATGGCTCAGCAGGTAGACGCCTGAAAGACCTGAACTAGATCCCTAGGGCCCACATAGTGGAAGCCCCTAAAGAATGTCCTGATCTCCACAAAGCAAAGTGTTTATTTGGGAATGCACACAGGCATATATATCACAAACAAACAATGTAATTTTCTAAAAAGTGAAACAGAAACCCATTCATTGTCCTTCCTTTAGGACAAACCTAATAAATGTTTCATTGCAGAGTGTGACAGAAGGGTATGGTGTGGTGGCATATGCCTATAATGCCAACACCTTGAGGCAGAGGCAGGAGGATCTGAGGTTTGAGATAAGACTAGGATGGACTGAGAGATGGTTCAGAAATTAGGAGCATTAGCTGTTCTTTTCAGAGGACCTGAGTTCAACTTCCAGCCCACATGGCAGTTCACAACCACCTGTAACTTCAGTCCTAGGGGAACACACTCTTCTGACTTCTGGAGGTAGCCAGCATGCATGCATGCACAGATATACATGGGGAAAAGATACCCATTCAAATACAAGTAAATAATCAAAAAACACGGGACTGGAGAGATGGGCTCACTGCTAAAGAGTCCAACTGGCTGTTCTTCCATTGGACCTGGGTTCAATTCCCAGCACCCACAAGGCAGCTCACAGCTGTCTGTAACTCTAATGTCCCAGGAGGGCCAGGCATGGTGGCACATGCCTTCAGTCCAGCACTCAGGAGGCAGAAATAGGCAGATCTCCATGAGTTCAAGGTCAGTCTGGTCTACAAAGCAAGTCCAAAACAGCCAAGTCTACAGAGTGAAACCATGTCCACAAAAACCATAAACAAACAAGGCAAAACAAAACAAAAACAGAGGTCCCTTTTTGACAAACAAAACAAATGGTTAGATCATCTATGACAGTATTATACTGGGTAGCATGATAAAGAAAATGTTTAACTTGAAATATCAGAACTGGATTCAAATTTTGATTATGACCTTTGTATTTTTCACATATAAAATAGGCATGGGTACATATAACACAAGAATCCATACATTTCAATTCCTGCCTTCTGGGGATTGTGGCCATGGGCTATCAGTGTTTTCAGGTATCCCTTCTACCTTCTAAGATTCAGATTTTGCAGGATAGCATTGCTCCTTTAGTTTCTAGAATACACAGTCCAAACAGACATCACAGAATCAAAACATGAGGGGTAGGGGCTGGAGAAATGGCTCAATGTTTAAGAGCACTGGCTGCTCTTCCAGAGGACCCAGGTTCAATGCCCAGCACACACATGGCAGCTCACAGCTGTCTGTAACTCCAGTTACAGGGGACTCATGGCACCAGGCATGTGTGTGAGGCACATACCCATATATGCAGGCAACAAGCAAAACAACCATACACACGAGATAAACTAAAAACAATTAAAGTCCATAGGGACTAATAGAGTTAGTCAAATCACAATATTCAGTCAAATCTTTGCTTTCATTTTTAAGATTGATTTCACGTGTGTGAATATTCTGACTGAGTATGTGTGTACCACACATGTGCCTTGTGTCTCAGGTCAGAAGAGGGCGGTGGATCCCCTAGCTCGGGAGTTAGACCATGTGGGTGCTGGGAACTTAAGCTGGGTCCTCAGCAAGCACAACAAGTGTTCATGATATCATTGAGCCATCTCTCTAGTGCTATTAAGTGGTGTCTAAAGACAGCTTAAAAATCCAAGAATAATAAACATTAAAAAAAAAAAAACCCTATGGTTACTTTAATAAATACTAAAAATCCCACTCCTCTCCCCACCTCTCCCACTCCTACCAAGTCAGGACAGAGGATTCGGACCTTCAACAGCTGCCTCTGAAATCAAGTCCAGGCAGGATAGTATGGCTTCCATAAGCGAAACCAGGAAGCGCCAGCTCTCTTTTCCTCTCCAGCATCTTTACCCTTTCCTTTTTTGTCTTATGAAGCAGTGAGTTTGGGCTGATCAGCCAGCCACCTCTCCTGCTCAGTTCTCAATACTGCATGTGGTGGTACACAGCCATATTACCAGTACTGAGGAGGCAGAAGCAGGATGTCAGTAAGCTTCAGACTAGCCCGGGTTACTGTATGAGATGGGAAAAGAGAGAGGGAGGGGAAAAGCAAAGAGTGTTCTTTACCATTCCTTTGTTCATTTCCTTTTCCTATGTATAAAGGATCCCAATAAAAATACCTCATGACAAATCCACCTGTCTGTTTCCCTTGATATAAGCTTGATACAGACTATTTTTCCCTTTCCTTTGGCTCCAGAAATATACAATCCTGGTCCTATGCCGATCTCCCCATCTCTGTTGGCTGCCTCCACCTGTGACTACAGGCATTGTTCAGGGCTCCATCTGGCTCCTTTCTCTATACTCTAATCATAGCCTCTGAGGTCTACTTCATTTCAGGGTTTAACTATTAACTACCATGCATGACAGCTTTCCAGCACTACCCAGAATTACCCTTAACCGAGCTTTAGTCTTTCATCTCTGACTAGTAACTAGACATGTTTCTGGATCTTACTACAACATAAAAATGACAATTAACTTGGACTGGAAAATGAGTTTCCCCTAATAATGAGATTCTTTCCTCCTTTCCTCTTCCCCCCAAGATCTAACTGGGCCATCAATGTCTTTAAATTGTACATCAAGTACAACACATTTATTTTCAAGCCTATAATTTTTTTTCCCTGTACACGACTATGCAAATGGATAGATAGGGCAAACCCTTATACCTCTTGCCAGAATTAAGCTTAACAGTTTAACTTTTACTCTCTTGTTCTCGGATATGAGCCTTTTCAAGCCACAATGCACACTAATGGTGATCTTTAAAAAAAAAAAAAAAATCGAGCAAATAACAGGAACAACCTAAACAAACACCTTCTGCAAACCTTGACCCTTATGGCCTAATGTTCCTCCTCTCTATTACTTCTCACAATAAGAAGCCTGTCAAAGCCCCAAATGTCTTCAGTGCTCGCCGACCACATTCCTTACTGGCCTCTGGTCCAGCTAGTCCTTTCCAACTTCTCAAATACATCTATCTACACACAGTGCATACTCGGCTCCTGCCTCTTAGTGCTGGGATTAAAGCTGTCAGTCTGTTCTGCAGGAGGCTGGGGTTAAAGTGTGCACCACCATGCCCAGCTGGCTTTGTTTGTTTTGTTTTTCGAGATAGGGTTTCTCTGTGTAGCCTCTGCTGTCCTGGAGTCGCTCTGTAGACCAGGCTGGCCTCGAACAAGAGATCAGCCTGCCTCTGCCTCCCAGGCAGATTTACAAGCATGAGCCACCATGCCCGTGTCCCAGGCAGCTTTTTTATTTTTTGAGATAGGATCTCAGTAAGTTATTTAGGCAAGCCTTGGACTTAAAAACCCCTTGCCTCAGCCTTGCGAACAGCCAAGATTACACATAGGCTATGCCACCAGGCCCATCTATGTAGACATAAATGAATCACTGGCTTCTGCAGAGTCTGAGAGCCCTCATCATAAGGTAGTCCAGGCAACTGTCGTTCTAATAAAACACACAAAGTTTTCTTGAAAAGAACCAGATTAGACTCGTGGGCTAAAGATTCCAAGAGATGTCACCCACATCCAATTGTTAGTAACTATTCGTATTCTACCATAACTCTAGTAAAATGTGTGCCAGGTTTTATTCCAGGCTTACCTACCAAAACAACAACAACAAAAAGTAGAAGGCTAGAGAGCTAGCCCAGCAGAAAAGCACTTGCTGTTCTTGCAAAAGGAATTGGAACTGATTTACTCAACAGCACCCACACAGCAAAGCACTTCACAGCCATCTAGAACTTGAGCTCTGTGGGGGCTCAACAACCTCCTTTGGTTGCTGCAGGCACCAGGGACCCTTCTTAATACTGGGCATATTAGCCTATGTCTTCAGGCCCAGCCTTGGACAGGCTGAAGAGATGATAACATCAAGACCAGTCTGTACTATTTAGTGAATTTTACCCTTATACACATGTACACATCCTTATTCTTCAGGACACGAACACAGTTTTATGTTATAACGTTAAACCTACAGACAATAGGTAGTCAAGAGGTTTTAGAGAAGCAGCCAGTAGTATGTCCAGGTCTCCCTCCCTATCCCTTGGAGCTCTAGTTACAGGCAGTTGTGAGCTACTTGATACGGATGCAGCCTTCTCTAAACAGAATCTTCTAAAGAAATAATTCCAGCCACTTGTAGTGTCACATGACTTTAATCCCAGCACATCCAAGGCAGAGGCAGGTGGTTCCAGGCCAGCCAAAGCTACATAACTGAGACCCTGCCAAAGGCCCCCTCCTCTTCGTCCAAAAAAACAAACAGCCCCACAACTCCAAGTTAGATATCACAGGTGAGATTTCAGTTTACAGACCAGTTTTGTTAAGATTCTGCTCACAAATGAAGGAAATTAAAGACCTTACCTGCTCCTCACAAGGATCATCTTTACACAAAATGGCTGCTATTTCACAAGATGAGTAGCAAGCCCTAACCTCACTTCCTAAGGCCATGGTCAGTAAGGAGAAATAAAATGCCCTCTAAAATAAAAGTTGGACCTGTCATATTTGCCTTGATCTAGCATTAAAAACAGCAACCTAGTAACATGACCAAGCCATACCCAGACACACAGCAATATTATACATTTAATTTATTTTGGAGGATTAGAATTTAAGTACAACATTTCTCCCTCTTTTCCTTCCCCCGCCCCCAAATCTCTCTCTCTCTCAAACACACACACACACACACAATATGCTCTACTCTCCTTCAAATTCATGGCCTCTTTTTCACTAATTGTTTATTATGGACATTTTTCAGGTTCACTTTTCCAATAAATTTGGAACCTATATCACATGCCAGGCACCATGATGGTACTAAGCCAGACTCATCCAGTCAGCCTAAAAGTAAGCACATGTTAAATGAATTAACCTAAGCCAGGCATGATGGCGTATGGCTGTAATCCAAGCATTATACAGTGAGCTCCAGGCTAGTCTAGGACACAGAGAGCTATCTAAAAATAAAGGCAAGCATAACAATAACTGTGGGCCAGGCAGTGATGGCACACGCCTTTAATCCCAATACTTGGAAACAGAGGCAGGTGGATCTCTGAGTTTGAGTTCAGCCTGGACAACACAAAGAAACCCTATGTGGCCATTAAGAGAACTGGTTGCTCTTCCAGAGGACCTGGGTTCAATTCTGAGGACCCACATGGCAGCTTACAACTGTCTGTAACTCCTATTTCAGGGATTTCAACACCCTTATTCAGACATGCATGGAGGCAAAACACCAATGTACATTAAAAAAAAAAAAATTAAAGAGAAAAACCAGAAAGATAACAGACAGTCTAACCTGCTTGTTTCCAAAACATTACTCTAACGTCTATTTGTGGTAAATGGCTACTGGTCTTAGATTCATGGCACAGGTAAAGGAGGCATAGGGGCCAATAAGAAGCTGCCGACCCTCTAGGAGGCTGCTGTTTAAATAAATGGCTTTATTGTAAAAAATGCCCTACCAGCATAAAGCAAAGACATGACTTTTCTGGGTATAGGAAGGAAAAGTAATCCCAGCAAGCTATATGAGATTTCTAAGGATGAATATCCGTCCGGACATTGAATTTTATTTGTTTATTTTTTAATTAATTTATTTAGAGACAGGGTTTCTCTGTGCAGCCCTGGCTGTCCTGGACTTGCTTTGTAGATCCGGCTGGCCTCGAGCTCAGAAGAGATCCACCTGCCTCTGTAATCCCGGATGCTGGGATTACAATGTGTGCCACAATGGCTGGCTATTGAATTATTCTTTATACTTGTTCACACCTAAACATTGCAGGGATTTTCTTGAGTACACTAAAAACTACACTTAGTCAATGAAGTAATCATAGCAGTTACTTAAGGTGTCCTGGCACTTTGACTAAGGAGAAGTTCTGAGCAAATGACACTTTTAAGATATGGACTAGAATAGAACAGAAGGGGCTGAAGAAGAAGTGTGAGAAATAAGAGTTTGTGCAAGGGTCTGAAAATTAAAAACACACGAGATCTCAGAGACTGAGGGATACAGGGAGCCGAGGTACTCAGAGTCCTGGCCAAGGTCTACAGGGCTGACTGTAGTTCAAGCGGCTGGACAACAAAACCGCCCTACTTCAGACCTAGACTTAGATTGTGCTGATGAGGGCACAACAATCCATGCTTCAGTTGCCTGGGTCATTTAGAGAAACCCTGTCTCTAAATAAATAAATTTAAAAAATTTTAGATTTTGTATTAAAATGAATGAAAAATTAACTCTCAGGCTACAGAGGTGGCTCAGCAGCTAAGAGCACTCACTGCTCTTCAAGAAGATCCGGGTTCAATTCCCAGCACAGAGTTGCGTAAAACAGTATTCCTCACAGCCTCTGCTTCAATTCCTACTTCCAGGTTCCTGCCTTGAGTTCCTTCCCTAAAATTCTCTTCAGGATGGACTATAAATTATGATCTGAAATGAACGCTTGTCTCTCCAAGTTGCTTCTGGTTGTGGTGTTTACCACCGAAACAGAAACTGAACTAAGATAACTAGCAGACTTACGCATCCTTTAACACCTGGCTTAGGAAGGAAGGAGTCTTGTAGAAACTCTGGCTTCTGACTTCTTCAGAGGTTGAGTGTTTCCTGGCCCCACCAATCTCACCAAGAATAACTACCTTTGGCATCTCTTGATTCAGGCAGAATTAAAAACAAACAAACAAAAAGACAGCTAGGCCTGGTGAGGTGCTGAGGCAGGAGATGACGGAGTGTGCCCAGTGAGGTGGCTCATGAGTGAAAAGCATTTGGAGCGGAATGACGCCAGCCCAGTGGCCTGAGCATGACCCCTTGAACCCACATAAAGATGGAAAGAGAAAAATCAATTCCACAGGTTGTCCTCTGACCTACACATGTGTACTCTAACACGTGTGCACACTCACACATTGATAAGCTGAAATTTAAATTAAAACTTTAAAGTGAATCAAGTTCATTGAGATTGGAAAGATTTGTAAACATGATGAGAAAGGTTAAAAGCGGGTTGGTTTTGTTGACAGTCTCACCAGAACCACGGAGATTCACCTGAGGAAAAAAAATGACTGTTCTATGCAGACATTCAAATCCTGGTAACAGCTCTTCTCTTGGCTGTGAAAGGCTGGACAGAGTCTCTGCAGAGTTTCTCCTATTAAGATTATGCCTCAATGGCTTTGAGGGCAAGCCATGGGAAGCTTCATGGTACGTGAAGGGTTACTGTGTTTGTATTCTATGTTCCTTAAAGTTCTAGAAGCCACTGAGGATGGTTGTTTATGACTATAACCTCAGCACCTAAGAGGCTGAGGTAGAAGAATTACAAGTCAAAGGCCAGCCTGACATATATCCACACTGAAACTCTGCTTCAAAAACTAAAAACAACTGACAACAAAAAATAGAAGATCGAAATGTCATTTCCCCAAAGCCTGAATAACCAGAGGCTACAACTATCCAAGCAGACTCAACAGTTTATCAGAAACAGACTTTCACACTATAGCCAAGGCTGGCCTTGAACTCGACAGTGATCCTCCTGCCTAAGGTTACCCAATGCTAGTCTAACAGCCATAGCCACAGCCACCATAACATCTCAAGCTTTTAAAAGACTTCTCTGGGCATTATGTCACTGAACTCTCATTTTCTAACTGAAATAGGATTTTTGATAGTGGGCAACCTACTAACATGAGATTTGAAAGAAAACCATTTTATTTGTGTCCAAAAAATTCACTTTTAGAGGCTCAGACTTTGTCTAAATGTAGTAGCAAGGCCACAAACAGTCAAGCCTACACCAAGCAACAGGTATGTGCCAAGCTGCTCCTGTGCGCAGAGATGACTGAACCCTGGACATGATGTCTACACACACCATGTGCTCTTCTCTATTAGCCAGAATATTAACTACCACCATCTAAAGCAGCTTAGGGTCATTTTATAGATGGGGAAAAGGCACAGAAAAGTGATGACTTAGCTACAGCATAAAGACATGATAGTGCATCTCTTGTAAACATGTAAACATGTGTTTATTTGCTGGGTGTGCGCCACAGCACACCCGAGTCAGAGGAGATCAGTTTACACACTTCGGAGGAGAGCCGCCTTACAGTCCACCTATGGCCCAAACTCTAGATTTTACTGCTTTTCTAGGGGTATGGTCAGTTGACTCCAAAAGCAAGTATTTAGGCATCAAACACTGTAATAGATAAAAGCACACATCCACACAAAAGCATCACCAGAAAATCCACTTCTACTCAACTCCTGCTCAATGTGATAATGAAAGCTTGAATACACCCCAGGACAGTACCTCCTGAAGTAATGCTAAACCAAAAGCATAAAACCTAAGCCCTCAAAAGTAATGTTAAACAGGGACTAGAGAGATGGTTCAGCAGTTAAGACCTCTGGCTGCTCTTGGCAGAAAATCTGGGTTCAATTCCCAGCACACACACGGTGGCTCACAACCATATGAAACTCTAGTCCTTAGGGGATCCAACACTCTTTCCTGGCCTCCAAGGACACAAGGCATGCATGTGGTACACAGAAATGTTTTCAGACTAAACATCCATAATAGTAAAACAAGGTAATTTTTTTCACTTAAAATGTAAAAAAAAAAAAAAAAAATCCACAGAACAATTTCTTTTGCACTGCGATGGAGAATAGTGCTTATAACATCTACACGTCCTCTTTCCGGTGTTAATATATCATGTCTATATTAACTACTTCACGCATAAGATGCTGAAGATTTTTAGAAATCAAACAAAAGCTGGGTGTGAAGGCACAGGCAATTGAGCTTGAGGCCAAGCAGGCCTATTACACAGTTAAACCCTAACACAAACAAAAACCATAAAGAACAAACCAGAAGCTGGGCATGCTGGCACACATGTGGGCCTAAGTGCTCTGAGGAAGCAGAGGATTCAGAATTCAGGGGCAGCTTCAGTAACACAGGGAAACCAGAGTCTGACTAGAAATAACCCTACACATAGATCACAAACATATTCCTCAAAAGGCAGACAGACTTTTGAACAGCTTCATCAATGTCACCAAAACTCCTGAACTCTGGTTTCAGTTTCCTCCTCTCTGTGCCATCACCCTTTACAGGTGTTAGAAACACTCACAGGCAAGCTGGAGGGTCTTGACTGAAGACTCAGGTTCATATCTTCCTGCCCTCCTTTACTAGAGGTCATTGAGGGGGCTGAGGATGCCTGAGACCCAAAAGAATCTTGAGAAAGCTCCTATAAGAAAAAACAAAAAAGGTGTTAAGGAGCCTGCTTTGAATGGTAAACACACCTTTAATTTCATCATTTGAGAAGCAGAGGCAGATGGAGCTCTGTGAGTTCCTTAACACCAGGATTACCCAAAAATCCTGCCTCAAAACAACAAAAGACCAACCAACCAACCAAGCTGTTACTGGACAGATGGTTCAGCCTCTGTTCTTAGAGGACCGGGTTCAGTTCCCAGCATCCTCATGAAGGCTCATAACTCACAAACCCCTGGAAATCTCATTACACTGTCTAACCACCTTCTCCTGGCCTGTGTGGGCATGGGGGTGCATACAGAGCACACAGGCATACACACAGGCTAACCCCCCTTACACACAAGAATAAAAGAGACCAGCCAAGCTTACTTGAGGGTCAAAGAACTGTGATGCGACCTTTTTACACAGGGGAGTCATGTGCGAGAAGCACAATTGCATATAACATTTAACAAGGTGAAAACTTAAGCAATAGCTCTTCAGAATGTCAACAGTGAGCCTCTTATAGAAGTGAATGCCTGTGGTCCCCCAGCACTAGGCAGGCTGAAACAGGAGGATAGCAAGTTCAAGGCCAGTCGGAGTAACAGTGAGGCATTGTCTCAAAACAAACTTAAAAACTACATCCTCTGTGCAGATGAATTACTTTAACAATGTCCCCATACATGAAAATCGTTAGTGTCAGTCATTTTCTTCATGAGGTTCTATCTATAGAATTTTCCACTACTTTATTTTTATTGTAAGAACGATTTACTGGTCTTTATACAATTAAAAATGCTATAACGTTTTTAGCTCAATCCCAACAGCACATTTACCAAGAGTTTAAGTGGTTTTGCATACAGCAAGTTGTAAGCTGCCACTGGCTGAGCAAAGGCAAGGCAGGAGGCAGAGTGTCCTACCTGTGGCGGAGGGAAGCGCTGCTGGGAATAGGCAGTTTGCTGGGGCTGCTGAGGCTGGGGCTGAGGGTATGCAGCCTGCTGGGAGAGCGATGAGGATGCTGGCTGCTGAGGTGGCTGCTGCTGGTAGGGAGACTGAGCCTGTGGTTGTGAGTAGGGAGGCTGGCTTTGAGGGTGCTGCTGTGTGGTGGACTGCTGGGAGGGGTATGGAGTTGGGGACTGCTGATGTGGAGGCTGGGCCGGCTGCTGGGAGTACGGAGGCTGAGAGGACTGAAGCTGTGGCTGCTGGGGCTGGGGCTGCTGCTGATATGAAGACTGGGCATGAGAGGTCTGGGACGGAGGCTGCTGGGAATAAGGTGGCTGCTGCTGGGGATGAGGACTTTGCTGGTTGTAGTATGGAGTCTGGCCCTGCTGACCATATCCACTGGGGCCTTGCTGTCCATAAGGTGGAATCTGTAAGAAAAAAAAAGGACACTTTTAGAACTGACTCACCTAGATGAAGAAGGTGGAGCAGTGCCTGGAGACAGGTGTGGAAGGCAGCTAAGCCAGATCTTGTGCAAAGCTTCAGTGTTCTATCACCTCTTAAGAACTAAGCCATAAAGAGCAGCCAGACTTGTTTAAACAGAAGAGTGAACTTACCCACTGAAAAGTGATGAAGCTCACATGAGCTTAAGAACAGTTCTTTTCCTTGGGGAGCCTATTCTTTTTATCATGGCCTAGATTGGTTTTATGTTAGGAATTTTTTCCTAACCACAATGAAGAGACACTAGGAGTCTCGTTCAAACAACTGAAGGCCCCGTGTTTAGTAATCTGGATAGCATACAAATCATTAAACTACTCTGGTTCTCTTTCATTTTAAAAATATTCAGGGGATATATGTATCACTTAGTGTTTGTCTAACATGCACAAAGTCCTCCAAGCCACAGACACCAAGCAGGATACAGCTTGCCTCTAGTTCCGTTCCACTACCGGTGGCCCACAGGCAGAAAGAACTGCAAGTTCACATTCATATTTTAGAGTTAGAGGACAGCCTGAAGGGTGAGGTTCTGCCTCCAAGAGGAAAAAAAAAAGTATTTCATGTTATCTCTCAGTTTTCTCATAGAAGGAAGACAGCTGCGCAGTCCTGTTACACGCCTTTAGTCCCAGCACTGAGGAGGCAAAGGCAAGCAGATCTCTGAATTCAAGAACAGTCTGCTGGACAGCCATGGCTACACAAAGAAATTGAGAAAGAAAGAGAGAGAAAAAGAAAGAAGAGAGAAAGAGAAAAAAGAGAGAGAGGGAGGGAGGGAGGGAAAGCGTATCTTCTGAATTTAAAGCCATTCTTTAAAGTTTTAGGAATACTTTTAGTCTTTACCCACTCTCCTTTAACCTTTTTTGGTGTTTTACTCAAACATAAATGGCAGAAAATCAGCCAACACAAAAACACAATGTCCTCTGCTGTAAGACCTGGCATCTTTCTCTCACCCCTAAGTAAATAATAGCAATTAAAAAAAAAAAATGACAGCGCAGGGGCTAGGAGTGGAGCTCAGGAGCAGAATCCTATCTAGCATACTTGAGGCCTTGGATTTAATTCTCAGCACAGAAAAACAAGGAAAAGAACAACAGGCTAGATAAGCAGACTGAGCAGCATGTGAGGAAGACTCATCTGTAACAGCGCTGTTGGCATCTTTTCTGCTCACTACAGTCACCTTTTCTTTCACTCTAAGTCCTTCCTAAACATTCTCTTTGACCCAGGCAGCTTGTCTCAAAGGCTGTGAGAAAGGTGAAGGACTCTGTACCCACAAGGCAAGTGGCACAAACGATTTCTCCTGCAGCAGCAATAAGCAAGTGCTCAGCCATGGCCCTTACACCATTTCACCTCCCAAAGGCAGACCTGCCTGGTCAAGAGAAAAACAGGGGCTGAGATAGATTGGGTTCCAATCCCAAGATATGTGGAGACAGACAGAAGACATGGAACATACACAGAATGATGTGGGTTATCTTGTCCTTATGAGCATTATCAAGAGGTCTGGAAGCCATTTTGACCCTACACTTCACATATGATTGTGGACAGCAAAGAGGATCAAGGTAGTCAGTCATCAAATACCTGCTGTGCATAAGAGAGGCCGCCCATGGCACTCTGAGCACGGCCCTGCATGGTCACTGGGTACCGCTGTGGAGTCTGGGACCCATATGGCTGCCCTGGGTACCCATGTCCTTGTTGCGGTCCTGAAGGAGGTCCCTGTTGTTGCGAGTATGGGTTAGTCCCACCATACGGCTGAGGTCTCATCTTTCCCATCTGATCCATTGGACTGGATGACTACAAAATAAAGAACATTTTCATTAACCTCAAGCTTTGATGGCCTCTGGCCAACATGAACATCAGAGGTCTTTTAAAGTCCACATGCCACATAAGAAAGCAGCTATTATGAAAAAGTAATGGGACAGATCCAATAACCCTACAGTAGTCATTTAACCCTTTTCAGAACTTAGATTTTCATAAATAAAATGATAACAACATGTGAAAGCATTTAGAAGCTAAAAAGTATGAGACAACTAGAAAGTCAAGAGAAAGGCCACATGTAGAGCAATTAACATGTAAATGGCATGGACGGGTCAGAACAAAGAACATTTTCCTTAGTTGGACAGAATAGTATCATCTACCATCTATTTAACTATAACCTAGTTCAACACCAAAACCAATTATTTTTCAGTGCTTCAAGAATGGAGACACACAAGCACTCTAGAGAACATAAAGGGGCAGGGGTTATACTTAAACCCATAGTCCATTAATGAAAACTTTTTCTTTGCATGTTTGAGATGCTATGGCACAAAGTTGTTCAATTTATACTTTCTTCAAATGAGCAACAGGCTAAGTAACACTTGTTGAAAGAACAGTAATGAATTTGGAGCCTTGTATATTCCAAATGAAAAGTCCATTTCACTTAAAATTGAAGAATTTAGTCAGGCAGTTGGCATACACCTTTGATCCCAATTAATTTTCAGGTAGCAGAAGCAGGCAAATCTGAGTTCGAGGCCAGCTAGGGCTACACTGCGAAACCCTGTCTCTAAAAACAAAACAAAAAATAAAGAATGGGACAGCAAAGAACAAGATACAGGGCTGGAGAAATGCTCAACAGTCAGTGACCCCCAGCTACAAAAGGAGTTTCAGTCAATCCACTTGACTCTCCAGCCCTCTGCAGTAGGACAGGTTCAAGCAGCTCATTTACTTTCTGACATAGTTTCGTCCGGCTGGAGCAGAAGACCTTCCTCAGCCAGAGATGCAGAGTATGTATCTGTATATACTAGTGATACCAAGAGGGGAGAATTCTTCTAAATAGCTCTCAAATATACTCAGGTGAAGGATAACTCAGGCCTCAATAAAAAACTTCAAACAGTAGGAGATATAGGATTTCTAGGTATAAATACCATTAATTCTGAAAAGGTTCAAAAGAGAGCCCAAGATATACACATTCATAACAAGTTCCTTGATGATCATGAGGTCACAGGTCCAGAGTCCACACTTAAGCGCTGCCATAGGGCTGGAGACAAAGTCCAGTAGTAGAACACTTAACTAGCCTAGCAGCAAGTGTGAGATCCTAGGCTCAAGTCACAGGTATTGGGGGGGATGGTTGGAGGTAGCCTAAAGTCTAAATCACCCTGGAGTTCTTCTAGTTCTGCTATCCAATAAATAGTAAATTACTTACTAATTTAAGACATGCTCCAAGATTAAGGTGCATTTATGCAGTCACTAGCTCTTCTTCCTTCCTCTTCCCTAAGTGTTTTTATTAGGCTACAGGAAGTAAAGCTATTGTGAAGGACTCTCCACCACCAAGAACAAGAAGACAGAAGTAAGTGGAGGGAGTATGGTGGCACACAGTCCCAGCTACTCAGAGGCCGGATCAACACGGTCTGCGTACAAGTCCTAGGCCAGCCAGGGCTACATAGACTTGGCTGTGTTTTGTTTTGTTTTGTTTCTGAGAAACAAAATGAAGCAGAAGCAGAGTTCTCCCAGGCTATGGATAAATTTCAACTAAAAAGTTAACCAAACTGTGGAGAATCAAAGAAAAACTGTGTCCCAAATCACTAACCTTCAGAGTTATTCCAGAACTATTTCCAACAACATGAACTTCTATATCACAAGACCCAATAATACTCCCAATCAGAATGTTAACACCTACAAAGGTTATTTTGGGACTATTTGGGACATTTAGGAGTTTAACAAAAATTGGGCTAGTGAGAAATACCACAATCTTCCCCAATACTACTGGCAATGAAGCAAAGACCATGGGGTGAGATGGGGGAGCCTTTGAATGCCACACCTCACACCTCACTTCCTCCTAGGCTACAGGGCCTGTTCCTGGCCCTCAACTGAAGACAACAGCATTTTCTGAACAAAGACCAGCATGCTCTGGGTATCCGTCAGTCTCGGCTGCCCAGAGCCCAGCAGCGGTCGCTACCGTGTTGTCACTATGGCGCTTCTACAGCAGTAGCTGTGAACAAGGGCCACACAGCAGAATTTTCCAGGCCTCCAGATTCCAGTTTCGATGGGATGGAAGGCTTAAGCCCCTCCCCCTACTAGATCTGTGAATGATTCTGATGTAGAGGATTGGCTGGGAACCAGGTGATCCAGGAGAAGCACTATTCAATAAAACGGACTGACTGATGTGTAACTATTTACACACTCAAAACATGAACGGTAACTGGGGAGCTGATTTCTTTGCATTCCCCACTTTGATTTTGTTGCATGTAGACCAGGCTAACCTCAAGTTGACAAGCCCCTGCCTTAGCTTCCAGGGTGTGGGCCGCCACACTAACATCTTTAATGTTTTTTTGTTTTTGTTTCTGTTTTTTACTATTGCTGCTGTTTATTAAAATGGAGTTTCTTTGAGTACCCTGGCTGCCTTGAATCTCACTCTGTAGACCAGGCTGGCCTCAAACTCAACAGAGATCCACCTGCCTCTGTCTCCCAAGTGCTGGGATTAAAGACCTGGCCACTACTGCCCAGCTATTTTTATTATTTGCATACTTGCTCAATTTTGCAGTCCTGGGGCTTGAACACAAGGCCTCACGCATGCCAGGTAACTATTCCACCACTAACACCTCATCTTACTTTCTCTTGAGATAGCCCGGGCAACTTAGTGAGACTCTAACTTTGAACTTTAAAAATATAAATTTGTATGTTTTATGTGTTTTGCTCAAATATCTGTCTGTATGCAATGTGCATGCCTGATACCCGCGGAGCTCAGAAAAGGGTGTGTTGGATCCCCTGGAACTGGTGCTGTGGACAGTAGTGAGCCATCATGTAATTGCTGGGAATCAAAGTCCAGTCCTCTGAAAGAACAAATGCTCTTAGCAGCTGAGCCTGTGCTACTAAGTTTGGCGTTTCTTTATTAATTTATTACTTATTGATTATTTATTCAAGTCAGGGTCTTAATCAAGTCGCCTAAGATGGCCTCAAACAAGCAAATGAGGACTCTGAACTGTCCTGCCTTCCTCCGTCCTGGGATTAAAGGCATACCTAGGTTATGTGGTGCCTGGGCTCAACCAGAGCAAGATGTATGTTAAGACAACTACCATACAAACTAATCTGTATTCCCAGTCTACTTTTACTTAATTTAAATCCACATAATCACATATGGCTGGTGGCTATTATACTACAATGTAATGTGAGAGTAATACTTCCAAAACCGATTTATCACTTCCTGCTAAATATGGCTCCAAACTTCCTATTAAAAACCATACAATATGAACATATAGAAAGAATAAAGAGTGTAATAATTTGATAGACTTGAGTTCAAATCCTAAGTCACTGTCTGGCCTTGAATGCTTTAGTTCAAATTACCTAAAATGTACATTATACACAGCCTCCCATAGCGTGGTCTGGTGACTCACGCCTATAATCTCAGTACATAGGATCATCATGAGTTCCACCCAAACCAAGACTACAAAATAATCTCTAGGTCAGCTTGAGCTACAGAAGGAGACAAAAATAAGCTTCCCACAGTGTCTATATTTAAATATCTTCCCAATATCATATATTCCAAGCTATCTGTACTGGTTCCTGATTCTGCTGTCTTTATCCACAAGTGCTGGACACTGAACTTAAGGCCTTGTGTGTGCTCCCCGGATGTTACATTCCCAGACCTACATGGCTTCTAGTAGTAAAACTCAACATGCAACATGAGGTCACTCTCAGAACACTTCAGATCTCTCCAACATCTACAAGACCCACGTAAACTTAGCAAAGCACCGTAAGGCTTAACAGCAGTGGCTAACTAGGCTGATAAACTGGCTATGTTTCTTTGTCCAATTATTTGCTTTGTTTTCATTTTTTGTTATTTTGTTTTGTTTTGTCTGTGTTGGCTATTCTGGACTCCCTTTGTAGATCAGGCTAGCCTCCAACTCACAGAGACCCGGACTGCGTGGATTAGAGGCGTGCACTACCACTCCCAGCTTGCTCTGTTTTGAAATTCCATGGGGTCTCACTACATTACCCCAACCGAACTTGATTTCCTAGGCTCAAGATTCCAGAATAGCTGGAATTGCAGGCATACTCTACCACTTTGGCTAACTTCTGGGACCTAAGAGTTCAGGCATCTTACTTTAAACGTCTTCTCAAATACCTTGGTGAAAGGTTAGACAACTGCTCGATGCAATGGCGTCTACTCTAAGAAGAGAGAAGGTGTGCCTCCCAAAGAAAGCCCAGTTCAAACTAGGCAGCATAAGGCAACAGATATCCTCAAATCCCAATATAGGCAGAGGAGGAAAAATGGACTGGACTGAATTAGAAGAGGGGAGGTTAACCAGTCATGAAGGAATAAGGACATTCTGAGATAACCCAGCCTGTATGAGAGACACAGGTTCTAATGCACAGCCAGTCCCAAAGGCATGGCCACACCCCAAAAGCTCACAGCGGTGCGGCAGCACAGAGCTTCCCTGCATGTGGAAGGCTAAGACCATGCTAGCCTCATGACAGGACAGTCCAAAAGTAGTTTCTCAAAATGAAACTGACATGGGGGGGGGGGGGTGTCAAACTCATTCCCCCTCACCAAAGGCTTATTATGATCAACAGACCCCATAGCTTATTAGGCAAATGAAAATATTTTCAGTTCAAACAACCAGACTACATATCAAGAGAATCTGTTCACACTTCTGACATTTAAAAATATTGTGAAAGATGTGGATTTCAGTTATAGAAAAAAGGTGGGTACCATCCAATCTCTTGAAGTAGAGAATAACATTAAATCTTTATTGATCAGTTTTATTGAAACAGAACATTTTCTACTTCATGTAAAATAGAAAACGTCAGTATCAGTAGTCAGCAGCCACAAAGGAGGAGAAATACCAAATCGTAGCTGCAAAAAGAGCCAGAGATTCCACTCTGGGAAGACAGAGAGGAAATCCTTTCAATGGGAAACCACAGGAGCAGATTACTGTGATTACACTTCAAAAGCAAAGGCTCTGCCACAGAGACACATAATTGAGAGGAAAATGCCGGCCCTTGATCAGGGAAGCCAGGCCCCCTGCTATATACTCTCCCACATTCATAAAAAAATAAAAATAAAAAGGGGGAAAAGAGCCATAAGAAAATGCATCAGTATACCACTTAGCTCCTTCCAGATCACTGGCTAAGTTATGAACTGCCTAACAAATGAAATGAATGCAGTTTAGGAGCATCCAAGGCAAGGATGCTTAGCAGCCTCATCCTCAATACATCCAGTACAAACATCTTGCAGACCAATCCCTTGCAGGGTTGCCCCGCTCCCAGCAAATGGAATCACAAGCTCCTCCAGACCAGGTGGCTACTGGAATCACTCAAGTTCTTAAAGTACACGGTAAGCCACAGTGACCCTGTGAACTGCTGAATGTAACAAAATGGGTTTTAAGGTTCATGGGGTTAAGTGTCAGATAATCAAGTGTTTCAGGACACTCAAAAGAGTCAACATAGTTGCAAAATTCTCTATCTGACCATCAGCCACTGAGAAAGGAGCCAAGACCCAGCAAGTGCTAACACTTCCAAGCACCAGGAGAGATCACTCCCCACATGTGGTAACGGCACCAGGAAAAACAAACTCTGACCCTGAAATGAAAGTCTGAGAGGAAGTCGACAGTCCCAAGCCAAAGATGCAGAGAGGAAGTGACCAGGAGTGGAGGTAAGGGCCAACTTTAATGCCTAGCAGTGCCAAAGACTAGAAAGAATAAAAGGGTTGGGTCAGGGAACCGCCAACAGTAGCATCTCGGAAAGGAGAAGTCCGGACCAGTCACACACTTGTGCTTCCACTCTAGATGCCAACTAGTCCATGCCAGGAGAAACCTAGAGCCATACCCTTGGATTTTGGACCTCCAAATATTATTTCTTACTTCTTGTGCTTTCAATTTATTCCTGGCCAGATTTGTTTATGGGTTTTAATAATAACAATAAAAAATGCATCCCTGGCTCTTTAACCGAAAGAACCCCCTAATTGATTCCCACAGTAATTAACCTGCATTTTACCTCAGAGAGCGGTAGTTACGGAAGTCGGCACTGCTATTTATAACTCATCTCAAATTGAGGGCAGACTGCCTAAAATCTAACACATCCCAGCTGTACTCCTGTTTGAACTGGGGCCAAGGGAATTTTTTAAAGCAATCTTGGCACCGAATGAACGACACCAACAGTATGAGAGCGTGAGTGGTTGTGTTGTGGTGACGTAGCATTGGAGGTGGGGGGGGGCAGTGTACTGTGATCCCTCTCGTGCGTGCCTGCTGCTTGAGTCCCAGTACAGTAAGCTGGGAACCGCCCACTGAGAGCCAAACACAGGAAAAGGCTTTTCCTGTGGACCGCCTTGAAGTGAGAAACACATGGCTAATCTGCATAAACTCGAAGCCACACCGCCCCTGCCAGGAAGGTTAGTGCTCGTAATCTCTGGCCATGAAGCTGGCTGCCTGGGAAGACTTGGACTGGCGCCTGATAACCCAGAAAGAGCCGAGAGAACAGATGGGCAAGGACCCCAGCAGAATACAGCCCCAGGTCACGTGATTCGCCACATGGCCCCGCCAGTACAAACTATTGTCTAGCTGCAGAGCTCCTATACAAAGGCACCAGGCCTCCGCTTCCTGTGATTCTAGGGACTGGCAGCAGCTGTTGATCAGTTCCTGGAGGGGACCCTCCTCTGTTAAGGGGCACTCCAGGCAGAGATAAGCACAAAAGTTAAGGCCTCGCCCTACCAACAGGCTTTCACTTTCCCTGCCAGCTCCACGGAAATCACTTAGATCTTAGCACTGAGGAGACTTGCCCTGTAAGAACAGCCTTGTTCTCCCAAAGTTGACCGGCACAAATCATCCCACTGTCCCTTTTCTCTATTGCTATTGACTATCCTTGCCTCCCTCCACCCCCTCCATCACCATCGTGTTGATGACTGGTCACATTCCTACCCAAATTCAAGAGAAAATCAGCTTCCATCATTTCTCTGCTGAGACCTCCTAAATTGGAACTCTACAGGGGGTTTGGGGGATAGGATGCTGTTTTGTTCTCTTGAGGTCGTGTTTTGCTGTCTTGTCCAGGCTACTTTCTAACTCTGGCTCAAATGCTCATCCTCAGTGCTGAGAACCACAGGCAGTGACACCATATCCAGCCATGCATTTTGTTTTAAAAGTAAACAGGGGAAGCATGCCTACATGCCAGGACAATAACCCACCTTTTCAGAGCGATCTCATCCATGAAGAAATGGAAATTAGGTAGGGTGGGAAATGACAACTCCTCACATATATAACACTTTATCCAGAGTCAAACCCAGCTGGCCTGGGAAATCTCATTATTTATAAACTGGAGATGGCATTCCTGTTCACTCAAGTTCTGAACAAAGTGGTCACCTGCCTGTATAGTTACCCCTTTACCCCCCCCCCAAGGGCCCAGTTTGTTGTCTTAAGGTCTTTCAAACTTCTGTGTTTAAAAGCTGAGTACAAGCAAATTTCGAACATACCAAGTAAAGACTACAACCAGACCTAAGGTCCTTCCCATCCTTCCAAACCCACACTACCTCATAATAATACAGAACAAGCCCATGCCTATAGTTCCAACACACAGGACACAGCATGCTCAAAAGGATGACCTTGCTTATACTGCCAGATTGACAGGAAAAAAAACTGGACTCTTGACTCAAAATAAGAAAGGGTTTGGCCTACGGATCCCTATCCAGACCAAAGGAGCATAGAAAACTTAGCAAGGTTTAGACAAGGAGACCAACCATCCAGTAAAACTTAGATTATGAGAGCCAATTGTAATAACCACTTCACAGCTGGCCACCTAAAAGAAGCATGCCAGAAAAACCACAACCAGGTGGCTGCTATTTCTTTACTTCTTCACTGGCACCAGAACGAATATTTCAAATAAAGCAGCTACAGCACCAAACTAATGAGCTTCCCAACGAACGAGAAAATTCTTTCATCAGCTACCTTTTACAGAGAGAAGGCTCATCCTGCAACGAGGAAGACTGCTTTCTTTAGACTGAACTTACATGCCCAATTTTCCTACTTCCAACTATAGTATCTCCAAGGACAAGCAACTTCTTATAAAAATAAAAAATTCTTGCTGGGTGTAAACGTGAATGTCTTTAATCCCAGCAGAGGCAGGCTGACCTCTGAGTTCAAGGCCACCTTGGTCTACATCGTAAATTCCAAGATAGCCAGAACTACAGAATAGAGAAATCCTATCTCAAAAAACAGAAACAAAAAGAAATTAAAAAAACAAAACAAAAAAGAAAATTTTTCCTTCTCAAATGTTGCTTAAAACACAGAACCATGCCAGGAGCATTGGTGCATGTCTGTAATTCCAGCACGCTGGGTGACAAGGCAGGCGGATCTCTGTGAGTTCCAGGCCAGCCTGGTCTACAAAGTGAGTCCAGTCTCAAAAGACACACACACACACAACCATAAAAAATCAGCAGGGCCAAGAGGACAGCAGAAACCTAAAGGTCATCTGATAAATCTGGAGCTCCCTTGTTTACAACTCAAGGATAAGACAAGCCTCCAAGTTCCTCGGGAGGGTATTCAGGAGAGACAGTGCAGGTGGGCTCCAATCCCATTCTTACAGAAGCTTCATGGGAGAGCAGGCAAAAGTTAATCAATTTTAACTCATTTTGGCACTGACCCAATCCTACCATCCACATTCTCAATCAGTGGCAACAGGACAGGGTCAAGAATAAGAATCTGGAGATCTTTCCCTCTTATTCTCTTATTCACCTCAACTAGCATAAAATCTTAGGAAGCTAGAATTGTACACAAGGTTTCCTACTTTAAGGAAAAGGTCTTCAGATCGTGCTTAAAATATAGGACTATAAGAATAAAGACCCTGGTGGGGTGTGGTGATGCACACCGTTAAGCCCAGCTCTGTGAATTTAAGGTGAGCCTGGTCTATAAGGACAGCCAGGGCTGTTACACAGAGAAACAAAAGACATGCTCTGAGGATCTCTATGGCCATCTGGGCAGCTAGAAAAAGCTCTGCCCACAGGTTTCTAACTTCTTTGTCCCTCAATTTCCTCATCAAAGAATAGAAAGGTAACTTGGCATAGAGGGAGAAGCAGACAAATCAACTGGAGGTTTCCACTAAACTTGAGGCCAGCATAGTCTACCAGGGTGAGACTCTAAGTCTCAAGACAGACAGACAGACACACACACACACAGAGAGAGAGAGAGAGAGAGAGAGAGAGAGAGAGAGAGAGAGAGAGAGAGAGAGAACAGAAAATAGAATAGCCAGACATGTGTGGTGTTTCATTCACATCTGTCTATCACTCAAGAGACCAAAGCAGGATTGCAGTTTGATTAACAGGCTTGGCTACAGAGTGAGAAACTATTTCAATCAATCAATAATACGCAGACATATAAATACGTAAATAAATAAAGGGATAACTAAATAATACTAGAGAGCTGGCTCAGCGGGTCTCATGCTTGCTGCACAAGTACAAAGACTGACTTCAGATCGCCAACACCCATGGAGAAGCCAAGCACAGGAGTGCATGCCTGCAACCTCACTCAACGCCGAGGAAGCAAAGACAGGTAGCCTGGCCAGACTGGCCAAAATAGCAAACTCCAGGTTCCGTAACAGATACTATCAAAAAATAAGATGGGAAATTATAAAGGAAGGCACCCAACATAGACCTGCATGGGCAGGAGTACAGACACATGCACACAAAGAGGGACTGGGGGTGTGTTTGTGTAGCATAGGACCTGGATTTGATTCCCAGCACTGGAAAGACAAGCAAACAAACACCAGTTCTTGGTTATATGAGGCAGCCTGGAATAACTGAGAAAGAGAATAGCAATAATTGTTCAACAGCCTCTCCCTACCTGAAACTACATATATCAACACACACATATATGCTTTTTTCAACACATACATGCTCTGAAAAAAATTAATTTCTGTATTACACACAGCAAGAGGTTAACAATGTCATTTGCAACTAAATTATAAAGTGAACGTCTCTCTCTCAAACACGGGATTTCTCCATTGAGTTTTCCATTTAAAGAGAAAGAAACAGACTGCTGGTACCTAAAACCTCAGAAAGCAAAACCACGATAAGAAGGGGGATACTATTCCACTGTAACAGCGTTCTCAGGGTCTGAGGGAGAGAGTGAATCAAGTGAACACTCACTTCTCCCAGACAGTGACCAATCGTTTATGGTAACCAGCTCTTCAAGGCTGAAATTGAACCCTGAGTTCACGTTCCGTCGAGGCATGGGGGTGGGGGCGTGGCACAACCATGCTGTCGTCCCAGCAACTCAGGTAAAAGCAGGAGGGGCGAGGACCTGAAGTTCAAGTTATCCTCAGCAAGAGTTGAGGCCAACCTGACCCACATCAGACTACCTCAACATACACAAATGCAGCCCCTAAACAGACAGACTTCAGTGTGGCCTTTCCTATGAGCCATTTAAAATGCAAACACTCAACTTTTCTTCCACCAAACCACCCACCGTACAAGATAGTAGATGATTGCCCTTGCTTAATGTATGTACCTAGACAGAATGTAAGCCCAGGAAGGAAGCTATGGGTCTGTGTGTGATTCAATGCTGGGTCTCTCATTTAGCATCCTTAACTATCTTCATCCTGCATGAGACCCAAATTTCCAGGAGCAAAGCTTAGAAACCAGAACAATTAACACTTCCCCCAAACATTCAAGACAAAAAGCTTCACATGACCAACTAGAGGCTAACTGGTGAGCAAATAAAGGCACTGCACCAAGTGCTACCAGAGCGTCTATCTATTCAACAAGGATAAAACATTATGTGACTCCAGCTATCCAGAAAAGTGAGGCAGAAGACTGCAAAGCTCAAGGCCAGCCTGGGCAACATAGCAAGACACTAACTCAAACACAAAACACAAAACTTTGGGCAATATGGCTGTAGGATAAGCACTTGCCACCGAGCCTGATGATGAGCTCCATACCCAGGATGCACAAAGCAATTTCTGTTGTTTTCTGACCTCCACACAGGCCTTGGACTACCCCAACAAATGAATAAGTAAAATTTTTAATTTTCATGTTTAACAAAAACATGACAATTCAGATGTTAAATACACTAGGTGAAATACTTGTTAGGAGTGCCAATATGTACAGTAACCACAACTTCTACAATAATCACTTCTTCCCCTTACACCCTCAAAAGCAAAAACAAAAACAAAAAAAAAAAAAACCAACAAGGTTTAAAATAAAGTTCTGAAACTTTAAAAACACACAAATTAGACAACAAGTCCAAAGCAACACATATTTTCAGTCTGTTTTTTTTTCCCAGAGGAATTTGCTCAATAGTTCCTTCAAGGAAGAGTTGTGACAGGTCAGGCGATAGTTTGACAGGGGCATCACTAACTAGTGGAAGTGCCTGTAATTAAATGTATGAAGAGCCTTGTTTATTTGTTTGTTTTAGTAGCAGAATCTTTTTAAAGCTGCTAACATTTCCTGCCTGGGGAGCAAAGGGCCAATCGCCCTGCAGTGCAGCTCCACACAGGAAGGATGGTCCGCAGCACCACCGCTGAGTAATTTACAACTTCCACTTACCAGACCTGAATCCTTGGAGCAACCAAGGCAAAGTAAGTCAGAACTGACCACTACTAGTCCTAAGAACTACCCAGTACATACAAAAGCTAGCAACAGTTGGAGTCAGGCCTGGCAGCTCTTGTAAGGCAAGAGGACCACTAGGAGTTTGAGGCCAGCCCAGACTACTTAGTGAGTTCCATGCTCTCCTGCTTTATAAGACCCCATCTCAAACACCACCCAAAAGACAAACAAAACAAAAACAATGTTGGAAGGTAATCTACCAAGACTTATTTTTCCTTCTAGTGCATGTATTCTAAGTACAGCTATACTGCTATCTGTTGTTCCTCACTACACACATCCGCAGAGACGCAGGATGGGCCCTGTGTACACCGCTCGCCGTTGGACAGTGGTGTAGCTTGCTTAGTGATGGAAGCAGACTAGCATGCGGTAGGTCCTTCTTTTGAGTTATTATGCTGGCAAAACCCCAATTATTTTATGCTTATCTTAGGTCATATGTCAGCAAGCCTAACAGACAATTAAATGAGAAATTAAAAGTACGGTTTTTGTTACTCACACAAAATGACATAATACCAAAACAAGGCACTTGCACAGGTGATATGACCTCGCATGGCCATCGTCTGGTGCTTCCACTAGGGAAAGGACATTGGTATGGATGAACTCACAAACTTGGTAGAGTGTAGCAGTTCTCTTGATATCCTCTGCCATTTTTTAAAAATTCATGTATTTATTCTGTATACGGTATTCTGCCTGCATGTATGCCTGCAAGCCAGAAGAGGGCACCAGATCTCACTATAGATGGTTTTGAGCCACCATGTGGTTGCTGGGAATTGAACTGAGGACCTTTGAATGAACAGCCAAGAGCTCTTAACCTCTGAGCCGTCTCTCCAGCCCCTCTGCTATTCTTAAGTGTCATATTTCATTGTGATATGACACTAAAGGAATACAGAGGAAAGGTCTTCTAACCTGCACACAGCTTCACCACAAGAGCACAAAACACTGTCAAGTTCTTCAGATTAGTTTTGAAATGTTCCTCCAGTTGTTATCTCACTTGTAGATGGCATTCAAAACCAACTAAACAAGTAAATGCAAAAACTTCCCCTTTCTTTTTTAAAAGCACAGGAAGGTATATACAAACAAATAAATGTAATACAATTAAAGACACCAAACATAACTACAGTTTTATCTCTTGCCTAAGTTTTTCCTATCCTAAAAATGGTATTTGCAGCACATCACTAAAGAGAACTTAATTTACACAGACATGTTAATCAAGTATTATACTTTAACACCAAAAAGTAGCAGCAATGCCACTCACTGTGTTTACTACACTAATTCCTAGAAGTACCTTGGGCTACTGCCCTAAAATACCAATTTTTCAGCAAGGACCCACACCAGGTCTACTGACATCACAACAGGCACAATTACAGAGTCTGGCTAAAGATTGGCTCAATCTTAGTAAGCCAGCCTTATTCCAGGTGCACCAAATAATAGGATTTAAGGTCAGCAATGTGCAGATTGGCAAATCTATAGCTCAGAAAATTGTCCACCTCCTTTCAAAGCATCAAAAGAATATTCTACACACTCCTTCAGCCACTGTTCAAAGAACATGTACATTATGGCTCTGCGTCAAGATTTTACCGTAATCCCCACACTTAGGAGGCAAAGCAGGCCAATCTCTGAGTTTGGGGCTAGCCTAGCACCTGGTCTACAAGTTCCAGAACAGTCAGGGATACACAGAAAGCCCTGTGCCAAAAAAACAAGATTTTTACCAGAAATACGTTGGACTAGAGTGAGCTGTCATTTTAGAGGCACAGCATCCACCTTCTTTGTACTCTGGCCAGTTGGTCATATTGGGATGGATACCTGGCATACTAAACAACCATAAAAATCTAGACAATATCTAACCCTCTTCCATCTCCTCCTCTTCGGCCTTCCCAGTCCATTTTGGATCACATACTCTTCAGAGATTATCTTATTTCAAAGCACAAAGAATATTCCTTTAGTGTATGTGTCTGGGCAGATGAATCCAACTACTTCAATCCTATTTTATTTTAAACCCAAATGCCAGCATGAAAGCACTACTGGTCACTTGAGGTTCTTGGTAGAGAGTTCTAGAGAAGTCAGTTCCAAGTTGCACTAGAGAAACAAGGACTGGAGTCACAAACTAGAAAGAAAAACATGATTGTCACAAAGCTGCCCTGTGCCAACTGAAGCCCAAAGAGTAAGGGAGGCTAATATTGTCCTCTAGACCAGCTAAGGAACTTCTGTTATAAAGTACCCTTGCCTCTAATTAGCCAGGCCTTTAGAACAGAAGCAAGCAGTGAGACACCAAGAAAGGTACGAGCTAAGATACTAGGAATCTTCCCTGAAATGTCCTAGTGCAAGTGGTACCAGCTCTAGTAGGGTAAAGTTACCGGAATGCTCATGTGTTCTATAGTCTAATAAGTTAGAAACCAAATGAGGGCCTGAAAAGGGGTAGAGGGGCACAAAGACATAGAGCCAAAAGCAGAAGGATGATAAAATGAACAAAATACAGAACTTCCTATTAAATAAAATAATCCTCTAAATATACAAATGACAATTCACAGGTCAAGCCATCAGCCTCCTGGAGACCACTGGCCTGTTCTGGTTGGATTTAAATGACACATTTCTCAGGCAGCAAGGAAAAGGAGATCTGGTGGTATTTTTGTTTCTAGGGTAAAGGACATGATTGGACTACATGAGATTTTTCAGAAATCTAATTCGAACATTGGTCCTCCATTGGGTATAACTGACCATTTCTGAAGCTTCCATTACATTGCCAAGGATAATTTTGAATAACAAGAACTCATACAAATGGGGACAGGTCTCTTGAATAACAACATTAACTCATACAACAGGAGACAGGTCTCAGCTCAAATGTACTTCAGGGTTCATCCACTTCAGTGATGAGATAACTTGGTAGGACTCCACTTTCTGGAACTTCAAAAGGGACACATGGAAAAAACTTAGGCTGGTCAATGACAGAAAGGTGAGAGAGATCATCCTGTTCAGACCAGGTGGCTATCACAGGCCGAAGGAATATGGAATTTAATTAGTATTCTAATAATACTGGTATCTTTTTTGGAAACAGGGTCTCATGAAGCTAAGGCTGGGTTTGAACACCTGATCCTCTGCCATCATCTCCCAAGTGCTAGGATTAGGTGTGCACTAAAGTGGGTATATTTGCAGATTGTCAGACATATCCAGAAATAGTCTTTCTACCTTCCTCCAACTTCCAGGACACAGATGCCACCTTATTGCAGAGCTAAGGAGGAAAAATCACAAGAGGCCAATCTTAAATCAACATGTGGGTATGATCCCATAGCTTATCGCCACTGCACTGCAGACGAATCTTCTATTTTCTACATGAGCTAAATGTTTGGCTATTCTTGAAATGCCTATGTCAAAGGCCTAGCCCCTAATGGTATGGTTTGAGAAAGTGGGGTCCTGGGTAGTATTGGGTTTAGATTGAGTCACAATGGTATGATACCAGGATTAGCACTCTTTAATGGCACGTAAGGCCCTAGTGAGAAGATACTAAGACCAGAAGCAAGAGCAGTCACCTAGAATCTAATCTGCTGACATCTTAACCTTGCATTTCCACGCCCCAGAACTGTGGGAAATAAATGGCTTCTTGCTTAAGCGGCAGTCTACAAGGTTTGTTATTTAACAGCCTATGGAGGCCAACACAGCTTCAAGCAAGTCTATTGCCTTTTCTCTATCCAGTAACACTTTCATCATACAGTGTAATTAGAAGCACCTCAGGCAATTCAGATATGCCCTGCAGCCCAGTTGAGTGTAAACGCACAATTCAGTACTTCTTAAAT
This sequence comes from Pachyuromys duprasi, assembly GCA_028658305.1. NCBI lineage: Eukaryota > Metazoa > Chordata > Mammalia > Rodentia > Muridae > Pachyuromys > Pachyuromys duprasi. The sequence continues at coordinate 107,223,887 of CM053763.1, forward strand.
TTGAGTATCCATCAGGATAGTCTAAAGTACAGCATACCACTGAGTTCTGGGTTCAGAGTTTCAATTTCTAAACAAGGCCACCCAGGTAGTCTTAAAGTAGGCCAAATTTTGAGTTTTTCAGGCAGATAGTGACATGGCCCTCAGGAGGCTGACATAGGACAGTTGCAAATTCAAGGGCACTGGGCTACGTAACATAACAAGACCTTGCCTGGAAACAAGAAGACTGCCACCAAGATGGTTTAGTGAGTCCAGTGTTGGCCATGTGAGCCTGACAACCAGTCTGATCCCTGGAATCCATGTGGAAAGAAAGGAAACAGGACCACAAGGCTGTTTCCTGACCTCCGTGTGCAATGTCACACATCTGCACCCACACTCCGAACACATATAGGAAAAAGAAAATTTTTTTAAAAAAGCATTTCCACAACCTAATAGGACTTTTCGTTTATCTTTAGTACGTATTGCAACCTACAAAATACTTTTTTCATCATGTAGTTTCCAATAATGGGTAAGAGAAGTAGCTGGTCTAATGTTACACAACCCAAAGAAAATGTAAGATGGGATTTTAGAGCTGACTTTCCCATGAAACTTTGTATGTGGCACTTAACCTTCTATGTTCACTTTACCCAGGTGGCAAATAATTACAGTAATGCCTTGTTCTCCAGCTGACACTCCAAGTTTCTGAAAAGTAATTATTCTATAAATATTTTCATAATACAAGTCATTCAGACAAAAGTAATTCTATCTGAATCCCATCCCCAGTCTAAAAGGTCTGTCCTGATAACGGGGCTCAAAGGACCAAATATTGCCAGTTCTCTTCCCAGAAACTACCAGACAGCAATAAATCAAGCGTAATAATCTTTTTCGAATAAACCCAGTATAAAGAAGCCTCATATGGACCCAGGAATGACGGTGCTTTAACTTCAAGGGGGGCAGAGGGGGCAGGGCCAGGTGGCTCTCAGGTCTACAACCCACAGCCAGGGCTACACAGAGAAACCCTGTCTAAAAATGAAACAAACAGAAAACAACCCTTAAAGGAAAGAAATAGAGCCAACATCTAAGTATGGTGTCATGGTAACCAGAAGCTATCAAGTCTTTTATTTCATTTAGAGCTCCCAGCAGAGCTGGAAAGATACTGCTTAGTGGTGATGAGCATCCCCTGATCTTCTGGAAGACCCACAGTCAGTTCCTAGCACCCATATCAGACAGTTCACAGCCACCTGTAACTTCAGCTCCAGGGAACGTCTTTTGGCCTCTGCAGGTACCCACACACATGTGACAGACCATCAACACATATATACATGTAAATGAAAATAAAATCCTTTTCTTTAAAGTCCTGGGCAATTATAAAAATAATGTCTTAAGTTGGTTGCGGTGGCGCACGCCTGTAATGCCAGTGCTTGGGAGGCTGAGGCAGGAGCATCTCTGTGAGTTCAAGGCCAGCTGGTCTACAAAGCCAAGGACAGGACAGCCAATGATACACAGAGAAACCCCGTCTCAAAAAACAAAACACAAACAAAAAAACAACAAAGAAACGTCTTAAGTAGTCCTGGTTCTTAAGTGATTTATTTAAGGAAAGCAAAACTAGTATTTTAGCAAGGGATGCCTCAGTGGCAAGAGCACTTGCCTGGCATCAAGAGAGCCTAGATTTAATTCCTAGCACCTTATATAAATGAAAAAGCCACGGCTCTGGCAAACCTTACTTTACTTCCCAGCTTAACCTTAAACTAACAACTATCCTAAATAATGTCTTATAATTCCATTTCCAGGACTGGAAACCAAGAGAAGGAACAGAATCCTCCTCTTCCAGGATTTTATTAAAGAGTAAGTGAAGAAATTCATGAGAATCAAACGTGATGCTTACTCAGCACAAACGAGGTCCACAGTACATGGTAGCTGTCATAACACTCACTTTCAGCATGCTACTACTTCAAAGTCAAGATCTTAGTAAAAATGCCTAGCCCTGAGCAACGTTTTGAACAAACTGTTCCCAGAGTCCATTATGATATAGTTTTCTTTGGCAGCCTAGACTCCTAACCAGGTAAAAGTTGAAAACCAAAATCATAAGTCATTTGGGCTGAATGATAAAAGTGTCTCAGGCTGGGGGCTAGAGAGATGGCTCAGTGGTTAAGAGCACTGCCCGCTCTTCCAAAGGAACCGGGTTCAATTCCCAGCACCCACATGGCAGCTCACAACTGTCCATTTCCAAGGGATCAGACACATTCATACTAATGCACATAAAATAAAATTAAATAAATTATTAAAAAAAAAAAAAGAGTCTCAGGCTATGGAATAAAATGGGACCAGCCTGTGAGTTCTACAACCTCAGGATCAGAGCAGAATGCTGTCCAAAGGACAAAGAGAAGAAAGCCACCTGCTTGTGCCAGAAGACATGACAATAAACACAGCAACTAGTCACAGCACTTCTGCCTAGGTAACCTTGTTTGCTAAGAATGAAGAGAGAGAGCCTGTAATGGCCACTCCAGAGAAGACACTCACTGAGTAGAAGCTCCAAAACAGAGCAGCTTTTAGTCCTCTACCTCATAGTCAAATTTATACTGTTCTTAAAGTCAAAGTACACGAGACTTGAGTCAGTTGAGAGTAAACAGCCAGGCCCAAATGCACTCTTGCCGGAAAAACTCAGTGAGCATGCTGTGTGCTCAAGAAAAAAGGAAGCAAAACAAAATTCAAGCACACAGCAAATGACTTTTTTAAATAACTACTACCACACCATCCCCTCACAGTCCCCCGCTGCCATCACACTAGATCTTTGGGAGTGGGTGTGTGGGGGAGGGGGTCCCTTTTAATGGGGATAAACAAGCAAGCTGAAAGCTAACAAGTTTAAGGGTGAAAAGCATATAAAAATCTTGGCTGCTGGTGATGAGCCACAGAAAATCAAGAATGTGCCAGTGCCGAGGAAAAAGGAAATCCAATATCTAACATTGCAGATAGGAACATAGAAGCAGCAAAGCCGTAAGCACACCCGAATGCAAAAAGTGGGCCGCTGGTGGGAGGGGTAGAGGCCGCTGGTGGGAGGGGTAGAGGCCGCTGGTGGGAGGGGTAGAGGCCGCTGGTGGGAGGGGTAGAGGCCACTGGTGGGGGGTAGAGGCCACTGGTGGGAGGTAGAGGCAGCACATGGCAAATTGCCCTCGCCGTGGGGTGGCGACTCAAGCAATGCACGCTAGGCCTGCAGAGCACATAGGCTGGCACTCAAAGCCCCTTAGGATTTAGTATCAACATAACTTCCTGGAGGATGTAAAAAATCTGTCCTGGATTACTGGGTGATTTCTAATATGTACCATAACCAACACTTAAGTCAACATTTAGGGATGGAATTTCCCACTGCAGCTTGCTGGAATGCATTCTTGGCATCACGCTTCTTCCCATTCCAGTCCACCCCTTAGAATATGCAAGAAGCCACTGGGAAATGCTCCACCTGTCCAAAGATGCTCTTCTTGATAGACACAAGTGACCAACAAAAACTCCCTCACGCAACATAAAAAAAAAAAACAAGACAAAACCTTTGCTCCGCGTCAATGGGGGATGGACAATTTCATTGACTAGTTAGTTAAGTCAAAGTTTACCCTAACTCGACTCTTCTAAAATGTGGGAATGGGGCTCAGTGATGGTTAAGTACTCACTGCTCTTGCAGAATGCATAAGACTGGGGTTCAGTTCCACAAATCCGCACAGCAGCTCACAACTATCTGTAACTACAAAACCAGGGGATCCAATGCCCTCTTCTGAACTCAGTGGGATCGTGCATGCACGCATGTGAAGCACATGCGTACACTCAGATACACACAAAAAGTAAACAGCTGAAGACCAAACATGGGATTAAGGAGCTCATCTTCAGGTCCTGTGTACCTACAATCCAGGACAGATGAACTATGATATCCAATGTTGAGTTACACAAGATCCATCTTCCCACGGTACAAAACCCCAAGGCAAAAAAGTTGGAAGAGATACTTCTAAGATTTCTTCTTTGGTTGGTTGGTTTTCCCTGTGCAGCCTTGTCCTGGAATGTGTTGTATAAACAGAGCAGGTTGGCCTCAAATTCAGAGCCTGCTGCCTCTCTTCGGTATGTACCACCACTGCCCCGTCCAAAGATACTTAGAATCTGTATTCAAGATTCCATAATTGCACGTCTAGTGGCCCAACGCCTTTGATCCCAGCACTTGGGAGGCAGAGGCAGACGGATCACTCTGAACTCCGAGGCCAGCCTGGGCTATAAAGTGAGTCCAGGACAGAGAAACCCTGTCTTGAAAAAAACCAAAAGCCAAGATTCTATAATTGCAGGGCTGACAAGACGGCTCAGTGGATATGGCTGTTTGCTTGATGAACAAGCCTGACAGGCTACACTCAACATCCCCATTCCCAACCATGCACCATGTAAGTAAAAGTAGGTGGAAAGAAGTATCAACTCCATCCGGTAAACTGTCCTCTGACCTCTGCGCTTCATGTCAATCTCTCTCATACATACAATTCCATACTGGTGCAGTATAACCCACCCACTTCCAGGAGGAAACACTTTTGTAGTGGCACAAGTCACACATTCACACTTGGCTATTAAGCATGCACTGACAGCCATTCACAAGTCCCAGGCCCAGACACGGAAACGTGGAAAAATAGTTAAGAAGAGTCACAATCATTGCACTTCAGAGGCTCAGTAAAAAATAAGCATGTTTGTAGCACTGAGTTTCTTGGCCACCGTCAATCTAATAAACGGTATTAAAGGACATTTCTCTGAATAGACTACAGCGAAGTAGTCAGGCTTATCCAACCAACCAACCAACCTTACAGTCTATAGCAACTCAGCTTGAGCATATCTCCAGCCCTTTAGAAATAATAGCCGAGTAAGAGTCCTAAACTAGAGAATGGCTCAGTGATTCTGAATGCTTCCTGTTCTTCAGAGTTCAGTTCGCAGCACCCACCCTACGTAGGTGTCTTACAATCACCTGTAGCTCCAACTCCAAAAGATTCAGCCTCCTCTTCTGGCACCTGAACACATGTGACATTCATTCACAGAAATACATGCAATAATTTGCACAGAAAATTCAGCTAAGTCCATGTAACCCTTTTGTTTGTTTCTGGCTTTTCAAGACAGGGTTTCTCTGTGTAGCCTTGGTTATCCTGGTCTTTGTAGGCCACGCCAGCCTTGAACTCACAGAGATCAGCCTGCCTCTGCCTCCCAGACTGCTGGGATTACAGGCGTGAGGCACCATGACCAGGCTGTGCGCCATTCCTTTTTAGAGACTTTATGGTTAGAATCAATCTGTAACACTTAACATAAGCTAGAGGTCCAGGAATGGCTATACAGTTTGGATTCTATAAAGCCCATGAAGTTAGAAATCAAGTTAATATTAATAAAGTACAAGTTAATATTTGATTTTTCCCCCTTTTAAAATATTTAGCTTTAGCCAGGCTTGATGGCACACCCTTTAAACCCAGCACTCAAAAGACAGAGGCAGGCAGGCAAATCTCTCTGTTCTACAGAGCAAGTTCCAGGACAGCCAGGGATAGACTGAGAAACTCTGTCTCAAAACACAACCCCACCCCAACCAAAAAAAAAAAAAAAAGCCTGTCAAATACTACGAATCTCAAGTTATCCCTGACTAATCCTGCACACTGCTGATTGCCCCTCACTCCTGATACCCTTTAGCCTATATACTTGACCTGGATCTACATCCACAGTAAAAACCACTTTGCCATGATTTCTAGATGTGTGCATGAAGTCCAAAACGACTAAATTTCTTTAAAGCAGATACTGCCTCAGTCTTTCCAAGGGAGTGGGTGGGGTTGAAACAGCCTTTCTATGTACTCTAGGCTGGCTTGAACTTGAAACAGTTCTCCTGCCCCAAGCCTTCCAAATCACAACTCCCAGGGGCTGACATTACAGGCCTATGCCATCACCCCTGGCTCTACCTCTGCCTTTTAAATCCTCTGATTAGTGCCTAATCAGTGCTAAGTATTTGGGCCCATTTCTCACCCCCACTAGAATCTCCAGATTTCCTGATCTGGAAATTATGCTCTCAACAATAAGACTGCAGTTTTAACAACATTACCATCTTTGTAGTGGGAAAGGACTTAACAATACTGAACAATCAAAATCAAGTCATCCAACTCTTTTTTCTTACTTTTGCTTAAAAACAAGCTGATAGCCTTTGTTAACAGAGCTGAACCTAAAAATTATTATCAGGGCCATAATTACAATCATATTCTCTGCTATGATCTAAACTAAATCAAACAGGCTCTCACAGGACACTGATATTAAAAAAAAAAAAAAAAAAACCAACCAAACAACAAAAACCATCTTTTGTGAAGTAATTAATGTCAGTCAGTAGATTTAGTTTTTTGTGTTTTTTTTTTGGGGGGGGGGCAGGGATAAGACAGGGTCTCACTATGTAGCCCTGGTTGGCCTCAAAGTCAGAGATTGGCCTGCCTCTGCCTTCCAGTTTCTGGGATTAAAGGTGCAGGACACCTGGGAGTGGGGGAGTGAGGCAGCAGTGGCCCACGCCTTTAATCCCAGGGTCTGGGAGGCAGAGGCGGGATCTCTGAGTCAAGGCCAGCCTGGTCTACAGAGAAATGGGGGAGGGGGAAGGGGGAACAATGACAAAGAAAATAAAATTTTACAAGACACCAAGCCCTGCTTCAGTGGATTCAGTCTTAAAAAGGCAAAAGTACCCTGGTCATTTCAGGCTACCAAATTGGGTTCTTCACTCTCCAACAAATCCTGAGATATTAATCTGAAATGGAAATTTCTAAACTCTACCCAAGCAACCCTTGAAGCAGGATCTAGTGATCTAACTGACCCCGACCTGGGGAGATCAGAAGAATTTTAGCCATGTGTCTTACAGAGAAGCCTGTAAACACTGTATAAAATACACCTGGCCCTTGAGCAAGCAAGTTCACGATGCACAGCTGAGTGAGAGTGAGGCTGACACTGAACCTTCAGTATCTTCTTTCTGGTATTCCAGAAATGTAAATCCAATCCAAAAGCTCATGCCAAACTACAAATCCTTTTCCAAAGGAACAAGGATTTAACTCGGAGTCTCTCAAGCCAAGCTTTTGAACACACTTACTTCACTATTGAAACTTGGGGCTTTCTTTCCAAACTTCTGTTGGCTTTCTCTATGTAACTGCAACTGACTTTTAACAAGGTTTCATGTCTTCAACTTAGCATGGACTCAAGCCACAGGTTTCCTTCCACGCTGGCATCTTTACTTGGTAGTTCTTTTAGATCACCTCTCCAAACCTCTCTACCTGAGTGCCCTGCCCGGCAGCACCACCTTCCTCCCTGTGTACCTTTTTCAGCAGGTTATTTCATTCTACCTCATGAGGGGACTAGCATTATCTTTGCCTGAAAACTGTTTATTAATTTGCCTGTCAAACATTCTATAGAACCGTTTACATCTTACTACAGAAACCTCCTGGGTACATATTGACAGCTCAGCAAGTATTTACACAAAGCTCTGAAATATTCAGCTCCTTCAGAGGAAGAAGCTGCTGTGTCAAGCAGAGAATTATCAAACACCTTTTCTTCTACCTTTTCTTCCTCCTCAGTAGAGGCAAGCTTCCCTCTAGCACAGCTCCAACATGCTGAAATTACACTTCTAAACTACTAGAAGAAAAAGATGAGAAAAATTTAGGTGTGCTTGGGGGTAGGGGGGCGCACTTCCAGGACTACAGAAAGCCATACCTTAAACCTGGGTAGAAGGAAGACAAATAACCTAAAGAATTTACTGTCTAATACTTAGTTTTTCCTGTTCCAGGCTCAGAACTTTTGTTTCTCTCAGCAAAACTTACAGGACAAGTCCAGGCATTCAGATTACAGCCAACTGCCCAAACCAGACCTAGACCTGCCCAAACACCGAGCCTGAGGAACTAAATGCTGCCTCCCCAACCACCCACCCTTCTGCCCCAAAGCAGCTGATGTTAAATTGTATCACTACCTACTTCCCATCCCACCCAGCAGCAAGTCTCCCTGGGATCCTAAAGCAACTATTTTCAAGTCTTATGAGGTCTGCCTAGGATTTTTCCTTCACTGTTTTTTACAACCTCCAACCAAGTGAAATGGCTAATGACAAACAGATTAACAGTTTTGAAAAAAGTTTATTCTATGTAGCAGCACTCAACTTCTAGTTTGTCCCTGCAAATCCCAGGAGACAACTTTGAGTTCCTTAAGCCTACGGGAAGAAAGATAGCTTCAAAAGACTACTGAAATTCTGGCCTGATCCCAGGAAGATTGAGTTTGAAAGCCATTCTGAGCTACACATAAGGACCCTTACCTGAAATTCAAATACAAACACACACACACAAGAACACAGACAATGGGAGGGAGGATGCTACCGAAGAAGAAACCGTCTAAACTCGAAGAAATCAGTTTCAACATAGAGCAAGATTATTTGGTTCACCAGCTTCGTTTAACCAAAAATGCAAAGGACTTGTCCTGGGTCAGTATTATGGAACACAAGCCTCTCTCCTCAGTTCTAAGCTCTTTGACCTTTCACTACTAAGCAACACAAAACTTGGTGTGCAGTTAAGGACCAATCTAAACAAGAGGGGAAAAAAGAAGAAGAAGAAAAGAAAAAGGGAAAAGAAAAAAGGGAAAAGAAAAAAGGAAAAAAGGGAATCCAGAATCTCTTCCAAAGTTCCAGGAATCACAGTTCACTGGAAGGATGCTATTCGATATCAATTTATTCTGTATACTTAATTGTTTTGGGACAGGATCTTGCTATATATACATGGCTCTGGCTGTCTCAAAAATCAGGTAGGCTTTAGGGTTTCCTTAGCCTCCCTACTGGGATTACAGGCATGTGACACCATACTTTTTCCCCCTTGATACAGGATTTCTCTAGTCCAGGCTGGCCTAGAATTAATCCACTACATAACCTGAGTTAGCCTTAAATTTAAGATCTTCCTGCCTCAGCCTCATGATTTCTGGGAATACAGATGTCAACCACCATTCTTGGCCCTTGAAAATACCATTATTTTAAACATATCTGCATGCTTCTGCTGCTCCTAAAAGCAAACCAGTACAATCTTTTAGGAGTGGGGATAGGAAAGGGCCCAGGCCATTATTTTGTTAGCCTACTCCCATATTTTTAAAGAGTTCACTAACTGCTGTGTGAAATGCCTACTGTAGCTGACCTCACACCGGTACAGACTGATCAAGGTCACAGCAGGGGCCACAGCTTGTACCGCGGTGGTGGAGGGGCTGCAACTAAAAAGTCCTTGTGGAGATAAGTATAAACAAAATCAACCTTGCTGCTTCCTCTCCTCACACCACATCCCAACTCCATCGCCCACAATCACGAGCAACAGAGACTTGAAGTCTCCACAGCTGTGCTGTCTCAGTGTGGGTTCCCTCCTAAACTGAGAGAACACCAATTGTGCTGTACTCTGGCCAGGCCAGAATATCTGCCGGTAGGAAATGCAGGAGTCCTGAATCTGTTTCCCAGAAGTTCGGGCTATCAGTGGAGTGCACAGCAGAAACTAACAGCCATGCTTCTGCAGCCAAGTCCAGAGCTACTTACTGTAGCTCCAAACTCCTGAGCCTTCTCCCTCCACCTCACACACACATGCACCACTTCACCAGGCTGTATCTCACATTTTCATTATGATAGACTAGTACTACTCTTAAGGTGTTACTGCCTAAAGTGACCTACCTAAAAAGCTTTACATAAACCACGCACATAGGCACCCTAAAACCGTATCGTCAGTACCATCTAAGCCCTTGAAACATGCAACTGGTGATTAAAAAGATGAAGGCAAACGTCACTGTGATTGTCCTACTTCCTATGAAAAATACACACAAATTTTTATTTCATAAAAGCAAAGTCAAATATCATCATCTTACCTAATCATGTGTTAAGAAAATATTTTGTTGTTTGCTTTTTGAGACTGGGTCTCACTGTGCAGCTCTGGCTGACCTAGAACTCACGATGTAGACCAGGTTGGGCTGGAACTCACACAGATATACCTCTTCTGTCTCCCAAGAACTACCACGCCCAGCCCTAAAAAAAATAATCTTTAATCTATGACTGGGTTGAGGAAAGGAACCACCTTCCTTAAGAATACTTAGGGACTAGTGATATAGCTCAGCTGGCAGAATGTTTACCAAGCATGTGTAACGTCCCGAGTTCAACTCCCAGCATAAAAACCTGTCCTAGAGCTGTAGAGACAAATGATGGCCCGGCGCAGTTAAGAGCACTTACTGCTCTTGCAGAGGATCTGGGTTCGATCGGTTCCCAGCACCCACATCAGGCAGCTCACAACCGTTGCTAACTTCATTTCCAGGGAATCAGACACCTTCTGGCCACTTCTGGCACCTGTACACCTCTGATGCACATAAACTCATGTAGGTGGACAAACTCACATACATTTTTAAAATCTAAACAAAACAAGAGTCCTGGTGAACCATGTGCACTGGATCCTAGAACTTCAGGGGTGGAAGCAGATGATCAAGAGTTCAAAATTATCCATGAGTTCAAAACCAACCTGAGACTTCAAAAGGTATGACAGGTTTATACCTCAAGTAGCAAGGAGACTCTCAGAGCAAAGCCTATTCCCCTATATCCCCAGGGCTGTAGGCTATTAGATTCCGAGATTGCTATACACACCTGAAGCTTAAAAAGCTAAAGTACTACCTCCTCCACAGTTACTGCTCTCCAGCTCATTCCCTACATCTCAGAACTGAAATTAAACTGAACAGGAATCTATTTTGTGCATGCTGGGGCCTGGGAATGATAAAAGAGAACCCCCCCACACACACACATTTTTTTCCCCATCCAACAGCAGCACACAGAAGAGGACCGTATCCACATTCTTATTGTGGCCCCTGAACAAAACATCTGGCCAGTACCTAGACACATAGGGAATGGTCAATTATTTAATGAGCAAAATGAAAAATTACTGTACCACAAAAGCTGATTAATAAATAAAACATGACTCCTGCCTGTAATCCTAGCACTTGGGAGGCAGAGACAGGAGTATCAGAAGTTCAAAATCAACTTCAGCTACATATACACTGAATCCCAGAACACCCTTGGGCATATGAAAGACCCTAACTCAAAACAAAAATCAGCTTTTAACAAACCTCAACATTCACCCCCACTCCTCCAATAGTTCTCAAGAAAGGTAAATGACTCAGTCAAAACAAAACGAGGGAAAGCAGAGCTGCACCGGACAGTGACGGGGACCTGTGCATTCTGTCTTCTAAGACAAAATGTATCCCCCAAGCAGCAGGGGAGGAAACGAGTATTTGCCTCTTCTCTCACACAGATGAAAAACATCGGGTCAGATTGTAGTATCACAGCAGAGCTGAGCTGCCTTACGTGGCTTTTTTCAAAGTTCCCAGATCAACAAGTAATTATTGTTCTAAGTGAAGGAAAAAACAGAAGAGTAGAGCTGCTAGGAATGGGAACCTGAGGGAGTTTCTCCTTTCTGAAAAGATGGCTCCAAAGAGGACTTGATATTTTTGACGAAAGCACCCAGAAAGAAGAAAGCAAAGAAAAATAGGTAAAACTACACGAAAAGGTACCTAAAAGTGGCAATAAGTGTCAATGTAGGTCATATCTTTACACCTTGGAAGACAGAAGGGAAGGAAAAAAAAAAAGAAAAAAAAAAAGAAAAGTCACAACTTAATAGAAAAATACTGACCGGGCTCTACTCTGAGGCTCTAAAACGACTGATGACAAAACAAAAATATTCCAGGAACAAGTCATTAATTTCTTAAAACAAGCCTTGAGGAGAAGGTCTGTCTAGAGCACTGAAGACATCAGCATCTCCTTCAATTGAGCTGTTCTCCCAAAGTTCAATTAACAAAAGAGAGTGTTAACAAGATTGAACACGTAAACAAAGAGGCAAGCCTTGCTTAAAAGGGAGCTCTTGAAACCAGCATCAAATTCTATCAGAACGCTCCATCGCTAAGCAAAATATTAAGGAACACCATCTTCTTCCCTACAGAGCCCACATTTGCCACTTAATAAAAAGGCCAGTAAAATAATTGCAGTTCTGTAATGCGAACAGTGTCAAAAAAATTACTCAAGACAAATGTATCTTCAGAGCCATCAAAGAACTCATTTATGCCATCAGGAAAGTCACAAAACCAAAACAAACAGCAAACCCATTGTAGAGAAAAAACTCAGCTACTGTTCCAACAACACAGAATCTGTTTCAGACTGCATAAAACATAACAAGCAAAATAAATCCAAGGTACAAGCAAAACGCCATGGCCTCCTCTTTGTTTCAGGCACAATGTAACAAGGGCAGCCAGTCTGGGACTCTGCTCCCGCTGATACAGTATCGCTGCTTAAACCTCCCTCCTCAAGGTCACAGCCAATTTCAGCTCTGGAATAAAAGGCGAATAGTGGCAGCGATGGTTTGGGTTATCACTGGCAGAAAAGCAGAGTGTAAAAGTTTATGAGCTCATCAGGATTGTTGTACCATTACATCAGAGGCAATTATAAATGGCCAAGAGCAGAAGATGGGGAGCCAATCAGATCACAGATAGGATGTCAACCTAAGACCAACTGTCTCCTGGCTTTGACAGAAGGATTTTACCTCCATAATTCAAATCCCAAACCAAAGCAATCTGCACTTACTACTCCAATCACTCAGCTGTTTACCAGCACTTCCAGAGAGAAGCCCAAGCCACTGGGCCGACAGAGACTAAGACAGGAGGTGGCCCGGGCGGCCCAGGGCGAACCACAGTCAGTCTCAAGCTGCCCCCAAGCAGGCCCCAGCTCTCCCCCGAGGTCCCCCGCGCCCTAGGGGCCACTCTTTAAAAGCACATATTGGGGAACGGCCTAGAGGAAGACAAGTGGGGGGACAGAGGAGCGGCAGGTGAGCAAGGAAACGCTGCTTCTCTCTCCAGGGTTCCTGACACTGCCTCAACCCCGAACCTGAAACCCCGGCACCCCCCTCGCCCGGGCCCGGCCCTTCCAGGCACACTTTGCTCTGCACCCCCCCTGGAGCCCCCCAGAGTTCGAAAAGGACCAGCGGAGAGGGAGAGACCGGACAGACACCTCTGGAAGAGGCCCACACAAAGGCTGATCGAGGGAAGGAGAGGAAGGCAGACAGGCAGCCATTTTAAGAGAGAAGAGCCAGACAATGGCAGCTCCCCGGCAGCGGGGGCCCGAGCCCGAGGGGAGCCCGCGGCCGGGGCCTGCTCCCCGCGGCCGCCACCCACCCACCCCCCGGCCCCGCTCGCCCCAGCCCCCTCCCCGCTCGGCTGTGTACCTGAGGGGTCCGGGCGAGCGGCTGCCCCCCGCCGCCGCTGCTCCCGGGGCTCATGGGCGCGTGGTGGCTCCTTTGTTGGGCCCCTCCCGAGGCGGCCGCCGCCGCCGCCGCCGCCGCAGCAGCAGCCCCCCAGCACTGCGAGGCCATGTCCGCCGGGCCCTTGCCCGCGCCCCCGTCCTGGGGCCCGCCGCCGTAGTCGCCCCCGGGGTAGCCCTGGTAGCCCCGGGCCGAGCTGGGCGACGTGAGCAGTTGGTTGAGGGTGGGGGTGGCGGTGGGCTGGGGAGTTCCCCCGCCGGCCGCTGAGGGGCCGCCTCCCCCCATGGCCCCGAAGCGCTGCTGAGCGAAGGACGAAGACGACGAGGAGGCAGAGGCGCTGGAGGAGGGAGGCGGCTTGGAGCCGGCGGCCGGCGCGCCGGAGCCCGGAGTGCCACCTCTCGGGGAGCTCAGCGCGTAGGCCTGGGGGGGCGGGGGGTAGGCGCTGCGGTTGGGGTAGTAGGAGTTGTACTGGTGGTTGGGGAAGCCGTGGTCGTGCGAGTTCTGCTGGGGCCCGGCGTAGGACTCCAGGCCCCCGCCGCCGCCGCTCTGCAGCGCTGCCAGGCCAGGGCTTTGTTGTCCGCCATGTTGTTGGTGGAAGACGGCGGCCGCGGCGGCGGCGACGGCGGACGGGCTCCGGCCGTAGGGCTGCCCGAAGCCGTAGGCTGGGGGCGGCAGGGCGGCCGCGGCCGAGTGAGGAGGCGCCCCCACCCCGTCGCTGCTGCCGCCGCCGCCGCCGCCGGGCGGCTCCGGGAGGTTATTGTTCAGGGCGGGCCTAGGGCCCGCGTTCCCGTTCGAGTTCTTCAGGTCCGGCTCCGCGCCGGGCCCGCCGCCGCCGCCGCCGGCTCCGCCACCCCCATTGCTCTCGGCCCCGTCCTGCAGCTCCTTTCCCAGCGGCTGCGGCGGCACCACGGCGGGGCCCTCGCTCTCCTGCCCGGCGGCCGCCTTCATCTCCCCGCGCTCGGCCGCCGCTGCCGCCGCCGCCTCGCCCCCCGCCTCCTCCCGCTGCTGCTGCTCGGCTTTCTTCAGCTCCGAGGGCGGCGGCGGCGGGTTGCCCAGGCTGCTGGCGGCGGCGGGGGCGACCTGCGCGGCCATGATCCCCGCTGTCTCGTCCGCGGAGAGACCCGGCCCTGTCTTCGTCTTCTCCCCCCTCCCACCCCGCCCCGGGGCCGAGTCCCCCCGGGCTGCCCTCCCCACCCGCCCGGGCGGGCCTCGCGGGGCTCCGCTGCTGCGCGGCGCTCGCTCCTCTCCCCCCCGCCCCGCCGGCTCAGGCTCCGGGCTGGCGGCGGAGGAGGAGGAGGCGGCGGCGGCGGCGGCGGCAGCCGAGGCGCCGGCGGCTCAGCTGCTCCCGGCTCTGTAGGCTCGGGACCCGGCTCTCCCGGCTCATTCCCCCCAAGCCCTTGCCTGGGAATGAGGGGGGCGGTGGAGGCTCCGCTCCCCAGGGCCTGGCCCCGCTGTGACTCTCCGCTTTCTGCTGCCGGAGAAAGGAGGGAGGGAGGGAGGGAGGGAGGCGAGGGGGAGGGGGCGGGAAGGGAGGGAGGGCGCGGGGGGGAGGGGGACCCGGGACGGGCGGGCTGGAGGGCGCGCGGCGGCGGACGGGGCGCCGGCAGGCAGAGTGGGCGCCCGGCTCCGGCGGGCTCGCCGCCTCGCCTTCCCGGCCGCGGCGCGGGCCGAGGCTGCTGCGCGGCGGCGGGCGGGCGGGCGAGCGGGCGGGCGGGCGGCGGGACTGAGCGGCTAGAGCGCCCCACTCTCCTCCGAGTCCCCCTCACTCCGACACGAGGCTCAGCACTGCCATTTTACCCAGCGCCGTCGCGGCCGCCCGAAAAACCCGGAGTGGAGCGCGGAGCGGGCGCAGGCCGTGGAATGGACTCGCTCCCTTCCCCTCACAAAGGAGGAGGGGAGAGAACGAGCCGCGGCGGCGGCGGCGGCGGCGGCAAGCCCTCAGCCTCTCTCGCTCGGCAGCGCCGCCGCCGAAGGCTTCGGGGAAAACCCGGCCCGGAGCCCGCGCCTCCGGAGCCCGCGCCGCCTCTCGCGGCGTTCCCATCCCGGCCTGTCCCCTCCTGGCCGCCGCGGAGGGAGCGGGCCGCGTGAACTTTACCCGCGCCTGCAAAATTGGCCTGAGCCCGAAACCGCGGCCGCCGCGGCCCGGGCCTGACCCCCGCCCCTGGCACAGGGCCTGGTCTCTTGGCTGCGACTTAGCACCTCCACGGCACTTTTCTTCTTCCCAAGCCCTTTGCGGACCCGCCGTGGAGACCCAGCTGAGTGAGCCCTGCTTTTTACCCCCTTTGGCTAGCCCCAAAGGAGGACTGACCATTGTTCAAACTGTGGGTTCTCCCGTGCCCTGCCCTCATTAGCCAGGCCTGACAAGGCCCTGGGGGCATGAGGTCTGGATTATCCCCATTTTACCGACAGACAGAAGGGAAGGGACTGCCCAGGTCACTTAAAGTCAGAGGGCAGAAGAGTGTGGCTATAAAAAAGTGGAGTCACCAAAGCTCCATCTTGTCTACTCAGCCTGAGAAAAGGAGAAAAGAAAGGCACTTACATTGTGAGCAAATCCAACCAGAGTGTCAGGAGGTTTGAAATCAAACGTGGTCATCTCACCACTTCACTTAAAATGGTGGCTACTGATGCTTTGGGGGGCCTAAGACAGTCCTCCAGACGAACCAAGCTCCATTAGCCCTTCCTAAGGGACCCTAGCTCACCATGGCCAAATAGCCCCTATCTCCGAAGGCAAGCACCTTGGAAGACTGTCAACAGCACACCGAGGAGGCTCCAGGGACTGGAAGAACCTGAGTGTTCCAAACCCACTGCAGAAGAGGGATGCAGAAAATGGAAACCATTCTCTCTCTCTAAAGAGATCAAAAGCAGAGCCCAACAGGTCACACAGAAAAAACGGATGCCCGCAGATCTGTTTTCTGTCCCAAGGTGTAAGACTCCTTGAAGTTTACCAAAGACCCTAAGGCCACGTTTATCTGAAAAGATCAAGGCATTCACGGAAAAGCTCAGAGTCGTCCGGATCTGCACGCCTCACCAAACCCACAGCAGCCTTTTCTTCTCAGGCAGGCTTGGAATGCTCTGACAGGGCAAGCTAGGAAAAGCAGAATTCCAGCTTCTCACCAGGCCCACCAAGACGACCTTAGGAAAGGCCTGGGCCAGCAGCAATGACAAAGGCCTCTCTTCCTCCCAGATTTCATAAGGGAAGACTTCGGGCCACAGACAGAACTTCGGGATTCTGCAGGACCCGGGATTTCTAACCATCTCGTGGGTCAACACCATTCCAAATGGCTAAAGTCATTTCCACCCCACCCCCCCAGAAAAGCCAAGACCACGCTACACTACAAAGCTTCAAAGCTTCGTAGTAACCTGAGAGTGGGGAGATGACCAGAGCCCCACTGCCTGTCCCATCCCCCAACCAAGAAACAAACCAACCTGCCAAGATGATGGGACTGGCGGGGACGGACCAGTGCCCTCTTTTCATTCACGGTCCTCAGGAGCAACAACTCTACCGGCGCATTAGGTCCTAGAAACCAAATTATAGGCTGCCTCACAAATGGAGCTTTGCTATTTAATCAACTGCCTCGGAGCTGCCAAACAGTCCTGAGTCCCGCACACAAATGAGGAAATTTTTACATGCAATTACCCTGCCATTTTCCTCAGAACTGGGGTGTAATGGCAAACCTGGAGCCCAGTGAAAATCTGGAAGCCACAGTGGATTTGTCTTCAAGGAAAGTCCACATGGCCTGCTCCCATGGCTATGAATATGAAAAGCGCCAAAATCCCTTTCCCTACACGTGGTCACGCTGTTTTGAAAACAGTCACCATTTTAATCTAGCAATGAGGCAAAGTGCATAAAAATATATCCACCTGGGTCAGGAGAGGTAGTGTGTTTCTTCTTCCCTACTTTTTTTTTTTTTAAGTCCTTAGAGTCTCTTCCACTCAAAGAGCCGCAGCGTTAACCTAAGACTGCTGGGCTGAGGAACTTTCTTAGAAACTGGTCCATCCGCTTTCCCCAGGGGCACTGGGAACGGGGGAGGGGGAGGGGAGGAGCGGGCACGTGGCTGGCCCGAGCAGCCAGACCCCGGCTCGGGGCCGTGGGTCCTCCCCTCGGTGGGCACCGCTCCCCCCACAGCCCCTGCCTTTTCACCCCACACCCAGGCAGCTCAGGAATCCCGGCGCAGATTATGGGGCGAGGACAGCGCTCCCCTCGCGAAAGCGCCGCTGCCACCGACAGCCTGATGGCAAATATGGACTGAATCGTTGACATGGAAACCGGACTAAAGTCTCGCTCGCTCGCTCTCACAGGAGAGTTCTTATCACCGAGCCCGGCAGGCCGGCGCTCCGCAAACGCGGACTGGATCGGCGGAGCGGGCGCGCTTCCGAGCGCCGGAACTCGGGCGCCTGCCGCCGGCGCAAGGGGGCTGGGCCGCCGGCAGCCGCGGCTGGAAATGGCAGAGGTGTGCTCGCGTCCTCGGGCTGCACGGCGTGCAGGGACTGGGCCCGAGCGCGCGGGGTGAACCCACGAGGGGCCCAGTGCCGACTGCAAAATGTGGAAGCGGGGCCCGTGGGTCTGCGAGAAGAAGGGAACGCCGGCGGGGGACGAGCCCTTCCTTCCCCGCGCGCAGCGGTCTCACTCTTAAACGTCCGAGGCACAAAACTCCTCGAGCAAAACAAAAGGTCGGCGTCGGCCGCCCGCAGCCCTTTCCCCTCTCCGCGGCGGACGTCGCCAGCGAGGGGCGAGGGCTCGGCCGGGCGCCGGGGCGGCGAGCGGGGCCCCGCACGCTCCCGCCGCGGCAGACACCCAGCCGAGCGCTCTCAAGTGCGAACTGGAGCCGCGAGTTTGAGCAAAAGGGCAACTGTGTCAGTTGACGGAAGCCAGAAGCGGGGTTCAAAGCCCGGCGTGGATTTCCTTCTGGAGCTGTGCTTCTTAAAGTTTGTAACTCCGTGTGAAGAAGCAGCCCCAGCGGAGGCTTCGGGATCAGTGTGAAAGTCTAGCACTACCATCTGACAGTGAGCCGCAAAACTTTGGGCTGCATATTAAGCGAGGAAAGTGGATTGAAGCTCGAGTCAAGGCAATTCATTATGCTCCCGGCTCGCAGGCAGGAGCGGTAAGATGCGAACTGGATTGTCGCCGGGGAACACGGACCGGAGTCCGGATGGCGCTCACAGCTCTTCGCGGTAAAATTGTGACTGCTTAGGACCTAAGATGCCCAAAGAGCAAAGCGGGAGGCTTCCAGCTTGAAGGACTCTCACGCTGCTTTTTTGGATCCCTTTCCACCCAAAGTCTTAAAACAATTTGGGAGATAGTACGTTTTACAGAAATAATA
Organism: Pachyuromys duprasi; assembly: GCA_028658305.1. Classification (NCBI taxonomy): domain Eukaryota; kingdom Metazoa; phylum Chordata; class Mammalia; order Rodentia; family Muridae; genus Pachyuromys; species Pachyuromys duprasi. The sequence goes on from CM053763.1 coordinate 107,242,482, forward strand.
CGGAGCCCATCTTAAATGTTCATTTCTAAATGAGACTTTCTCTCTCTCTCTCTCTCTCTTCCCCCCCCCCCCCCGCCTTGGGCATAAATCCACCAGGCTCTAGCATAAGAATTAGCCTCACCACTAGCTCCCCCCAAAGTGAAAAAAAAATAAATACAGTTCAGTGATAGGACCTTCATTTTAGATAAGACCCTGGAGGTCTGATTCCCAGCAGTGCTCAGATAATAATAATAACATAGAATAAATACAGGTCCGTGCTGGTTCTGGTCTGTAGAAATTTTGAATAAAACTTAACTCCCAATGTCATGCTAACAGAAGGAGAATGATCCAAGTCTAACACTAGATAAAATTTCTGGTTCAGTATCTCATCTCACTGTTGCGTTACTATTTTTTTTAAAGAAGATAATATGTGTACACACACACATACATATATAATTTGTTTTTCCAAATATGACTGAAGGACAGCAGGGTGACAGGTGTCTTTAATCCCAGCACTAGGGATACAGAGACAGTGGGATCGCTGAGTTCAAGGCCAGCCTGGTGTACAGAGTGAGTTCCAGGACAGCCAGAAACCCTGTCTCAAAAATAAATAAGACTAGAGTTTTATGTAACTACTGGGCAGATCAGAAGGGGGGCCAGTTTCTTCAGAGACAGGGTCTCACCTGGAGGCCAAACTAGCTATGACCTTGCCTCAGTCCTCCTTTCTCAGCCTACTGGGTGCAGGGATTATAAAATTTTGTCACCCCACCCAGCTCACATCAGGATTTGGGAAATCTTGTTTCTGCTGAGTCTCACTGGAGATTTGTGCTCACTAACTGAAACAAAAACAGTGTTTGAAAGTTGGTTTCCAAAGAACCTTGATGATACAGTGACAGCCGTCAAAGCAGAGAGAGCTGCTCTGTACAGGGCACCAACTGTAAACTGCTAGGTACAGACAGGTGAGCGCCCGAAGATCACCCAGGAAAGGACAGTCTGCAGTCCAGAACCCTGCTTCCCACAATACACATCCCATAGTAAACAACTATAAACTGATTTTGTTTTGTTCTGTAAAGCCTAGTTAGGAAAAACTTCACTTTACATGTTGTAGAGAGAAAGCATTAAAGCTGAAGAGAGAGGAGGAAGTCAGAACAGTGTTTCAGTGGTCTCTCCCAGCCACTTGCACAGCTTCCTAGCACTTCCATTTTACTGAGGTGGGACAGAGTGAGGGCATTCCTCACAGCATCTCTGAAACGGGCCTGACGGTGTCTTCTGCTTCTTCCATGAGTCTGTAGAAGAGCTAGAAAGGCAACACCACAGTGAAGTTATAGAGAAAATGGGGGAGGAGGGCACGCACCCTGAATCAGGAGGGGCGGCTGGAGACAGGTGCTCTGCCTGATCTCCGAGACACAACCACTTCAAGGGAATCCCCCACCTCGTGACACTCCTCGCCTCTTTTTTATGGTAGAATCAAAGACGATCCAAAGGAACCTATTAAACATAGGACAGGAAGTGAATGGCCCTCGGGGAAAGCATTCTGACTAGCTTTGACTGGGTTTGAACCCTTCTACACTACTGAAAAGGATGACTTCGAAAAACGAAGTGGACCCAACCCCACAGAAATCATGACCCTGATCTCTGTGGTGATGACAGAGTGGCACCCCACTCCAGAGGAGGAGGGACTTAGCAGGGACACCCGGAGAAGCTGCCAGGATATTGCTGCAGGCTTTGGCACCTCCCCACATTGTCACTTGTCTCCATGAAGTCTCCAGAAGCCACCAGAGGGGTTGAGGTGTGGAAGCAGCAGGCTAGTTTGCCAAGCCTCTGAAGAGGCCCCACTTCCAGCCCTGCTGGAAGAGAAAGTAGAGATGCAAAAGGTTAAATGACGTTCAGCTACCCTAGAGCCTTTAGAAACCATGCACGTACATGCACGCACACTCACACTCATACAGTGACATTCACACACACAACATGCACACTCATATATGCACACAGACACTCATACACAAACATATGCAGACGTGTACACACAGAGACACTTGTACACACATTCAAATACACTGACACACAGACACTCCTACACACACACATTTATTCTCACACACAATAAGTCACACACCAGCACATTGTACTTTCATGAATAGAGCTCAGATACAGCAAGAATGCACAGTGCTAACATGAGACACTATGTTTGGTCCCAAACAAATAAGACTCTAGAAACTTCATGGACTGGAGATTGAACCCATGGTCTAGCAACATGTTGGGCAAGCACTCCACCACTGAGCTATATTGCAGCGAGAATATACTTTTCAAATATATATATATATATATATATATATATATATATATATATATATATATATATATATATAGTATGCTAGTCAATTTAGGAGCTGAGCTATATCCCCAGGCCAAGATACCACATTTTTAAACTTTTTAAAAATTAATTGTAAAATTAACTTTTATTCGCCTGATGTTACTGTCATCTTGGAGGCTTACTGCCTCTGCCTGCTAACCTAGGCCTAGTTCTGGAAGCTTTTAGCCTCCGTACAATCTAACCTAGACCTAGAATGTTTTCCACCTCTGAAACTTACTGCTGAATAAGCTCACCCTTTCTACCTCTTTCTGAACTCTGGCTAGCAGATTCAACTCAGCTGTTCTGGCCCAAACTGTTCTCCTAGCTGACTGATTCAAACTGGCTGCTCTGAGCTTCTGACTGAATTGCTCCATTGGCCTCAAACTAACTCTAACAATCTGTTCTCATCTTCCAGCTCCTCGTTCTCTGGCTCCTTCTGTCTTCACCTGTGTCTAGCTTGCTCTCTCTTCAATCTGTCTCCATAAAACCCTCCCAGTAAAACTGCCTCTGAATTCCACGAACTGAACTGCCATGAGATCACCTCCCCTGCGCTGCCTGTCAACTCCCTGACTCAACTGCACTGCAACTCAGAGATCTGCTTGCCTCTGTCTCCCGGTATTAAAGGCATGTCTGTATTTCAGCAGATCACACAAACCCAGACAATCTTTGGATGTGATCTCTTGTCAGAGCAGCCGTGTTCTGAATTAACATTCCTCTACAAGTAATCTTATTCCCAAACTTGGGGATTCCAGCACTCAGGAGGCAGAAATAGGCAGATTTCTGTGAGCCCAAGGCCACTTTGATCTAAACAGTAAGTTCTAGGACAGAAAACCAGAACTGCAAAGTAAGACCCTATCTCAAAAAACAAAACAAAACAAAACAAGTAATCTTGTTATAGGTGGTGGTGGTGATGGTAGTGGTGGAATGTGCAATGTGAAATGGGGCATGTGTGGAGATCAGAGACAACTTTGTGGAACTGTGGTCTATAAAAGTATATATGAATGTGTGTGTGTGTGTGTGAATGAATGTGGATACCACTGTACAGGTTCCAGGGACTGAACTCAAGCTGTCAGACTTGGCAGCAAGTGTTTTGCCCATTCACTGAATAATACCGTAGACCATGGCATAAGGGCTCTACCTGAATATCCTCTTCCAAGGGAAGCAGTTTTACCCCAGACTCCTGCTCATCATCAGCTCTTGAGTTGTATGTATTGTTCCAACCCAATTTCCACCAACATTAGTCTTCAACTGAGGTCAGAAAACTTGTGCAGTGTTCTTTCAACCAGCTCTGAAGACTGTACACTTGCTGATAGTAAGAACATCCCGAGGCTGCACTTACAGACCTCGTTAAGTGTCTTGGTCCGTGCCCAGCTTTAACTACCTCCTAGACTATGATAAATGCTACAGAAATCGTATTTATTGCTACTTCTTGGTTGTAGAAATTTCCCAAGTTCTACAGTGAAATTCACCAAAGAGGGGCTACAGGGATGAATGGGCAGTTAAGAGCAGAAGAACAGAGCTTAGATCTCAACGCTTAGGGGCTACAGTGGGGGACATGGGGTGTGACTCAAAGCCACCTGTAACTCCAGCTCCAGGGCATCCCATGCCTTCTTCTGGCCTCTTCAAGCATACACACACACAGAGACATACACACAAATCAAAATAATAAAAATAAACCCTCAAAAAGGAAAGAAGGCAATTCCCCAGAGATCCCTGTAAGACAATAGTGCAGGAGCAGACAGCCAGCCGGGCTGAGCCACAAGGCCACCCCAGCCACCACTTCCGACTGCCCCTGAGCAGTTCCTATCTTAGTGATCTGCTAAAGGAAGAAGGATTAACTTAGGCATTTCTTCACTACTCCCCTAGGTAGGCTCTCTGATTGGGCCTCCCTGTCAATCACCTCTTTTACAAGTGTGTGCACACACACAAACTTCCGATGTGGCATTTTGATGTGTGATGGCAAAAGACAAACATTTAACAGGAACAACAAGAGAAAGGCTTTCTAAACAGTAAAGGCCCTAGACAGCAAGAATCCTTGCGGTTCTGCTGAATTTAATATATATGCCTTTGTATTCTTAACTCCATGCCTGGCTTTGTATGTGTGTATTGGGGATCCAAACACATGTCGTCTTATTTCAGAGCAAACACTTATCCCATCCAACTATCACTCCAGCCCTAGGCTATATATAACTTTTTGTATGTGTGTGAATATTTTGCTTGCATGTGCGAAAGGGTGTTACCTGCATCCCTGGTACCCTCAGAAGCCAAAGGATACTGGGGGCCCTGGAACTATGGACAGTTATAAACGGCCATGTGGGTGCTGGGAACTGAACCCAGGTCCTATGTGAGAGTCCAGCCCCCAGCCTCCAGACTTCCAAAGTAATGTTTCCAAATGATCATGCCCATTTATAAGCGACAATGCCCAAGAACGTGGTGGCACACATCTGTGATGCCAGCACTTGGGAGGCAGAAGAAGACAGATCTATAAGTTTGAGGACAGCCTGGTCTACAGAGCAAGTTCTAGGATAACCAGTTACACAGAGAAACCCTGTCTGGAAAAATGAACAAGATTCCTTTTATTTGTTTTTTTTTTTCATTGTTTTTTGTTTTGTTTTGTTTTGTCTTTCTTTTTTCCTATTTGCTTTGGTTTTTGGTTTTTTTCAAGACAGGATTTCTCTGTGTAGCCCTTGGTGTCCTAGAACTTCCTCTGTAGACCAGGCTGGCTTCAAACCCAGAGAGATCTGCTTGCCTCTGCTTGCTTCCCAAGTGCTGGGATTAAAGGCGTGAGCCACCACCTCTGGGCTGTATCTGTTCCTGTGTGTGTGTGTGTGTGTGTGTGTGTGTGTGTGCACGCGCGCAGGTGCCCACAAAGGCAAGAGAGGGTATCAGAACTCCTGGAACTGGAATTAGACCCAGTTGTGAGCCCTCTGACATGAGAGCTGCGCACCAAACTATGACCTTTGAAAGCATCAAGTGCTCTTCACCGCTGAGCTGTCTCTCCCACCTCTCCTTTTTGTGGTCAAAGCTCATGTAACTCAGCCTGTCCTTGACTTTGGTAGGCAGCCAAGGATGGCTTTGAACTCCTGATCTTCCCGCCTCTACTTTCCAAGTGCTGGGAATTCAGGCATATGCCATCATCAATGCTCTTCAGAGATTTTTTTCTACTTTTTGATTTGGGATGTCAGTCCTCTCCTTCAATTCACTATAAAAGGATTTAAAAAGGAGAAATATACCTCCAAATTAGAATAGGCTTTTTTCATTCAAAATGTATTTATAGATTGGAGATTCAGATCAGCAGAAAAACACTGAGCATGCTCACAATCCTCTAATTCCGGAGTTCAACCCCCAGTATGGATGGAGAGAAACAGAGAGAGTGAAAAGATGCTACTTAGGACTTGGGTGTAGATCAGTTGGTACAGTGCTGCCCACCCTGTGCAAAAGCCCGAGTTCTACATTCAGTCCCAGCACCATATAAAACAGGAGGGATATGGCATGGTCACATTCCCAACACTTGGGAGATTGAGGCAGGAGAATCAAAAATTCAAAGTTATCCTCAACCACGCAGCCAGCTTGAGGTGTGTGAAACCTCAAAAAACTAACCAAAACAGAAAAGCCACATTAGGGGCTGGCAAGCTGGCTCAGCGGTTAAGAGCACGAGCTGCTCTTGCTTCAGGTTCAGTTCCCAGCACCCACATGGCAGCTCACTCCGTCTGCAGCTCCTGTTCCAGGGAATCCAACACCCTCCTACAGACACACATGAGGCAAAACACCAGTGCACGTGAAATAAAAGAAATTATTTTGTTAAACCACATTACTAACAAGTTCCCTGTGTTCTGATCAAGATGTCTCATTTTCTAAGAAAACTGATGAATAAACAAAAAAGTTAAACAAGGAGCAACTAAAGCAACAGTGGTTCTCGTCCTCCCCAGCCTTTAAGAGGGTTTGGTCAGTAGAGCTGCACTTTGAGATCATGAGAGTAATTAGCAAAGGTGGTATTATTTCTATTGCCTTTATACGATGGGTTTATAGATTAGGATTTACTTCCTCTTAAGGGAACCCCCCCAATTCTCAGCACCCCCACCCCAAAAATTTCTCCTGCTCCTTCTTTTCATCTCAGGGTCTCTCATGCTTGAGGGGTTGTTCTTGGACACAGTGGCACAAAAATATTTCCCCACGTGCTGTTCATGTTTCACAGTCTGCTCCTGAGTCTCAGGCTCCTGCACAGAGCACATCCTAGCCTGCTAGGGACCATGCCGGGAACCATGCTGGGGATTCCTGCTTAGCCTGAAGCTTCTTAGTCCCAGGGCAGCTATGTGGAATTACGAGATATTTGTTCTACTTCTCTGGATGACTGGGCTTAGAATGGTCTTTGGTCTTCCTAACAAGAGAAACAACTGTCGGCCAAAATGGATGGCTAAGGTGCACCTCATGAAATAATGCCCTTAATTGGACAGATGAGAATGGAAAGAGCAGGCCTGCCTTCGAGTCCACTTGACTGCTAAAGAGAGAAACAGAAGAGAGCCTTCCAATCTTTCAGGCCTGTCCATGAAAAGAACAGAATTTGGGGGGTGCGTTTCAAAATTACTGACCTGGGAAGTCCCAGATCAGCAGCCAGCACTTCCTCACTCTGAGACTGCAGGGCTGCCTCTGGCCAGCTGCTCAGGTCAGCCTTTTTTGAACACCTCCCAACACAGAGCACTTAATCAACGAAATCCTATTTAAGGTTGTGATAAGTAGACGATAAAGAGACAAGTGCATAAAGCCCTCTGTTCTTCAGTTTGTAAATACGTGTCTAACAGACTTCGCTCAAGTTTTTGTTTTTTTCGTTAAAAACGGTGTCGGTAAAGCCAGCTGTCCATTTTAGCATTTGTAAAGACTGGATGGTGTTTACCTCAAACGTCACCCAGTGGCCAGTGGGTGGCTAAACCCATCTATAGTTTAAGAAAACAAATACACTTATCTCAGCACTCAGGAGGCAGGTCATCCTGAAGGTTCCAGGCCAGCCTGGTCTCTGTAGTAAATTCCTGTAGTAAATTCCAGGCCACCCAGGGCTACACAGCTACTCTCCTATCTTGAAACAAAGAAAACAAAGAAAGCACTGGCTGGGAGATGGTCCAGTTGGTACAGTGTGTCCTGTGCAAGCAAGAGGAGCTGGGTTCAGTTCCCAGCACCACACAGTAGCTCAAAATCATGTATATCCAGCTCCATTTCTAGGGGATCTGACCCCCTCTTTGACCTCTGTGGCACCAGGCATGTGGTGGATATATATACATGTAGGTAAAACATACATTAAAAATAGAATCTTTTCTTTACTTATGTTAAAAAAAAAATGGAGAGTAGAGGAAGGCACCTGACCTTGACCTTGGACAGTGCATGCACCTACCATTACACACACAAATAGAGAAGCAAACTAATCCTGAAGCCTCCATACTTCCTTACAGGAAATTCTCAGCTCCCAGGGATAGGTATTGGGAAGAGGTTAAATTTGAAAAGGCAGTTTTTTTGTCTGGTTGTTTCATTGGTTGGTTGGTGTTTCGAGATAGGGTTTCTCTGTGTATCCCTGGCTCTCCTGGAGTTCAAGGCCAGCCTGGTCTACAGAGTGAGTGTGTCAGGACAGCCAGGGCTACACAGAGAGACCCTGTGTTAGCAGGGTTACTGTTCATACCATTTTATTTTGGTTTCTCAGGCCTCTTTCTCCCTACTCCGCCCCAACCCCTTCCAACACCCCAACAACAGGTAGAAGAGAGAAAGGGTTAGTGGGAGATAAGGCGCAGTTCTCTTAGAGGCTTCCTGCTGGTTAGGGTAGTCGGGTTCCTTGTGGAAAGTCCAATCTTCATTTCAGGAGATCTTCTCATCACATCAACAGCAACCAGGAGCAGGACGGGGGAGCATCAGGAGCTTTCTTCTTTCTTCAAACTCTCTTTCTCTCCTTGGACTCTGGCATTTATTCCCTCTCCAGAGTCTATACATTTAAACCCCCTCTCAGAGCCTGCATGAGGCAAATAGTTTGCTGCTGTGGACAGTATAAATCAGTCCCATATCCTATACCTGGCATCAAAAACAAAAACAAACAAACAAAAAAAATGTTTACATCCACAACAACCCTGTCTCAAATTTAATTAATTATTTTAGAAAGCAGAAGGAGGAGGCCAGCAGGACTATATGGCAAGACCCTGCCTCTCTCTGCCCTCATTCACTAGGTTCAGGCAGGAAGATTGCCGTGAGTTTGACACCAGCTTGGGCTACATAGTAAGTTTTCAAGTTATCCTGGGCTACAATGTAAGACCTTGTTTCAAACAAAACAAAACAAAAAAGAGGAAAAGGCTGGGGAGATGGCTCCCTGGGCAAAATGCTTGGCACTCAAGCGTCATGACCTGAGCGCAGAGCCCCAGAGCACACATGAAGCTGGAAGAGGTAGTACACTTCTGTCATCCCAGGACTCCTGGGGAGAGAGGCAAGATCAAAGCAGGATGCTCTCCAGAAGCCCGTGGGCCTACTAGC
>CM053763.1:107251414-107416365 GCA_028658305.1 Pachyuromys duprasi
CCCCCCCGTACTGGGATTAAAGGAGCACACCGCCACACTTGGCTGGAGAGCCATATTCCTTATGGATCTTCTTCAATTGGATGAAGAAAAAAAAAAATGTGTGTGTGTTGCTAGTGGTTGAACCCAGGGCCTCATGCATACTAGGTAAACACTCCACTATGAAGTTAGATGCTCTGCCCTCCCCCAGAGGAAACTTCCATACCAGAACAGTGAGATGGAAAAGATGAAGAAGAAAATACAACTTTAGATTAAAATCTTAGTGCCAAAAAAGAAAAAAAAAAAGATAATTATGGAATAAGTTAGCTATGAAAAGGAAAGTGGAAAGTAGAGTCGGGCAAACGTGGCACACATCTTTAATCCCAGCACTCGGGAGACAGAGGCAGGTAGATCCCTGTGAGTTCCAGGCCAGCCTGGTCTACTAAGCAAGTCCAGGATCGCCAAGGCTACACAGAGAAACCCTGTCTTAAAAAACCAAAGAGAAAGAAAAGGAAAGTAGGACAGATCCTCCATCTCCCACAAATTAGAAAATAATAGCAGCTATAAGTATGTGATGTATTGTCTGTGATGCTTGCAAAAAGCCATCTGATAGACACAGATACCCCTGTTCCACAAGGAAAAAAATGAAGGCATAAGTATATCAATTGATTCAAAATCACAATAGTAATATATAAGTCAGAATTTCTCTCTCTTTCTGTCTCTGTGTCTCTCTTTTCCCCCTTAGGTTTCAATGCAGACTCTCACTCTGTAGCTAGCCTTGAGACCTCAACAATCCTTCTGTTTAAGCCTCTCGGTACTGAGACTGTAAGCACCAGCCACCATGCCCAGATAAAACTCTACTCCCTTAACAATTCTAAGTCCTGGGGCTTTGAACACACATTAAACTTTATAATATCATCAGCGTGCTTTTTCATGGGTCGCTAGCATCATCATGTGTGCATGCGGATGTGAACAGGCATGTGTGTGAGCCACTGCATCCATGTGGAAGTCAAAGGGCTCTTGGACCCTGCATGTTGAGGCAGGGTCTTTTACGCCGCACCGCTACTCCAGGCTACCTTGTCCATGAGTTTCCAGGAGAGCGACCTGTCTCTGCCTTGCATCCCTCTGCAGATGTGCTGATAGTAGGGCTCTTTTTCTTGTGTAGGTCCAGAGTCGGATCTCAAGTCATCAAGCTTACAGTGATTTTATTCACTGAGCCTTCTCTCCAGCCCAGACCTAAACCCTTTTAACATTATTTTTGTTTATTTTTATTTGTGTATGTGTGTGTGTGTTTCTGTGTGAGTGATTTTAGGTGTGTGCTGCTATGGCAGGCTTATTCTTTTCTTTTCATCACATTCATATATTGATTGTGTATGCAGACATGCAAGTGTCCAAGTGCATGTGTCAAGGCCATGAGGCAAATGTAGGAGTCAGTTCTCTCCTTTTACCACCTCTACCCAGGGGTTGAATCCATCAGCATATGACTTACCTACTGAGCCATCTTTCTGACCTTTTTAAAAATTTTTTATTAATTTTACATCCTGGTCTTAACACCCTCCTTCTCCTCCTGGTCCCATCCTCCCTCCCTGTTTCCCCTCTCCCCCCTCCCCTGCTCCTCAGAGAAGAGGATACCCCATCCACCCACCCCAGCATATCAAGTTGCATCAGGACTGGGCGCATCCTCTTCCCCTGTGGCCTGGCTAGGTAGCTCTGCCAGGGCAAAGTGATGGAAAAGCATTCAACAGCGTCCATGACAGGGTCAGCCTCCATTACCCTTACTAGGGAACCCAGCTGAAGACCAGCTGCCCATTGGCTACATCTATGTAGGGGGCCTAGGTCCAGGCCATACCCAGTCCTTGGTTGGTGCTTCAGTCTCCACAGCCCTCCATGGGCCCTGTTTTTGTTGTTGTTATGTGTTTATTTATTTTTGCTTTTTTTTTTCTTTTTCCAGACAGGGTTTCTCGATGTAGCATTGGCTGTCCTAGACCGGCTTTGTAGACCAGGCTGGCCTCAAACTCACAGAGATCTGCCTTCCTCTGCCTCTCTGAGTGCTGAGATAACAGGCATGTGGTCATACCTGCCTTGTGGTCATACCCAGGGCCTTGTTTTTCAATAACAGCACTGAGATATAGTTAGCACCTGGAGAGATGGCTCAGCAGTTAAAAGAACGCATTGCTCTTCCAGAGGACCAAAGTTCAGTTCCCAGCACCCACATTAGGTAGTTCAAACCACCTATTACTTCAGCTCCAGGAGATACCATACCTCTGGCCTCCTGGGACATCTGTACATATACATACCCAGACGCAGACACACACATACACAAAATTTAAAAATAATGAAAATAAACTCCTTAAAAACTGACAATATAGGGGCTAGAGAGATGGCTCTGTGGTTAAGAGCACTGCCTGCTCTTCCAAAGGACCTGGTTCAGTTCCCAGCACCCACAAGGCAGCTCCCAACTGCCTGCATCACCAATTCCAAGGGATCTGACACCTCCACACTAATGTACATAGACTAAAATTAAATAAGTTACTAAAAATGCTGTACCAATCCAGCCCTGTCCAGAGTTTCAGAACATCTCACCCTGCAAGGACACTCCATATCTTCAGCATCTTTATCACTCTACACAGCTCAAGGCTCAAGGCGACAGCTCGTTTACTTCCCGCGCAGAGTTGCCTGCTCCAGATGCACCATGCAAACGGAACACACTATGTGTGGAAGTCTCCTCCTTCCTTTTCTACCCAGGCTAACGATGAGGCTTTCTGTAGAGCTTCCTATTTCCAGCTTCTCCCCGGTACCTGGCAGAGCTCAAGTGCAGCTGGCCTCCGGCCAAGCCCTCTCCAGACACCTGCTGGCACCGCCAGTGCTGCCACCTTATGCCCGTTTCTTGAAGTAGTGGACAGTGGGTCAAGCCTTCCCTTCTTCTAAGACCCTTCCAAGATTCTTGGATGTTTCTCTGACAATCAAGGCTGTGACTCAGGACAGTGTCACCAGGAGAGATCAAGGGTGTGCTGTCTTGGGACTGAGTCCCTGGTACCTACATAGGACCAAGAGGGAGAGAAAGGAGCTGTGTGTGTGCCTGTGTGCGCGGGTACACGCCAATGCCTGTGGGGCGCAGGGGGAACCCCGCCTCACACTCTCTTCCTGATTCTCTTGGCTTCCACTTCTCTCCTCTCCTCACCTCACTTTCATTTCCCTGTGTCGCTCTTCACAGTCCGGGGGAGCTAACCCGCTCTCCATGCCTGTTTCTACCAGGGCTGATCCTTCTGCCACTTCCAGGGGACACAAGAGTGGTATATTTGCTGTGCTGAAGTTACCTATGTTTTTAAAAAAAAGGCGGAGGGGGATCTAAATAGTCTGCCCATGATGCAGAGCATTGTAAGACTTTCTGTTCCCCCAAGCCAAAATGAGCTTTTCCTATAGAGGAAGCTCCCCGTTGCCAAGCTTTTGTCATGAAGCATAGCTGAACTGAATGTCATTCCCAAAGACAACTGGAGGAGCTCCAGTGACCTTCTGCCTCTAGCCCTGGAGCCGGGATCTGAGGCCTTCCGTGGGTCGGCTTGGGGGTCGTTTGTTTATGGGTTGTCCTTCACTGCACCGCACTTCTGTAGCGAGCCGCGTCTCGGCTTCACATTCCACTCCTGGGAAGGACCGTTCAAAAGCTCCAAGAACCCCAGGCTCCCTGCCGTTCTTCCATACTCATTCAAGAAATGCATAGGAGTGAGATGGCTCAGGACCTGCATTCAATACGTGGAGCCACATGGTACAGGGAGAGAGCTGACCGACCCCCCCCCACACACACACACAAACTGTCCTCTGACCTATACACACACACACACACAAACAAAATACGGTTTTTTTTGTTTGTTTGTTCAAGACAAGGTTTCTCTGTGTAGCTTGGCTGTCCTGGCTGGCTTTGAACTCATGGAGATCCACCTGCCTCTGCCTCCAAAGTGCTGGAATTACAGGCATGTGCCACCCCTCCTGGCTTGTTTCTTTCTTTTGAGAGAGTGTCTCACTACGTAATTCTGACTGACTTGAAACTCACTATGTAGACCAGGGTGGCCTCAAACTCAGAGACCTCCCCGCCTCTGTGTCCCAAGTGTTGGAGTTAGAAGTGTGTGCCCCCACCACCAGACTTGGAGGACAACTTTTAGAATAATATTTCTCTTTCCAGAAGGTTCCAGGAATCAAACCCTGGTTGTCAAACTTGTGCCTCAAGCTCTTCCACATGCTGAGTTAACTTGCTGACCCATGAAAGCTATTTCTAAAAATATTTACTGTATAGAGAAACAGCAGTTTAAGAACTCAAGTGGAGCTGGGTGTGGTGGTGTAGGCCTTTAATCCCAGCCTTTGGGAGGCAGAGGCAGGCAGATCTCTGTGAGTTCAAGGCCAGCCTGGGCTCCAGAGTGAATTCCAGGACAGCCATGGCAACATTGTCTCAAACAAACAAAGAAAAAACAGCTCTGGAGCCTCACGTTAAATTTTACACTTCCAGTGTCAAATATAGTTTATGCATTTATCCTCCACAAAAAAAGTAAATCCATTACAGGACTAGAAAGATAATTGAAATTTAAATTTAACGTAACTTAATTTAAAATTTGAATTTAAATAATTTTAATTAAAATTAAATCTTGCCAATAACACATGTACATATGTAAACAAAAGTGTACACGGGAACAGTGTAACAGGAGAAAAGAGGGTAAAGGCTCAATAAAAGGGAGTGAGGAAGGAAGGAATGCACCTAATTGACATGAGTTACGTTTGTTTTGTTTTCTGGTTTTCGAGACCAGGTTTCTCTGTGTAGCTTTGCCTGTCCTTGGAATTCTGTGTAGGCCACGCTGGCCTCAAACTCAGGGACCCACCTGCCTCAGCCTCCCGGGGATTAAAAGCACTCACTGCACCGGACCATACAAGAGTTATGAAAGAGGATGTAAGGCTGATGATTTTTATTTGTGTGCGCGTGTGCGTGTCACAGGTCTGAGGGTGCCCAGGGAGAGCAGAAGAGCGTATCAGACCCCTGGAGCTTTGAGCTTTGAGCCTCCTGTAGTGGGTGCCGGGATCCAGTCCCCCAGAAGAGCTGCTGAGCTGTCTGTCCGGCCTTCATATTACTTCTCTTTTTTGAACTAGGGTTTCTCCCCGAACCAGGAGCTCATCCTTTTGGCTATGGTGACTAGCCAGTGGGCTCCTGGGATCCACCTGTCTCTGCCCAGCAGTGCTAGGGTTACAGGCACATACCCAGCTTTTTACATGGGTCTTGGGGATCTAGAGTCCAGTCTTCTGACTGCTTCACCTACTTTGAACCATTTCCCTGGCTCAGGATGTTTATATGTAGTGTATGTGTAAGCATATCTGTGTGCGTGCATAGAAGTGCATGCGGGGACAGTCAAGGATTCTTATTGGGTGTCTTCTTTGACCACTCTGCACCTTAAGGTCTCTCATGGACCTGGAGCTCACCAATTAGCTGAACTGGCTGGCCAGAGCGCACCGGGGTTTCTGCCTGTGTCTGTGTTTCCCATTCCCTAGTAGTAGGGTTACACAGGCGCACGCTCACACACCTGCTTGTATACACCACACATATGAAACACATACAAAGCTCTCCTTTGGCCAGGCAGAGTGGTGGTTCACACCTGTAATCCCAGAGGGAAGATAAGGTATGAGGACTAGCAAGAGTTCGAGACCAAGCCAGGTATGGTGGTATGCGCCTCTAGTCCCAGCACTCAGGAGGCAGAGGCAGGCAGATCACTGTGGTTTCAAGGTCAGCCTGGTTTAGGACTACCAGGGCTCTTGTTACTCAAAGAGTTCAAGACCAGCCTGGTCTACAAAGTGAGTTCTAGGCCTGCCTTGGTGAGAGAGATACCCTGTTGAAGAAAACAAAAAACTTTTTTCTTTTGTTTTTAAATTCTCCTTTTTGATTCCTCTGATTTCTAATTTCAAACCATTTAGTCTTTCTGGCACTATGTAAACAAAAATCTAATTTAGAAACCTGGAAGAATTCTTACAGATTCCAGCAAGCCTTCCAAATACAGTTTTATTTTTGTTTTGTTTTGTGTGTGTGGTTTTCTGATGGGAAATGGATCGCTTTTTGTTTTGTTTTGTTCTCTGAAGCAGGCTCCTCAGACTTACACTGTAACCTAGGACGACCTTACACCTGCTAAAAGGGCTCACAGTTTTCTGTTTTGTTTTGGTTTGGTTTGATTTAGCTTCGGGAGACAGAGTGTCTTGTGTCCCAGGATGGCCTTGAACTCATGACAGCTTTCCGAGTGCTGAGACTGCAGGCATGAGCCAGCATGCTTGGCCAGGGGTTATTACTTCTCTGTGTATGAATGTGGGGGCACATGTGCCACGGCATGCCTGTGGCAGAAGACCCCAGTCAGTTCTCACACTCAACCTTATTTGGGTCTTAGTGTTTTCTTTCTTTTTCTCTTTCTTTTCTTTCCAGGTTCATATTTTTATTCATGTGTGTGTGCAGGTAACCACAGAAGCCAGATGAGGGTCCTCTGGAGACGGAGTTACAGGCACTTATGTGCCATCCAATGTGGGTGTTAGGAGCCAAACTTGGGTCTTCTGGAAGAGCAGCAGGAGCTTTTAATGCCCGAGTTCCTGAACATTCTCGTTTCCATTCCCATCTCCCTTGAGGAGCCCTGGGATTACAGATGTCACGCCTCCCACCCTCACTCGGGTTCTGGGCGTCCAAACTTAGCCCCGTGCTTACATAGGTTTTACCCACTGAGGGCTTTTTTTTTTTTTGTAGAGGAATTTTAATCCAGACACACCCTTAGTACACACATTTAATCCCAAACAATGTAGGTAAGGTTCATTTGTAGAAGGAAGCACCCACATTTAAGAGTGATGTCTACTTGGGGCAGACAGAGTGACACACCAGAGAAAGATTTGACAGAATAGAATGTACCCAACTCTCATGAGAACAGAGAGGAGAGGCAACTTGAGAGAGCAGTGCAGAGAACAGAGAGAAAAAAGGAGAGAAGGCAGTTTTATCAGAAGAGTTTTAGAGACAGGTTGAAGAGATAATAAGCCAGACACAAGTAAAGGCAGAAGGAGCCAGAGAATAAGATCCAGAGGATTACAACAGATTGCTAGAAATAGTTTGAGGCCAAACAGAGCAATTCAGTCAGAAGCTGAGAGAAGCCAGTTTGAATTAGTCCGCTTGGAGAGAAGTTTGAGCCAGAGCATGTAGGATGCCCTTATGTTGTATTATTTTGCAGGTGGTTTTTCCTCTCATTCCTTAGTTCCAGGAATAATGACTCATGAGACTCATTAAATGTTATACAAACACCTATAGGCCATATAGCTATGCTCTTCTGACTAGCTCATAACTTAAAATAACCCATTCTACTAATTTACGCTCCACCATGTGGCTGGTTACCTGAGCTGAGGCACTGTGTATGCTTTCTCTTCACATCCTGCCGGCTGAATCTCACAAGCCTGGCTCCATCCTAGAATCCCTTCTGCCCTCTGGAAGGATGTCCCTTCCATTTCCTGCCTCAGCCATAGGCTATAGCTTTATTTGTTTGGTTTGGTTTTTGGTTTTGCAAGACAAGGTTTCTCTGCGTAGCCTTGGCTGTCTTGGAATCAGGCTATAGACCAGGCTGGCCTCAAACTCAGACTCATATGCCTCTGCCTCCCAAGTGATGGGATCAAAGGTATGTGTCAACAGTACCCAGCCAGCCATAGTTGTTTTTTTTTTTTTTTAACTGACTGTTGTTGCATCTATACAATACACAAGAGATTTCCTCTACAAGAACAGCTGAGCTGAACCAGTCAGCCAGAGGTCAGAAAGAACAAAAAAGGGTGAACTTATTCAACAGTGAGTCTCAGAGGCTGAAAACATTCTAATCCTAGATAGGTTTGTACAGAGACCAGAAGCTTCCAGGATTACACCTAAATTAGCAGATGGAGGCAACAAATCTCTAAAATGGCAAGTCAATCAGGTAAATAAGAGATGCTTTTGCAAGTGTTTTTTCCCCCCCCAAGACAGCGTTTCTTTGTGTAGCCCTGTCTGTCCTAGAATTCCTCTGTAGACCAGGCTGACCTCAAACTCAGAGATCTGCCTAGAGGACTCACTCTTTTAAATATAATACCTATCATTTAAATTTGACTTAGGGCTGGAGACATGGCTTAGTGGTTAAGAGCACTGTCTGCCCTTCCAAAGGACCTGAGTTCAATTCCTAGCACCCACACAGCAACTCACAACTGTCTGTAATTCCAGTTCTAAGGGATCCAACACCTTCACACTTTTAATGCATGTAAATTAAAAAAAAAAAAACTGAGTCCTTGGCTCTTTCACAGGAAGCCTATCAGCTGCTGCTGCCGCCTCCATGACTCCTGTAATCACTGAGATGCAGGAAGATTTTACTACCGATGGACAACAAACAAACAAAACAGCCTCTGTCATCACTGCCATAAAGGATGTGGGACAAAGATACGCTCACATGCTGTTTGGAAAGCTGACACGGACTTCATAAGGAGACTCCATGCCAATCAGAGCCCAGACTGCTTCCCAAACAGGTAGAAGACTAGAAAGCATGGAGAACAGAGCCAGCAGGCTGGACAACAGACACTGAAAACCTGGAGTGACTGAGCACTATAGCTCACAGTGGCCGTACTACGTCTAGGACATTCCTCTCTGAGGCCAGCGCACCAAGACCACTGGCTGCATGGCCCTCCCATGGGTGGATCTAAGAAGAAATGAATCTAGAGGACCTTTCTTTCTCTCTTTTCTTTCTTCCTTCCTTCCTTTTTCTTTCTTTTTCTTTCTTTCCCTGTTGGCACAATGTTCTTGTGGAATGTATACACTTTACCCTTGTTCATTCAAATGCTGATTTCTCTCCCCCACTGTCTGGTTTCAATACGGACATTGCATTATGAGACTTATTCTAAACATCACCTGTCTCAAGTTTGTGTAAACATGCCACCATTT
This sequence comes from Pachyuromys duprasi, assembly GCA_028658305.1. Lineage (NCBI taxonomy): Eukaryota > Metazoa > Chordata > Mammalia > Rodentia > Muridae > Pachyuromys > Pachyuromys duprasi. The sequence continues at coordinate 107,260,332 of CM053763.1, forward strand.
GTTCTCTAATTTGTCAATTAATTTGACACAACGTTGAGCAATGGAAGGGATAGGATGGGACATCCTGGTTCAGAGCAGGAGGAGAGGAAGAAGAGCAGAAGCTGGGAGAGCAGAGGCTGGAGGAGAGGTCTTGGAACGACGTGGAGAAATGAACCGGACCTAAGATATCACTAAAAGCAAGTATAATGGGGGAATCTGAATGGTAGGAACTGTGTGGGCTTGGAGGTTTAGGATGGAGTAACTATTGCCTAGCATTGTGTTCTAGGTTAACTAAATAAATCTTAGTCTCTGTGTGGCGATTTGGTTAAACAGCTGTTTAGGATTAACCTCAGCTTTACTAAAAGATAAACCAATAGTAAATATTAAATGTCCAAAATACAACATTTCCCTTTTGTTTTTTGTCTTGATTTGTTTTTTGAGACAGGATTTTTCTGTGTAGCCCTGGCTATCCTGGAACTTACTTTGTAGACCAGGCTGGCATCTAACTCACAGAGATCGGCCTGCTTCTACACCCCCTCCCCAAGTGCTGGGATTTAAGGCATGGGCCACCTTGCCCAGCCCTCTTTTTTTGTTTTTGTTTGTATCGTTTTGGCTTCTATTTCAAGACAGGGTTTCTCTGTGTAGCTCTGGCTGTCCTGGAACTCACTCTGTAGACCAAGTTGCCCTAAAATTCAGAGATCCGCTTCTGGAGGCATTTTTTTCTATAACAAATAGCAAAAATGCATTTAAAAGAATTTTTAAAGGGTGCTGGAGAGATGTCTCAGTGGTTAAGAGCACTGTCTGCTCTTCCAAAGGACCCAGGTTCAATTCCCAGCACCCACATGGCAGCTCACAACTGTCTGTAACTCCAGTTCCAAGGGATCTGACACCTTCATTCCAATGTACATAAAATTTAAAAAAAAATTAAAGAGAAGAATTTTAAAGTTAGATAAAATTTTGTTAACACGGCATGGCAATGCATATTATGGAGTCATGAGAGTCAATTGCGTTACATAGTGCATTAGAGGCCAGCATGGGCTGTATTTGACCCTGTCTCAAAACAGAATTCTAAAAGAAAAAAAAAAAACAATATAAACCTGGCTATCTGAGAAGCAGTGATAGGATGATCAAAGATTTAAGGTCATTCTCGGCAACTCAGCAGGTATGCGGCCAGAGTGGGACATACGAAGCCCTGACTCAAAAGAAGAGAACAGAATCTGGGCAGTGGGGCGCACGCCTTTAGTACCAGCACTCAGGAGGCAGAGACAGGCAGATCTCTGTGAATTCGAGGCCAGCCTGGTCTACAGAGCTACTTCCAGGACAGCCAAGGCTACCTCTGCAGCAATCACTCCAGAGCAGTAGTCAGAAACCCTGACATTAATCCCTGACCCTGCACCTGAGGTAAAATGCCTAAGAAAGAACAAAGCATTAGGAAGGAGCCCAAGCCTCTGATTAGCTAGGGATGAACCCAGCTGCCTGCTGCACAGGGCTACTGCCTTCTAGACTTGTGTGAAACATGTTTTTTTTTTTTAATAGTAAAAATAAATTAATAAAAATCAAGACTTTTGGATTCAAAATTTGATTTGAGTTTTGGCTATTCTGCTTAATACTGTTATAAGTTTGGTTAAGTTATTTAATGTCTGTTCACCTAAATTTTCTACAAATCTAAAGTAGAGCCATTATATAATTTATAATGCTTGTTTATTGACAGGGAGCAGTGCATATCTAGCATAATGGATAATCTGTCTGCCCATACCTGTCTGTCTGCCTACCATTCATCCATCTACTTGTTATTCTGGGGATTACATGCTAACCACATACTCTACCATTTAGTTACACCCTTCCTCCAAGTACTAAATTATTTTTTATTAGGTTTTTTTGTTTGTTTTGAGAGAGGATCTCTCTGTGTAGCCCTTGCTGTCCTGGAATTCACTCTGTAGACCAGGCTGGCTTTGAACTCATGGAGTCCTGCTGCCTCTTCCTCCTGAGTGCTGGGATTAAAGGCCACCACAGACACCTGGTCCCATCTCCCTCTTTCTAGATCCGATCTTGACAGCTAGTCTCAAAGCCATTAGATGAGGCTTCCTAATTTAATTGCTGATCACTCTCAGAGACTATTTACCATGTATCACTGTAATGGTGACCAACTTGACCATGAACCCATGGTAATGCATGTCAACTAGCTATGTCTGCAATCGGCAATTTGTACTTGTATGAGAAGAGAAAATAGAAGTAGTTCTTCCCAGGGGCTAGACTCTCCCTAGGGAAAGAGGCTGGAGTGACTGAAGCTGGCCCAGCTGGGGCAAAGGCTACATGGTAAAGGCTGGACCTGGTGACACAAGCCTGTGGTTCCAGCTCCATGCGAGGCCGAGGAAGTAGGATCACAGCGACTTAAGACTCAAAGCTAGACCTTGTCTCATGAAACAAGGCTGGAGAGGTGGCTCGACAGGGTAAGAGCACCTGTCGCACAAACATGAGGAGGCAGAGGTGGTCTAGCTCATGCCTGCAGCTCAGTGGTGTGCCGGGACGGGAGCTTTCCTGGGCTTCGCAGCTAGCCGGGAAAACGCACGCTCCAGGCCAATCTACCTTTTCTAGCTCTTCTTTTAAAAAATACAATGTCCAGGACGGGCCCCTGTAATCCCGGCACGCCAGAGGCTATTGGGGTGTATGTGAAATCGTGAGGGGAGAGGGTCAAAGGACAATTTTTTGTCAACTCGGGTCTTCAGGCTCAGGCGGCAAGAACCCGCTCGCAGGCTCCTCCTTCGCACCGCTTCTCACACGCCCCCCTCTACCACGGAGATCTTACATCTCATGTCAGAACTTTCTTGGCTTTTCTGTGATAGTTGCTTGGTTTTGCTTTGGTCTGGGTCAGGGTCTTGCCACACAGCCCAGCTGGCCTTCAGAGCTCCAGCTCCTTCAGCCTCGGTCTGTGTGTGTCCAGTCAGGCCACACTCGCCGCTCCGCGTTCAGAAGCAAGGCTTAGGTCAGCAGGCCTTTTCTGAAAAGGAATCGGATGGTGCGGACTGCAGACGATGCCGAGATTGCCCCGCGAGGTTTCAGTTGCAAGGGCTCGTTTCTGCTATTAGCATGAAAGTAGCCACACAGCCAGGTGTGGTAGTGTGCCTGTGAGCCCAGCACTCAGGGAGGCGGAGGCACTTTGGATCGCTGTCAGTTCGAGGACAGCCTGGTCTACAAAGTGAGTCCAGGAAAGCCAAGGCTACACAGAGAAACCTTGTCTCGAAACACACACACACAGGAAGAAAGAGAGAAAAGAAAAAAAGAAAGTAGCCATATGACACAATTGGGAGTGGCTGGAGAACAACAAACACTTTTACAAAAGCAGATCTTGGGTGAACCGATGGCCACGGATTGCTGCCCTGTCCTGCACAGATCTCCCTCCGACCTTCCATGTCCCCATCACCGTGTTTGTTCTTGAGCTTTGCTTCCACCAGATCATGAGCACCAGGAGGGCGAGCATGCCTCTCTCAACCAAGCAAAGCTGAACTGAGGAATACTCTGCCGCCCTTTCTGGAAGGACGGCAGTTTAGACTGGGATCCCAATGAGGCAGGATGTGTGCAATCCGATTCTCCCCTATCCTGTGATCAGACTGTCTAGAAAATGACTCCACTGGGCTCTTCTGAAAAGTCTGATTTCAGTCCTATGCAGAAGACTCAAGTATCTGGGCCAGGTCCCAGTACTTGGGAGAATCTCGGAGTTTGAGGCCAGCCTGGTCTATACAGAGTGTTCCAGGTCAGGCTCAAAACAAACAGATTCATTGGGAACCTGTCTCCATGATGGCAACCCCCAGTGATCCTAACTTCTGAATGCATAGCTCCCCACACCAGGTAGGATACTGTGGAGACAAATGTGGGTAACATCTGTCAAGTCAGACAATATTCTGCTGTCTCTCCCTTGTTCTTTCTTGGATCACGCTATGTCCCCTCTACCGAAAACTAGCTTGCCTTTGGCAGGTCAAGCTCATTTTCCCCAGGAAAACAAGAGAGGCTTCCTATTGGACCCTGGGGAATGGACTTCTTTAGCATTGGATTCTCTTTCTGCAGCTAATCCTTTAGATAGGTCTGCCCACCTAGATTCAACCTGTGGTTTGAATGTGAGCCGAACCACAAACGCATGGCAAAGGCGTGGCCCTCAGTATGGCTGTATTCAGAAGTGGTAGAATTGTGTGCTCTAGCACAGGATCACGGCAGAAAAGACTATTAGAAAATGCGCCTTGGGGGCTGGAGAGATGGCTCAGAGGTTAAGAGCACTCGCTGTTCTTCCGAAGGTCCCGAGTTCAATTCCCAGCAACCACATGGTGGCTCAGAACCATCTATAGTGAGATCTGGTATCTAGGAAGACTGGTGTATAAATAAATAAATCTTTAAAAAAAAAAAAAGAAAGAATGTGCCTTGGGGAAGTCAGGGGAGGCTTTTCCTCTCCTTACCCCTGTGCACTTGGGTATCCCAGCTGGCCTTAAACTATGTGGCTGAGGATGAACTTGAATTTCTGATCCCAGGGCTTCCTGCAAAGGAAGCAAACACCCTAGCAGCTGGGGTGCTGGAGGTGTCCCCTGAAGGGATTGTGGTGTTCTCAGTCTTGTTTTTCTCTGTCCCCTGGCTGCTGTAAGCAGCTTTGCTCCTCTACATGGCTCTGCCTCCGGTAAACTGGAAACAAAGGGTGAACGTCGCCTGGCATCTCTGAAGCCCTGAGCCAAAATAAACCGTTCCTCTTTTCAAACTGTTTTGTTTTGCTTTTGGTATTTGTCACACAGACAAACAGCTCACAAAACTCATGAAGAAACACACTACCCCCAACTCATAGAAATTATGTGAGATACGGGTTTTGTTTTTCTGTTTTGGTTTGGTTTTGGTTTTTTTAAGACAGGATCTCTGTGTAGCCTTGGCTGCCCGAGACTCACTTTGTAGACCAGGCTGGCCTCGAACTCACAGAGATCCGCCTGCCTCTGCCTCCCTGAGTGCTGGGATTACAGACATTCACCAATTCACCAAGTTTTATATGATTCTGGGAGTGACACACAACTTTAATGCTAGTAACCAGGAAGCAGAGGAAGAAGGATTTCCCAGAGTTCAAGACCATCCTGAACTATATATTGAATTCCAGGACAGCCAGGGCTATGGAAAGAGACCCTGTTTCAAAAAACCAAAACCAAACTAACAAAAAGCCTGAAGCTTCTCAGGAATAACTAGACCCAAAAGCAGCATGTGAGGCAGGCTCCTGTGGAAAGGATTTTTGTTTCTGCTTGGAGACAGTCTTGTTACATAGTCTAGGCTGGCCTCAACTGACTGTTGTTTTTTTTTTTTTTTCTCCTCCTCCCAAGCACTTAGGTGACAGGCAGAGTCTCCGATGCTGTGCTTAATTCTATATTGTTTCCCATGTCTCTGTGATGGTTAGTTTTTGTCAACTTGATACAAGCTAGAGTCATCTAGAAAGAGGGAACCTCTCTGAGAAAATGCTTTCCTTAGACTGGCCTGTCCAGTCTAAGGGGAGCATTTTCTTGATTAATAGTTGCCCTGGGTGGGCTCAGCCCATTGTGAAAGATGCCACCCGGCAAAGGTGGTCCCAAGTTGTATAAGAAAGATAGCTGAACAAACCAGGAGGAGCAAGCCTGCAATGAGCGTTTCTCCACAGCCTCTTCTTCAGTTGCTGCTTGAGATTCCTGCCCTGACTTCCCTTCTTGATGTCTATAAAGCCATGAGATGAAATAAACCCTTTCTTCTCCAAGTTGCTTTTGGTCAGTATTTTATCACATCAGCAGAAAAAAACAACAAACAAAAAACTAACAGTCTCCCATCACTGAGGCAGAAGAAACTACATTTTTCATTAATTTTTCATTAAGCAAAACATTCAGGGGAGTGATGAACAGTAGAAACTTTTTCTATAGATCTCAAGATTTAAATGATGCCCCAACACCCAAATTTGCAAGGTTGGGCGAGGTGGTGTATATCTTTAATCCCAGTGCTGGGGAGGCAGATCTCTGTGAGTTCCAGGTTAGCAGGGCCTACGTGGTGTAATGAAGATCTTGTCTTTAAAAAAAAGCAGGGTTAGGGCTGTTGCAGGCACTGAGACCTGGGTTCAAGTCCCAGCACTGAAAAACAACAAAAACAGACTTCACCTGGCATGAAGACACGAGTTCAATCCATGGCCCTCATGTGAAAATGTCAGGCATGGTAGCAGGGATCTGCAGTCCCACTGCTGTGGACGAAGAGCGACCAGACTGTAAGGACCGAGTGAATAAATGTGTGTTGCTGACATGCGCGCAGCCTGTCACAGAGCACACTGCCTCAGACTCACGGGAGCGACATGACCCTCCACGCGTGTAGGTGCTAGTCCTTTAATTGCTACTTTATTTTGGGGTTCCTTGAATCCTATACCTACCTCCCAACCCCAGGTAGGGGAAAAAGGAAGTTGGAAGGGAAAGGGGACTTACTACTGTTGCCATGGCTGGGTAGGGTCATAGGATTCTTTTGGGGGGCAATACCAACATCAGTCGTCAGAATATCCAGAATTCTGGTGACACAGCAAACGCAGCGACAAGTCCTCCATCCGCCTCCTCTAAGCGGCCACCTCTTCTCCCGCTGGGCTGTCATATTTATACCCCTCAAAGTCCTCAGAATTAACTAACCCAGCTGGCGAAGACCACGCCCCTGTGTCAGGCATGAGCGTCAGCTGTGCACAGACTAACACCCCACACCTGGGGTTATAACAAAAACATGTTTGCAGAGTGTCACGGAGCTTCTAAAGACACCAAAACTTCTGTTCCAGGTGGGTGCAGCTCAGAGGGACTGAAAGGCTTTGTCTGGTCTGAGTGTGCATGCTGACGGTGTGTGCTTTCTCCCTCCAGATGTTTACACCTGCCACTGCTCCCCTACAGAGATTAACTGAGCCTGCCTCCTAGCTTAACTGTTTGCAATAGCCCCTCCGTTTCAAGTGCATACACTACACTTTCAGAGTTCCCGGGGAGCCCAGACTACCCGAGTCCAGCATTTCTGTACATAGTCTGTGTGTCTGTCCTTTTCTTCATTTCCTTGACACCCAGTTAAGTCAGCCCCTGGTGCTGTGAGAGGAGACAGCAGAGGTAATCACTGAGGTTTGCTGTCCAGGCAGCCCAGCTGAATCAGCCAGTGAGAGACCATTTTTTAAAAAACAACAACAAAGAACCAGGGTGGATGGCTTCTGAGGAACAATACCTAAAATTGACTTCTGATACCAAACACAGAGAGAGAGAAACACAGACACTCAAACACAGCTGTTATGGTGGCACATGCCTATAATGCCAGGACCTGTGAGGCAAAGGTAGGAGGATCCGGAGTGTAACATCATCCTTGCCCACATATCAGAGAGGAGGCTGAGGCTGAGGAGGTAACTCAGAAAACTGTTTGCTAGGCCTGGGAAGATGGGTTCAGAACCCACATGCCAAAGCCAAGCATGGTAGTGGTGCCTGTTTATGATCTCAACCAGGGAAGGTAGAGACAGATCCTTGGAGCTCATTGGCAGCCAGCTTGGCCTCAGGTCCCAGTGAGGCCTTTCTCTACAAACAAAGTGTTTATGTGGTGGCCTTTAAACTCAGCACTCGGGAGGCAGAGGCAGGCAGATCTAAGTGACTTTGAGGCCAGCCTGGTCTACAGAGTGAGTTCCGGGACAGCCAGAGCTACACAGAGAAACTGTCTTGAAAGCAGACGAGAACCAGGGTGGATGGCTCCTGAGGAACGGCACCCGAAGCTGACCTCTGGCCCCACGTGCATCCTGCACAGATGCACACCCATCAACAACCATCATACAAGCTTGAACAGGCTCACACTTCCTTTTTTTTTTGTTTTTTTTAACGGAGTGTCATTTCACTGAATACTGCATTTTGGGGGGTTCTTTAATGCAGTGAGCTAGTAAAACTAAATCAAGACAGGGCCCCGCTGTGCGGCACACACTCCTAGGAAGCAGAGCTGAGAGGGTTGTTGAATTTGAAGCCAACTTGGAGAACACACCAAGACCCTGTCTCAAAAATAAGTAATGGACAGTGGTATGTAGGCTTAGATTTTTCAAACACCTACTTTATTTAAGGTTCCTAATCGTCTCTACTTCCCTGCCCACTCCCCGACCTTAGGTAGGAGATTAGGAGGGAAATGGGCTGTAGACCTTTTAGCCACTTCTTGCTGCTTGTGTTCTTTAGGGATGTACCAATCCGTCAAAGAGGCAAAACTCCGCCAAAGCAGCTAGAGGAGTTCTCTGGAGTGTTTCTCCGAAAACCAGCAAAGCAATCTGAACCATTTCAAAGCACAGAGATGCAAAAAAGCGCTGCCTCACTGTCTCAGAGTCCACCTGAGGATGGTTTCCAGCTGGCAAAAGTCGCATCCCTCAAACGAGGTAGCCTCCAGCTGACAAACATCATGAGCCTTTTCACGGGGGCGGTTTTCCGAGGGGTGGGGGAAACATTCCCACATCCCACCCTGAGAACCAAGACGAAAAATATGTTCACATGGCACAGCTGAGTTTACAAAGAAACCAGAAACTTCCACTTTAGTGGTATATGTCCAAAATTGCAGTACTTGGAAGGCTGACGCAGGAGGATTGCTATGAGTTTGAAGTCAGAGTTAGCTAAAATAGACCTTATCTCAAAAAAACAAAACCAAATTACTAAACAAACCCTTTAACAATGTCTCTTTATTAAAGAATGTTTTAAACTTGTTTGTTGTTTTATTTTATTTTATTTTTTGAGACAGAGTTTCTCTGTGTAGCCCTGGATGTCCTGGAACTCACTCTGTAGACCAGGAACTGGAACTTGGAGACCTGCCTATCTCTGGGATGAAAGGCCATCACTGCCCAGTTAAACCATTTGTTTTTGAGGCAGAGGCTCACTCTGTACTCAGACTGGCCTGAAATTTGTTGTCCAGCCCAAGCTAGCCTTGAACTTGTGGCAATCCTCCTGCTCAGCCTTTTAACTCCTGGGACTAATTGCAGGTCAATAGTAGTTCTGGGAAAGGAAACTAGTTGGGCTTGCTGCGCTTCCCCTTCGCAGCTGGAGGACACAGGACACCCACAGATGCTGCAATCCCATTCCTGCTGAGCTAGCAAATCCAGCGCCACCATGGCCAGGTGCTTCCAGGCAGCAGGGCTCCCAGAGTGAGAATCCCGCTAACACACACAGAAGCTCATGTGCCCACAGATGATCAGGACGACTCATGACAGAGCAGAAAAAAATGAAGCCAAATGCCTCAGGTGGCACGCACAGCACACGCAGACCTGGCTGTGCTGTGTCATTACCACGGCATCAACAAGCCCACAAAGGAGCAGGTTTTATTTTATTTTATTTTATTTTGAGAAAAGGCCTCGTGTGGCCCAGGCAGAACTGCAAACTAACCATAAAACCAAGACCCTGACCTCCCTCTTTTACTTCTGAGTGCCGAGACTGCAGGCCTGTACCATCACGCCAGGATTTATACAGTGCTGGGATGGAGCCCAAGACTTCATGAATGCTGGCCAGGCACTCTCCCCACTGAGCTACATGGCCAGCCCTATGGGGGGGGGGGAACTTTACACTATGTTAGTATGCAGATTTATAAGGAGACAGTGACAGTTATTTTCACAAGAAAATTAAGAGGAAAGTATTCTGGTGTCAGAGAGCTCAGCAAAGCAACCCATTCTGAGCCAACCAAGGTTGCTCTAGTCAAGTTACTTAAGTGGATATGCCGATCAAAGGAGGCCAGGGCCTCACTTACCAAGGATTGGAAAGGGACTTCGTTCATTTCCTTCTTTATTTCCACTTCCTACCTCAGTGGCTTCAGACTAACGTCCACACCTGTGTCCACATCAAGCTCAAAAGAATGAGACGCCCACCCTCCACAGGCAGCGTCTCTGCCTGCTGGTGATCTTTTCGGGTCATATAGAAAGAGTTGCCAAGCTGGGAGCCGGGCGCACACTTGTAATTCCAGCACTCCAGGAGGGAGAGACAGGTGGATCTCTGTGAGTTCAAGGCCAGCCTGGTCTACAAACTGAGTCCAGGACAGCCAGGGCTACACAGGGAAACCCTGTTTTGAAAAACTGGAGGAGGACTAGGAAGAGAAGAAGGAGAAACTACTAAGAACTCCTAAGGAGAGCTTGGATCCTTTCCCAGAAATAGCCCATTTGGTCAGATCCAAATTAACATAGTCAATGTTATTATATAGTCTAAACCTATGATGACAATCACTCATTCAGCCTATATGGTCTGTGATTTTCCTGGCACTATTCTAGATGTTAGACATACAGTGGTGGAGGACAGAATTTTCTACTATTAAGGGGACTTAAATGTAATGGTTAGAGGTTATCTATATGCATTTATATATGTCACATAAATATCATATAAAATATATATCATATCATCAGCTTGTGAATTATGTGTGCTTACTGATAAACATTTTGGTGTATTCCAGGCTGGCCTCAAACTCTCTCTGTATCCAAAGATGACCATGAACTCCTGTTCCTCCTGCTCTGACCATGTGTGTGCTATGTCAAATAAGAATGAAGGCTGAATCTTGACAATCTGGTTAACACTATGAAGGTCCACGGCAATTTGACTAGAGAAATCTATTTGAGTGATAAAGAGCAAAGTATAATTAGGCTAGGTTCAAGAGATTGCCAGAATTCCAAACGGTAGACAAATAAGAAAGGGAAAAAAAGTATATAAATTAGCTGTATCATTCACAAATGATACCATCAGGAAAATTTATGAGTGCTGAGTACACAGCTGTAATTCTAGCATTCAGGAGGCAGAGGCAGAAGTATTGTTACAAGTTGAAGGCTAGCCTGAACTACATAGTAATTCTAAGTTAACCTGGGCTATGGAGTAAAAGTCTGCTTTAAAGAGAAAAAGAAAAAGTGAATTAAACCAGGGCAGGAGGGAGAGTAGGAAAGCTGGAGGAAGAAGCTGAAGCCAGGCTTGGTAGCATGTGCAGTCTCTGCTATTGTAGACGGAATGCATGAAGCCAGGAGTTTGAGGCCAGCCTGGGCAACACAGAGAGACCGTGTCTCAAAAATGACACAATCAGCAGGAGGTGCTGCCACATCCCACCACTCGGGAGGCAGAGGCAGGTGGACTCTGAGTTCAAAGCCAGCCTGTTCTACAGAGAGAGTTCCAGAACAGCCAGGGCAACAGCCAGGGGGCTCAAGACAAAAACAAAACAATACAAAACACACAAAACAAACAAACAAACAAAAAAACCCCACAAGACAGAATAAAAAAAGCTACAAAAAATGTTTTCCCATAAGCAAGGAATCAGAATTAATATTTCTCAAAAGAACTTTATGTGCCGGGTGTGGTTGCCCATGTCTTTAATCTCAGCACTTGGGAGGCAGGGACAAGTAAATCTCTGTGAATTCGAAGCCAGCCTGGTCTACAGAGCTAGTTCCAGGACAGCCGAGGCTACACAGAGAAACTGTGTCTCAAAAAAACAAAACAAAATCAGCAACCTCTTTATTTCATCTTACTGCTCACAGTAAGCACAGCAGCAAGTCAGGACAAGAACTTGAGGCAGGAACTGAAGCATCAGACATGGAGGAACAATGCTTACTGGCTTGCTCCTCAAGGCTGTTCAGCCTGCTTTCTTATGGCAACCCACAACTAAATGCCCAAGGATGGCACCCCTCTGTGTGGTGCCGTCAGTCATCAACCAAGAAAATGCCCCACAAGCCAATGTGATGGCAGCAATTCCTCAACTGAGGTTCTCTTCCCAGATACCTCTAGGTTTGTATCTAGTTGACAAAAGTCAGCCAGTACACTGGACTACATAGTAAGTTCTCAGCTAGTATGAACTATATTATCATGACTTTGTTTCAAAAACAAACAAACAAAAAATATGTAAATAACCAGAAGAAAATGCCCAACATTATTAGAAAAAAGTACAACTAAAGTCGTAGTGAGAGCCAGGCTCCGATGTAGTTCCAGTACATAGGAGCATTTGGAGTTCAAGGCCATCCTCTGTTACAAAGCAAGTTGGAGGCCACCCTGGGCTGTGTAAGACCTTTCCTCCTGAGACAAAAGAAACCCCACAAATAGTCACTATGAGACCACTTCACACCCATTCATGTGGCTGTGAAACAAAAGACAGGAGGTGTAGAGGAATTTTAATTCAGAACATGGCTGTCCTGGCAAGAGAGCTCATCCAAAGACCTTCCAGCTCTGTGTGATCTGGCTGGAATACAGACTTGCCTTTAATCCAGGAGACAGAGGCAAGCAGATCTGAGTCTAAGGCCAGCCTGGTATAGAGCAAGTTTCAGGTAAAGAAAAGCTTAGGTCCAGCTAAGCTTTGTGGTGGTACATACTTTTAATCCCAAACAATGAAGGTAAAGATAGTTCCTGTAGAAGGAAGCACCCATGTTTGAAAGTGATGTCTAATTGACTGTCAGAAAAAGTGAAGAATCAGAGATTTGACAGAATAGGATATGCCCAACTCTCATGAGAAGACAGAGGAAAGGGAATCTACTTAACGGGAATGTAGAAAGAGTGAGGAGGCTGTTTTACTGGGATAGTAAGAGAGAGATGGGTTGCAGAGAAAGAACTCTTGGGTGAGGACCAAATGAGCCAGAGAATGAGAAGCCAGGAGATTAGAGCAAATTGATGGAGTTAGTTTAAGGCCAACCGGAGCAATTTGGGAGCAGAGAGAAAAGCCAGCTAGAATAAGTCAGCTGGGAGAGGCGTTTGAGCCAGAATAGCTGAGTTGAACCAGCCAGCCCAGAGCTAAGTAAGTCTCAGAGGCTGAAAATGTTCTAGCCTAGTTAGATTGTACAGAGGCTAGAAGCTTCATGGTGGAGGGCAGGAGCCAGCTCCCACAAACTGTTCTCTGACTTCTACATGTTTTCTATCACGTGTGTGGTTTTGAAACAAAATCACAAATGATCAATTTTATCAATGAAGACTGGAGAGCAAGATATTAGGGTGAAAGCCTGCTAGCTCAGAGAGGCAGAGAAAGCATCCAGCTAACCTTCCTACTCAGCAGAATCCTAGAAGAAAAAAAGCCCTTTCTCCTTCTCCATGCTGTCTTAAAAACCCTTCAAAATGAACGTTCCTCCTCCTACTTCCTGTACCTCTCTCTATCCACCCTCCTGACTTCCTCTCACTCTCAATGGTGTTTTTCCCATATTCACTCCCTCTCATGGTTGCTTGCTCTGCCTCTTGACTGACGGTTCACTTTATTTAATCCTGTTTACAGAAAGCTCTTGAATTAAAGGTGTGTGCTAGGACTGAGCCACACCATCCGACTAGAAGGTTTTTCCAGTACACAATCTTGGGGTTCACAGTATGATCGAATATCCTGAAATATTTCCCCCTTTTTATCTAAATAAAAGACCCTTTCTCTAACACTTGTGTGCTCTTGAGAGAGAGTAAGTGCTAAGACGAAATACAATACTAAAAGCAGACTCACAGCACTTGGAAGGTAGAGGAAGGCAGATCTCTATGAGACTGAGGCCAGCCAGGTCTATAGAACAAGGTCCAACACTGCCACAGCTACATGGAGAAACCCTGTCTCGAAAAAACTAAAAACCATAAACAAGATATAAATAAATAAACAGCTGTATGTCAGATGGGGCTGGAGAGCATTTTCTGCCCTTGTGGAAGACCCAGGTTCAGTCCCCAACACCCACATCAGGCCAATCACAATCACCTGTAACCTCGACTTCTGAGGAGTCAGCGCTCTCTTCTGATTTTTGCAGACATCTTACTCGTGTGCACAGATTCACATGTGGACATACACACTACATAATGAAAACATGAAGAAAAAAACAGGTAAGTATTGCTGGCGATATGGAAAACCAGTGGTGAGAATGGAAAGTGGTGTGGTATTTTGTAGCTGAGGAGACAGCTCCGTGAGTGAAGTGCTGGCTGGGCAAACATTAGGTCCTGAACTTGGATGCCAAGCAACCACAGAAAAGCAGGGCCTGGCTGCATACATCTGGAACCCCAGGCCTGGGAGCGAAGGCAAGTGGATCTAGGCACTCACTGGCTAGCCAGTATAGCCAAAATGGTAACTTCCAGGTTAGTGAGAGTCCCTGCCTCAAAAAATGAGGAGTGCCGGCGGAAGTGGTGCACACCTTAATCCCAGCGCTTGGGAGGAAGAAGCAGGCAGATTTCTGGGAATTCAGGGCCAGCCTGATCTACAGAGAGTTCCAGGGACAGCCCAGGGCTATACAGAGAGACCCTGTTACAAAAAACAAACAACAATAAAAAATGCAGTGGCAAGCAATAAAGACAGCCTGGAACATGGCATGAGCAAACAAACCTGTATGTAGCACATGCGAACACATATATATACATAAATAAAATGTTAATGTTTTGGGAAGTTTCATAGTTTCTCAGAAATAGAAGTTGTTGGATTTTTTGTTTTTGTTTCAGAACCGCAGATTGAATATTGAATATAGGGCCTTACATATGCGATGGCCTCTCTCCACCTCCCAAGCACTTGCCACCCTGCCTGGCTTACATGCACTGGGGATCCAACTGAGGGTCAGGCACACGTAAGGTCAAGGACTCCGCAAGTGGCCCTACATTCCAAGCCCCCACCTCCACCCCTAACTTTTCTCTGAGACCAGGTCTTTTTGAGTATCTCTGACCGGCCTGAGTATGTAGACCAGTGAGGCCTGGAATGCAGAAAGTCCACCTGCTGCCTCCTCCAGAGCTCTGCGATTAAAGGCAAGTACCGCCACCTGCGGCCTGTTTTTATTTTGAGATAAAATCTTGATAAGCTATCTAGCCTGGCCTTAACTTCACTCTGTAGTTCAGGCATATCTCTCTCTTGGTTTTTCAATTCAGGGTTTCTCTGTGTAGCCCTGGCTATCCTAGTCCCACTCTGTAGACCAGGCTGGCCTCGAACTCAAAGATCCTCCTCCCTCTGCCTCCCGAGGGCCACCACGTCCTGCTCCTAGGCAAGGCTTGAATTCATGGTTCTTGGAGCTCAGCCTCCCAAGCAGGTTGCTGAGCCATGAGTGTCATAAGGAAACAGGATCCAGATGAAAAGAACCTTGATTACAAAGTAACTGTAGGCAGGCTAGCCAAAGCCACCGAGAGCCAACAGTAATGGCTCTGTGTTCAAGGGCAGCACCCAAAACTGAGTATGACACACTCATTCAATCAAATGATCTCTTTGCGGACATACAAATGCCAGGTGAATGAGGGGAAGGTAAGTAACAGAAGTCCAGGGTATGGGGCGTTTAGCAGCTGTGTGGTAAGTGTAGAAAATGAATTATTCACACAGAAGCTTTCATCTGTCATCCAAAGAGTCTACCCAGGCCCCTGTTAAAAACAAGCTCAGGCTGGGCAGGGGTGGCGCACACCTATAAACCAGGGCAGGGGCGGAGGCGAGGGATCCCTGGGAGTTGGAGGCCAGCCGGGTCTACAGAGCTAGTTCCAGGACAGTCAGGGCTACACAGAGAAGCGTCCTCTCAAAATAGCAAATACAAAAAAAGAACAAAAAAAATACAACTACAGCCCAACCTGGAGATGCTAGCCTATAATGTGAGGGAGGCCGAGGGTAGAGGGTTGAAGGCTGAGGGTTTGCCTGGGCCACAGAATTAGTTCAAGGTTATCTTTCAGCAAATAGTAAGATTTTTTTTTTAATGTTTTTAAATTATATATTTAAAAAAAAAAGCCTGGAAGCTGTAATCCCAGCACTTGGGGAGGCAGAGGCAGGCAGATCTCTGTAAGTTCGAGGCCAGCCTGGTCTACAAAGTGAGTTCAGGACAGCCAAGGCTACACAGAGAAACCCTGTCTTGAAATACAAACAAACAAAAAAGGCCTGAGGAAACAATTAGGTAGTTTTTGCCTGGCATGTGAGGCCCTAAATTCAATCCCCAGTCCTATATAATAAAAATAAATTAAAAAAAATTAAAAATAAAAATAAAATAATAATTTAATTAATTAATTAATTTGGGGCTGGAGAGATGGCTTAGAGGTTAAGAGCACTAACTGTTTTTCCAGAGGACCTGGGTTCAATTCCCAGCACCCACACAGTGGCTCATAACAGTCTGTAACTCCAAGATCTGACATCTTCATGCAGATGGACATGCAGGAAAAACACCAATGTACATAAAATAAAAATGTAAAAAAAATTTTTTTTAAGTACATTTAAAGGAGTAGAACGGTATACTTCAGTTGATGGAAAGATTTCCTAGCAGGTAGAAAACCCTGGATTCCATCCCAAGCTCAAAAACTGAGCATTTTCAAAGAGATAGCAAGTTATTCCATCAGATTGAATTATGAAAACTTTGGTCTTCCTATTCTGGTTTGCTCATTGTTAGTTAGTTTAGTTTAGTTTTAGTTTTTCAAGACAAGGTTTCTCTGTGTGTCCTTGGCTGTCCTGGAATCGACTCTTCTGATGACCTCCAAGCACAGAACTCCACCTGCCAAATGCCACACACCTGGCTTTTTAAAATTTTTATTTTATTTATATCACTTTACATCCTGATCCCAGCCCTCTCCCTCCTCTCCTCCCAGTCCCACCCTCACGATGGCCCCCACCCTCATGACTACCCACTTTTTTTTAAAGATGCCTATTTGTATTCAAATGAGAGAGAAAAAGAAACGGTATTGATTTGTGTGGGTTGGAAGTGAGGAGGATCTGGGAGAAATGGGGGAGGGGGGAACTAGGCTCAGAATATATTTATGAAAAAACATCTATTTTCAATTAAAAGAGAAAACACTTCAAATGCGCTAACTTTTGTTCGAATGAGACAAAAACAAAACCGAATCTAACAAGGCCTTGAGATCTTCAAGATGTGTTAAGCTGGGCCAGGCGGCAGGCTGCTGGAATACCAGCATCAGCAGGCTACACGCCAGGAGACTTGTCATGAGTTTAAGGCAATACTGGGCTACATAGCAAGTACCAGGCCAGCCAGAACTACCAATCAAAAGTACAGCAAGCCAGGTATGGGGACTTACACTTGGAATCTAGTACTTGGGAGGGAGAGGCAGGAGGATCAGCCTTATCTACATAGATTCCTGGAGCTGGAGTTAGAGAACTTGGGCCCTCTAAAGAACAAACAGCCTTCTTAACAGCTAAACATCTCTCTAGCACTATAAAGGTTGTTGTGGTGGTGGTGGTTTGGTTTGGTTTTTGTTTGTTTGTTTTGGTTTCAAGACAGGTTTTCTCTGTGTAGTTTTGGCTGTCTTGGAACTCTCTCTGTAGTCCAGGCTGGCCTTGGAACTAGACATGGTCTCACTATGTTGTCCTGCCTGGCTATGTTCTACTAATTCTACTCCAGGCTGGCCTAGAACTCACAAAGCTCTGCCTCCTTTGCCGCTGTGGCGCTGCCACAGATTTTTAATTGTCCTTGATATTGTAGTTAGGGCCAATGTAATACAAGTTCAGGCCTTGAGAATTTTCCGTGACCCTTGGATGATTTGGAGTCAACCTATTGTCTGTGTGAGATGAATTTACTTCTGTCTCTCTTATACCCACTGTACAGAATTTTAAACTTGGGCCAAAACAGAGTCATTTGTAAGGTTATTATCCTTTATGGGTCCTGAACTCCCTTTATGGGTCCTGGACTCCAACTTTTGTTCCTTTGGGCTCTTGTGACTGCCAAAATTACACTGTAGCTTCCTAGTTATCACTTCGAATCATGGAAGTGCCTCAGACAAAAACGGCAGACATGCTGGGCTCATCACTCCAAAGGGCTTAAAATGGAAGCCTAGTTCTTCCACTCTGCAGTGTCTTTTAGAGGGTGGCTTTTAAAACATTCAATTTGGCCTGCTTTAGCAGTGCTCAGTGGAGGTGTGGCCTGAATTACAAGGCCCTCAGCACCCACCCTGAAAGCCCATCCCACTTTAATTCTGCAAAAGAAGCCATTAGATCCAGCAAAGACTCATTCCTCATGTCCCACGGGCAGGGGCACAGGGGTACTCACCATGATTGGCTGTGGAAGGGTCGGTTTCTAAAATGAGGACATTTGGGCCAGCAAGATGGCTCAGCAGGTAAAGGCGTCCACTGAGCAAGCCCAGTCACCTGAGCTTAAGCCCTGGAACCACCATAGAAGGGAAGAACTAACTTTAGAAAGTTGTCCTTCAACTTCCACGTGCACACCATGGCCTGACGTGTGCCTGCATTCATCTACACACACATACACAACAACAGTACTTAATTAACTAGGGGAATTAATATGGGCAAAACGGCTGTTATCTTGAATATACCAAACTACTACCTGTTCTCTAAAAGCATCCTGCTATAGCCAGATTCAGTGGTACAAACCTTCAATTCCAAAATTCCAGAGGCTGAGGCAGAAGAATTATTGTGACTTTCAAGGTCAGCCTAAATTATACAATGAGACCTTGCCTCAAAAAAACAAATGAAATGGGAAAAAAAAAAAAAAGGGAGTTCCTGGCTCTGTCATATTGCCTGTTCTGTGTCATGAGCCCTCAGAAGCTTTTCCTATTCTGTCCCTACTCTGGTAAATGCCTTTTCTTTATTTGCTCTAGCTCAAATATTCCTACCTCATTTCAAACTGGCCTGTCATGGTGGCACACACCTTTAATGGTGGGAAGACAGAGCCTGGTGGATCTCTACAAGTTCTAGGCCAGCCATGGCCACACAGTGAGACCTGCCTACTAACAAACAAATGGTCCAAATCTTTTTATTTTTTTAAGACAGAGATGTTTTCTGCTGTCTACAATCAAAATATTATGTCAAAACATTAGCAGAAAATTAACAATGTATAGCAGTCATAATATAGCTGTGAGCTACAGGAATTCGGTGGCAGGCACACTGGATTCTGTCTGAGGGAGTTATGGAAGGGTTCAAGTGGAAAATGGCACTTAAATTACAACCTTCCATTTACACAGTATTGATGAAGTACAAGGAGCAAACAAGCTTACGCAGATCTCACCACTGAAAGCCACTGCTAATGTAAATATGACTGTATCATAAACTACGAGAGGTATGCTGTTTAGTAAATCTAACTTCTAGTAACTGCTCTAGGTCTCTGGTTGTTACAGGAGACGGTATATGATGCTAACAGATGCTGAAAGTGAAGAACAAAACTTCTGGCCAGTTTCCTCATTGGCCTCCTGAAAACTATGGAGGGTGCCTGGCACAATTATTGTTGTTTAAGAGGAGAGCTTCCGGCTGGAGAGCACTGACTGACTGTTCTGCCACAGGACCCGGCTTCAATTCCCAGCGCCCACAGGACAGCTTACAACTGTCTACAGCTCCAAGAGCCAACACCCTCACACACAGACATATGTGTGGGCTAAACACCAAGGCACATAATTTCTTTTTTTTTAAGGAGCGATTGTGATTGCTTTGTTGCCTTGCAGGACTTGAATTAGAATCAAGTGATTCTCCTGCCTCAGTCTTCTAGGCAGTTTGGACATATAGGTGTATGTCACCATGCCCAATTAACAATTTTTTAACAGATGGGTGAATCCTGAACAAGTTAAACAGTTATGGAGCTGCCTTTCTGTTACTCGAGTATTTGTTTCTTTTATTTTATTAAATATTTTGGGTGTGCTCTTGCCAGAGCATGTGAGAGAGCACTGTCTCTCCTTCTAGGTCTGGCATCTAGCACCTTTACCCACTGAGCCATCTCTGGCCCCCAAAATATTATTTACACTTACAGGAGCTTAGGAGAAACAGCTGCTATGCAAGCAAGAGGAGCCACGTTCAGATCTGCAGCACGGGGTGGGGTGGTCCGACCTGGAGTCCAGGCAGCAGGTGAGTGCTGGGTTCAGTGAGGGATGCTGCTTCATCCCTGGACACATGCCTGGATACCTGGACACACAAAAACAAAATACAGTTTCATGGCCTCTCTAGTACACATGCTAGGCAGCTTCTTGACTAAGTTAAGTTCCTTGGCCAAGCTCTCCAAGAAGAAGAAACCTGACAAGGTAGTCATTGCTGCCCCCCCCCCCCCCAACAGGGTTTCTCTCTGTAGCCTTGGCTGATCTGGACTCACTTTGTAGTCTAGACTGGCCTCGAACTCACAGAAATCCACCCACCTCTGCCTCCCAAGTGCTGGGATTACAGGTGTGCGCCACCACACTCAGCAAATAAAAAACATGTAATGTGTTCTCTACATTGCAGCACCCCTCTATAGTAGGAGGGTACCCTGAAATAAGCACATCTCCCAACTCCAGCCATGTAACAGGAACACTGACAACCATTCTGCGAGTGAGGAAAACTAGAGTTAAGCATTGCTACTTCACCAAGAAAGAACCAAATCTCTCCAACTCGTTTACAATTCCAGTGTAGCTCCGTATGCCCTCAAAAAAGGAGTCTCATCTCTCGTCCAAATTAGGTCTATGAATACCAGGGCAATTAAAGCTTGAAAGAAAAGGAGACCAGAAATAATCATATACATACACATCTTCTAGACTCCAAAGAAAAGTACGTCATTTTGCCATAAATGTTTCTCAACAAAGCCTTAGTTTACATATAAGATACAGGAGTAAGAAGACCCATAAAGGGAGCTGGACCACGGATAAAGCTTTTGCCACACAAGCGTCAACACTGGAGTGCAAAACTCTAGCAGCCCGGGAAACCTGGTCAGGGACGGCAGCCTGATACCCTGGAGACAGAGACAGGAGATCCCAGGAAAGGCTGGCTAGACTAACCGGAGTCTGCAAGAGTTCAGTGAGAAACTCTATCTCAATAAATAAAAATGGAGAGCAACAGAGGACACTGCCAATTTCAGGCCTCCACATTTACACATATGTGCAGATGCACACACAATACATGCAATCACACATACGCACAGACATGCACATCCATATGCCTCCCCAAAAGATTAATAAGGGAAATCCAAATGCTATTCACAGAAGGGAGGAAATTTAAAAGTCTTCCTCTTTAAGAGGGAACTGTAACCCCATTGTGGTAGTACGCATCTGGAGGCTGACACAGGAAGACCCCAAGTGTCTTACTTAGGGTTACTATTGCTAAGATGAAAGGTACCATGACCAACAGTAAGTCAAGAAGGAAAGGGTTTATTTGGCTTATGCTTTCACATCACTGTTCATCACTAAGGAAGTCCGGGTAGGAACTCAAGCTGGGCAGGAACCTGGACACAGAAGCTGATGCAGAGAACATGGTGGGTACTGCTTACTGGCTTGCTCCCCATGGCTTACTCAGCCTGCTTTCTCATAGAACCCAGGACCACCAGCCCTGAGCTGGGCCGTCCCCCATCAATAATTAATTAGGAAAAGGCTCTGCATGCTTGCCTGCAGCCTGATCTTACAGAAGCCTTTTCTCAATTGAGATTTCCTCTCAGATGACCACAGCTTGTGTCAAGATGACATGAAAATAGCCAGAACATGGATTTTGGGGCTGCTTGGGCCACACAGCAAGCTCCTATCTCAAAACAAAACAAAGCCTGAAACCTTGATTCCTTTGGCTTCTCATTTCTGGTGTCCCTGTCCCTTCCTCCGCTGTACCCCCCTTCCAAGACAGAACACTGCTGTGCACTTTTGGCTGGCCTTATACTCAGGGCAACCCCCTCCCTCAGCCTCCCAATTCCAGGCATGACTCTATTTCCATTTCTGTTGTTTTGTGTGTGAGAGAGTGTGTCCCTACACCACGGCGCCTGTGGTAGTCGGATGATAATCTAGAGGAAATTCTTGTGTCTACCAGGTGAGGGTCCCCAAAACTGAACTCAGCTCATCAGGTTTGGTGGCGAGTACCTTTACATGCTGAGCCACTGTTCATTCTTAAAATAAAACAACCCCAGCTATTCCCCCATTTGTCACCCCAGGAAGGAAAAACATCAAGGAATACAGTTAATTCCCCACTTTTCACCAATGGCAAAGTTGGAAAAGAAAAAAAAAGGAAAAGTTAAGCCCTCCCCCTTCCCCATTCCCAGGCAGGGTTCTCATATAGTTCAGGCTGGCCTTGAACTATTAGCCAAGGCTGGCCCTAATCTCCTGATCCTCTTGTCACCTCCCAAATGCTGGTATTACAGAAATATGCCATCGCACCCCAGGTAAGACTGTTCTTAAAGGAGGAATATAAGACAAAGGAAATAAGGAAGGTTCAGGTGACCAACAGGAAGCGAGCGTGAGAGGGGTCTGAGACTAACCAACCGACTCTAGTGGGTGAAGCAGGAAATGTCAGGTCTCAACAGGGTGTACTCAGCAGCGGAGTGCAGTGCTTCCCTGGCAGGGCCTGCACATAGCCGGGGTCAGTCTCCAGCGCTGAAGAAAGGAAGGGGAAAGGCAGAGACAGTTGTGTGCATTTGTGTGCGCACAAATGCATGTGTGTGCGTAATTGCTAGATCCTAATAGAATGTGGGTGCTACGGTGGAAAAGCAAAGCCGTGTACTGGGAGTCAGAACATCACGCTGATGCCACACTCCAAGACATCAGCGTGTCATCTATGTAGGTCATTTCTGTCTTTGTTTCCTCATCTGTCACCGGAGACTGAACTCCAAGCCTCTGGAGTCAGGCTTGGTAGAGGCGGGAGGGTCAAGGTTGAGCAATGAGTTCAAGGCCAGCTCCGATCTACAGGGACCTTTGTGTCAAAAAGCTAACCAACTTGAAAACTGGAGAGATGGCTTGGTGGTTAAGACCTCTTATTATCCTTGAGAAGGACCCAGGTTTGATTCCCAGAACCCACATGGAAACTTACCACATCCTTGACATCAGGCATACAGACATACATGCAGACAAAGCACTCACACACCTAAAACAGTGAGAATAAATGGCAGGCATGGTGCAAGCCTTTAACCCCAGCACTCAGGAGGCAGAGACAGGCCGATCTCAAGAGTTTGAGGCCAGCCTGTTCTACAGAACAAGTTCTAGGACAGCCAGGGCTACACAGAGAAACCCTGTCTGTGTAAAACACCCCCCAAAACAAAACAAAACAAAAACAAAGATCCAGATGATTAAAATGGAGGAACAGCTAGAATAAAACAAGTGAAAAAGGGGAGGGTTAGGAGATGTCACATGAACCATTTCTCAAAACTTCTGTCATGGCTGTAAGAGAAGGAAAGAGACACTTGGTTGATTAGTGCCATCAGGATGAGCCACATGGAAGATTTAATACTCTAATACTCTATTACAAAACAGCTATTTTTTTTCTTTCTTTTTGAGACAGGGTTTCTCTATGTAGCCTTGGCTGTCCTGGACTTTGTAGACCAAGCTGGCCTCAGACTCACATAGATGGCCTGCCTCTGCCTCCCTGAGTGCTGGGATTACAGGCGTGCATCACCTTGCCCAGCTTTTTTTGGCTTTTCAAGACAGAGTTTATCTGTGTAGCCCTGGCTGTCCTGAAACTTACTCTCTAGATCAGACTGGCCTTAAAACTCAGAGATTGGCTTGTCTCTGCCTCCCAGGTGCTGGGACTAAAGGTGTGTGCTACCACCACTGGGCTTTGGACTTTTTTTTTTTTAAAGAGGGACTAGAGGAGGGAGGAGGGACAGATATAACCCTAGAGTTTAGGAGTATAGCTTGTTGACAGAGGACTAGCCTAGCATGACCAAGGTCTAGTGATTGATCCTGAGCATTGCAAAAGCAAAAGGGCAGGTAAGATAGCTCAGTGAGGAAAGGCACTTAATGCCAAGCCGATGAGTTTAGTCTGCAGAGAGAACTGACTCTGAGTTGTCCTCTGACACCCACATGCACACTATGGAATGCATATGTATATATACAGGCAATAAATTTTATACACAGATTTTTTTTCTGTTTTTGTTCTAAATAGGTTCTTACTATAAAGTCCCGAGCAGTCTGGAACTCATGTAGACCAGGCTGGCCCTTCAAATTTGCAGTGGTTTGCCTGCTTCATCCTCCTGAGTGCTGGAATTAAAGGCTTACTCAACTAAATTCTGAAATTTTTTTTTTTTTTTCTTATGGCCACTGTGGACATCAGAGAAACTTGCAAGAGTTGATTCTCTCCTTCCACCATGTGAGTTCTAGGGATTAAACTCAGGTCATCAGAGCCAGGCACAGTGGCAAATGCCTGGAGGCCTAGAACTCTGGGAGGCAGAGGCCAGCAGATCTCTGTGAGTTTGAGGCCAGCCTGGCCTACAAAGAGAGTTCAGGACAGACAGCCAAAGCTACACAGTGAAACCCTGTCTTGGAAAACCAAACAAAAGTGAAAACAAAAAATAAAGCCAAGAACAACAACACCCCTCAGGTCAGCAGCCCTCAGGTTCAGTGGCAAGTGTCTTCATCCACTGAGCCACCTCACCAGGCTCTTTCTTCTGTGTGTGCTGTGCTAATGCAAAGGCAAGAGGAAGACATTGGGTACCTTCCTTTATTGATCTCTACCTTATTTCCTTGAAACAGGTTCCTTTATTCAACAGTTTTCCAGCAGGTTGGTTGGCCAGGGAGCCCCAGGGATCCTCTTGTCTGTCTAGTCACCCGTCCCCAAGCACTGATGTCACAGATTGCCTGGATGGCCACAGCCAACTTCTTTTTCTTTTTTTATTCAATATATAGTGCTGTAATTTTCCACCAGTTGAGGAAAATGAGTCCTTGAATCACAGATATGAAATCACATAACTGTCTTTAGGATTATCTTTCAGGGCAGATTATACTGGAAATGAAGTTGCATTACCAAGCTAGGGCAGTGTCTCATATTCAAAATCTCAGCACTTGGGAGGTGAAGGCAAGAAGGTCGGGAGTTCAAATCTAGCCTGAGCTATAGAGTGAGACTGTCAGAAGTCTGACAAAAATCAAAAGTCGGAGCTGGCAAATGGTTTAGAAGGTGAAAGAGACTGCCACCAAGCCTGAAGAGCTGGGACCTGGTTTTGGTCTCCAAGACCCACTTGGTAGAAGAAAGCTGATGCATGTCCCCTGACCTCCACACTTGAGTCACGGAAGAAACTTCCCCGTTCACACAGACACTACATAAATGAAAAAGCAAAATACAATTAAAAACAACAAGGGCCAGGTAGTGGTGGTGCACACCTTTGATCCCAGCACTCAGAGGAAGAGGCAGGCAGAGGCAGGCAGGAGTTTGAGGATAGCCTGGTCTACAGAACTAGTACCAGGATAGCCAAGGTTATATGAAGAAAACCTGTCTCAATAAATAAATAAATAAATAAACAAATAAATAAATAAATAAATAATTTAAGATTAAGTTATATATAAAGAAAGAAATAGAGTAGCCTGGCTGGGTGTGGTAGCATTTGACTTGTATCACAGTGCTCTGGAGGCAGAGGCAGGTGAATATCTTTGAGTTCAAGGACAGCCTGGTCTACATAGTGAGTTCCAGGACAGAGGCTATGTAGAGAGATACTGTCAGGAGGGGGGGGGGGTGAGGGGGAAGGAGGGAGTCGGATATCTTTGCTTTAAAAAAAAACAAAACAAAAACAGTTTAAACAAGGCATCACTCTACAGAGGAGAACAAACAGTACTACACAGATGCCGCCAACCCCACGCAGGACACGGCTGGCTGTGAGAGTCGTGTTGCAGTGACGAAGCTACCAGAGGAAAGGGTATCCTGACTGCATGGCTCAGAAACTTCAAACCCATCCTTGCCTCGTCCTCATGAGGGAACTGAAAGAAACGTTTAGTTACAGCACTCTGGGGTTCTGATAGAAGGAACTAGCTCTGGGGAACTAAAACACTGAAAAAGAGAACTAACAGGACGGCTCAACCTTTGCCACCCAAAGGCGAACAGTGGAGGACTCAGCTGCTGCTGAGACGGAGGTCTGGAGATCAGGGCTTTGGCCCTAATTCTTCCCATAATGCTAGGAGATCTTGAACAAATCCAAAGTTTCCAAAGTCTCAAGTTTTACATGTGTGAGGGAGTTGGAGGGAGAGGTATCAGGGCATTCAGGGATAGCCTCAGCTACCTAGAGAGTTCCAGGCCAGCCTGGGCTATATGAGACTATCTGAAAAGGAATGAAAAAAAAAATTCAAGTCATAAATCGTTTCCATTCTGTTCAGTTTGGTTTTGTTCTCTCTTTACAAACATACACTTTAATCAAATGTTTGGGCAAACTGTGTGACTAGAGGGACATGGCTTTCTTCTACTTCTCTTCCTACCGTTCTTTCACGGAACCTCAGCGCTATACAACAATTGATCTAACAACGTCATGCAGATGTTCAATCCATGATTGTTTTGAAAGGTGTATTAATTCCTTGTATGTGTGTGAGTGCTCTGTCTTCATGCACACCAGGAGAGAAAAACCGGATTCCCTAACAGATGAGCCACCATGTGGGTGCTGGGAATTGAACCCAGGTCCTCTGGAAGAACAGTCAGTGCTCTTAACGGCTGAGCCATCTCTCCAGCCTCCATGGTTCCTCTTAAATTTTGTCAGTTGTCCTAACATCATCAAGCTATGATTTTTCAGAACCAAATTTTTTTTTTTTTTAAAGATTTATTTATTACTTATACAACATTCTGCCTGTACACCAGATCTTACTATAGATGGTTGTGAGCCACCATGTGGATGCTGGGGATTGAACTCAGGACCTTTGGAAGAACAGTGAATGTTCTTAACCTCTGCGCCATCTCTCCAGCCCCAGAACCAAATTTAAGATCACACATTGCCTTTAGTTTTTGTGAGTCTTTTGTCTTCTTAAATCTTGACTGGTTCCCCAGGCTTTTCCTTTCTGTTCCCTGACCTTCACATGTTTGAACAGTACAGGTCAGTTATTTTTTTAAATGGCTCTCAATAGGATTTATTTGACATTTCCTTGTTACTAGACTCAGGGTATGCATTTCTGGTAGAATCACCACGGCAGCAATGTCATGTGCTCACTGTTTTTTATTTTTGTTTTTTAATTACATGTATGCAGATACATGCAGCTGCTGGTGCTGAAGGATATAGGCCTGGAACTAGAGTTACACGCTACAGTGAGCTGTGCGACCTGGGTGCTAGGAATCAAAACTTGTGTCTTCTGGAAGAACAAGTAAGGGCTTTTGTTGTTGTTGTTTGGTTGGTTGATTGAGTTTTTGTTTGTTTTTGAGACAGGGTTTCTCTTTGTAGCCCTGGCTATCCTGGAACTCACTACATAGACCAGGCTAGCCTCAAACTCACAGAGCCCTGCTGGCCTATGCCTCTGAGTGCTGGGATTACAGACATTCAGCACAACACCAGGCTGTCAGCAAGCGCTCTTAAGTGCTGAGAATCTCTCCAGCCCCTCACTGCTTCTTACAGGGGGCATATTTAAAGTCACTCTGTCCCAACCTGACAGATATCAGGTATGATGATGTGGTCAGGGAGACACTGGTGACTTTCCTTCACTGTTTTCCCTACATGACTATCTAGTAACCTATGGAAAAAACACACTGGCTTGCTAATTTCAACGTCAACCTGTTATCCACTGTTTCAGCACCCACTACTGACTTCATTCTTCTGCAGCAGGAGTTCTTAATCTCCTCGTGCTGTGGTGATCCCCAACCGTAACTTATTTCATTGCTACTTCATAACTGTAATCTTGCTACTGTTCTGAACAGTAATGTAGATATCTGTATTTTCCAGTGGGCTGAGGTGACCTCTGTGAAAAGGTTGCTCGACCTCCCCAAAGGGATACAACCAACAGGTTGAGAACTACTATTTTACACAGATGTATTACTCAAGTTATTGTCAAGAAAAAACTTTCCCATCTCCTGCATTTATACAGTTATATATTTATAATTATGGTTGAACAGACTTTTATTTCCATTATTTTTATAACTCATTACTATTACTTTGATTAAAGTGTATTCTAAACCTCTTCTGTACCATATTAAAAGTTACCAAAATACTACAGACTCGGTTAGGAGGAGTGGTGCACGCCTTTAGCACAGCACTCAAGGCAGAAGCTGGCAGATGTCTGTGAGCTGAAGGCCAGCCTATTAATGTAGTGAGTTCAAGGTCAACCAGGTCTGTCACCCAGAGAAACCCTTCTCAAAAAACAAACTAAAATTACAAATTTATTGGCCAGCAAGATAGTTCACCAGGAAAATGTGTTTGCTGCCAAGCCTAGAAATCCAACCTCTATCCTTAGGACCTACACAGTAAAAGGAGTCTCTTGCAAACTGAAATCTCTATGCGGCTGAAACTGACCTGGACCAGTTGACCCTCCTCTTCCATCTACCTCCCAAGGGCTAGGATTATAGGCATGTGCTACCACACACAGCAAATGTCTTTATTAACCTATTAAAATGGGGTTGGCCCTGGAAACATAGCTCGGTTGTGAAGAGCAATTGTTGCTTTTCCGGGGCCCAGGGTTGGTTCCCAGTACTCACATGGCAGTTCACAACTGCCTGTAATTCTATCCAGGAGATCCAATGCTGTCTTCTAGCCTCCTTAGGCGCCTGGTGCAAGCATATACATGCAGGCAAAACATTCATACACATAAAATAAATAAACCTCTTTGGGTACACATGTGGTGCACAGACTTGCAAGCAAAACATTCATACACATAAAATAAATCCTAAAAAATAAACAACAGCCAGGATCTAGTAGTATGTCTGTAACAACTGTCATTAATATGAAATTATGTGATTTTACACACACAACACACACACATAATCAAACTGTAATAATAAAGAACTGAGTCAGAGACAGTGGCCAGATGCCTTTAAGAAGGCTTAGTAGTTGAAAGACTTCACTTAACTGGGTATCTGGTAGATTGTACCTTCCAAACTGGCTAGAGAAATGGAAATGTTTCAAGTTCTAGTTTAGCTAGGCATGGTAGTGCACACCTTTGATCCCAGCACTAGAAAGGCAGAGGCAGGCAGATTTCTAAGTTCCAGGCCAGCTTGGTCTACATAGCAAGTTCCAGGACAGCAAGAGCTACATAATGAGACCCTGTCTCAAAAAAACAAAACAACAACAACAAAAAACCACCAATAACAAAAATATAGGAGATGGAAAGCAATGGAGGAAGATACCCAATATCAACTTCTGGCCTCTATATACACATATGAAAATGCACACATATGTGCATATATATTAACACATAATGTGCACACCAAAAAGAGAGTTAGTTCTGGTTTAAAGGGCTGAGGATACAGCCCAGGTTACCTGAGACCTTGTCTCAAATAAAAAAAATAACAGAAAGTCCCAGTTTATGTGGGTGTGACAGCGCACACCTGTAATCATTGGACTTAGTAGAGCAAGGCGGGAGGTTTGCCCCAAACCCAAGGCCAGTCAGGGATATGGTGAATTCTCGTTCTTTGGAACTATAGAGACCCTCCCTGTTGAGAGAGATGGGGTGAGGGGAGCAGAGGAGAGGAATTCAGATTTCCAGTTAGCTGGGTGTTGAGGTTTACGCATGTATCCCAGCACTCAGACATCTTAGGGAGAAGGATATCAAGTTTGAGACCAGCAGCTTGGGTTGCACAGCAATATTTTGTCTCAGAGAGAAAAAGAGAGGGACAGACAAGACAGTACACTCTGTACCTGGGAATATGGCAGAAGGAAAGCACTTGCCTAGCACACATGGACCTGGCACCTAGAGAAACACTTCCAGCTTGGACGCAAAACCCACAACACCGAGATCTGCTGTAAGACAGGGGCCACCGACAGGACCCAGGACATGGGAAAGCTGGCAGCTTGTCATCTTTGCATTGCTTTTCCTGTAACTTTTGGACTCGTTGTATGAAGAGCTATGTGCATTTCCAGCTGTGTACTCTCCTGTGGAAGGCAGAGGTCAAGCTCAGGCATAGCTCTTTGGACGCCATCCCTCTTCTAAACGGTCTCACTGTGACCTGGGGCTTGCTATTCCGCTGCCACTTTCTCCCTCCTAGTTCTGACAGAACTATGCCTGGCTTCCTTTTTTTTTTCCCCCTTGTGGGTTTGGGGAATTGAACACAGCTCCTCCTGCTTGTTGGCAAGGTATACCAGCTGAGCTGTCTTCCCAGTCCTATTTTTCTACATTTATTTTTGTGTTTATGTGTAAATATACACTGTGAGCACACACACACGGAGGTCGGAGGAGAACGTGCAGGAGTTGGTGCTCTCCTTCTACCACTCGGGCTCCAGGAAAGCTCCCGGTTTTCAGACCTGGCAGAAAGCACCTTTACAGCTACTGAGCCTTCTCGTTGCCCTCCCTGTGCGTACCTTTTCTTTTGAGTGTTCGCTCTGTTGCCCAGGCTGGCCTGAAGCTCGCGATGTAGCTCAGGCTGGGTTTGAACTCATGACAACATCCCTGCTTCAGTCTCTAGAGCGGTGAAACTGCAGACAGGAGTCTGTTAAGTCTTGTAGTGTGATTCCCCTCAAGAATCGCATGGTGCCACTCTCCTCCCAGCTCAGTGTGCTGCAACCAAAGCATTTTGACTCTGGTGTCTCAGAGACACTGTTATAGGTCGGTATCAGTGCAATTAACAGGCAAGAATTCTGAAGATTATATCTAGATTCAGTAAGAATGTTTTCCATATGTAATTCTTTCATTTTACTTAAAACAATGTTCTTGACATTTTTCCAATTTAACTTCTGAATTTAAATGTTAGAAATGAAATAGGTTTGAGCTGAAAACCTAGTTACATTATCTCTAGCACAGACCTTGAGAGCATTGGGTTACACACTAGGATCCAACAACAAACTCTGAAGCCCAAGCAGGAGACCAGTGGAATCTTCAGAAGCCTGTAAAATCACATGCGATCTCAGGCATGTGGTGAATATCTGTAATGTCAACAGTCAGGAAGCTGCGGCAGGGGTATTACTGTAAGTTTGAGGTTAGCCTTAGCTACAGAGCAGGTCCTAGGCTAGTCCTAACTGAGTGGGACCTCGCCTCAGAAAAAAAAAATTACATAAGGCTGTTTGGTTTTGGAGACAGGGCTTTCCTGTGTAGCCTTGGCTATCCTGGACTCGCTCTGTAGACCAGGTTAGCCTCCAACTCACAGAGAAGCCCCTGCCACTGCCTCCCAGAGTGCTGGAATTACAGGCTTGTACCGACACACCAGGCTAGGTATTTAGATTTTCTTAGCTGGCAAGGAAGCCCACTTCTAATTCCAGCACCTAGGGCTGCAGTAGGAGCACTGTCAGGAACTTGGCTTTAGTTTTTGCAATCCCAACAAGGAGACATGAAGATTCTAGGGACTTGCCTCACTAGCCAGTCTAGCTGAATTGGAAAACTTTGGATTCAGTGGGAGCCCCTTTCCCAAGAAAATATGGTGCTGCATGCCTTTAGTGTCAACACTCGTGAGGCAGAGGCAGATGGATCTCTCTGAGCTCCAGGACAGCCAGGGAATACACAGAGAAAACCTTAGGGGTGGGAGGGGAAAAGAAAGATAAAACAAAACCGAACAAAAACAGCTCCATATTTACAATGTGTGGAACAAACCCTCAAAACAGTTAAATCTGAAATAATGAATCCCTAAATACGTATAATACAGCAGAAATCTTCTGTTCCCTTAAATTGCTGGTTATGACAGATGGCTCAGCAGGGAAAGGCACTTGCCTAAGAGCCTGATGGCCCGCGTTAAATTCCCAAGAACCCACATGGTAGAGAGGGAGATTCCCACAAGTTGTCCTCCGGCCTTCGCACAATCCATGTGAACTCATGCACACACACACACCACACACGCTGACAATCAAAATAAGTAAATTCCTGATTACAGCTTTTGTGTCCCACAATGGGTTTACAGCGCTAATGTTTTCAAGATTCTCTTGGCATCCATCAGTTCTCCTGCAAGTCTCTCATGGACTTGAACTGTAACTGGACCTTCAAGTCCAAGGAAGAACTCACACTGGAGTCACGGGAGTGTTCCAGAACATAAGACCAACAGTACCGACAGAAAGGAGAAGTTACCTCTGAAGATAAGAGTAGAGCCAGATGTGGTGGCTGAGGCAGTAGGATCATGAGTTCAAGGTCAGCCTGAGCCACATCTGGAGTCTTTACCTCCCCCAAATACTGAGATTTACGTTGTTGGGGAGCACATTCTTTGAAAGTGTTTTCAAAACTCAAAAGAATGGTCTCTGGAAGAGAGAACAGAATTATATAAGAGAAAATACTACATATCATGTTTTAAAATGACTAAGCGCTGGAGCTGAGTTGGTAGTAGGCCCTGTGTTTGGATTCCCAGCACTGGGTACATGGAGGAGGAATCAGGAATTCAAGGTCATCTTGAGCTAGAATTGGAGGCCAGCCTGGGCTAAGACTGTCAAAAAAAAAATCTTTACCAGATAATCCCCGTCCCCTCTATTAGAGGAAGTCTTTCTCACATGACTGGGAGGTCAACTGCTTCACCATCTGCTAACTGGGCGGTTGGAGAACACAGGGACCACAGGGTCCCAGGAGGGTTAGGGCTGGTGATGAAGTGGCTTCAAATTGTGAAAAGCCGAGGGTTGGACTTCCAGTGTGGCCGTCCCCGTGCCTGGTTTGGGGGAAAGCTCCGGGGGTCGACCTCGAGCTCCCCATCTGTGAAATGGGGCAGGCTTGGGCGGAGGGAGCCGGGCTACCGGGCGAAGCAGCCTCGCAGCCCAGCAGTTTGCAGGAAGTGCTGTAGGGTTGGGAGGGAGGGGGAGGGCGGAGGCGGGAATGTGAAAGCAGAGCCCCGGGCAGCGGAGTTCGTCCCGGAGCTGGGCAGGGGCGGGGCGAAAGTGGGGTGAAGGGGTGAGGCGGTGGACGGGCAGGACCGGCCACCTCCCCCGAGGGGAGCGCGCGGGCCGCGGGGGCGGCGGCGGCGCGCGGGGGGAGGGGAGGAGCGGGCGGGCTCGGGAAGGGGGCGGGACGCGCGCTCCCACCGCACGCATGCGCGCCCCGCGCCGCTCCGGCCCGCCGGCTCGGGAGGTCCGCCGCCGCGGCTCGCCCCGCACCGACGGTGCGCACGCTGGAAGGGGCGGAGCCGCCCCGCCCTCCGCGCGGCGCCCCGCGGCCGGCGGGGGGGCCCGGAGGGGCGGGCGGACACCTGTCTCTCCTGCGGGGTGGGCGGGCAGGGAGCCGGGGGACGGGTCGCTTTGCCTCCCCTTCCCCTCCCCCACGGAGAGCGGGGGCGGGAGTCCCGGGCGGCGCTACCGAGAGTCCGCTCCGGGTTTTCCCGCCCACTTCAACTCCGCGAGCGCTTCGACCGCGCGGCGCTTCCCTCCACCGGGCGCGCCCGCGTCCCCGGCCGGAACTCGTTGTGCCTCCCCCTCACACGTCCCCCCTCCGCCCGGAACGGAAAGTGGCCTCTCGGGCGCCTCTGCCCTCACGTTCCCCCCGGGCCGGCTCCCACTCCCCGCGTCTTCGGGGTTCCGCCGCGGGCCGGGCCGCGGCCGCTGCACGGCGCCCTGTGCCCCGGGGCGCGCGGAGGAACTACTTAACGTGTCCTTGCGCCCGGTGGTGCGGTCGCGCTCTGAGCTCTTCCTGGAAACTCCCGCCTCGGGGCGCCAGGGGAGCCGGGCGCGGAGGGGGAGGGGTGCGGGCGCGGCCCCCTCCCCCTCCCCGGGGGAGGGCCCAGCGTCCCCGCCCTCCGGGCCGCCGCGGGGAGGGGCGCGCGGGGGAGGGGACGGGGCGGGAGGCCGCGGAAGCCGAGGTGGGGGGCGCTTCCCGCCCCACCCGCCTCCGCGCCAGCGCCTGCCCGCTGCTGCCCCCTGCCGCTCGCCGCGGCCCCGACGGAGGCGTCGGGGGGCGCCGCTGCCGTGGGAACCGGCCCCGGGACGCTCTAGAACCCGCCGCCTTCCTGTCGGGAAACTTGCGGCTGCTTGCGAGAAGCCGGTTGGAGCAACTTGGGCCCCGGCCACCGGCGTTGGCCGCGTGTCAGCCCGGCGCGCTCGCTCGCTCTCACTTTTCAAAACAACGGGGGGATCGGCCGGGGCGAAGCGTTGCACTCCGGAAACCGAAGTGCTGCTTGTGGGGGTTTAAAGGGCTACCGACCGCGGGAAGCCGGGTTTTGCAGCCGAAACCCTTTTGCTCCCTGGTGTGTACACAAAGGTCGAAGTCAGGAAAGTTGATCGCAGCCCGCATGACTGCGCTCCCTTGACTTTGTGCTTTAGGGGAAAAAAAAGAAAGAAAGAAAGAAGAGAAAACCTCGTGGCCTTCCCTAGAGTGGCACGCTGCTTATTTGAATCCGAGGGGCAGAAAAATAATTCGAAAAGACCCTGGAAAAGTTCAGTGAGCAAGCCACATTTCGACATGTCCCAGGTTTTGCAATATTGAACTGGGTTTGTGCCAACTTGCTGCCAAATTATAAATTTCTCAAGACGAAGGGTGTTCAACCAAATTGCTGCCAGGCCCCGTAAGCAGGCACGAACAGCACTGGCTTAATTACACCTTATTCTTTCTCTAGCCGCCTTATTTAATTCGCTGCCGGATGAAGTCCTCATCCTGGTATCACAAACTGGCCTTTTCCTGGGACTGAACAATCACACACTTCCCATGCCCCGGTGGCTCCCAGAATTGTATAACCCACCGCCCTGTTTCTGTTTTCTAGTTTTATCTTGTCCTAAAATGCAAACCAATCGGTAAATTCTTTTCCTTCCCGGGGGACTGAAAAATAAGACGTAAGCAAACCTCACGTTGCAAGAAAATGTTCTTTTAAGCAAAAAAAAGACTTAGGCCAAGAAACCAAATTTGTTGTTTAACGTGAACTCCTGAAGGGGATTAAGCATAGTGCGCTTGAATGCGGTTAAACCAGCTTAATCACTTTCTTTGTTCTGGCTCTGCCCATTTACTTAATGTGTTTTAAGGTGATTTGACACAACCTAAACTAATTTCTTCTGTTAGTGTAGTCTACCCGTGAAGCATGCACTATGACAAAGTTAAGTCTGTGGGACCCTTGACATTTTCTAGAATTCCATACTAAACAGCTGTATGACCAAGAAATAAAAAGGGAAGTTTTGAAGGAAGAGAGGTCATGTTTTCTTTTTTCCTTCTTTTTAAAATCTGGAGACCTTAACCACTTAACACACTTTTGATAGGTCCAGCTAGGAGCCACGTTTGCTTATTTTTGTTTGGAATGAGTTTGTTGTTTGTTGTCGTCTCTGGTTTATTTTCCAGTAGGCGGGAAAGGAAGCTTTAAGTCCTGGGCTCAGCTCTAGTAGATTCCAGGTCTTCTGGCCTTTACTCTTCCTCTTAAATAACAATTGTATCCTGTTCCTTAGCAGCCCCAGACTGAGGGCATTCATTCACAAATGACTCTTGAGCCTCGGTCTGAATGTCTGCTTCCTTATAAAGCCACCTCCAAATCAACGCTTAAGGACCTAAGGCTTGCAAAGATGCTAGCAGAGAAACCCAAGTGCCTGGGAGAATAGTCTCGTTTCTGTTGCACCTTTAAATCTTTTACAATGTGAGGGAATAGTAATCGCTGTTTTTAACCCTGTGAGAGATAGACCTTGTTCTGGATGCTTTGACTTAACTCCTCACGGTAGACCTGCTGCAGTGGTCTCAGTTGCTGCCACCACCTACCAGGAGCGCCCAGGCTGAGAACAACAGATCCAGGATTTGAATACAGACTGTTTCCAGCTGCTTCTTGTCACCCAAGCTGATCCTCATTTAACTGTCCATGGAAACAACAGTGACTATTAATTCAGCACCTTTTTTTTTTCATGGAGGTTGTTGTCTATATGAGCAGCTCCTAGGCTAGGTTAGGCTTTTTCTTATGGAACTTCAAGAAAGCGAAATTTGAGATGCTTAAAGGAAGCATTCCCAAATCAGATTACTGTCTTGGAAAGCAGCCTCCGACTGTCAGCATATCCATTCTAAGTGCTAACCGGGAAAGACACGTTTGGACACTGGGACTGTGATGCCTCAAGGATCATGCCTGCCGCCAGTTACAAAGAAGCAAGCTGCTAAGAAAACAGCTTCCATACTCCCAGGCTAGACCAGGTAGAAGTAGGGAAGCGAAAGTGGGGAGAGAGCCAGAAATGGAAGGTGAGAGGAAAATAAATGTGCATGTGCCCTTCAGATCGGTAATACACAGCAAGGTCACGCAGAAGAAACACATGTGAGCGTGTTATGGCAGAGCCACCAAAGGAACATAAACATGAAAACCCAATACAAGGCAGGGAAGGTGCTGGGGAGTCAGTATGGTTTCTCTCTCCAAGTGGAGCTTTTGAACAAGAATAATTCTTGGTTGGATTAATGGAAATACAGCATCTGGAACAGAGGGAAGGAGCTGCACTCTGCCCTGTTAAACCGTTATCCCTTATTCCTTTAAGGGATACCACAATGAGAACAATTAACTGAAGTAAGAAGGCTCGAATCCCTGGCTTATCAGGAAAGCTGGATTCCTGAGTGACCTAGAAGGAATTGGGCTTGTTAAGTATGGTGTGGTCCAGCATGCCAATAATCCTTGCACTACTGAGGCAGAGGCTGGAGGATTACAAGTTTGAGGCCAGCCTGATCTACATAGAAAGTTCCAGGCTAACACCCTGTCTCAAAAATTAAACAAAAGGAAAAAAAGTGGGTTTTTTGTTTGTTTGTTTGTGTTGTTCTGTTTTACAAAGGAATTAGACTTGTCTTAGGCCATAGCAAGACCCTAGAAGACTAGGAACTATAAGCACATATTTTAGCCTAGAGTGTGGAAGAGGTCCTGTAAATACAAACCAGGCTACCTTAGAATGGAACAAAATCTGTATGATTAGCGATACTGAAAATGTGCGTTATCTTGGGCTTGGGTGATGCTACCATTCTCTGGGATGCTGCAGAAAGTGGGAAAACAGTATGCCTGTCTCGTTAGGTTGTTGGATAGCATAGAATTAGTCCTGTCTAAAAGTTGGCGGGTAATATATGCTTGAAGTGTATTATCAATTTGTTCTTCGTGGTGCTGTTGGGACATTTGGAGCTGAAGCCAAGCCCAAGCTTGGCTGGGCAAGCCCCTAGTCACATTCCTAGTTTTGAGCATTTTTGAAAGAGTCTTAACCAAACAGTGTCATAGACGTTCAGTACCAGCACTCAGGAGGTAGAGGCAGGCAGATCTCTATGAGTTCGAGGCCAGACAGGTCTACAAAGCAAGTTCCAGGACAGGCAAGGCTGTTACACAGGGAAACCCTGTCTGGCAAAACAAAAGAAAACAAAGAGAAACCCTACTACCAACAAAAGAGAGTCGCACTGTGCTAACATTACATTCAAATCAGGCTGGCCTTGAACTCACCATCCTGCCTCTGTTTCCTTCCCCAGTGCTGGGGTTGCTGGAAACGGTGCTACCATAACCATGTCTGAATTTATCAGAGAAATTATCTCGTCTTATCCTTATCATATTTCGAGGCCAGGCCTTGGTGGCTTGGAACCCTGAGACCTATGCTAGGCAAGCATTCTACCAAGTCATGTGTATCCTCAGTCCCCCAAGTTATTTTACTTTGGGGAAAGAGCAAACAAAATCAGACTGTGCTGGAGAGATGGCTTAGTCGTTAACGGCACTTGCAGAAAACATGGGTTCATTTCCCAGCACCCACATAGCACCTCCAGCCACTTGTAGCTTTAGTTCCAGGTGATCCAATGCTGTCTTCTGTCCTCCTTGGACATCAGGCATGAACTTGATTCACATACCTATGTGCAGGCCGTCACACGTGTACATAAACAAATTAGCCATGGAAGTCCTTAAAAAAACATAAAAAACTCATTGGTTACAGTGTCACATACCTATGATCCCAGCACTCAGGGAGGCAAAGGCAGGTGGATCTCTGTGAGTCCTTGTCTTGGCTCGTGCATGGGGAAGAGGGGGGAGTAGAACTCAATCCAGACAGTTCTGAAGTGTGTACTCTTTATGTCATTTTATTGATATTAGCAACATTGTCCTAAATGGTGGCTTTGATGTCACTGGATATCCTTAGGATATTCTTATGAAGCTAAACTTTGGAGAGCAGGGGGTAGTGAGATAGCTCAGTCATTCAAGGGCTTGGATTTCAAGCATGAGGATGTGTGTCTGACCTCCACAACCCACATAAAAAGCTAGATGTTGCCAAGTGCGGGCAACACCTGGGTTTAATTTCATCAGTCAGGAAGCAGAGGCAGGCAGATCTATGCAAGTGTGAAGCTAGTCTGGTTAACAAAGTGAGTTCCAGGCCAGCCAAGAAGACTCTTATATTTTATATTTAAATATATATAATTATTATTTGTGTGTGTGTGTGTGTATATTTGCATGAAGATACTTGTGGGGTTTTTTGTTTTGTTTTGTTTTTTGTTTTCCAAGGCAAGTTTCTCTGGGTAGCCCTGGCTGTCCTGCACTTGCTTTGTAGACCAGGCTGGCCTCAACCTCACAGAGATCACCTGCCTCTGCCTCCTGGAGTGCTGGGATCGAAGGCATGCACCACCATGCCCTGCTGCTTGTGGGGTCTTAGAGGACATCAAACCTTCTGGAGCTGAAAGCAGCAAGTATTTCTTGACGGTTGAGCTGTCTCTGCACTCTTCTTTTTGAGAAACGGTTTCATGTAGCCCCCACTAGCCTCAAACCTGCTATGTAGCTGAGGCTAGCCTTGAACGCCTGATCTTCCTGTCTGAACCTTCCAAATTACCAGCATGTATCATCTTGCCCAGAACTGATCTTACTTATTCAAGCCTTAGTTTTCTCATCTGTAGATAACAGTAATGGCAACTCATACATCATAGCATTATTGTAGAGATTGCTTGATATACTATTTCCCCCCAACACTTAAAAATTCAAACCCAGAGCCTTTAAATGCTAGGCAAGCAAAGTTATATCTTGGCATTATTTGATATCTTAAATGTAAAGGTTTTAGTGTCATGGGCAAGCCTTTAATCCCAACAATTCGGGAGGCAGGGGCAGGGGGATCTCTGTGAGTTTGAGGTCAGCCTGACCTACAAATCGAGTCAAGGACTGACCGACAGGGAGGGGGGGAAGGGGAAGTTCTCTTGCGGATAACAGCATGTTCATGTTGGTGATGCAGACTGCCATATAGAAATAGTGACTGCCACCTCCTCCCACTTTAGACCTGGTTTATCTTACAGAAAGAAGCCATCTGAAATAGTGCTGAGTGCCCTTGCTGCCGAGGCAAGGTAAATCATTTCACTTCTCTCTCCTTCCCTTCTGTTTTTCTCTTCATGCTTTAATCATTTTGACACCAGGCTGTACAAAAGTAATTTAAAATTAACATGTCTGACACTTGCAGGCTGGCAGAACCTGATTCTGAACCCTGCCCCCTCTCTGGGGCAGCCAGAAACCATCTTCCATTGGCTACTGGTCCTGCAGCAGCTGATGGAAGGCCCAGGAAACACATCCAACAATTAATTTGCTAATTTAGTTTTCTGTCTAATTTGAAACCAGAAAACCCTCAATCACCCAGGAGCCTGGCTCTCTGGCTCCAGCATTGGCTTCTGAAACTTCCTGTCTCATAGCTCTCAGAGAAAGAGAAAAGTCAGGAGAGATTTACCTCATAGGTAAGTAGCAGTCTCCAGTGTGTCCTCCAGTGGCTTCCTATAGGGTCATAGTTCACAAGTCATGTTACCAGAAGAATTGGAAATAATAGATTCAGAAAGTGTTCGGTGTGGTCAAACTGCTTCCTGAGCCATGGGGAATTTCCAGACCAAAACGTGTTCAGGATTTAGAAAAGTCAGGGTTTGAAAAGACTCAGATGGGTCCCTAGCATAGAAGCAAGCATAGCCTGACACCATGATGCCATGCTCAGCCTCCCTGGGAACTTCCCTGTTAATTCAGTGGGAGAAGGCTGCAGAAGGTGGTGTCAGTGTCGCGTGGGAAGCCAGACCCAGGCAGCCTTCCACCGACCGACCCTCAGCTGGTCTTTCCCCTCTGGAGAGCCAAGAAGAAGCGGTAGGTTTCGCTCTCAAATGTGCTACGGAATCTGCCCCTGCTGCCGCTCGGAGAGTCATTTGCTTGTTCAGTGGCTTGATTTACTTCCTATTTTCCCACCTCAGGCAGGTTGAACTCTTCTGCCTGTCTTCTTAGACCTTATATAATCTGGCTCCACCAATCCCTATTCCAAACTGCTCATTAGTACATATTCAAATTTGGCAAGACTCGTTGTTCTCAGAACATGCTGCTCTGTCTCTGCCTCCAAATTCTTCCCATGTCCCTGCTCCTGTCGCCTTCATGCAAATCGCAACTGAACCTTGAGTCCTACTGATACACATTCTCCCATTTAATCTCCCTCACGTCTGACTTGCTCCTTCCTGCCTTCACATGACCACCCATGAACCAAGCTGTTGACTGCTTGGATAAAAGTCATTTTATGATTTCTTTCTCTCATAATTTTTGTTTGTTTCTTTCCTTTTTTTGTTTTTGTTGTTCTAGACAGGGTTTCTCTGTGTAGCCTCACCTATCCTAGAACTCCATCTGTAGCCAAGGCTGGCCTCTAACACACAGAGCTCCACCTGCCCCTGCCTCCTGAGTACTGAGCTTAAAGGTGTGCACCACTATACCTGGCTAAAGATTTATTTTTATTCATCTGTGTGTGTCTGTGGGGGAGTCTAAATACATAAGTCCAGTTGTCCATAGAGGCCAGAAGAAGGCATTGGATATTCTGGAGCTGGAGTTAGAGGCAGCTGCGATGCTGGAAACACCAAACTCAGCTTCAAAAAAACAAAACAAGACCACAGACCAGCAGATAGTACCTTCCTTAGATTCCGTTTTGTAAAATGGAGCCCAGGAATACATATTTTTTCCACATACCCAAGAAGAGTCGGTCCTCTGGTCAGAGTTGGGGAATCAGTGCACATAGTCCTTGGCACAGGAAAAACACTCAACTTCAGTGTAAACATCTGCATTCAAACTATGTGAGTATACTCATTTGTGTCAGGTCAGTGGGGAGTAGAGTTCAGTGGTCATGTGTGCTTAGCAAAAGTGAGGCCCTGAGCCCTGAGATGGTGGCATATGTCCTTAAGAGGTGATTATGAAGCCAGCCCAATCTACAGAGCAGGTTCCAGGACAGCCAGGACTGCACAGAGAAACCTTGTCTCAAAAAAGCAAAGAGGTGCTGCCCCTGGGTTCCTCAGAGGACTAAGAAGAAGAACAGGAGGAGGAGGAGGAGACCTTATTTTTGTTTGTTTGTTTTTTGAGACAGCTTCTCTGTGTGTAGCCCTGGCTGTCCTGGAACTCTATGGTCCAGGCTGGCCTCACAGAGATCTACCTGTCTCTGCCTCCCTAGTGCTGGGATTAAAGATGCAGCCACCACCACCCGGCTGGAGGAATTTATTTGTACCACGTGAATGACCTTACCAGAGCATTCCACACCCAGCCTGCCCCTGAAGGCCCAGTCAGAAGCCTACAAGTCTGTTTTCCCACTGCAGCACCAGATTGGTATGTGTGTATGTGGAAATTCTTGGTCACTGCAGGTGCACAGATCAGGTAGCTAAAACTGTAGTTAGTTGAAACAGTTGTGCTCCTGCGGCCAGCTGCAGCCTCTGGCATTCCTGGAATGGTACTTAGAAGCCAGGGCAGTTCAGCATGTGAATTATGGCCGAAGCCCAACGACAAAATTAGTAAGATGGGTTTTCATCCATATCCTGAGCCTAGCTCACGCTAAATGGTGGACTAAGCTGCAGTCACCTACTGGCACCTGTCCTTTAGAGAGGATCACTGGAGTGGTACTGCATCTTCCCGTGCTCAATGTCTTCAGGAAAGTGACAGGGACCAAGAAGTCCCTACCTGCTCATGTAATTGGAGCTTTGGTTTCTTTAAAGACTCAGTTATATTATGTAAACGTGTTTTTGTTTTAATCCCAAGTGTGGGGTTTTGGTTTGTTCTTTAGTTTGTCCACAGTTGATAATTGCCTTGTCAGGGTGTGGTCTTTGCCAGCTGGAGTTAGTGGACTTCCAAGGACTCTGAGAGAGGAGAAATACACAGAGCCCAGAGAAATCAAGGGTGTCCGAGGAGACAGATGGAGGGACAGAAGAGGCTTCAAGAGAAGAACAGAGGAAGAAGAAGGCTGCTTGTCTATCCTGCCTCTGCTCGCTGTTGCTGAGCTGCTAGAAATCTTGAAGAATGAGACTGGTATTGCCCCCAAAGAACTCCACAACCCTAACCAGCCGGAGCTAAGTCTAAAGAGGTCCAAGTCCGCTTTCCCTTTTGACCTTCTTTCCCTCCTACCTAGGGTTGCAGGGTAGGAAGGAAGGTAGAGGCTTTAGAAACCCCAAATAAAGCAGAGTTTAAAAAACAGCACCTATGGCTCAGAGTCGGAAGAAGGGTTCCTTCCAGTTGTTTGTTAGTTGTTTGTTTGGTTTGGTTTGGTTTTTTGAGACAGGGTTTCTCTGTGTAGTCTTGGCTGTCCTGGACTGACTTTGTAGACCAGGCTGACCTTGAACTCACAAAGAGCCGCCTGACTCTGCCTCCCAGAGTGCTCACAGGTATGTGCTATTGCACCTGGCTTGTTTTTTAGTTTTAATTTGAGAGGCTAAGACAGCAGGATTAGTGTGAGTTTAAAGCCAGCCTATGCTAGCTAGCCTGGGCTACAGAACAAGTCCCTGCCTTAAAAAAGGAGCAGGTGAGGGGCTGGAGAGACAGCTCAGAGATGAAGAACACTGGCTGGTCTTCCTAAAGGTCCGGAGTTCAATTCCCAGCAACCGCATGGTGGCTCACAGCCATCTATAATGAGATCTGGTGCCCTCTTCTGGCCTGTGACTGCAGGCAGAGCATTGTACATATAATAAATAAATAAATCTTAAAAAAGAAAAGACATTTAAAAAGAGCAGATGGGAGGGGTTGGAAAGGGTTCAGAGGTAAAAATCACTGGCTGATTTTTTAGAGGACTCAAGTTCAGGTCCCAGCACCCACGCTGAGTGGCTTCAACTACCTATAACTTCAGCTCCAAGGGATCTGACAACTCTGGGCCTCCAGGAGCACACTCAGGTGAAACACACATGCACAGACCCACACGTTTGTACATAAAATAAAGCTTTAAGAAAACTAAGCTGAAGGAGACGGAGTGTGCTGGCTCAGACCTTTAGTCCTCCCAGCACTGGGGGGCAGAGGCAAGGGGATCCCTGATCTTCAGAACAAGTTCCAGAAAACACAGAACAACAACAACAACAAACGGACCAGCTGAGAAGCTCTCACTGTTAAAGTGACAGGAGTAGGGGCTGCAGAGATGGCTCATGGTTAAGAGAACTGTCTGCTCTTCCTAAAGGACCCAAGTTCAATTCCCAGCACCCACCACATGGCAGCTCACAACTGTCTGTAACTCCAGTTCCGAGGGATCTGACACCCTCACGCTGATGCACATAAAATAGTAAATATATTAAAAAGCGAGAGGAGTACATCCTGAAGGAGGTGAGCTGGAAGGCAAGCTGAACACTTATCTGGGGTAAGAGAATTCCAGATAAGTGCTTTAGCGCCTCTCAGATCCTGGGCTATGATCTAGGGTGCCTCAATCTTTTGTAATCTATTTGTAAACAGAACCATCTCTCTAAGTTCCCACTGACAGTTACTCATTAAAGCCTTTAAGCCTCTGGTGAGATGTTCATATCAAAAGGAAATGTTTTGTTTGCCCAGCTTGGTGTTTTACCCTGTAATCTCAGTGCTGGAGAGGAGGAGGCAGAAGGATCCCAGTTTGAGGCCAGTCAGTCTACACAGCCAGTTTCAGGCCGATAGAAGACGAGGGTTGCATTTGTCACTTGTTGGATAGAATGCTCGCCCAGCTTGTTGGAAGCCCTGGGTTTGTGGCCTAAAACCAGACCTGTTAACCCAGCCCTGGGGCTGTGGAGACAGGAGGATCAGAGAAGGGAAAGAGAGAGGAGAGAGGGAGAGAGAGATGAGGGTGGTGGCTCACACCTTCACTCCCAGCACTCTGGAGGCAGAGGCAGGCGGATCTCTCTGAGTTCAAGGCCAGCCTGGTCTACATAGGTAACTCCAGGATGGCCAGGGCTCTGTTACACAGAGAAACTCTGTTCCCCCCTCGCCCCCCCCCCTTCAAATAAAGACACAGGAATAGACGTTTGGTTGTTTGAGCTTTTGATTGTGTGTTTGAGATAGGTCTCTTGCAGACTGGCCTGTGACCTTGCGATTCCCTATGTAGCCAAGGATGACCTTGAATTTGTCCCTTGGGCGCTAACAGCTATGCACTAGCATGCCTGTTTTTTGGTTTGGTTTGGTTTTGAAACAGGATCTCTCTATGTTCCTTTGGCTGCCCAGTAACTCCCTGGATAGACCAGGCTGGCCTTAAACTGGCAGAGAAGGCTAAGATTAAAGTTATGCACCCACCGTCAAGCCTGGCTTAGCACACCTGCTGTCTTGTGCTTTCGGTACAATACAGGGCTTCATGCATGCTAGGCCAGCTCTATAACCTGAGTTATAGCCAATCCGGGTCGTTTGTTTTTGCCTTTTACACTTGTTTGTTTTGTGTCTGTGTGCTAGAGTGTGCACCTGAAGGTCAGGGGACAGCTTGAGGGAACGGATTCTTTCCTTTTGTCCTTTGGGTTGGTTCTGGGAAACAAGTCTCAAGGCTTGGGGAAGGAGCTCTCTCAACATTCCTGTCCCAAGGTTGTTTGGTTCTCTGAGACGCGGCTTCTCTGT
Organism: Pachyuromys duprasi; assembly: GCA_028658305.1. Lineage (NCBI taxonomy): Eukaryota > Metazoa > Chordata > Mammalia > Rodentia > Muridae > Pachyuromys > Pachyuromys duprasi. Next base: position 107,304,564 of record CM053763.1, read on the forward strand.
GATCTTGGCTGTCCCCACTCTCTCTGAAGACCAGTCTGCACACACAGAGATCCCCACATGCCTCTGCCTGTCCGAGTGGGTTCTGTTTTGTTCTTATGCTTATTTATTTTGGGACTTCTTTTTCATTTCTTTTTTCACTTTTTGGGTTTTTTGTTTGTTTGTTTGTTTTGTTTTATCTCTGTGTAGCCCTGGAACTGTAGCCTCCTAGAACTGTGCCTTTAAAAAATATAAAATTTGCAGCAGACCCGTCGTGGCAACTTTTCCCACACTGCAGTCCGCTGTTGAGGGCTGAAAGATGCCAGTTGTGGCCTCCCAGCTCTGGCTCTAGATGCAGGGGCCTATTTTGCACCCACCTTTCTATTTTTACATGCTAAAGTCGCATCACCTGCGAAGAAATAGAGGTCGTTCTCTCATGGAGATTTTGCATGTTGCTCCCAGGAATCATGGAATTATAAAGGGATAAAATTTGTAAGAACAAACAAAAACTTTATATATTATATATATATATATATATAAAATTAAGCTGGGCATGGTGGTGCATGCCTGTAATCCCAGCATCAAAGAGGCAGAGGCAGGTGGATCTCTGTGAGTTCAAGGCCAGCCTGGTCTACAAAGTGAGTCCAGGACAGCCAAGGTTACACAGAGAAACCCTGTCTTGGGAAAATACACACACATACATATAAAACCTTTTATAACTTTCCCTGGTTGGATCTCAGCCCTGCATTGTGAAGCACAAACCGCTGACTGACTGCCCCTCTGTTCAGCAGGCATGGTGATGTGATGTTAAATCCCAGAGAGACAGTGTCTGCCTTAAATCACACAGCTAATACGTGGTGGAGCCAATGTGTTAAAACGCAGGTCTTTTTGACTACAAACACTTTAATTCTTTTCTCAGAGTTGCTGTTTCAGTTTCCAAATTAGAATAGCTACCCCCAGTACTCGCTCCAAATCTAAGCAACCTCTAGAAGCCCTGTGAAACCACATCTGTCGTATAAAAGAGAGGAAAAGCCACAGTGCCGTTGGAAAGGCTTCTTTGTGAAGTTAAACTTAAAACCCGGGGCGGGCAGCTGGCACGGGCTCCTAGGCGTAGGTCCTAGAGGTTGGGAGCATTAATCACAGCCGTAAGATGATCCGCATCTACCACTGGGCTCCCGTACAAAGAATTCAGAGACTCTGAGAAAAGAAAAGAAAACAGTACAGAGCTGGCCACGCACCGACATTTATCAATACCTGGATTCAGGCGAGAGAGAGATAGAACTGCTTATATTTCTCGAATTTGATTCTTTTTCCCCATTTCCAAAACCACTCCTGTCAAGCAAGACCCTTGTCACTTATCACTCTGTCCCTAAAAGTCGACTATCTGGTTCTCTCTCCCACTTTGGTGTCTCTATAAGATAGGCTCTTGTTGTTTAACTCAGGCTGGCCTTAAACTGTGTTTTTTTTTTGTTGTTTTTTTTTTAAACCTTTCTTGTTATTTCCTTTGTATGGGTGTTTCGCCTCGGGCATGTCTCTGTGATGTGTGCATGAAGCGCCAGTGCAGGCCAGGAGAGGGCATTAGATGCCCTGGACCTGGCGTTGCAGGTGGCGGTATCTGCCATGTGGGTGCTGGGAACTGGACTTCCACCTTCTAGAAGAGCCTCCAGTGCCCTCAACCCCTGAGCCAGCTCTCCAGTTCTGGCCTCGAACTTTGTTTTCTCTGTATAGCTCTGGCTGTCCTGGAGCTCTGTAGACCAGGCTGGCCTCCAACTCACAGGGATCCTCTGGCCTCTGCCTCCCAAGTGCTGGCATTAAAGATGTGCGCCATCATGCTTGGCCTTAAAGGTAAGTTCTCACCTTGGCAAATGAACACAAAGCGCTCTCTCGCGCACACGCGCACACGCACGCACGCACGCACGCACGCACACACATACACACACCCCAGAACAAGTAGCTTTTAGTAGCAGACATAAAGCCTGATGTAGTATGCATTAAAAAAGAGAGAGAGAGAGAGAGAGGGCTGGAGAGATGGCTCAGTGGTTAAGAGCACTGCCTGCTCTTCCCAAGGACCTGGGTTCAATCCCCAGCACCCACATGGCAGCTCACAACTGTCTGTAATGCCAGTTCTAAGTGTCTGACACCCTCACGCCAGTGCACATAAAAAATAAAATTAAATAAATTAAAGAAAAGAGAGCGAGAGAGAGGGTTAAAGGTGTTGGCTCAGCACAAACAGAAGTGTTTCTATCAGTGAAACAGACTTAGATAGAAAAAGATTTTAAAAATTATCACGCTATATATTTTTTGTATGTGTATGTACATACAACATACATTCACGTAGAGGTCAGAGGGCAACTTATAGGTCTTGCTTCTCTTCTACTATGTGGGTCCTGGGGATCAAACTCAGGTCAATAGGTTTGCTGGCCTGAGATTATTTTTTAGAGAGTAAAAATGACTAAACTAAACAGAACAGAGAGCTAACTGCCTCTGTCTCCTGAGTGCTGGGTTTAATGGTATGCAAATGCTTTTGTTTTTTCAAGATACAGTCACACTATGTAGTCCTGTCTGTTCCAGAACCTAGTAATGTAGATCAGGCTGGCCTTGAACTTACAGAGATCCACCTGCCTGTGCCTCCTAAGTTCTGGAATTAAAGGTATGTGCCATTATACTTGAAGCAAACACATTTTTTTAGAGGTATTCATTTTATTAATTTAGGTGTATGAGTAGATTTTTTGTTGTGGTTTGTTCTGACACAAGATGTCTCTACATAGCTGTGGATATTCTGGAACTCACTGTGTAGACCAGGCTGGCCTCAAACCCGAAGGAAGACTCGCCTGCCTCCGCCTCCTGAGTTCTGGGATTGAAGCCGTGCGCCACCATGCATAGCTATGTGTGAGTGATCTGTCTGCATCTAAGTATGGGTACCATGTACCTGTGCCATGGAGGTCAGAATAAGGGGTCAGGTTTCCTGGGAAAATGTGAGCCACCTTATGAGTGCTGGGAATTGAACTATTGTCCTCTGCAAAATCAACACATTTTTGTTTTGTTTTGTTTTGTTTCTTCTTTTTAGACAGGGTTTCCCTGTGTAGTCCTGTCTATCCTGGGACTCACTCTATGGACTACGCTGGCTTTGAACTCGGGGATCTGTCTCCCAAATGCTGGGATTAATGACATGCACGGCCATGCCAGGCTCAACAAGCGTTTGTAATCCCTGAGCCTGCTCCTGATCAGGGTTTGCACCGTTCTTCTCTCCATCCGTGGGAACTGCTCCCACAATTGGAGCACCTGCTGCCTGGCCCACCATCAAGCAAATGCTCAAACCTGGCCACTGACGCTGAGAAGGCTAGCTGATTAGATCTTTGGTTTTGAGAGGCACCTTTCAGATTTGACTGTGGCGCCTACAAACAGCCCAAGTCCAGTTTAACCCAATGGAAGAAGTTTTACTCAAACCTTCATGACTGAAGGTCTTGATGTGTTGAAGACACATTTAAGTTGCAGGGTAGACTGTTAATGCCAGCATGTGGGAGGCTGAGGCAGGAGGATCTCTGGGTTCAAGGCCAGCCTGGTCTACAGAGTGAATTCCAGGATGGCCTGGGGTAGACAGAGAAACGTTGTCTCTCTCTCCTGTTTGTTTGTTGTTGTTGTTGTTGTTGTTCAAGGCAAGTGCAGGACCTACAAGGCTACACAGAGAAATCCTGTCTTGAAAAACCAAAAAAAAAAAAAGAAAAGAAAGGAAGAAAGAAAGAACAGGAGAGAGAGACCTGTCTTGAAAAACAAATGAAAAGATACACTTAATCTTAGGAGTTGCTCCCTGGCTCTCTGCTTTCCTTAATTGAGCAATTTGGGAAGAGAGCACCACCCCTTCCTCTCTCCAGTCTACAGCCCCTCTGTGGGTTTGCAGGGATGAAAGCTGGGTCTTCATGGCTGTCATCCAGTGATCAGAAGCAGAGGTGTTTTGAGTAGTAAAAGGGGGTCAGAACGTTACTGACACACAGTAGACAGTAAGGGCAAATAGAAGTGTGAGGTGCGGGCGAGCCTCTCTTTAGGATTTAGAAGTCTCAGGAAGACAGGCTGGCACCCCAGCCCTTCCATGAACGCACCCGGAGCCGCGCCATCCACAGGAACCTCTCTCAGGGCGGGCGTGTTCTTATCTGGATCCAGCTAGGATTATGTACACCATTCAAGTGCTATGGGGAGAGACAATATCCATTTTCCTCCCAACATCAAGGCAGCCTTTTAAGCTTTATCCAGACTTATTTTGGTTCTGGCAATAAAAAGGCGAAGAGGGAGAACTATGTCTAACAAAAATACCGCCATTGTGTGTGCTCTGAGTTTCCCACTGCAGGCCGCTTTTAAAGCGTTTCACCGGCACCTCCGCATCACAGGCATCCAGGCAGGTTGCTTGCGAACAAAGAACACTGACTTCACACATACCAGCCCCAAACCTCCCCTCCCAGGACAAAAGTGTCCCTGGGCAGTGTTTTCAACAGGGCCCTGGTGGTGAAGGGCCATTCAGTCAGTTCCAACCCTCTTTTTCTTGGGAGACAAAGGCACCTTTGGGCTGAAGTGACACGGGAGAGTTAGAATCAGATTTGTTATCAACATTGCAGCCTTCAATTTTAGCTAGGGGCTCAATCCATCTATTGCGACCACAGGAAGGCCGCCTTTATGGCCCGGGAGCACCAGGCCCAATTATGCACCTGCAAATATACCATACAGGACATTTCAGGTTCCGAGCACTTTGAAAACTGATACTTAAACAGTCTCAAGGGACCCGATCCCCCACGTTGGGGATAATAGCTGCTTTGGAATCTGTTATTGGCACCAGAAAGCGTCCTCTGAAGTCACTCGAAAGCCATTTTTATTGTGCATTTGCAAACAAAGAACCTCACCAAAAGAAAGTCTGTTACCAAATCAGGGTGGGAAGTCAAACTCATCCATGAAGAGTCAATTACCCTGGCAATTTTGTGAAGGGCTGGGAAGTGAGTCCTGGGGGAGAACCGCGCGGGAGGGGTGTGGGGAGGGGGCCGGCTCCCACTGGCTCTAAAACCCTAACAATTACGACAGAAAGGCCTCTGTAATTTCTGGTTATAAACTTTTTATGATTATTAACTGGGGAAATGTAGATGTGGAGTTTTAACAACGGACTTTGAAGCAGTTAGCTCGCTGCCTTCTGAGAAACTTGTCTGCAGGATTGTAACCTGAAGCTCAGAGTCGGGTGTGTTGGCGAACCTCATGTCCCTCGACTGAGAAGCGACCTTCTTATGTGGCTCACTTCCTTGATAAGCAGGCAGATGCTCACCGCGCTGTTTATCTGGGGAAAGAAATACGTGTGGGAAAAGAGGCAATTTTCTTCTCATTGCAATCAAATCAAGTCCTGACCCCCTGTTGTGGGGTTAGCCTGCCACCTGCTGTTCAAAAGAAGAACAGCAGGAAAATACAGCTGAAAGCGCCCCTCTATCCAGCAAAGCATTGAATTCAGTCCCTAGGACCCACATGGGTGGAAAACACCGACTCCCACAGGCTGTCCTCTGACTTCCATGCACACCGTGGCACATCCACACACAGGTGTAGCTGAAATTTTGTCTGTATGTCAGGAAAAAAATGTAATCCAAATAAAACTATGAAACAAACTGGCCCATGCCTGGGGAGGCAGAGGCAGGCGGATGTCTGTGAGTTCCAGGCCTACAAAAGGGAGTCCAGGGAGTCCAGAAGAGCCAAGGCCACACAGAGAAACCCTGTCTCCAAACACCCCTCAAAGAGAGCTATGACACAAAGTATCAAGAATGGGGAACTAACTTCCTGAGGATTTCTACAGAAGGCACAAGAAGAGCTGTTGAGGTTCAGGGTCTAAGAAACCAGGCTCTTCATCTCCTCAGTTCTTTGCTGACATCTTGTCTGCTTGGGTGACGTCTCAGAATGATAAGCAACCACCCCGTCCACTCCCAGACCAAGCCTTAGCACAGCGATCCTCAACCTGTGGGGTGCGGCCCGCTCAGGGTGGCCCGACCTTTGCAGGGGGGTCATGTATCAGGCATCTTGAATATCAGACATTTACCTTATGGTTCCATGACAGTAGTAAATTTAAAGCTAGGAAATAGCAACAGAAAAATTTTATGGTTCGGGGTCACCACGACATGGGGAACTGTATTAGAGGGCTGGCGGTGGGAGGAAAGTGGGGAACCGCTGCCCTGGCGCTCACTGACCGGCGTCCACTCCAAGTTTCTACCTAGACGGTGCAGGCCCCTGCGACCCCTGCCGCCACCATCACCCCCTCCTTCTGCTCCCCTTTTCTTCGGCCTCCCCGCTTCCCACAGCCTCATTTACTGTCCGACACAGCTTCTATGTTTTGTTTCTTTTGTTTGTTTTTGTTTTTCAAGACAAGGTTTCTCTGTGTAGCCCTGGCTGACCTCGAACTCACAGAGAGCTGCCTGCCTATGCTTCCTGAGGGCTGAGATTAAAGTTGTGTGCCTGTTTTATTTCACTGGGGGAAAGTCCATGTAAGGGACAAAAATGGGGTTCCCTCAAACAAAATATTTACCACCTCTTACACAAAACCTGAAGAGGACCTAGCAGCACTTCAGCTCTGCTGCCTTACGGACCCTTGTGCGATTGGGCAAGCAATTTATCTTTAAAGATGTAGAGAAGCTGAGGCCTCAGGATCTGCTGTGTAAGGTTATCCTGGGCTACATACTTTGAACCCATCCTAGGCTATTATGAGATCCTGTCTCAAAACAAAAACAAAAACAAACAAACAAGAAAACAGAGATGCAAGGAAACATAGGCTGTTTCATGAATTTTCATCTTATGTTTGTGCAGCTAATTCAGTATGTATTGTCCCGGTTTTAGGATTCAAAGCAGAGTTATTTCTTTGAACTCTATATCCTTCTTCTTCTTCTTTTTTCTTTTCTAGATGGCTTTTCTCCGTGTAGCCTTGGCTGTCCTGGAACTTACTTTGTAGACGAGGCTGGCCTCAAACACAGAGAGATCCTTCTGCCTCTGCCTCTCAAGTGCTGGGATTAGAGGCGCGCACCCCTGAACTTGGTTTTGTGTGGTGCTGGGGACAGAACCCAGGGGTGAGCACTTTACCAGCTGAGCTGCATTCTCAGCTCAACACCATGGTTTTTCGGTTTTGGTTTGGTTTGGTGTTTTACAAGTAGCAATACTGTTTAAGAGTCCCAGGCCCAGCTACCGTGGCACACGCCTGTAATCCCAGGACACACAGCAGACTAAGGGCAGAGGACAACGGGATCCGAATCAACCACTAAAAAGAGAGACGAAACTGCAAAACAGCAAAGGCGACATTTACGGGCCAGGCCTGGCAGCATACCCCCTTAATCCTGGCATTTAGGAGACAAGAGACAGTAGATTTCTGTGAGTTCAAGGCCGACCTGCTCTGGGCTACACAGTAGCTTCCAGGTCAGCCATGAGTTCCAAGCTAGCCAGGTCTACATAGTGAGACCCTCTCTAAATCTACCCGCTCAAAGAAAATGAGGCTATGGAATGGCCCAGTGGTAATGGCACCTCACTAAGCTTCAGGATGAGTTCAACCCCTGTGACTTTCCCTGATGGGAAGAGAAAACTGGCCCTTGAAGACTGTCCTCTCACGGCCTCATAAAATCATGGTGTGTCCTACCCACACATGCCTGCACACACAATAAGTCAACATAAGTTTAAAAAGTAAAATTTAAAAAGTGAAATAATAGGTACTTTACAACGTGTGAGTTAAGGGGCTGGAGCGATGGCTCAGAGGTTAAGAGCACTGGCTGCTCTTCCAGAGGTCCTGAGTTCAATTCCCAGCAACCACATGGTGGCTCACAACTGTCCATGGCTCCAGTTGATGACCCCCACCCACATACAAACAGGCAGAACACCAAAAGACATGAAATAAAAAATTATAAGTAGAGGCTTATATTCATTACAGGCATGTACCCCCGCCTCCAGCTTGAGGGAACCCAGGCCTTCGAGCATGCCAGGCAAGCATTCTGCAAACTGAGATACACACCCAGATTTGTTTGTTTGTTTGTTTGTTTGTCTTTGAGGCAGAGGGGTGCTGTATTGCCCCAGACTGTGGGTTTGAACTCATGAGTCTTCTCTCTCTCTCTTTTTGGTTGTTGTTCAAGAAGACAGGGCTTCTCTGTGCAGCCTTTGCTGTCCTGGACTTGCTTTGTAGACCAGGCTGGCCTCGAACCTGCAGAGATCTGTCTGCCTCAGCCTCCTGGATCTGCTGGGACTGAACTCAGGAGTCTTGATCATCTTCCTGAGTAGTTAGGACTAAAGGTAGGTGATACCAAAACTGCCTATTAACTGTCTACCCTTCCATCCATCACCTATGTGCTTTCCACACGCCTGGGAATTTGCACATACTGAGCATGTGCTTGCCCACTGAAGCACATCCTCCAAATTGGCCTTAGTGAAAATATTAACTTGTCTGGTGGGATCAAAACTTATTACCCCTAAAAGATGCCTAGGTTCCAAATTGTTGCTGCTCTTTTACTAAAAGAACGCCAAACAGGGCTAGAGAAATGGCTCAGTGGAAGCCTTGGTTGGGTTCCCAGCACAGATGCCTCACGCTAGCGAAGGGCTACAGCTCTGATGTTGGTCTTATTTCCACACAGGTAGAGTGGAAATGTTACTCAATCATCCTCCCTAGCCATGGGAGTAAATTCTTGCCCTCTTGTGGCGACTCCTAGAATTACCATTACCATCACCACAGAAATCCTGGACCTCAAATCCGCAAGGACTCTGGGAGACAAAACACACCTCAGTGGAAGGCTCTCTGGAGCTGGAACTCCATAGCCCCACTCAGGAGAGAGTGTGCCAATGGATGCTGCACACAGTGGGTGGAGGCAGGGGGATCGAGGAGAGTTCAAGGTCACCCTCGGCTACATGCAGTTTGATGTCAGCCATCTATGAATATATGGTTTGGGAAAGTGCTCTCTGAGTAAGAGAACTTGAGTTCTCATCCCAGTTAGCACTGGAGGTGTGGAGACAGGTGGATCCATGAGGAGCCCTGTGGTGTGGCAAGGGAGAAGGCAGAGAAAGGCATGGTGGGTTGTGGGCATTGCGTGCCTCGATACCAGATTCCCAGCAGAGAATCCAGGCAGGGGCAGGCAGGTTTCTAGGAGTATAAGGCCAGCCTGTTCTACCTAGTGAGTTCCAGGCTAGTCGGGGCTACAGAGTGAGATAGTGAGACCCTGTCTCCAAAAAATTAAAAAACAAACAAACAAACAACAAACATGCAAACATAACCTAAGAAAGAAACAAAGATGGTGGAAGGCTGGAAGATGGCTGGCTCACTGGGTAAAGCCAGACGCCTGAAGTTGATCCCAAGAACCTAACTGCTAAGAGAAGAGAATGATTTTGCTTTGTTTTTTTGTTTGTTTTTGAGACAGTGTTTCTCTAAAGAGCCCTGGCTGTTCTGGAACTTGCTCTATAGAGGAGGCTGGACTGGAACTCATAGTGATCAGCCTGCCTCTGCTTCCCAAGTTCTGTGATACACAGACACACACACAGACACACACACACACACACACACACACACACACACACACACACACAGAAGATTTAAAAGACTCAGGTGGAGATTGATTTTGGAAGACACCAGCGCGTACCCTCAGGAACATATGCATATGGGCACTGGCATTGACAGCCTGGAAAGCACAGCTTGATTCACCGTGTTCTTGTTTGGAGCCAGGGTCTCATGTAGCCCGGGCTAGCCTCAGACTTAACTGTGTGTGTAACTGAGGTCAGTCTTAAATCCCTGGTTCCTCTCAGCCTCTCAGGCCTATGTCACCATATCTGGCTGACTGGATTTGATCAACATTAAAATCTTCTGCTCTTTCATAGACTTCAGGAAGAGAGGGAGTCCTGTTTGTTAGTTTGAGGCAGGCTTTCACCATCCAAGCCAGGTTGGCCAGGAACAAAAATAATTATCACTCCTCTATGTCCAGAGAGAGCTAGGATTAAAGGTAGGTCCTGTGACCCTGTTCGGCCAATGAATGTATGTTTTAGGCAAGTGACCTGTATCCAGAACATGTTAAGAGTAAATCTGCTCCTCAGTTAGACAACCCAACAAGGAACAGGCAGAAGACTTGTGCAGATTCTCCTCCTAAGAAGATATACATAAAACAAGCAAGAAGTCCCACTGTGAGTCAGCAGGGAAATGCAAATTAAAACCACAGTGAGTTCTCTTTCACCAGAAGCAGAAACTAGGAGGACAGGACCTCCTCAGAGGCGTTCATCCAGTCCTCCACACTCCTGCTTAGAAGAGAAGGACGGTGGAGTCTGTGGAGTCTGTGGAGACTCAGAGAAAACCCTGAGGTTTCAGAATGTTACTTCAGGACCGGGCAGGCTTTGCACTAAACCCTGAGGAAACGCTTAGGTGGGGCAAACCAGAGGAAGAAACCGATAAGATCTTTTGACAAACACCCAAGATAGAATTAAAAAAAAAAAAAAAAAGGTTTTTCAAGACAGGGTTTCTCTGTGTAGCCCTGCTCACTTTGTAAACCAGGCTGGCCTCAGACTCAGAGATCTGCCTGCCTCTTCCTCCCAAGGGCTGTGCTTAAAGGCATGTGCCACCAGGTAAGCACACTGGCTGCTCTTCAGGACCCGGGTTCAATTCTCATCACCCACATGGACGCTCACCACTGTTTGTAACTTCAGTTGCAGGGAGCCCAATGTGCTTTCTGGCCTCTGTGGGCACAGCATGCACAGAGTACAGAGATGGACGTGCAGGCAAAACATCCATCAATATTAAAAGAAAGAAAGAAAGAAAGAAAGAAAGAAAGAAAGAAAGAAAGAAAGAAAGAAAGAAAGAAAGAAAGAAAGAAAGGAAGGAAGGAAGGAAGGAAGGAAGGAAGGAAGAAAGGACGGAAGAAAAAGAAAGAACAGTCATGCTGCTGGGGTCAGTGATTACAGGGGTCACACCTATAATCCCTGCGCTCTGGAGGCAGAGGGAGGAGGATGTAGCCCAGCCTGCGCTGAAGACTGGGCCCAGTTCTTAGAGTGCTTGTCCAGCACTGAGGAAGCCCTGAGTCTGATCCCCGGACCTCATAAACCAGGCATGGTGGCTCATGACAGTAATTTCAGCATGTGGGAGAGAGAAGCAAGAGGATCAGAGTGTCAGAGTGAGTTCGAGGTCAGCCTGGACTACATGAGACCCGTCTCTAAAAAGAGAACAAACAAACAAATCAATGACAGGCCTTCCGAACGAGAGCTCCGGAAGTGTCTGTTGCCTGGCCAGCAGAGCCCAGCACCGCTGCAGAGCATGGGCAGTGGAGGAGGCTGGGCTTTCTGTAACATCCCGCTTTCATTTGTTTTAGTTTTTATTTTATTTTTGTTTTTTTGAGACAGGGTTTCTCTGTGTGGCCTTGGCTGTCCTGGACTCATCTTGTAGACTGGGTTGGCCTAGAACTCACAGAGAGCCGCCTGCCTCTGCCTCCTGAGATTAAAGGCGTGCACCACCACATGCAGCTAAATTACAAATATTTTAAACATTTGTAAACTATTCTTCAACAAAAACTTGCATTCTTCAAATAAAACAGTGAGTCACAGGTTGGGAAAATATATTCATTAAATATTATTGTATTTTTATTATATTAAATGGAACATGTTATATATTATATTGTACAAGTCCTGTATATTCATACATGGAGTTCTCTATAACTCTGTAAGAGAAATGACTGGGTTGGAAAATGTGGCAGCTGGGCATGGTGGCACACGCCTGTAATCCCAGCACTCTGGGAAGAAGAGGCAAGTGGATCGCTGTGAGTTTGAGGCCAGCCTGGACCTACAAAGTGAGTCCAGGACAGCCAAGGCTATACAGAGAAACCCTGTCTCAAAAAAAAAAAAGTAGCAGAAGCATATAGAAATAGTGAGTTTGTGGAAAGTGTTCACTAACGTTAGTCATCAGGAAATGCAGACTAAACTCATGAAGAGAAACCATGCCACACCCACCGGCGTGACTAAATTTAAAACAACTGTTATCACAATACAAGCACAGGTGTCCAACCTTTTGACCTCAACATGATGTTGTCCTCTATGAATGAGCCTCATTTACAGCCATTCTCTGACCCATGTAGCTAGTTAGACACACCTGGCAGTAACAACTGGAAGTTCCTGTATTCCTAGTAAGAAAGTAATGTGGTCAGGGCTGGAGAGATGGCTCAGAGGTTATGAGCACTGGCTGTTCTTCCAAAGGTCCTGAGTTCAATTCTCAGCAATCACATGGCTCACAACCATCCATAGTGAGATCTGGTGCCCTACTGTGGCATGTAGGCACACACGCAGGCAGAACACTGTATAAATAATCAATAAGTAAATCTCAAAAAAAGAGAAAGTGATGTGATACAACTACTTCGGAGCACATTTAATATATGTTAATATTATATATATGAATTTGTCTGTGTAGCCCTGGCTGTCCTGTGTAGACCAGGCTGGCCTCACAGAGATCCGCCTGCCTCTGCCTCCCCGTGCTGGGATTCCAGTCCATGCTGGGATTCCAGGCATGAGCCACGGCCCCCAGCCAGCCAGTGCGCTTAACCCCTGAGCCATGTCTCCAGTCCCACAGGTAGTCTAACTTCCTCCTTCCACATGCTAAGATCACAGGCATGTGCCCACATGCTGTAATTTTTGTTTCTTTGTTGACTGGGGGGAGGGGAACCCCTTGAAGCTCAAGCTGGGTCAAGCTCATGGCAATTCTCCTGCCTCTGTCTTTGAAGGGCTAGGGTTACAGGTGGACCACCATCCTGGGTGATCTTTATGTCACGTTGTCTTTCTTTCTTCTTTTACATGCTAGTTATACGCATAGATGTGTGTAGATATGTGTGTACAGAGGTTAGAAGTGTTGGGTGTCCTGGGCTGGATTTACTGGTGGTTGAGTCACATCATCTGGGTGCTGGGACTTGAACCTGGTGCTCTGGGAGAACACTATGCACTTTCACTGCCAAGCCATCTCTCTGGCCCTAAGTAGCCTTTCTAAGCATCCCTTTCAAGACAAGGTTTACTAACTTGGTCACACTTGGAGACCATCAGACATGGTCTTAAAAGAATCGTTTCCACTTTCACCAGACTGCGGGACCACAGGCCACCGCGGCACCTCATCAAGAAGCTAGGAGAAAGAAGCAGGGGAGGGAGAGAAGAGGCAGCCAGGGCCTCCTAACTGAACAGCCCTGGTCCTTTCACTGGGCTTTCCCTTTGTAGCCACTACACAGTTTAAGATCTGTCTACATGGGCTGGAGAGATGGTTCAGTGGTTAAGAGCATCGTCTGCTCCTCCCAGGGACCCAGGCTCAAGTCCTAGCACCCACATGTCAGCTCAAAACTGTCTGTAAAACCAATACCAAGGGATCTCAAACTTTCACATTAATGCACACAAACTAAATCATTAAGGAAGGGGGAAAAAAAAAGATCAGTCTCTATTTTGCCCTGTGTCTTGGCACACATCTGTAATCCAGCATTTGGGAGGTTTGGGAGGCAGAGGCAGGCTGGATTCTGTGAGTTTGAGGTACAGAGTGAGTTCCAGGACAGCCAAAGCTACACAGAGAAACCCTATCTAGAAAAACAAACAAACAAAAATTGAATTGAGTATCATGCATTTTATTGGATGTAAACGAAAGCTCAATATTCATATAGACATGGGAGTGAAATTTCTTCCAGGTCAGTTAGCCTGAGTCAGAGTTTATGAAGAGAATCCTTTGTGCCCCAGTCAGCTGGAAGAACTGGGCACTATTGATTGGTGGGCAGCTCACCAGCGCCCCCTGGAGGTGAGCTGCCAGCACAGCCCACATTCCTGGCAGAACAACTGTCTGAGATTCAGCCACTGAGAGCTGCCGTCCACTCTGTGATCTTCCCTGCGCATGGTGGCGCATGGCTGTGATTCTGGCACTCAGGAGACTGAGGCAAGAAGATTGTGAGTTCGAGGCTAGGCTGACCTACATGGCAGGTTCAAGATCAGTCTGGGCTATGTAGTGTACTTCAAACCCCTGGAAACTTATGAAAACTGTCTCACCGGGCATAGTATCACACACTTTTAGCCCAGCACGTAGCAGGCAAAGGTAGGTGGATCTCTGTGAGTTTAAAGCAAGCCTGGTCTACAAGCAAAATCTGGCTGGCCTCAAACTCACAGACATCCTCCTGGCTCTGCCTCCCGAGTGCTGAGATTCAAGTCTTGTACCCTTGCTACTGGTAGATATTCTTTTTTTGTTTGCAACTTTGTTTTTGTTGTTTAAAAACAGGATCTTGAACCGGGCATGGTGAGATATGCCTTTAGTCCCGTCACTTAGGGAGGCAGAGGCAGGAGGATCTCTTTGAGGTCAAGGCCAGCCTGGTCTACAAAGGGATTCAAGGCTACACAGAGAAACCCTGTCTCAAAAAAACCAACCAACCAAACAAAATATCTTATTCAAGATAAGGCTGACCTCAAACTAGCTATATAAGCAAAGACAACCTGGAACTCCTGACCCTCCTCCCAAGTACTAAGATTAGGACACTCTTTCCACACCTGGTTAGGTACCATCCTTGTTTCCATTGCTTCTGCTCACGGTCAGTGCCAGAGCCTTGACTCTCATTATTTTTTTCCAGTTCTGGGGATTGAACTCCATATGCTGAGCAAGTGCTCTACCACTAAGCGATGTCCCCAGCCCCTGTTTTTATTTTTATTTATTTTTATTTTTTAAATTGTATAGGAGTGCTCTATATGTGTTTGCATCTGCATCCCAGAAGAGGGCACCAGGTCTCATTATAGATGGTTATGAGCCACTGTGTGGTTGCTGGGAATTGAACTCAGGATCTCTAGATTAGCAGACAGTGCTCTTAACCTCTGAGCCATCTCTCCAGCCCCTGTTTTTGCTTTTTAGTTTGCTTTTAAGTTGCTCAAGATAACATTGAACTTGGATCCTCCTGTCTCAGCCTCCCAAGTAGCTGGAATTACAGTCTTGGGCCACCAGACCTGGCTATGTTAATTCTTTTAAAAGTGCCCCGCCCTCTCTGAGAAGGCTTTGCAGCTCCATGTAAGATCTGAGATTTCGAGGCCAGAGGACTGCTTCAGAACGCAGGGTGGGTGATGGCTGCCGTGAGACACAGCCTCATCTGTGCCCCTTACTGAACTTCCACTCTTTGCTCAAAGTTAGTCTCTAGTTGGAACAGAGGGCCCAGGAATGAAAACTCCATAGCAACAGTAGGGGTGACTGGGCCCAGCTAAACCCGGCCTCAGGGAGAATTTTCTGCCGTGGATGAGTGAATGACCCAGGCCTCTCCCAGATGCAGGCTCCATGCCCAGGTCAGACATGTGTCATCCTCCTCCTGATTTCTCAACTCAGCCCACAGCCTTTGGGGGCAGGTGTGGGGCCACAGCCGAGAAGCGACAGAGGAAATGACTTATAAAAAGCAGTCTCAGATTGAGTCACACACATGAGTTATAGCTCAGAAAAGAGGTTCTGGGCAGGAAGGGGGAACCAGGCCTTGTGAGAGGCTCCCCCTGCTCCCTGGGGAAGAATCCTCACAGGAGCCGACTTCTCTCTAGGCCTTGGATATGGTTTTGCTTCTCTAAATGTGGAATGAGGAAAGAACCTGAGCCCGGAGCTGGCGTGTGGGATCTGGGAGAAAGGAGGGTGGCAGTGAACATGTGTTAGCCAGAGCTATGCCTCCGCCATCTTGTTCCCCTTGCATAAAACAAAACAAAACACAGGTACTAATATGAACCCAAGTTTACAGATGGAGAGCTGGCTGGGGATGGTTGCACCCCCTCTTTAATCCCAGCAACTTGGGAGGTAGATGGCTTGGTGAAGCTCTTCTTTACAAACCCAAGGACCTGACTTCAAACCCCAGAATTCACAGGAAAAGCTTGATGCTCAGGGAGGCAGAGACCAAGCGGCCTGGCTCTTGGGGCCAACGGTCAGCCAGTCTAGCCCAGTGAACTCTGGGCCTGGAGACCTGTCTCTCAGGATGTTAAACAGTATACGTTTGTTTGGCATTTGAGGACATAAAGGGCCACAGCTCCAACTGACTGGGTGTCTGGGTAGTGTCTACCCACGTGGCCTTCCCAGGCAAGAGGGGCAGGAGGGGGAAAGAGAAACACTGCGCCCCCCACTTTCCTCCCACGGCCTGGTGCCACCCTTTGCCTGTGGCTGCAGCTGCCACTTTCACGGAAGGCGCTGCACCCAGGGAGATCTCTCTCCTTCAGGTTGAATCATCCCCCCACCCCCCCACGTCTCCCACAGTCAGTGGGGAAGCCCTCTGTTTCTAGAAAAAAAAATATGTATATATAGCTACTCAGAAAAATCTCCGTTGAGCGTGGAGGAACTTTCCATGATGCCGGGACTACCCTGCGGAGTGGGTGTGGTGGATTCTCCATGCCTAGCGATATTTAACCCAGGCCTGGGTGACTAGCTGAAGGGGCTTCCTGTAGGAGACAGGGGTTGGGTCTAGGCCTTTAAAGTGCTTTACCCATAAGTTTTATGAGTCATTATGAGTTGAATTTAGCCTTTAAATGAGGGTCAAATATAGGGCATATATGAACTTCGAGCTAAGAAAAACTTAGGCTCAAAACCTGCCTCACTGGCATAGTATGTGCCTAGGAGTTCAAGGCAAGACTGGGCAACACAGAGGCCTGCCTGGGCAACAGGAAATAGTCCCTTTTACAAAAACAAAACCAAACCAAACCCCCATAGGGCTGGTGAGATGGTTCAACCAGTTAAGGCCTCTGCCACCAAACCTGAGTTCGGTGCCTAGAACCAACAGGAGAGACCCAACTTCTGTACAGTGTCCTCTGACCCCCACCTACATGCTATGACATGAAACATACACACAATAAATAAACATTTTTTTAAAAAAAGTGGCCTAGCCACTTCCTTGTTTGGACACTGTGGGTACATTTCCTCCGTTGACCTCAATTTCCTTCTTGTCAAATCAAAAATACCCACCTCATGGGACTACTTGGATTTTTTTTTTTTTTCCTTTTTGAGTCGGGCTGGCCTCAAATTTGCTATGCAGCCAGGAGGGCTGGCTGTTATCGAAGCCCTGTTCCTCCTACTGTTACTTTCTAAGTGCTGGGATGACGGGTAGACAGGACCACACTGGTTTTATGCAGTGTTGAGGTGGGGCTGAGCTTTGTAGATTCCAGGAAAGCACGCTCCAAACTGAGCCCGCCTGCCAAAAAAGCTGTAGGTACCCGTGTGACAGCGTGACATCTGCCTGGTGTGAAATGGGGCTCAGTAGAGCACACCTCTGACAGTTTGTCAACAAATGGCCAAGCCACAAATGAACAGGTCTGCTGCTGACCTGTCATTACAGAGTGAAGGGTCTAAACGCATGTGTTGAGGTCCTGAGAAGGCAGGAAGCTGGCGCTTCCTCTGAGGGGGTCTGTTTTTGAGGTAATTCTAGAAAGCATAATACACAAATGGGCAACATGCAAGAAATGCTTGGCACCCATGGTGCAGGCAATGGTTCAGCAGTGAAGAGCATGGACTGCTTGCTCTTCTAGGGGGCCTGAATGCAGTTTCCAGCACCCACATTAAGTAGCTCACAACTGTCTCTAACTCCGGAGAATTCAAAGCCCTCTTCTGGCCTAAACAGGTACCTGCACATGTGTGGCACACATCAACTCATGAAGACACATACACATTAAAAAAAAAAAAAAAAAGAGGCTGGGCAGTGACATATTTAATCTAGCACTCAGGAGGCAGAGGCAGGTGGATCTTTGTGAGTTCGAGGCCAGTGTGGTCTACAGAGCCAGTTCCAGGACAACCAGGGCTACACAGAGAAATCCTGTCTTGAAAAACAAAACAAACAAAAAAGAGTAGGCAGAGGCAGGCAGATCTCTGAGATTGAGGCTAGCGTGGTCTACAGAGCAAGTTCCAGGACAGCCAGGGCTACAGAGAAAAACCTTGTCTCAAAAACCAAAACCGGGGGCTGGAGAGATGGCTCAGAGGTTAAGAGCACTGACCATTCTTCCTAAAAGTCCTGAGTTCAATTCCTAGCAACCACATGGTGGCTCACAACCATCTATAATGAGATCTGGTGCCCTCTTCTGACCTTCTGCTGTACATGCAGACAGAACATTGTATACATTATACACAAATCTTAAAACAAACAAACAAACAAACAAACAAACAAACAAACACCCAACACGACACTATCCCAAACCAACAAACCAACCAAAACAAGACAGACAGAAAGGATACTCAGAGATCCTGGTGTGTTGAGCTGCAATTGAGACTGAGTCTGTGATCCAAAGGGAACAAGTCAGTGAGAACAGGACTCTTCTGGACCTTGCGAAGCCGTCACCAGTGCGTGCCGCCCAGGGAACGGGAACTTCCCGTCTTCAGAGCTGTGTGATGCGGAATCGCTCTCGACATTCTCAGAAGCACTGAGCTGTTCAGATCCACACCCATCTGCACGTTCTGCTCTGCCACACAGCTGTGTCCTCAGGCAAGTCAAGCTCGTGTGAAACGGTTGATTGTATCTTGCTCACATGAGGATTTAGTGAAAGAAAACATGAAAACCACTGTGTGCTCCGCACTGCAGGTGAGAGCTGTGAACTCCTTATCAGCAATCTGGTCTCTGGGATTTTGTTAGAGAATGCAGATAAGGGCATCTTGAGTTGTTTTTTTTTTAAAGATTTATTAATCATGTATACAGTATTCTGCCTGCATGTGCGCCTGCACACCAGAAGAGGGCACCAGACCTCGTTATAGATGGTTGTGAACATCTTGAGTCCTTAATGTGTCTCCCCAACCCTGACCACCGTCAGTGGGTTCAGCCTAGAGAATCAGTGCTCAGAGACGTTTCTAGAATTTGGTTAGTTCTAGAAGAGTTTGGGGAGGGGGCGCTGTTGAGCAAACTTTGCACAAACCTTTTCCTTCCCTCTTCATATCTACTTTTTCCCCCCCTCTTTTTTTTGTTGTTGTCTTTTCAAGACAGGATTTCTTCTGTGTCGCCCTGGCCCTCCTGGAACTCACTATGTAGATCAGGCTGGCCTAGAATTCACTCACAAGATCCTCCTGTCTCCACCTCTCAAGTGCTGGGATTACAAGTGTATGCTAATACCACCAGCTCAGAAGGATAGTTTTAATATTATTTTATTGTGTTGGATGTATGCACGCATGTGAGCACACCTGTGAAGGTCAGAGGGCAACTTGCTGGGATCAGGACTTTTCCCACTGAGGGTTCTGGGACTTGATCTCAGAACGTCAGGCTTGCTCAGCAAATGCTTTAGCTGCAGAGCTACCTTGAATCTCTTTTCCAGTGTCCCAAACCGCAAGCGCTGTCTACTCTCAAAGCATGTCCTGACTGTCGGCTCCCTCCCCAGCCTGCTCAAGCCACTTCAGCCCTTCCATGGTCACATTGTTTTTCCCATCAACTTGATATACAGCAGTCAGTGACTTTAAAAAACAGAAATCGCCCAGGGCTGGAGCCCATGCTTATCGGTGGCTTGATCTACAGCAGGACCCTAAAAGTAGGTCAGTGTTCTCCTACTTCCTGTTAGGAGGCTGAGGTGGACACACTGTGTGTGAGAGTAGCCTGGGCTACAGCAGGAAAAGAGCGAACATGTTACTGTCTTATTTATATGGTGTCAGGAATTAAATCTAGCCTGCATCTCTTGAACTACGTGCCCCCCTTTTTAAAAAAGATATATTTAGTACATGAGTGCTCTATCTGCGTGTGTGCCTGCAGGCCAGAAGAGGGTCTCAGATCACACTATAGATGGTTGTGAGCCACCATGTGGTTGCTGGGAATTGAACTTAGGACCTCTGGAAGGGCAGCCAGGGCTCTTAATGGCTGAGCCATCTCTCCAACAGCCATGCCTGGACTTTCAACCAGTGGTTTGCAACCTGGGAGTCGAATGACCTTTTCACAGGGGTCACATATCAGATACCCTGCATATCAGATATTTACATTATGACTCGTAACAATAGCAAAAGTACAGTTATGAAGTAGCAAAAATGATTTTATGGGCTGGGCGGTGGCACACACCTTTAGTCCCAGCACTCCAGGGGCAAAGGTAGAGGCAGGCAGATCTCTGAGTTTGAGGCTAGCCTGGTCTACCGAGTAAGTTCCAGGACAGCCAGGACTAGAGAATCACTGTTTCGGAAAACAAACAAACAAAAAAAAACCCTTTTATGATTGGGGGTCACCACAATATAAGGAACTGTATTAAAGGGTCCTAGCTTTAGGAAGGTTGAGAACCCGCTGTCCTAAATCCTTTTCTAAGAGTCTGCTCAATGCTTCACAGCGTTAAAGTCTGGCCTGCAAAGCCCTGCCTCCTCAGCTCCTTTGCACACACTCCTGCTCCTGAGAACAGCATCATCAACCCTCTCAAGACACACTCAGCCCGTGGCTGAGCCGTTTCCTAGCTTCACCCTCTAGCTAGCCTGCATTCCCCTCTTAGGTCTGTCCTAACTCCTGCTATGGTTGGTCCTTTCTAACCATCCAGACCTCAGCTTCTGGGTTGCTCTCTACAGGGGCCTTCCTCCCTAATTCTCTGAACATCCTATCAGTTGGTGACCTTGGACTCCTTGGTGTCCATTTCCCCTACTATTCGGTAAGATCTAGGCCCTTATTTTCTACCTGGTCACCAGAAAACCCTTACTGTATGAGAGAATGTCATTCCGTCTCTGAGCCTGTTTTCCATCCTCAGAATGGAGCATCTACAATAGGGTTGTTAAGATTAAACAGGACAGGTACTAGGGGCATAGTTCAGTGACAGAGCACTGTGTGGGGTCTCAAGTTCAATTCCCACCACTACAAAGAGGAAAGGAAGGAGGGAGGATGGTGGCAGAGTACTTGTCAGGAGTGTATATGGCCCTGCGGTTGACTCTCACCACAAAGGGCCAGCCAGGGATGGATTCTCACACACTCCTCAAATGACCTGTGGTCGGAGCAGGTGCGCTAAACCGTCCCTGGCCTGTTTCCTGTCACTTCAAGGAGGATAAAGAGCAGAAGAGCAGGTGCTTCGACAGGATTGTTAATTTTATTAGAAAGGCCTTGGACAGGTGAACCCTGAGTTACCAGCTGAGGAGGAAATGAAAAAGCCCTCGCCACCCCCGTGGCCCACCTCCCTGGTCTCCTGTGAACTCCGTCCGGTGGCAGACAGGAAGTCTGCCAAAAAGTGCTCTCTACCTCTTTTCCACGGGGCTGTCCGACCGGACTGCAGGGGCCCATTGTGGATGGGCAATGTGGGTGCTGGTGCCTGGAGCCAGGGGCTGACAGGGGGTGTCCCTGGCTCTAGCAGAGAGTGGTTCTAGAAGCCCAGAACAAAACGGAAAAGGAGCCGGCTGGGGCCCAAGTTCTGCCGAATGGTCAGTGGGCTGCTCCGAGAGGCCACTGCTTGGAGGTGTGTGCAGACGGCTCAGCGGCCAATAGAGGGGATGCTTAGGGGAGGGCCCCAAAGCTGACCAAGGGAGTCTTGGCCACACAGTCTCTACGTGACTCAGCGCTCCTCCTGGAACTGCAGTGGACAAAAAGGCAAATGGATCTTGTAAAAATCCATGGTTTTGAGAGATGCCATTTTTTGGTAGATGACGTCATTTCCGTCCCCCCTTAAAAAACAGTTTGTACAGTGAATGGATTTCACACAATGGGGCCTGAGCCCAGAAGAGTCCGTCCTGGGGAGGAAGGCACTTCGCACCCTCACTTGGGTGGTCTCCGCTGATTCCAACCTTTGGGGCTCCACCTCGCTTGGTCCTGTGACACGGGCCTGCTCCCTCCGGGAAGGACTCTGCCTCTAAGAAGTTCGTCTGCCCTGTGGATCACAGGGTGGTGGAGGGCAGCTTCCTCACCCGCCGCTGGGCCAAGATGGACGACTCGATTGGCTTCAGCTGGGGGGTGGGTTTGGAGCTATTGAGTGCAGAATACGTAGCTGCCATGGCTCCCTAAGAAGGAAGGCAGGAGATCAGACCATGAGGGAGGGTGGTGGGCAGACAAAACACTCGAACCCCAGGCGCTGGCCCACCCCTCCCAGGAGCCCACAGCCCACCTAACCCACTGTTCCCAGCCTCGGTGGCGCTTCCTGGCCACCTGGGACATGAGCATGCGTAAGTCTAGGACACCCCCAGGAGTAGGGCTACGTCTTTTTGCCACACGGCCTGGATTTGGGGACAGACACGGAGCTGCCCGGCTCTGCCACTTCAAGCCCCTGCTGCAGACCCTGGGTCTGAGAGCGAGCCCCACCCCCGACACTCAGCGGCCCCGGGCTCACCTTCACAAGCTGCAGGTCTTGGTGTGACAATTGGCTCTGGGGGAGCTTCTCTTTCTGGGTGATCCATGGGTGCTGCAGGACCTGCTGGGCCGTGAGGCGCTGGTGGGGGTCGACGTGCAACATCTTAGACACCAAGTCCTAGAGACACAGGGTGAGGGGGTGACGGGGGGGCATTGGGGGAGCAGACAGCAGGGTGAGGGGGTGACCGGGGGGGCATCGGGGGAGCAGACAGCGGGGTGAGGGGGTGACGGGGGGGCATCAGGGGAGCAGACAGCTGTACTCTGCTGATGGCCTCAGTGGTGGCCAGTGACCGGAAGGCATGCACCACCACCACAGTCTTGTAAGACGCTCACAACCAGATGTTACTTCAGCAGGTTACACGTAATTAAAATGAAAATAAGACTTTAAACCTAGTCTGGCATTGGTGGCTCACGCCTTTAATCCCAGCACTTGGGAGGCAGAGGCAGGCGGATCTCTGTGAGGCCAGCCCAGACTACAGAGTGAGTTCCAGGACAGCCATATAGCTACACAGAGAGACCCTGTCTTGGAAAAACTAAAAAACTAAACAAACAAAACACCTTTCAATCCAGTGCTGAGGAGGCAGAGGAGGGTAGATCTTCATGAGTTTAATGCCAGTCTGGTCGACAGACAGACCAAGTTCTAAGGTAGGCTAGAACTAGGCTACACAGTGAGACCAAACAAAATGCCGAAACAGTAACAGAACCTCAACCAAATAAAAACCCCAAACTTAGCTCTCTCTCTCGCCAGCCTGAGTGTCCCGGACAAGTGACTTATGAGCCTCAGTCTCCCTTCTGAGAGAGAGGTGGCAGCAGCCGGTGTAGGTAGTGCTGTTCACTAAGGGTTCACGCTGATGCTCTCGGGGAGCAGAAACTTCCCAAGTCCAAGTGTAGCCTCCTTTGGGAAGGCATTCCACAGGGCACGGGTAGGTGCCTACACACCTGGCCAGAGAGCTGGCCTCCATGTGCAGATGGCCTTCCCACCACACCAACTCTCTAGAGACAGGGGTTAGGCAGCCCTCCGCATCCCTTACGGCCCAGAACAGGGAGAGTCAGTAAGTTAACCAGACAAATGGCGAGGGGGTGCATGTCCAGGAATCTTCTACTTGGTGTAACATTACAATGGGGATTGCCGGAACATCCTACTTGGGAGAACGAGGCTGCAGGAGGCCTGTGTGTGAATTGCTGAAAAGCCCTGACGCCAGCCTGGCTCGGTCCTTGGGCCTCGGAGACCCACCTTGGCAGCATCTGACACTGTGTTCCAGTTTCCCCCGCTGAGCGTGAACTTCCCACTGCCAATCCGGGTCAGGATCTCCTCCGGTGTGTCACTGGGCCCGTTGGCAAATGGAGTGTATCTGGGAAGAAGTTCCCAAATCCGGCTTTACTCTGGCCTCCATCCTGGCACTAGGCGTAGGTCAGGAGGTTGGGAGCTCCCAAAGGCAAGGCCAGGGACCCAGACTTCGCACTCACCCCGCCAGCATGGTGTATAGCAGAACGCCCAGGCTCCAAATGTCACAGCCTTCATCGTAGCCCTGACGCTTCAGTACCTGGCAGGAGGCAGGGGAGGGAGGTCAGCTGAGGGGCATAAGGAAGGGATCAAACATTTCCCAGAAGGGTAGATAAAGGGCCCAGCCACGGGCTATAGGTCCTCCCTTGGTACCTGGAGCGAGGTCATAAACACTTCAATTCCAGATTGTATGGGACCTTCAAGAGCAGACAAGGCCTCCTGCTGCCTCCACTTACCTCAGGTGCCACGAAGTTGGCTGTGTAGCAAGGTGTCATGAGGAGGCCGTTCTCGGCCCGCAGCTGCTTGGCAAAGCCGAAGTCACAGATGCGCAGGCACTCGGGGTTCCCGGATTCATCCACATACAGGATATTACTGGGTTTGAGGTCCCTGTGTACGACCTGGAAGCAGAGGGCTGGTGGGTCAGGACGTGGTGGAGTAGGGACCCATGCCAACTGTCAGAACTGAGGAGGCCACGCAGACTGGCACACAGACAGGGAATGGCCCAGACCCCTAAAGGAGGGGAAGGCGCTAACATGGCACCCTATGTTGGTATACTGCCTTAAAAAACTGTAGGCTTCTAGAGCTTACAACCTGAGGGAGTCAGCCCTTTCCTTCCACCATGTGGATCCTGGAGACCAAACTTGGGTTGTCAGGCTCGGCAGCAAGCACCTTTACAAAGTAAACGGCCTCACCAGCTTTGTATTGCCTTTCTGGGATCTCTGTGGAAGATGCCGGCAGCTGTAAGCCCGGCCTGATTTCTTCCCTCCAATTTACTCATCATGTACTCTCTCCTAGGGTGGCCCCCTCCTTCCCGCAGTGTGGGTCCTCTCCCCTTTCCGTCTTCCTTTTTAAAAAAGTTTTCTTCCCCGACCACGGGAAAGAAGTGCAATGGCTGTGCTTCCCAACCATTGCACCAACCCACCAACAAGCTCTGCTGGCTCTACCATCAACCAGCAGAGCCCAGCCACCCTCAGCGCCTGCCTCTCCTGTCAGGAATCCCGTCCCCAGCACCATCATCTGCCTCTAGATTCGGCCCGAGCGAGTCCCTTAGACCCGAGTCAAGGGAGCAATAGAATCCACACGGTGGAAGGAGGGAACCTGTTCCCTAAGTTATCCTCTGCCTTCCAGATGCACATGCCGCAGCACGAGTACACACGCACACACACACATAGTTCACGAAAAACGATATAAAGAAGAAAATAGAAGCCAGGCACCATGGCGCACGCCTCTAATCCCAGTGCTCAGGGAGGCAGAGGCAGGTGGACCTCTGTGAGTTCAAGGCCAGCCAGGTCTACAAAGCAAGTGCAGGACAGCCAAGGCTACAGAGAAACCCTGTCTTCCAAGTAAAATAAAATAAAATGGAGGGAGTGGGTATGCAGCTCAGTGTATAGTACTCTTGCAGGAGGACCAAAAATTCAAGTTCTCCCATGACTACACAGTAAGTGAGAGGCCAACCTGAGATACATAGTCCTCATCAAAAAACCAACCAACCAACCAACGAAGGCGGGGCTAGAAAGATGGCAATAAGAACCCTGGCTGAGGCACACACCTTTAATCCCTGCACTCCGGAGGCAGTGTGTGGCCAGCCTGGCCTACAGAGTGAGTTTCAGGTTAGCTAGGGCTACACAGAGAAATCCTGTCTTGAACCCCCCACCCCCATATACATTTAAAAAAAAAAAAAAAGCCTTTTTAGATGTCACTTCATTCATAATCATGACCTCACTGGGGCTATCCACCACACCTCAGTAAATAGGCTGGTGACAGTTTTGGTTTTGGTTTTTTTGGGGGACAGGGTTTCTCTGTTTATCAAGCTCTGGCTGTCCTGGACTTGCTTTGTAGACCAGGCTGACCTCCTGCCTCTGCCTCCTGAGTGCTGGGCTTAAAGGCGAGCCCACCACGCCCGGCAGGTGACTCTTTACAGAGGAGGAAACGCAGACTCAGAGAGAAATGCTGGCCTGAGAGAAGCAGGATTAGGACTTGAACTCAGCTGCAGGACCTTTTCAGTTTGGTGTGGCACAAAGGGCACATTTGGGGAACAGGGATAGGGAAGTTTGTGATTTTACCCTGCCCTAGCGACAGAGAGAAATGAGCAACTCTGACGGAACCGAGTCTCGCTACGTAAGGCTGAAACAGAAGTGAGGTGGGGCACAGCTCTGAAAAGCTCCAGAGTAATGGCTGCCTGGCCACCGGGTGTGCACACTGTCACAGACACCCACAGCAGGCTGCGCAGGCGTGAGAGAAGCCACACAGAGCGGGAACCACAGCAACCAGACTGAACACTGCTCCTGGGTACTAGGCGACAAGTCACCACGTCAGAATTCACCAAACCTTACTACGTCAGCCTCGTCAGCCTCGGAACGAAAGCCCACCCCTTCTGTGGGCCAGACAGGGAAGCCCAGCCTTTCCCTCTAAGGCTGTGTGTTTAGGGTCCACGGTTGGAGGGAAAGCCAGGGGAGTTTAATTCGGGGCTTGGGCCGTGGCGGATGTTTGTCACGGTAACCCCATAGTTGGTTCAGATGGAATCCGAGTTTTGATGGGGAGGACTGCTGGGGTTTCCTGGCTTCCATTCTAGCTGAGAAAACACAAGCCCAAGGTTCAAGGAGAAACCCTGCCTGGAGGGAACAGAGGGAGAAGGACAGAGGACAACACTCAATAATAGGACTCTGTGCCCACAGGCTTCTGCACGCACACACATACACAGACACACATTCACATAAATCTTAAAAAAAAAAAAAAAAGGAAGTCACTGGTGGCACATGCCTTTGACCCCAGCGCTCAGTTTGAGGCCAGCCTGGTCCACAGAGGTAGTTCTGGGACAGCCAGAGCTACACGAGAAACCCTGTCTTGAAAACAACAACAACAACAACAAAACTGGGGGCTGGAGAGATGGCTCAGTGGTTAAGAGCACTGGCTGATCTTCCCGAGGACCTGGGTTCGATTCCCAGCATCCACACGGCAGCTCACAACTGTCTGTAACTCCAAGATCTGACGCCCTCACACAGACACACCTGCAGCCACATAAAATAAATAAATTAAAAACAAAAACCAACCAACCAAACAAACAAACCGGTGTCTGGCCCCTCATTATTCTTCCCTTTATTTCAGCTTCTTTGGATTCTCAGCTTCAGAGACCAAACCAACCTAGAGAGCCCCCACAATCACCTCTACAAAAAAGAGGACCCACTCTGAGTTGGCATCAACAGCTCCTGGAATCTGGAAAAGGCCAGAAACGAAACTTTGGTGACCTATAAACTCCTGGCACTGGGAAAGAGACAGTTTCCCCGCATGAAGCTGTCTGAACTCAGGATCAGTTTGTAGCCTTCAAGGGGCCACAATGCCTTTGGAGACGCTCTTGTTCGGGAGAGCAGTTCTTTGCTCTAAGATGGATAATCCACTAGCCCAGCTCTGCCTTCTTTCTTTATAGATTTATTTATTATATATACAATATTCTGTCTGCACACGTGCCTGTTCGCCAGAAGAGGGCTCTAGATCTCATTATAGATGGTTGCGAGAAACCATGTGGTTGCTGGGACTTGAACTCAAGACCTCTGGAAGAGCAGCCAGTGCTCTTAACTGCTGAGCCATCTCTCCAGTCCCCAGCTTTGTCTTCTTATAGCCCTGGGTGTCCTGGAACTTACTCTGTACACCAGACTGGCCTTGAACTCACAGCGATCCACCGGCCTCTGCCTCCTGAGTGCTGAGATCACAGCTGTGTGCCACCACTACCCTTTCTTGCTTTTTGAGACAAGGTCTTGTTATAAAGCCCAGGCTTGTTACATAGCAGCCCAGACTGGCCTCAAATTCATGATGCTCCTGCCTCAGCCTCTGGAGACATGGGATTACAGTCATGTGCCCCTCCCCCGCCCCAGTACTGTGGGGCCTCTAGCACACTAGGCAATCGCTCTACCATTGATCCAAAGCCGTGAGGGGGACTCTTTAACCAGTATTAACAAGACAGGAAAAAGCAAATTTACTCTCTGATCTGGCATGTTTAACTATTAGTCTGCTTGCATTGGTCACATAAGAAACTAAAGCCACTTCAAACGTGACCATGAAAAACACATGTGGTGGGGCTGGACAGATGGCTCAGTAGTCAAAGCACAGGCTGCTCTTCCAGAGGACCCAGGTTCAATTCCCAGCACCCACATGGCAGCTCACAACTGTCTGAACTCCAGTTCCAGGGAATCTGGTATCCTCAGACAAACAGACATGCAGGCAAAACATCAATGTACATAAAAATAAGTAAATCTTAAAAAAAAAAAATGTGACAAGCAAACTGAAGCTTTGGTTACAAGGTAAAGTTCCCTTTTATACAAGGATTCTGGGCCTCTAAGAGGGTTTAATTGGTAAAGGCACTTGCAGCCAAGCCTGACAACCCGAGTTCAATCCCTACATGCTGAAAGAGATAACTGACTCCCACAAGAAATCCTATGACCCTTACCCATGCACTATGACACAGACTCCCACACATACTATATTAACTAGGTGAACAAATGTGAAAGAATTCCCCGAGTACGTTACATGTAACCCAATACAGCCATACGGCCATTTTTGCAAGTCTGGCAACATAATCGCTTCCAAGACTCTGAAAGGAAAAATCCATGACTTGAGGGTCTTCCCAGTGAGGAGATGGGGCTGCTCCCACCTGGCCTGAGCAATCAGGGGTGCCACGAGGCTATCTGTGGGTCCCTCTGAGGATCACGTACAACGTCCCTCTGAGGAGACAAGTGATCTTCCCCGCCCCGCCCCGCTTTACTGTTTTGTAGCAGAATGCCCAACAGAGAACATACCACCGAATGGTCCAGCAGAAGAGCCAGCGCTTAAGTACAAACGGGGAACTCAACTGTTGTACGTAACTAGCTCTCGGCCCATGAGTCTTTGGCCCCAGGTATGAGTGCGGCAGATCCTGAGGCTGTGCACCTCTGAGGACACCATGACTCCTACTCCCGCTCCGTCACCAAAACATGGAACTGGACGCCGACGGTTGGACATGGTCATAATAAGCCCCCTTTCTAGCCTTCCTCTGTGGTTGTCATTGTTAAGAACAAAGAAAACTGGAATTCTAGCTGGGTGTAGGTCTATATTCTCAGCACTCAGGAGGTCGAGGCAGGTGGATCTGAGTTCCAAGCCAGCCTGGCAAGACCGCATAGGAAGCTCAGGACCAGCCTGGGCTACACAGCAAGTGTCAGGTTAGCCTAGGTTATACTAAAGACCTTGTCTCAAAAATAATAAACAGCCGGAGGCAGAGGCTGACAGATCTCTGAGTTTGATGCCAACCTGGTCTACAGAGTGAGTTCCAGGACACCCAGAAACTACTCAGAGAAAAACCCTGTCTCAAAAAACAAACTAGGAAGAACCGAGACGACAATAACAAACAAACAAACAAACTTTCTACATGATTCATTTGGAAACCAGGCCTTGGTTGGCCTTCAGAACCATATTCCCTCTCCCTCTGTAAGAAAATGAAATTGACTTTAAGCGGTTTGTGCGTAGCACACAGGAGGACTTGGGTTTGATTCTCAGCATGGACTGAAAAAGATCCTTTCTCCCACTCATCATCAAAGCACAAAATGATGCCAATGGTGAGGCGCTGTAGGGTCTGGAGGAGCCGCAGCGACTTCCGGTTTACAGGAAACAAAGGCGCGATGTGAATTACAGAAAAACATAAGTGAGGATGCCAGGAAACAGCAGACTTAGAGCCCGAGCTATTCCAAGGGAACTTCTGGTCTCTTTTGTACATAAGTGGCTTATGCTGCACTTGACACTGGGGTACACTTTATGCAAGTTTTAATTCAGTTAAGAAACAAGAGCCCAGGTGGATGAGGTCACATGCACCTGAGACAGGGTTTCTCTGTGCAGCCCTGGCTATCCTGGAACTCACTCTGTAGACCAGGCTGGCCTTGAACTCATAAAGATCCGTCTGCCTCTGCCTCCTGAGTGCTGGGATCACAGGTGCGCGCCGCCGCCACCCCCGCCCCAGCTGAGGTGACATGCATTTGAAGACAAAGTCTTGCCAGGTAGACCAATCTCAGAGATTCCTCTGCTCCTGTCTCTTGAGTACTAGAACTAAACGTCCAGGGTATGAGGCCCAGCCTCAAAAGCAGAGTCTTTAGCTCTAGGTATTTAGAAGTCAAGTGCCAAACACTGCTCAGTGCAGCTGTTCCAGAGGGTAAGGGACTGTCCTGCGCTGTTCTTTCATTTGTTTGCTTTGAGGTGGGGTTTCAAAACATAGACAGGGGGCTGAGGAGATGGTTCAGTGGCTAGCTTGCTGCTCCCCTAGAGGACTCTTAAGCTTGATTCCCAGCACCCACACCTGGTGGCTCACAGCTGCCCTCTTCTGCCCTCTAGTGTGCACGTGTGCTCACATGCACGCGCAAGCTGAGAAAGCCACAAGGAGGAAATCAGCAGCGCTCCTCCGAGGCCTCAACTTCAGTTCCTGCCTCCAGATTCCTGCCTTGATTTTCCTCAGTTGGACCATGACCTGGGAAATATAACCCAAATAAGCCTTTTCCTCCCCAAGTTCCTTTCAGTCATAATGCTTTTTCACAGCAATAGAGAGCAAAATAGGACACCGTGTAAACTTGGGAACCAGAGTTCAGATCTTTAGCACCCATGTGAAGGCTGGGCAGACATGGCACGCTACTTGTAATTCCAACACTGGAAGCCTGAAATAAGTTGCTCAGCTAGTCAGCACAATCCTGGACCAGCAAGAGCCTCTGCCTCAATATGTACAGGGCGGTGTGATTGAGGAAGACACTCAACGCCAACCTCTGACCTCCACACATAGGCACACACGTATGTACACCTGCCCATATACCTGTCTAGATAAGTGCAAGCTCACACACACACACACACACACACACTTGTGCCTGTGTGGCATGGTGGTGGCACATAGCCAAGGCTGTCTTTCAACTTGTGATGTCCTCCTACCTTGGCCTCTCAAGTGCTGGACTACAGGTGGGCTGCCATATCTGTGCCTGCATGTATGACTACACACCAGAAGAGGGCATCAGATCTCATTACAGATGGTTATGAGCCACCATGTGGTTGCTAGGAATTGAACTCAGGACCTTTGGAAGAACAACCAGTGCTCTTAACCTCTGAGCCATCTCTACAGCCCACTCATGTCTGGCTTTCTATGCTCCCTCCCCCGCCCTGGAGACAAGGTCTTACTTGGTAGACAAGGCTGGCTTCAAACTCACAATCTGCCTACTGAGTGCTGGGATTAAAGGCGCATAATACCGGGCTGATGGCACTCTTAACCCCTCACTGTCTGATCAGAAGCCTGCCAGAACACCACGTCAGCCAGAGAGAACCACCAGGTAGCTCACAACCATTGGGAACTTGGCTGCTTACACTAGGGTCAACATCAACAAAGGAAGCCACGCCCTGCTCTTTGGCCCTTCCCAGTCCCTCTTCCTTAGCACCTGGGCTACCCTCTCCCCTTTGATACCTCAAAGCTCCCTACAGCAACTACCCTGCCCCACTCCAAACAAAATCTACTCCTTCCAGCAACCTCCAGTCTACATTTTCCCTGGTTGTGTGATCCCAGAAAAATGACCTTTTAGACCCAAGCCTCAGACTTCGGGACCTGTCAAGGGCCAGTAACACCTAATTCAGGCTTCTGTGGAAATCCCACTGAGATAACAAAGGAGATGCTCTCTTAAATTAAACGTTCTCTTAAATTTAAGCTGGGCATGGTATCGCACACCTGTGATCCAGCACTCAGGGAGGCAGAGGCGGGTGGACTACTGTGAGTTAAAGGCCAGCCTGGTTTACAAAGTAAGTCCAGGACAGTGAAGGCTACACAGAGAAACCCTGTCTTGAAAAAAAAAAAAAGCAAACTCAGCATGTGGTGTATGGCACACAGTAGGTACTGGACAGAGGCAACCAGCCGCTTACCCATCTCTAGCCTCCGCTCCTTCCCCTTGGCACTCTAAATACTGTCACTCCTGAGCCAGCCAGCTCTTGCATTCTGCTCATATCATGACCTTGGACGCCCCTAAGCCCCCCTTAATTGAGACTCACCCCCTGGGAATGCAGGTACTCCACAGTCTTGCTGACGGTGTGCAGGACACAGCTGGCCTCCCGTTCCGAGAAGAACTTCTGCCGCAGGATCTTATCCAGCAGCTCCCCGCCCCTCATCAGCTCCGTCACCAGGTACACGTGTTTGCCGTCATCGTACACCTGCCAGAGACCACACCATGAGGACCCTCTCTCCAGACAAGGAAGCCCAAGGGCTGGTTCTGCCACCCGTCAAAGCTTGACTGGACTGCCACCGTCTGCTCAGTGGGCACTGCCTCACCCCCGAAGGTTCAGGGACCCCTGCCTCTTTCTCATGAGCACTGGGAGGGCGCCCTGAAGTCAAAACCATGGTGTTCCTCGGTCAAATCCTACCGCTGGGCTTTCCAGCCTCAGCCTGGCTCCAGAGGTCCTTCCCCACTCACATCTTTCAGGGTGATGATGTTGGGGTGTTGCCCGTATCGCAGAAGAATCTCAATCTCTTCTGAGGGATCTCGTTTGCTCTTGTCAATGACCTGAAGAGAACAGGAGAGGGAGCCCCACATGTGACAACATCAGGGGCGAGGACCCATGGTCCAAATCTCTCTGCCATGCAGCCCACAGTACAAGGCCCAGGGAGACCCAGCTGCACACCTGTCAGAATCCACAGGCACCCCCATCTAAGTGTCCCAGGGACACTGGCCTCACTCCCAATGCAGCCTGCCTTAGCCACACTATGACTGGGAGGCCCACCTTGACTGCATACTCCATGTTGGTGGCCTTGTGGACACAGCGCTTACACACGGAGTAGGAGCCCACGCCAATTGTCTCCTTTACGACGTAGCCGTCACTGAAAACCAAGTTCTTCCCGTGAAGTTGCTGCAGGAGACAAGAGTCCAGGGGTCATCCCCAACATCAGGCCTGGCTCAGTAAGGATGGAACGGAGAGAGGAGAAACTGTCACAAGGCCTAAGTGTTATGTGTGTAAACTTAGTCAAGAACCTGCCCATTTCGGAGCCTCAGTTTCTACTTTCTGCAATGGGCACGCTCGCTTCACACATTAGCTCTGGGAAGTCTCTGCAGAGAAAGGTTCTATCACTACAGACGAGGGAAACTGAGGCACAGGGGCTGATGTCTCCCCTAGAGTCTGGACCTTGTTTTTTTGTGTTTTTCTGTGAAGCCCTGGCTGTCGTGGACTTGCTTTGTAGACCGGGCTGGCCTCCAACTCACAGAGATCCGCCTGCCTCTGCCTCCCAAGTGCCTGGATCACAGGCGTGCGCCATAGCTAAACCCAGACCATGAGCTCTGAGGTCTACATTACTGCCTCTTAGCTGTTAACTTTCCACGGAGCAGTCTACGTACAGAGGAAGGGCACATGTGGGCACAGACGAGGCCACCCCCTCCTACCGGGGACACCTCAGCCACTCCCTCATTCCACCCTCAGAGTGTTCTGTGTCTCCTCCAGAGCCTAGTTCTATCTCAGTTTCTATCTGCCTTTTTAATCAGGGCCACTCTGAGCCAGGGCTCAAGGACTGTGTTTCACTATCGGGTTTAACACATGAGGACAGTGAGGGTCCAGGAGATTGGAGGTCATCGTCTGGCTCTCGGGGGGTCTGACCTGTCCAGCTCTGGAGCCTTCTGTTTGTGGCTTTTATGGGGAAAGGGGCAGCAGAACGGCAGTGTCCCCACCCCCTCACCTGGACCACCGAGTGGAGGGGGGCCTGAGTGGCCCGAGGCTTGCTGTCATCCTCCATTAGGCCAGTGGCCACGAAGCTGAAGCCACGGAACAGCTGATGGGCACCGGCACTGGGGGGGATGCCTGGTGAATCTGTCAAGGAGAGGGCACGGGGTGAAGGGGTACTCTTGATGCCAAGGCAGAGGGGAGGCTGCAGGGAGACTGGCAGCCAGGCAGGGAGCGGGCTGAGAGCCTGTCTATCCCAGGCCTTTACCCATCTGTTCACATGGGTAGCTCAGGGGTGCAGCACCTGCTTAGAATGTACAATGTCTTGGGTCTGATTCCCAGCGCCCCAAAGAAATACAAACATATGCACTGTGATGTCTCAAGTGAATCCGGGACAAGCCTCAGGGCCTTTGGCTCCTCCCAGCACTTCACCCTGTCCCCACCCTAAACCCCTCCCTCCTAGGGCTTGGCTTCCCCTCCTCTTCCCACAGCCTGATCCTTATAGAACTTGGCCATTTTGGCTACTTTGGCCCAGACCACCCTTTTTGGTCAGCGGCTCCTTTCTTCCTGTTGCAGAACATTTGACACCATTGTGAACTCCAAAACTGTGAACCGTAAAACCCTATTTATTGTTTGGCTTGGCTGAGCCCTAACACACACCTTTAATCCAAGAACTTTCTGTCTATTATAAACAGGTGATTATGGTGTGATTCACCAGCCCTATCGCACACTCTGTGTACCAGATCTAACAACGTTATCCCTAGGTAAAAGAGTCAGAGCAAGAAACCAGCTGACAGGGATTAAAGAGAAGGAGGGGTATTTAAGACAGAGTGTAGCCGAAGCAGAGCTTTTAGCTCAAGCTCTGGCTTTAGCTTAGGCTTTAGCTCCTCAGCTCCTCAGCTCCCTGGCGTTTTGGGCTTTGAGCTAGCAAGCCTTCAGCCTTGGGTTTTTTTTGACCTGTTCCTCTGGGCTGAGCTAGTGATTGTTTCAGGGTTTTTCCATCCGACCTGAGCTGAGAAGGAAGGTCAGCTGGGTGCTTTCTGACTTTCTGAGCTAGCAGGTTTGCACCCCAGCATCCGGCTCCCAAGTCCTTATTGGTAAAATAAAATGGTTGGGATTTTCATCATTTATAACAACACCTTCCTCTCCCTTTCCCTCCCATGGTCTTTAATGTGTCGGCCATGTTCGGCCTGGGCTCTTCCCTCTGCCTGTTTCCTCCGTTCTAGCTACAATAGAAATCTTCATACTTTAGGAATAGCCATGTCTTCCTCCTTTTGATTTCTTTTTTTTTCCATTCACATACTAAATGAATAAACAAATAAACCTGGCATGATGGCACACGCCTGTCACCTCAGTGCTCGGAAGGCACTCAGAGTGCTGCTCTGAGGCCAGCCTGTCTGGGTTCCATAGTTCTGAGCTAGTCTGAGCCTGTCTCAAAAACTCCAAATAACTAATTAACGAGTGTAATAGAAACAAATAAACATGTTCTTAGACCCTCCCAGTCCCGTCTGTCTGCAGGCAGGATTCCTCCTCCTCGAGCCTTCCCACCTCAGGTGGACCCTCCCTAGGTCCACGCTCAGCACAGCTAGAGGTAGAGCTCCAACCAAAAAGTCTGGGGCTACTGTGCTTGTCAGGAGGTACGCTCAACCCCACCGCCCAAGTCTGGCAGGCAAGGGCCACGTGGCCTCAGCCTCTTTTCTCCCCGAGGCAGGCAACTCAGTCCCGCTGGAACCCCACAGCCTTGAAAGTCTCAGAGACGCCACGCTTGCCGTTTGCCTGGATTGGATAATCTTGTCCATCCTCCAAGGCTTGGCTCGTATGCCCTCCCCTGAGAGAGCTGCCTGTTGTTGCTCCTCTGACCTCTAAAGTCCCTTTTCCCCCAATAGCCTGAGTGACATGGTTGTCTTGTTCACTCTAAGCCTGTCCTCACCACCATTCTCAGTATGGCTGACACACAGCAGGGACCTGGTATGGGCTTGGAGGATAAGCAATGAGCTTCCAGCCAGCCACGGTGTATAAGCTACAGAGAGAAGGCAACTCCCCAGCCACTGGCAGTATCTGGCCGGACCGCCTAGATTCCCATGCTCCCTCTTAGAAGCTGCCCTCACTGGCTTCTTGCAGCAATGGGGGCAGGGGAGGGGCATGGGGGGAGTGTCTGTGACTCTCTCCGAAAGTTCCAGCCAAGCAGATGAAGCCCAGCATCAGAAGGCAAGCCCACTCCTACATCCATCCATCCAAGGGCACTGAGCCTCCGCATTGCAGTCAGATCCCTCCTCCCTGATGTGAGTGGGGGCCTGACGTGTTCAGTCTTCCCACTGGGCTGGAAGATGCCTGGGGCAGGGGTCCTGACTTTCCTGTTGTGGCCTAAACCAACCCCACATCTCGTTCCCTCACCCAGAAACAAAGAGGCCCACAGAGCCCGGGAGGTCGGCAGGCAGAAAGAAGCCAGGGCGGAGTACAAATCCCATGGAGCCAGAAACTGTGCATCTACCCACGCAGCTGGGCTTCCAGAGTCCTTGATCGCCTCTGTATCCCAGAGATGCCCCCAAGATCTGCTTCCCTGGCCCTCGCCCCGGACAGACAAGTCAGATCAGGGACATACCCCTGGGTGTACGTGACGTGAACTCAGTATCAAAGTAGAAGGTGTCATCGGGTTGGGCCACAGCTGGCTTGAAAGGTGGCTTGATCTCGCGACGGTAGAGCTTCTGCAAGGAGAAATAAATGCTCTGGGCACTGTGGCGACCCCCCAGCTTGCCAGCAGCCCAGCAGGAAGAGCGGAAGCTATGTTGCCCAGCAGGTAACAGTGAGTCTGAATCTTGAGGAGACCGGCCTTCAGAGCATGACATGGTCCTCCACGGGCACTTTAAGGGCTGCTCACCCATCTCCCACATCTGAGGCCACAGCTGGCTGAGGACCTCCCCCTCCACACCTCCCACCCTTCCTGTGTCCACAGTGTGGACAGATTCACTCACATTCCAGTCAATGGTGGAATAGAAAATATGTCTCTTAATTTCCTCTGCCCCATCAGGGCCCGAGCCTGAAAGAAACCAGCGGAAGGTCCAACTTCAGACACCCTCCTTGTCCCCCAAGCTCCGGACCAGCTGCTCCAGCAGATGGCAGCTTGGGCTCACCCTGTCCCACATCAGCATCCATCACCCTGGAGCCTGGCGCACACTCAGCACTTTCTACTTTATGGAGTTGACACTGACAATCAGGCGCCAGTGTCCTGTAGAAGGACAGGCCAGGCAGAATAGGTGACTTGTCCAGGCGACAACCAGGACAGAAGCTGGACTTTTTTTCCTCTTCTTCTTCAAATCGGGGTTTCTCTGTGTAGTCTTGGCTGTCCAGGTCTCACTTTGTAGACCAGGTTGGCCTCGAACTCACAAATATCAGCCTGCTCTGCCTCCCAGAGTGCTGGGATTACAGGCGTGCGCCACCGCGCCCGGCTCATGCTGGACTTCTTTTGAGATCTAGCCCTGCCAGGGACCCCTCTCTGCCCTTCTTCTCCTACTGCCCTCTTTATCCCTGAGACAAATGCTTATTCAGTCCAACCCTGGGATGGGGACTGGACCTTATGAAACTTGGTTGTGATCCAGATAAAGCCAGCAACGAAAAAAGTCAGCAAACACTGCACACTCCGGCACACAACAGGCACGTCCTTCTCTGACTCAGAGGACCCTGAGAGCTGGGT
Organism: Pachyuromys duprasi; assembly: GCA_028658305.1. NCBI lineage: Eukaryota > Metazoa > Chordata > Mammalia > Rodentia > Muridae > Pachyuromys > Pachyuromys duprasi. The sequence continues at coordinate 107,341,630 of CM053763.1, forward strand.
CAGGATCACTGTCTTTACTGACAAAAGTGACCTGGGAGGTGACGTCACCTGCCCAATTAGGTAGCGCACAAGCGGTACTCAATCACTCAACAAATATTTACAGTGACTGCTGGGTGCCAGGCGGTGGGGCCGGACACAGCTAGGACTGGGACCTTTCTTGCTCCTCAGCTCATGTGCTTCTCTTGAGCCAGCAACCTTGGCAGGGAAGCTGTGTGGGGGCCTCTGTCCTTGCCCCTGAGGGGGTAGGGATGACTCAGTTCCTGCCTTCCCCGCCCCACACAGGTCACCCTCCCAACACCACACATGGAGACAGAAAATGGGGAGGCCTGCAGCATTGTCTGCTCACACAAAGGACAACGGCTCCTTTCAGCCCCAGATGTGGCCCTGTGGCCTAGGCTGCAGCTGTGCCCTGTTCCCGTTCCCCGAGTCCCCTCCCCTGAGCTGGGCTTACCAAGCCGGTTGGCAGGATTCCTCTTGAACAGAGCCCGCAGGAGGCTCTGGGCTTCTGTGCTCAGAAACTGGGGCATGCCTAGCTTCGCCCTGGAACAGCCACAGGTCTCATCAGGGCTGAGCCCCACCCCAGACACCCCAGAGCCCCCTTCCCTTTGTCCAGGTCTCTTTCCCAGCTCAGTCCAGACAAGCCAGCCACTAACTCACCTCCCAAAGACTTTAGGGATACCTCCCATGGTGTCCCTTGCCGGTGGACGGCAAGGGTTCTGTGGAGTCAGGGAAAAGGCAAATCTCTGGCCTCGAAAGTGGGGTGGGATTAGGAAGAACTTGTCAGGGCCAGGGCAGCGCTGGTGCTTACTTCAAAATCAAGGTCATGGTCTCCTTCCGGTCCTTTCCCTGGAAGGGCAGGGAGCCCGTCAGCATCTCAAACTGCAGGGAAAATGAACAATCTTTATCTCTCTCTCCCACATCCTCTTTCCCCTCCTTCCCAGGCTACCCTGCTCCAGTCCCAGGATTTCTGCTGGCCTCTTAAGACTTTAGACTCTACCTGGAGCAAGGCCTGTGCCTGCCTCTGCCCCCATCCCAACCTAGACTCTAGAAGCAGCACCAAAGCTGGAATCTGAGGAGAACCCGCAAGTCAGCTGAAGGCCACTTCAGTCAGGTGAACTGAAGTCCACGACCCTTCCAAGTGCAATAGTGTGCGGGGTGACGCACCTCGGTTGTGAGGCCAGAAGAGGATGAGAGGATTTTCCTCGCTATTCGCACAGAGGAAGCTTACGGCTAGCTCATTTACCCTTGTCCGGACACTCACCATCAACACCCCATAGGACCACCAATCTGCACTGTGGGTGTGCCCCTGGCGGTTGACAACCTCGGGCGCCATGTACTCCACCGTCCCACAGAAGGAATAGGCCTTCCTCTCATGGTCAATGGCCTCCTTGCTCAGGCCAAAGTCTGCGGCACGGAGGGCAGAGAAGATGTCTTTAGGACCCCTGCCCAAGCGTATCTGCCCAAGATTATAGAGGGAGCTGTGTCTGAATTGGAACCTGGGGGCCCCTGAGAGATGGCCCAGCAGTTAAGAGCACTGGCTGCTCTTCCAGAGAACCCAGGTTCGAGTCCCAGCGCCCACATGATGGCTTGTAACCAGTGCCAGGGGATTCTGGCTTCTGTGGGCAACTCATGCATGAGGCACAGACCTGCACGCAGGCAAACCCCCCATACACAAGCAAACAAACAAACACAAATAATGAGGGCTTGGGCTTTAGGCTTCCTGTATATAATTGGCATTATCGCTCAGGAGACAGAGTGAACTCCGAGCCCTCAGCTGAGAACAGATGGAGGTTCCCTTCATCCTTCCCCAGGGCTCAAAGGAGCAGGCGCTCTTCACTCACCAGTGAGTTTGATGTGGCCCTCCTCATCCAAAAGGATACTGTAACAGAGAGACAGGAGTCAGGGAGCCTTAGCAGCAGGCACTCCGTGGGTTCTGGGGGCACCATGAGATGGAGGAACTTGGGCCTGCCCAGAAGGGCTCGGTCCAGATCTACCCAGTGGAAGAGTGGCATGAAGAAGGCCAGCAATGGCATCAGGTCCCAGTTTACTAAAGGGAAAACCACAGCTCGGGAAAGTCACTCCCTCTAGCCACAAGATTTGTCTGTGCAACTTTTCTTTCTTTTAACTACAGGGTCCACTTTATTGCACAGGCTGGCTTCAAACTCCTGGACTCCGCCTCTTCCGCAGCTGGTGCTGTAGCTGTGTACGTGCCTGACTTGAGGTGTGTCTAACTCTGCCACCTCAGGCCTAACACCAGACTCTATCCTAGCTCTCAAGATGAAACTGGAAGGCACCGCCTTCGAAAACCCCAAGAGGAACATATCAAGAAACGATCTCTAAGCCAGGCATGGTGGCACTCGCCTTTAATCCCAGCACTCAAGGGGCAGAGGCAGGTGGATGGCTGTGAGTTGAGCCTGGTAAACAAAGTGAGTAGAGGACAGCCAAGGCTACACAGAGAAACCCTGTCTCACGAAACAAACTAACAAACAGTAAAAAAAGATAGATAGAAAGAAAGAAAGAAATGATCTTTAGGGGCTGGAGAGATGGCTCAGAGGTTAAGAACACTCGCTGTTCTTCCGAAGGTCCTGAGTTCAATTCCCAGCAACCACATGGTGGCTCACAATCATCTATAGTAAGATCTGGTGTGTAGGCAGAATGCTGTATAAATAATAAATAAATCTTAAAAAAAAAAAAGATCTTTAAAGCCAGGCAGTGGTGGCACACGCCTTTAATCCCAGCAGAGACAGGCAGATCTCTGTGAGCTTGAGGCCAGCCTGTTCTACAGTGCTAGTTCCAGGACAGTCAGGGCTACACAGAGAAATCCTGTCTTGAAAAGCAAAACAAAACGAAAAGATCTTTGATGGCAGTATCCCCAATGGGGTCACACAGCTGCCCAGGGCCTTCCGTCATAGCAGTGCTGGTCAGGCACTCCCTAATCACCTGAGGTGAATCTGCTAATGGCCTCTGCTCACTCCCACTACCATCCTTCTGACTGACCTAAAGAGAGGCAAGTTCCTGGGGAGAGCCACCCCATCTCCACCAGAGTGGCCCTGTTCTAAGGGGCCCAGGAGCAGTCTTTGCACCCCAGAGAGAGGCCAGGATCGTGGCAGGCGCTGCACTCACTTCTCAGGCTTGAGGTCTCTGTAAATGATGCCCAAACTGTGCAGGTGGTCCAGGCCCAGCGCCAGTTCCGCCAGGTAAAACTTTACATCCTCCTCCGTGAACATAACCTGAGACAGGGAGACAGGCTTCAGTTGGAGCTGGGCTGCGGAGCACTCAGAACCCTTGATATGGAGGGTCCACACCGGGGACAGGGTCCAGTGCCACATATCTTTCCCTAATACACAAGTCATGCGCTGTGCTAGAGTCTGGAAACAGCAAGGAGTGGAAACAATCCAAGCAGGAATAAAAGACTAAATTAATGGCCTCTCCTGGGTAAAATGGGCAGCTATGCACAGCATAGAACAAGGAATATTTCCATATCTCGATACTGAACCATCTGAGACACACTGACTGTAGAGGTCAGGCACAGAACAGTGTGCACAAAGCAATACTTCTCACGTAAGAAAGTCAGGGTAGGGACTCAGAACATGCATAGAATTTATTTACGAAAAGGAACCCAAGTAGGTTAAATAGAACACCCCCCTCATGTTTACCTATAGGGGGTAGAGGAACTGTGGTAGTGATGAGACTTTACCACAAAAAATTTTCTTTTGAATCATGAAAATGGACCACCTCGTTAAGCATTAACTTTTTTGGGGGGAAGGGGGTAGTTCGAGACCAGGGTTCTCTGTGTAACCTTGGCTGTCCTGGACTCATTCTGTGGACCAGGCTGGCCTCAAACTCAGAAATCCACCTGCCTCTGCCTCCCTGAGTGCTGGGTTTACAGGCATGTGCCATTGTGCCTAGCTAACATTAATGTTTTAAATATGGAAAGATTTGGTTCTGAGAAAGCAAGACTCTTAATGCCACGTCTGATCACTCAAGTTCTTGGAACCCGCATGGTGGAAGGAGGGAACCAACTCTTACAAGTTGTCCTCTGACCTCCATCTGTGTGCACGTGTGTCCATGTGTCCATCTGTGTGTGTGTGTGTCCCAATATAAATACTGGTGTCTGTCTATAAAGGTGTGCATTTTTTTCCGTCCTAGGAATTGAATCAGGTCTTTGCATAATCTAGACAAACACTCAACACTCTACTACTGAGTTACATCCTAGCCCTATTTATTTTTAGTTTGTCAGGCAACACCTAATCCTGTAATCCACCTGCCTCAGCCTCACAGGTAGCTGAAACGGCAGGCCTGTGCCACCACGCCTGGCCAAGCTTGGTTCTTTCCCTATTTTTCAGAAATGAGGTTCAGATGCTTTGTGGTCGGGTCCTTTATGTTACATCCTTTTGTGCAAACGGCAGGACCAGAAGCTGTCTCGGGCAGCTCTGGGCTTCTTTGCCTTGGCCAGCTCACCCCTTGGCACTCTCATCTCAAGCAGCGAGGGATTCCCTTAGCAGCCAGAAACCGTTGCCACGTCATATTTAGGTCCGTTCATCCCCAACCCACCCTGAGAGAAACTCTCGGGGGCTTGGCCAATTGGGTGGCCTCTCCTCTAGGGCAGATGACATTTCTTGACTGTCAAACAGAGCTGCAAAGTCACAGGCCCAGACCACGCTGAAGGTGTCCTTCACGAGGCCTCACGCTCCCGGCGGTGTGATGCCAGCTTACCTCCTTTGAGAGCCGTGTGAATAGGTCACCACCACGAAGGAAGTCCAGAATAAGGTAGAGCTTGCCCTCGGTCTGGAAGGCTGAGAGAGGAGAGAAGCCAAGATGGTGTGGGACCAGGGAAAAGGGAGGTAGCAAGACATAGGCGAGGTGGAGGCTGAGGGGAGTAAGGCCACTTGGGCAGGGTCTGTGACCTCACCATAGTGCAGCTTCACCACGAATGGGTGGTTCACGTCAGCCAGGATGTCTCTTTCCATCTTGGTCCGAACACGGTCACGCACTGGCCAGGGGAGAATGGAAGTCACTAGAAGCCACGTGACACAGCCTCTCCCCAAGCCCTTTCCCATTCATTCTCCCAAGGTGGGCTCCTTGGCCAGCTCTTGCTCTCCTCATAATGTCTAGGCAGCATCCTGGTGTCTTGCCCAGTTGTCTGGCCTCGTCTCCCACCATACCTCACAGCCACTGAGCACCTTGTGCCCCAGAAAGCCCTATTTTCTGAGGTCCCCAGACTTTACCTGCACCCCTAAACCGCTTCCCTTCCCACCTCCCAAAAAGTATTCTTTTTTTTTTCTTTTTAGATTTATTTATTATCTATACAACATTCTGCCTGCACACCATATCTTACTATAGATGGTTATGAGCCACCATGTGGTTGCTGGGAATTGAACTCAGGACCTTTGGAAGAACAGCGAATGCTCTTAACCTCTGAGCCATCTCTCCAGCCCACCAAAAAGTATTCTTGAGTTCAATGTTAAAAATCTAACTCTTGGGTCTGAGCAGATATTTGTCACATGCTTTGTTTATTAATGTTTTTTTCCCCCTTTGTTTTGTTGCTGGAGGATTTGAGACATGAGCGCTCATGTAGGCCAGGCTTGCCTCAAAGTCACTATGTAGCCAGCACTGGTCTTGAACTTTTAATCCTTCTGCCTCTGCCTCTCATGTGCTTCAATGATAGGTGTCAGGAATGTCTGGTTTGGGGTGGGGATAGAGAAAGTTGCTAGGCCCATCCTGACCACCAACAGGTTTTTGGTTGACTCGGTTCAGGCCCTTCTCCTGGGAGCATGCCTACCTTGCAGGTGAGGCTGTACCCTCTGGGCGCCCAGAATGTTGGTGCTTCCCTGGCACAGCGCTTATTTCATTAATTCTCGTCTTCCTCTCACTAAATGCAGCACGGGCTTTACCGCAGTTACCTAGCCCAGCCACTTTCAAGCACACCTCCCATCTCCAGCCACCTCAGGGACGTGGTTCCTCCTTCCTGGGGCCGTCCTCACTTCAACCACCTTGCTCTGGTAAATCCCGAACATCCTTCAAGGCAGAGGGCCTCCACGCACTCCCCAGTGTCCTCCAGAGCCTTTGCTGACCTCTATGAAGCCACCGCCCACCCCTCACCGCCTTGGCCTGGACGCCCATGCTCACAAGCTTGGCACTGCTCTACCCCGTGGTCAGTCCACTTAAGACTCCCACCCGGCCTGTGAGCCCCACAGGAACCACATATTTTCCTCTTTGTCCTCTTCTCTGGCTCCCATCTTCCTATCCTGAGGGATGACTCTGTCAGACAGCCCTAGGTAGGCCAAGCACAGATCGGCCCCTATGGCTGAGCCCTCCTTTCTCCCTGTCACACTCAGCCAAGGCTTAGCTTGGGCCCCACCTGATTTCTGGCCACACTGGCTCCCAGACCAATCAGAATCAACAACAGACCCTCAGCCAACTCCTAACCATCCTCAAAGACTTGGCAACGTCCCAGAATTTGTGACTTTGGCTTAGGGATCCCTTTTGAACCTCTCTGTCATCCAACTCTGTGGGCCCCAACACATCATCTCTTATGGGGCCCCAGTTTCTACATCCCCCAGGTCCCACCTCTTCGCTCATGCCCTTTTTTTTGTTTTTCAAGACAAGGTTTCTCTGTGCAGCTCTGGCTGTCCTAGAACTTGCTCTGTATACTAGGCTGGCCTCAAGCTCACAGAGGTGTGCCTGTTTCTGCATCCCAAATGCTGAGATTACAGGTGTGTGCCACCACCTGGCAATCTCATGCCCTTCTATGCTCTAACCCCCCCCCCCCCACCCCACTCCCCCGGAGGCCTTTCCTAAGCGTCATGAAGCAGCTCTGTTGGTAAATACTCTTGCCCAGCAATCCTGCACCCCACACTACTTCCGTCTAGGCACTAGCCTTTTCTTGGTTCTGGAGGAGGGAGAGGGAGGGGCAAGGGCAGATGAAGGTAGGCTTGCTTTCCATCTCCATGGCAGACTCCTGAAAAGAGGCACCTCCCTCATTACCCACACCAGCCTGCAGCCTGGGCTGCTCCCTGCTCCTGCGCCCATCTTCATTTCTGAGCAGGGGTGTGCTCTCACTCACCCTTCAGTGTGGCCTTCTTCAACACTTTCATGGCATACAAGTGCCCACTGTCAGGCTGGGTGACCTTGCGCACCAGGAAGACCTGAGAAGGCAGAGAGCAGGAGGTGGGAGATGGCTGACCCAGCGCCCTCCCAGCCACTGACCTATAGATTCCCTGGAAACCCCAAGTTAACCTTCAGCTCTCCCTGAGTATAAACGTGACCTCTCACCCTTGCTCCCTGATCCTATGGTGGACTCCAAGGTAACCCCTGACATGCCACCTCAGACACGACCTGTGATAGCCTCCCCAGAAGGGCCTTTAACTTACTTTGCCAAAGGATCCCTGGCCCAGGACCTTGAGGAGCTCAAAATGGGAAGGATCAGCCTTCTCGGAGCCGGCCTTGACATGGTGTGTGATGGAGATCTCCTTGAGTACACCCTCATCCTGACAGAAGGACAGAGATGGTAGTTGTGGACCCTTTTCTAGGTGTGGGGCCCTTCCCGGGCAACACGGCATACAGCTTATCCAAGCCATCCACCAGATCAGAACAGGCCACTCCCTCAAAAGCTGGCAGGCTCACAGGTGCCAACAGCGTCTCAAAGGCCGACTATCGGAGTGCCAGCTCAGGTGAGGCCCTGTTCCTGTGGCATGGATGCTCTGGCCTGTTCAGGCTCAAAGGAAGGTACACACATGGCCAGGATGAGTTGACCCAAGCCTTGGGTCTAGTGTAGGTACCTACTGAGGCCTGCCCTTAATGTCCCCTCCCCCGGCTGTTTGGGTTTGGCCACAATAGGAAGTAAGGTTTGAGCTCATAATGGGGAGGTAGAGTTGGGCCCTTTTTGCCAGTCAGGGTGAGATGAGGCGAACCCTCTGGTTGTATGGATAAGGCTGAAGAACACAGAGACCCAAGAATCAACCAGACAGACCTCTCGGCCCACTCAGGGTCTACCTGACACATCTGAGGGTTAAGGCCAGAGACTCTATACTCTACTAAGCTTCTGTTGATGAGCATCTACATCTTGCTGGGTTGCTGCTGTTACAGGATCTCCCTGGCGCTCCACTTTGCCAGCTTTACCCCACAGCACTGAGATGCCTCCTTACTTCCCCAGGAAGCAAGTCCAAGTCAAGGTCCAGTCATCTAGCAGGGCCAGGAGAGTCCAAAGCTAACTTAGGCCAAACTGGATGCCCAAACACCTGTTCCGAGGGCTACTGCCAAACCAGGACCAGATATCTGGGTACACTTACCGAGTCCTGCTGGGGACCAGAGCCAGGGCCAGGGCCAGGCAGAGTCTGGCCGATCCTGGACCGTTGCTTCCTGAGCAGCCAGGGGAGCAGGGCCCTGAGCCACAGACGGGGCAGCTTGGGGTCCTGCTCCATCCGCCCAGCAGGGCCACAGCACCATGGCAAGGGTAGGCAACAATCCACCGGGGCTGCCGAGGAGGTGGCTGGGCCCAAGGCGGATGTGCAGGGTGAGGGCGCGGGGGCTGGGCCAGGCCCAAGACAGCCAATCACACAGGGCCTGTGGTTTCCCAGCTCCAGGCTTCCACCCTCACTCTGTTCCCTTCTCTCCCCACCCCAGCCCCCACTCCCCCGTGGGTGCCTGAGGTTGGCCCTCTGGCCCTCCCCTCATCCTCCCTGTGGGTATACAAAGAGAAAGCAACCCCGCTGCTGAGCAGATAGATCCTAGAACAGCAGGGACCTGACAAGGTGTCCAGTTGGCAGACAAGGACAGACACCTGTCAGGCAGGGGCCAGAAGGCATGCATACACGTGTACACGTACATAACATATACACATCCATCAAACGGGCAAGGAGGCACGACATAAGGACATATCCGTAACCAGCCAGAGATAGACTGGGATAGTTACCTGGAAGATAGAGACAGACAGGCACACAGAGAGATGGGTGGAGATCTGTGCCCAGAGGCAAGAACGTGCATCCATTATACGGAGGGGAACTCATGTCTATGAGCGACAGAGACTCAACTGAACATGCCAAGACAGAGGGAACCACTCAACATTTATCATGTACCCAGTTCATGAGGACAGGCATTATCAACTGGAGACAGGGTCTGGAACCCAACCCAAGGGCGATAGAGCTAGCAGCAGAGAGACGGGCAGAATTTGAGACCCCCACAGACATCCAGGGCAGACCCAGGCAGGCAGGAGGTCCAGAATCCCTGGGAAAGGGCAACCGGCAGAGCTGTAGGCTCTTTTTTGAGTGCTCAGGATCGGGACAGACAGAAGGAACACAGGCTTCCGGACCCGGTACCCAGCAGCCGCACTGAGTCGGTGGTCAGTCCCATCGCTGAGATCTTCCAAAACTTTCCCTGAGGGAGAGGCTGAGAGAGCCATCTCTTACCCTGATCCAAATATCCCTAAAACCTCTAACCCCTCTAGGGGACAGGAAACTGTGGTTCAGATTCAAGACAAACCAATGTCACAGCTGTCCTGAGCCAAGTCCTTCCTCAGGGTCCTGTCTGTCCGTAGTCAGCAGCCTCAAGTGCCAGGAAAGGGTGGGCAGGTAAGTCAGTCAGAGCCCACTTCCTGCCCTCCTAAGCCCGCCCTCTCTGAGTCCTAAAGCCAGTCTGGGACTTCCCATTCCAAGTCCTCACTCTCAGAGACTCCCAGGGTCTCAACAGCGCCATCAAACCCCAGAAATACTGCAGGCTCATCGGTCCCCAGAGAGTTATCTGGTGGAACAGACAGAAGACACGGCCCAGAGGGTGACTGCGGTTAGGCCTGGGCCACACAGCAATTCCTGTTCACCCCACCCTGAGACTGCTCCTTAACTCCACTGGGGACAGATGCAGCTACCCGGAAACTCCACGAGACAGAGAGCTTCCCCAAACCTATCCCGTGCCGGGAGTCACACTGACAGACACTTCTGGAGGTAAATTACCCTTCTCCTCACCTTTCTGGGACAGAAGCTGGATTCTCTCTCAGATTTGGGGAGCTCTCGTGGGGTCTGCATGGTGGGGCTCACGCTGGAGGCCAAAGGGGCCCGTCACTCCTACAACTTCTGCTTTTTAGCCTTCTTAGCCCAGAAGGCAGGGTCTCTGGCCCCCCTCCTTCTCACTTCCCTCTCAGCAAGAAGGAGGAACTCAAGATAAGTTAGGCTCCCCTGCTAAGGAGGGGACACTGCAGACCCCAAGTTAGAAGCCAGGGAGAGCCCAAAGGTACAACCCTTTTGCCTCCTGACTCCCAAGCAGGGGAGAATGCAGACCCAAGTCACAAGCCGATGACATGCCCACACAAAAGGCATTCAAGATATGAAAGTACACGCCCTGGGGGCTCCCCAAGAGCATATGGGACAGAAAGCTGCAGGACCAATCTGGCTGAACCAGCCTGGAGCTTAGACTTCCTTACCCTGCAGAGCAGGCCATATCCTGCCTGCTGCCTGGTCCTATTTCTATTCAGACACACTAATCCTAAACCCTGTGATGGACAGAAGTTAGAAGATCCAAGAAGAATGGGCTACTGAGGGCAGGAGTGGACCACGCCCATCCCTCTCTGTGGGGTTTCACCTCCTCTGACCCTGACACACCCATAGGAACTACCATCCCTCAGGCAGATGATAGGAAACCATTTCTAGAAAGCCCAGTGTAGAAACTCGTGCCCCACTCACGAACACCGTACTTCCCCTTTGCTGTTCTGACAGGGCTCTGATAACAGCCTATGGTAGATGGCTTGTGGAATTGTGAAAGCTGCCTCCCTGAGACCAAAGCTCTACTACATCTTCAGGAAGGCAGGGGCAGCTTGCCTGAAGACTCACCACAAGTCCCTATGTGGGCTTCCCTCAACCTGCCAGTCTCCATAAACAGGGAAAGAAGTGCTGTGGCTAGCAGGGTACCAGGAGGGATAGGAAGAAGGAAATAGTCTTAGAACTGCCTTTGCTGAGCCGTGTGAGGTTCTGAAGACTCTGATGGGGATGGAGGCAAGGACAGACAGACATCAGCTTACATTCCTGGTCCCTGACCCTGTTCTGTATTTACTTCCTCCACAGAGCAGGAGAAAGAGAAGCCCAGATCCTTGTCTTCCAGGATCTCTGCCCTGGGCCTCCTGCTATGGGCAAAGCCACTTGTCAGCTGCTGATCCTAATGGCCATTAATACTCCCTTCCCCAGCTGGACCTTCCAGGTGTGTCTCCCAGCATGCCTGTTGTCAGGTCGGTTGTGCCTAGGCATCTGAAGGGCTGGTCCCAGGGACCTGCTTCATCCACGCAGGCGACAGACACTAGGAGACACACAAGCTAAGGCTGGCAGCTCCAATAAATACTTTGTAACAAAACACAACTTTCCTACCATAGGGCTGCAGTCAAGGTGCTGTGGCTGCCCAGAGGTGAGCAGAGAGTCAAGGGTGAGGTTCAGGAAGACTTTCTGGAGCAGAAAGCCCACTGGGTCTTGGGGATGAACAGGTATTGGCTAGAAAGAAAGAGACTAAGAATCCACACTGCGAAAGAGCAGCGTGTGCCAGGTGCCAGGAAGTGGGACAGTGACCCTGTACAAGCTCGGTGCTCCCAGGCAAAATGTCTCTACTTCCGTATCAGCCTCTCCCCTGTTGAGATGAGGCTCACCCCATCCCCTTGGAAGCCAAATAGGCTCTGGAGAAAAGAGATAGTGCAATCAAAACATCTCTCTATTTAGACCACTGGCTCTCCCCGGGGCAGGCTGAGGGAAGAGAGCCCAGACTTGCGTCCCTAGTGCTAGGCAGGTAGAACAGCCAGTTCCAAAAGAAGTTTCAATACCTGAGGCTGTCCGAGGCTCCCTGTAGCCTGGAGACACACATCCTGCCTGCGCTCCAGGGCCAGGGGAACACAAGGGATCCGGAAGGGATCCAGGAGGGATCAGGGTTTCATAAACAGGAAGAGAGGAGGGGAGGCGGGAGATACTCAGCTCTCAAAATAGACCTGCAGGCACTTCAAAGGGGTCCAGCTCCGGGGATAGCCAGAGGAGAAGGCCTGGGTTGCCCAGTCTACTCCTGGGAGGGGAGGGGGAGCGTAAGTGGAGCCCTGATGTTCTGAGCGTACCAAGAGCAGAGGTTGAAGGGATCCAAGGAGCGCCTACCCTACACCACCAATGCAGCTGTGATGCATAAAGGAGCCCACGTTAGATTATCAACACTGTGCACAAGCGTTGTTGGCTACTTTAATTTGTACACAGCATACTCTCTCTTCTGGGTGGTCCTAAGAGTTAGGGCCCTTTCTTCTTTGTTTTTTGACAAAGCCTTAGCTGGTCTGGAATTCACTCTGGAGACCAGGCTGGCCTAGAACTCACAGATATCCACCTGCCTCGCCTGTGCCATCATGCCCAGCCAGATAGGCTCTTCTGCATTCATAGCTAGACTCTGTTCTGCCCTGTGAAGGAACAACTTGCCACAAGAACAGAACTCAGGCCTAGCTCCTAACTCTCCACCCCTGCCTCAGCGCTACCTGGAAGGCCTGCCTCTACCTCCCGCGACTCAAAGCCCAGGCAAATGCTAACTCTGCAAGGAGGTAGCCAGGCACCCCAGAGCCCACTTGCACCTGCCACACATGGCAGAGACCACCTCCCTGGTTCTCACTCAGCCAAGGGCTCAGATGACACTGGCTGAGGCTAGGATGTGCTCATGGCACTAATCACTCTCCTGAGAGGAATGCGGGGACCCAAAGGGTGTTACATGTAGGTCCTGCGTGCCTGTGACCATGTTATTTCCCCCATTTTGGCACAGTTTTTCTGTCTCCACCCTCCCTCCAGGCCTGGGTGCTCTCCGAGGCTGGCGGTGGAGGATCCCAGAGCATTTGGGAGGGGGGTGTCACTCAGTGAAAATCTGCAGCGCACCAAATATGTGATGACGGACGATGCCTCCATCCATGCACAGCGATGAGGCTCTGACAGCAGGTTGAGCGCCCCCTAGTGTACTAAGCCCAGAAGTGGCCACAGTCATGGATGAGTTTGCACTCAGGGCCAGACCTGGGGTGGTGGGTACCCACTGCCCTTCCTCGACAGCCAGGGAGGAATGTGGCTCTGGTCAAATGAGGTTTGTCTCCCATCGCTGTGTGACACGAGGCTTCAATTTTCTCATCTGGAAAACGCTGTTCTACCTCTGAAAACTGTACTTGGGGATGGAGAGATGGCTCCTGGGTTTAGAGCATGGACTTGCTCTTCCTGAGTGACCCAGGTTCGATTCCCAGCACCGACATGGCTACTAACGATCATCTCTAATTTGAGTTCCAGAGGATCTGACAATTCTCTCTGGCCTCCTCAGGCATACATGAAGGCAAGACACATGTACACATAAAATTAAATATATATATATATAAACTGAGCACAAAGCTTCTCGCTTGAAGCCAGGCAGGCATGGTCCAGCTTCTTCCACCTTGTGGCACCCGAGAGCCCCAAGGCTCACCATCTCCACCATTGACCCTCTTCTTATCAAAGGACCTTCCACCTCAGTGCAGCCTTAGGCCGTGGAATGCACAAAGGCTGTCCGGACAAGCTCCCTCTCCCAATCTGCCTCTTTTTTGGTTTGGTTTTGAGACAGAGTCTCACATAGCCCAGGCTAGTCTAAAACCCACTTGTGTACCAGAGGATGACACTGAATTCCTGATTCTCCTGTTTCTACTTCCAGCCTGCATCACCAACCTGGCACCTTTGAGATTTCAAGCTGAGCTCACTACTAGTTCCCCAAAACCTCTACTGTGACCCCATGGCCCTTCAAACCTAAGATACGAATGCTTGGATTTCCATGGCTCCCTCTTTTTTTGGGGGGTGGGGGTTGTCTCTGGGTAGCCCTGGCTGTCCTGGAACTCACTCTGTAGACCAGGCTGGCCTTGAACTCACAGAGATCCGCCTGCCCCTGCCTCCCAAATGCTGGGAGCAAAGGGTGAGCCACCACCTCCCAGCTACTCCGTTTTATTACTAAGAACCTAGGGGCAGCTCTTTTGTGAGATGAATCCCCAGACATGCTCAGAGATAAGGAAGGTCTAAGCTCTAAGGCTTACTGGCCCCCACCGCTCTGTCGCTACAGTAATCAGCAGCAGGAGGGGTGAGGGGCCTACTATTCTCACCACACAGCCCCACCACACCCAGCTCAGCTACCTAATCTTAGGAAGCTAAGTCAATGTAAACACCTGGACCGAGCCTGACTCCAAATCAAAGGTCGTCCTTACAGCCTGGCTGATCCAGGCCTAGAAGGTGGGGCTCTGTGTAGGAAGCAGAACTGAGTAACACACCAGAGCAGTCCCACGGCGCGCCAGGCAGCGACTACCCTGTCTGTCCCTCTCTCCGTCCTGCGGGAAAGGCCTTACTCCCCGACTTACAGATGAGGAGGGAAACGTGAGAGCTGCTGAGTGGGGTGTGGTGGGGTGGGTGCAGGGGAACTCAGTCTGCAGAGACCCTGCCCAGAGGGCTCCAAAGCCCGCCAACTGCCACTATCTCTGTGACTTAGGTGTGGTTCTTCCTACCACAGAGCCAAGGAAGTCCCGGCTCACAGAGGTCAAGGTCCCCAACTTGTCCTGCAGGAGCTTTTGGCTACGCATAAAACCATTAAGGAGACTGGTGAAATGGCTCAGCGTGGAAAGGCAGTTGCTGCCATGCCTGACAAACCAAGTTTGAACCCTGGCATCCGCCTGACAGGAGAGAACCGACCTCACCAAGCTATCCTCGGACCTCCACACATGCCTAGGGACATGCATGCACACACACAAACACACATGAGCGCACACAAAATTATTGAATAAAAGTGTAATCCTTGGCTGGGCGTGGTGGCTTACACCTTTAATCCCAGCACTTGGGAGGCCAAGGCTAATAGATCTCTTAGTATGAGGCCAGCCTGGTCTAAATAATGAGTTCCAGGCCAGCCAGAATAACATGCCAAGACCCTGTTCAAAAATATAGATATAAATTACAGGGTGGTACATGCCTTTAATCCTAGCACTCGGGAAACAGAGGCAGGTGGATCTCTTGAGAGTTTGAGGCCTGCCTGGCCTACAGAGAGAGTTCCAGGACAGCCATGGCTACATAGAGAAACCCTATCTCAAAACACACATACAAAAAAGAAATAATAATAATAAAACAACAACAATAATAATAATGGGTAAAGGACTAGCAAGATATGAGAAAGTATCCTGGGGAAGTAGAAACAGTTGGGACAAATGATTCCACCTCATATTGTGAGCTGGGAGTCCCGAGAGGCACTGGACACCATTAGGATAGAAGAGCCACCAGGTACAGGCCCAAACATTCCCAAGTCCTTGTTACACCCGGACCACTAAGATCAGCACACTACACTGACCCCTTCATTCATTCCTTAGGCCCAAACTCTACCAGTACTCGAACCTAGGAAGTGTTGTGGCCTGGGTCACAGAAAACCAGAATTCCTGTACGTGTTCCTGGCCCTCTCTGGGCCACAGTACCCTCCCTCACCTTTGAGATAAGAGAGCTGAAACCAGTGGGCTCTGTTCCGAGCACGGAGACAGAATGAGAGGAGGAGAGTCAAGCTACACAGAGGAAGGGGAGGCCTGGGCCTTCACATCCTGGTGGCGTTGAGCAATCCTCTCTCCTCTATGGCCACCACTTGCAGAACCCAGGTCTCACCTTGGATGGCTGAAGTCCAGCTTCTTCCCCCGAGGCCTGTCCATTCTGGAAAAGAGAAACAAAATGAGGGGCAACGTCACAATTTACGGAGAAAGATGCATTCTGGGACATACCATCCTTGGCTGCTCCCAACAGCCAGGGAGGCCGTAGAGACCAGTCAGTTTTACACGGCTTTGCCTCTACTTTGGCTTCACTGTGGAAGCATCAAGGCCCTCCCAACCCAGGCAGAATATTCCCAGGACTCAGAATACCCCCTCCCTCTGCCTACCAAACACCCCACCATCCTCAAAGTCTCAGTTCAGAGATTCCCTCTCCCCAGGGAGAGGGAAGGGGCACACACAGCCAGGCCTCTGCAGGTCGTGCAACCTTCAGCAAATTAACTGAGCGTGACAGGCCTCAGTTTCCCAATCTGAAGGGAAAGGATAGATCCCCTAACTTCCCAAAATTGCTGCAAGGATGGAAGAAGACAAAGTTGGGGCAGGTGTCCCTCCTGGTGGCTTCCCTGGCCCTGCCCTACTGAGAGACTGGCTGGATCCACCACACCTTTGCACTATAGCACTGGTCACACACAGACCCGCCCTTCCCAGGAAAGCAGACACGAGCTCCTGTACTAACCACTGCTCTGCCTCACACCTGCTGCGTGCCAAGGCTGGCCTCCCTGCCTCACACCTGGGGCACCGGTTAACCTTTCCGACAGCCCTGGGAGTCAGGCCCTGGCTCTACAGGGTGAGGACACCAGGGTTCAGAGGGGACTAATGATGGAACCCTGGCACACCTGAAAAGCAGCCATCTGATATAGGCACTGATCAGGAAAGGCCTGCTTCGGAGTGGCCCATACCTTGGCCAGGGAGCTACCTGCAAGGAGAGACAGGTGCAAGACCACCTCTGGGCTCTTCTGCTTCTTCCTGACCTTACCCCAGAGGGAGACTGCACTCCTTCGGGTGTGCCATTGCTGGCTCCTCTATTCCTAAGTGCTATGCGGTGAGACACCCATCTGAGGAAGCAATCCCCACCCCTCCTGGCATGGAGTGAGTACAGTGAGACAGACAGGAGGTTCCCAAAGGCGGGGACTTTGGAGCCAAAAGTCAGGTCCACAGGGCAGCTGCATTCTACCTGTTATGTAAAACCGCTTGCTCCAGGAGTGGCTGCCTCCTGCCTGCCAGGACACCCTTCCTGCCCTGAACCCCCTTAAAGCCTCTAACCCCCGACCCCAAGAACCAAGTGTTATACACACACACTGTGAGGAGAAAGGGCAGGTTGGTCAGGGCCTAAGGGCAGGGTTAGGCATGGTAGATGCATTTGCTGAGTCCAGTTCACCCAGCAGACTAGAGATCACAGGGGAACTGTCATTCTAGACACAGCCCGCCCACCAGACCTTGCCTGTCTCCATTCCACGTACACTCAACAGTCACCACCCACTGAAAACCTCACCTCCTCTGTGACTAACACTAAACTAGACTCATGTCCTGGCTCCTGGGTCAGCATCTCCAACTACCCAGCACCAGGGTTAAAAATGTGGGTTCAAATTCTGGCTTCTACCATTTGCGTGACCATGAGGAGGTCATTTTACTTCTCATGGCTCAGTCTCCTCACCTGTAAAATGGAAATACAAATAATATATTTTACAGGGAGCTGCTAGAAACAAAGCCAAGCCCCTAAGTACACACACCTGGCATGTGAGTGGCCCACAAGCACCAGCCACTGTAGCCATTACTGTTACTGCCACGCCCACCCAGCTCCTGTCTTTTTAACAATTCATAAATCATAATTCATAGTCTTTCAGCCTGCTAAAGAAGTAAATCAGACAACATTTACCACAAGAAAGTCTGTCCAAGTGGCCCAGCCATGAAAACTCACACCATGTTCACCTAAAGGGCACTCATGACAAAAATGACGAACTGTGACATTTTCATCCACCTTAAAGCAATTCAGGGCAGCCACGATAACCTTCCTTCTCACACTTTAAGCACATGGGTGGTAGATTGGAGAGATGGCGCACCAGTTTAAGGTGCTTGCCACCAAGCCTGAAGACCTGAGTTCGATCCCTGGGACGCATAAAAGGGTGCCGGGAGAGAAGTGACTCCACAAAGTTGTTTTGTGGTCCCCATGGGGACCACATATGCCCATCGTGTACAAGCACACACCAAAATAACTACTAAAAAAAAGAATCTTAGAGACAGACCGCTTCGTGAATTTGCGTGCACCCTTGCCCAGAGACCACATTGCTCTTCTGTGGATCATTCCAGTTTCAGTGCATGTCCTGTCCAGGCAAGCGTTATTGGGCCCTCTTTGGTGCCTCTGCTGAATGACCTGAGACCCTGAACAGACCTGATTCTATGACTGAGCATTTGCATGGTGGCTTGCCCTTCCAAGAGAACCCTTCCCTGCTCCTCTCCTGGGGCTGAATTCAGACTCCACCTCCTCTCCCACACAGCCTCTAATTCTTCCCTCTTCCCTACGCCCAGCACTGAGCACCCAGGTTAACTCGGGAGGGGGCGTGATTGTTCTCCTCATCAGCTTCTTAGTACTGAGGGTCTCACAGTTTGTCACACGAAGGGTGAAAGGTCAACCCAGCAAAGACAGCTAGGAGGCCAGTGTAGGGTCTTGTCGCCCTGTTTTTCAGCTGAGGCTCAGCATTCAAGGATTCATCGTGGATGGCAGCCATGGGACCATAGCTCAAAGTCATGTGACTGCTAGCCTAAATCTCCAAGGAGAGAAGGTATAGCAAGAGGTATCAAGTTTCTTGAGCATAATTCAGGAGACCTCCTCCAACCAAGCCTTGTTTGGCTAGGAACCTAGTCTAGGTACCATCTTCGTGGACCCCTTTCTCTAAGAGCCGATACCCAGGCCTCCAGAGAAGTGATCCATCATCAACAAAGGACTGAAGGGGCAAAGACAGCATGGGCCTTTTGGTCTGACACGTGGGACAGTGGAAGAACACATCTGCGTAACCACAAAGGCACAGGCCCTTGTCTTGGCTCTTAATCTGACCTGCACCTGCCATATCACTTTTCAGAGCCTCAGTTTTCTTTGTACCGTGACAGTACATCTACCTTGTCAGAAGCTGCAATCTATGACTTAGGAAACTGAGCGAAGTCCTTGTCTAAAAAGCCAAAGGTGGGCTGAATAGAAGGCTCAACGGTGGTTAAGAGCCTCTGCTGTTCTTCCAGTGGACATGAGTTCAAATCCTAGTACCCATGTCAAGCAACTCACAACTGCCTGTAACTCCAGCTTCAGGAGATCCAATGCCCTCTTCTGCTGAGACACACACACTTAGCAAATCTTTAATAATAAATTTTAAAAGGCAGGTTTAGCTCAGTGGTAGAGTACCTGCCTAGCACAAACAAGGCCATGGATGGATGGATGGATGGATGGATGGATGGATGGATGGATGGATGGATGGGATGGATGAGGAAAAGAAAGGATGGGAAAGGAAGGGAAGGGAAGGAAGGAAAAAAAAAAAAGACAGGCAAACCAGACCCTGGGACCAGGGCAACAAGCCTGGGACAGAGAAGGTCCTCTGACCTCTTAGAGCATCCCATTCTCCTCTTCCTCAGGGGCACTGCTCATGAAGATGGACACCTACTCTTAGAGCACTGTACCCCTTCCAGCAGTCAGAGTCCTAACAGGCATGTGTCTTTCCACCTAAGGGTCCAGAGCAGTTTCTGGAGAAGCCACGAGCAGAACAGATGGAGAAAGATAGCATGTGCCCCGCAGGCAGGAAGCAGCCCCAGGAACTGGGTTCTGAGCCCAGTACTGGCAGCCCTGTGCACTGCTAGAGCCTGAGGGCCAAGTGCCAGGCCACTGCTAGCCCTCAGCCAAGGCTGGACAAGGGCCCTGAGGACTGAGAAGTGTGTGCCAACATCCGGAGCTGCTCTCGGAGTACCTGCCACCTGCACCAGCTTAAAGCCAGCCCATGCTCACCAGCAAGTCTCCCTTGCTTGGTTGTAAACAGCAACGGCAACAGCACTGAGTTCTAATCCTGGCCCGGATACTAATGTTCAGCTGTCTCATCTGCAGACGGAGGTCATAATTTCTATCTTAAGAAGATATGAAAACTAAAGTAAAGTAACATCAATGGACAATAGACAGTGAAACCCTGGCAAGACAGGGCCTCTGTTATTTTTGGCAAAACCAAGAAAAGCCCATACTTCCAGCTGGTTTATTCCTCTTGGACCCTGCCTCCCAGCAGCCCATTTTTGGTTGACAGCGATGGGAAGACAGGGCAATTCAGATCCCAGACCTCTTCTGCCAAGTGCCCCTGCCAGCCCCTTATCCGCCTCCTTCCTGGCCCAAAGCTGCCCACGATGGCGCCAGTACCTGCAGGCCAGGCGCTTGGATCACTTACATGTCACCTGCACTAAGAACAGCAGGGCTCTGTTCTCAAGCAAGAATGCACACCCTTACTGCCCCATGGCTCCTGTTACTCAAACAATACCAGCCAGTCCATGGCACCTCCATGGCTTGGGGGTGGGGACAAGGGCAGCATTGCCCAGGGCTTTGCACCTTGTCGGGCCCAGGAAGCAGAGCTAAAGCTCAATTGCGGCACTGGAAAGAAAGGCCCAGACAGCCTGAAGATGGACTAAGGGCTACACAGCATTTCTGAAGTAAAGCTCAATGAAAAAGAAAAGAAAAGAAATCCTCTCCCCATCCCAGGAAATTTGACAAGTCTCCTCCCCCCCCCCCCCATTCAGGTGGAACAGTATTCAAACTAAGGTGTTTCCGGTTTAACCTGGGCCCCATGAAGCTGGCCCTGGCCTCAGGATTTCCCAAAGGGAAGCAGGAAGTGCTGCCCTGGAGGAGGCCAGAGATCCTAGCTCTCTACCCTCCCTGCCAATGTAGAACTGTGAATCTCTGGGCGAAGTCCCTCCCCAACCACAGCTAGCTCCGCTCTACCTTCCTCTGGAGGCCCAGGCAAAGGACACTCAGCCTTCCCTCAGGCCTTGTGCCCCAGTCCTGAGGTGGGGGTGGGGGGTGGAGGGGTAACAGGGGGCTGCACAGGGCAGTGCTCCTCACCTAGAAGGGTGAGTCAGCCAGAGAACCTCTGAGCGGCTGTGTAGGGCCTGTAAAAAAACCCCATGGCAAGGATCCCAGAACAATTTACTCCAAATTGCGCCTTCAGGTTGGTTACCTAATCCAGCCGCGCCCACCCTCCGATAGCCGGTGGAGGCCATCCCTTTAAAGGGGCAGCATGCCCCGGGTGTCTGAAAACCTGGGGACTTCACTAGGGAGCCCTCTCTAGCTGTGGTCCTGAGAGGCAGGGCACACGGTGATTGCCCTGAGGTCCCAGACATAGGTAAGGGTTCCAGCCCGGAGAAAAATCATCTGGGTTCTGGGATCAAGTGAGGTCTCCATCTGTGTTCCGTACCACCTCCAAGAGCTCCAGTTCTGGCAGACTTTCACCTGCCTCCTTTCCAGCATCAGAGTAGGGGAAAGTTTTAAACTTGCTGACTGAGGACTTGACCTTGATCCCAGGGTCACAGGACACCACAAAAGTGGCCTCCTGCATGCTCAGGGTTGGACCAGAAAGCCCTCAAAGGACAGGAGCTGCTTCTGGGAGAAACTAGGTGGCAGAAGCCACTGTGCCCAAGGGCCCAGCAGAAAGACGGAGGCAGTCTCTTTTCCAGAGACAATTTTCACAAGGTCTAAGGGCTATCCCCACTCTTCAGCATAGCCTGAAGTAGGAAGACCCAATGTCACTAGCTGTGGAGCAAAGGAAACCAGGTTCCACTCCAGATGTGGAATCATCCCACATCCCATAACTGCCAGGGGTCCAGAAGGGCTGTCTTCCTATGGTCAGAAGTGGAGGACCGAAGAAAGCTCTTGGGGAGAGGGAACGATGAGAAACCGGATTCCCATGATCCCTGTCTCTAGTAGAACCCCGGACATCTGACCCAAGCCTTTCCCTTCTGCACTGACTGGGTCAACTCCCACAGCAACCAAAAGATGATAAGCAGGACAGGTCCTGGGGGCGCTTGGGGTGTCAGATCTCAGCACCCCGTGGGGTTCCTCTACTGGCTACGGCAGGGAGGTGCTGAGCGCCCAGCGGAACCGTCCCCCCGCACACGCACACCGGGAGCACAGGGGGGTGGAGCCGGGCAGTGGGCTAGAGACCGGAGGGCACCCGCGTCCTGGCGGGGCTGCAGAGACCCGGCGGCCCGCCCCGCCCCTGTGCGGATCCGGGCTGGCCGGCCGCCGCCGCCTGTCCCCCGCCCCTCTCACTCACCTCCGGGTCCAGCGGCACCAGCTCCATGAGCGGCCAGGGCTCCTTGAGCTGGGCGAGCGGCATCGCGCCGCCGCCGGGCCGCCCGCGCTCCTCCCGGAGGCCCCGGGCTGCGCCGCCTCCGGGCCCCGGGGTCCCCGCTGCTGCGCCGAGACACCCCGCGAACCCCCTCGCCCCTCGCGCTCCGGCTGGGCCGCCCGCCGCCGCCGCCGCCGCCGCGGCACTCGCACTTCGGCTCCCTCCGTCACCCGGCGCCGCCGCGCCCATTGGCTACCTGCGCGGGGGCGGGGCCTAAGTAGCCCCTCCCAGTCCCCACGGCGCGGCCTTCCAGGCGCGGACCCCCGCCCCCGACGTGCCGGGAGCCGGCCCCGCCTTCACGCCGGACCCCGGCCCGCTCTCGGCCCTGCCCGCCAGAGGCTCCGCGGCTCTGCAGACCTCGCCCGGTCCAGGTCGCGCCGTCCTGAGCAGCGCTTGGGATCGTAACTCAGATGTGCCCTCTCCCTCCAGGGGAGGGGCTGCCACCGTTCACATCCCATTCACGTGGGACGTCCTGGGCCTCATCCCGACCGAGGCGTGAAAGGAGCCTGGGCGGTGTGTCCCCTGCCTCTCAGCTCGCTAGGCATTGGGGTTGTCCTCCTGGAAAGCCTGGAGCCCGCACTGGGGTCTCCATGGGAGCCTCGTGTCCCCGAGCCGGCCAGCCCACAGCGCCCCCAGGGTGATTTCCTAATACGCATTTTTTCCTGCCAGCCGGTGTTGTGCCCTGTCACTTGAGGGCGCTGGTTTCAGGCCAGGTCCCGCTTCCCTTCCGCGGCAGGCCGGATTGTGGTCTGGTTTGAGCTTGAGGCCCTGTGAAGAAGGCAAAGTGCAGGCTTGGTGGAACCAGGATTCCTTCTGGCAAGATTTGACCTGCACCTAAGGAGCTCTTAGAGCCCAGGTGTGGTGAGATATTATTCTCAGGTGAGAGAGGCCAAGGACGAGGGGCTTAGCTTATTAAAAGCCTCCTGCGAGCCAGGCTCCATTGATAATGTGATTTCTTTTCTGTTGTGTTTGCTTGCTTGCTTGCTTGTGGACACGGAACCCAGACTTTGCAGGCTTGGTATCATGGACCTATATGTCCTAGCGGCTTGTGATTTTCTTGTGTTAGACACTCCTAAGAGAGGAGAAGCGATTTATCCAAAGTCATACAGCAGGTCAGGAACACACTAGTGTTTAACAGACTGTGGGGTGTGTTCCTGAGACGGCCCAATGAATAAATAAGCTTGCCTGCAATACTGATGTCCTGAGTTTGATTCCCAGGCCCCAGATGGTAGGAGAAAACCAGCTCTCACAAGTTGTCCTCTGACTTCCACAAATGTGTGCAGGCAGGGACAACCTTCCCCAATAAAGAAATTTGAATGCAATACATTTTTAAGTGGGCCATAGTGGCTCACGCCTCTAATCCTAGCACTAGGGAGGCAGAGGTAGGAGTATCTCTAAGGTCAGGGCCAGCCTGGTCTTCTTATCAAGTTCCTGACCAAACAGAGCTACATAGAGAGAACCTGTCTCAAAAACAAAACAAACATTAAGTGGGGCCTGGAGAGATGGCTCAGTGGTTAAGAACACTGGTTGCTCTTCCAGAGGACCTGGGTTCAATTCCCAGCAACCACATGGCAGCTCACAACTGTATGTATAACTCCAATTTCAGGAGACCAGACACCCTCACACAGACATACATGCAGGCAAAAACACCATGGCGCATAAAATAAAATTAAATACAGTTTGTAAAAAGTAAATAAATAAATAGAAATAAATTTAATTATTTAAATGTTTAAATATTTTACTTGCTAAAAGTAAATAAATAGAAATAAATTTAATCCAGGAGACTGAGGCCAGGTGACTTTGAAGACAGCTTGGACTGCATAATGGAGACTCTTGTCTTAAAAAAAAAAAAAAAAAAAAGGAAACAGATGCTGGTTGCCCAGCAAGCATTTGGAATCTCACTGCGGAGGGGACCAAGAGGGGATCTCCTAGTGAGCTCCAGGCTCAAAGAGAGACTCAGTCAATAAACAATGAAAAGTTAAAGACATGGTTGTCAACCTGTGGCCTACATATACATAGGCACATACATGCACACACATGCACAGGCTCACATATTCACATGTCCCTATAGCACACACAGGTGCAATGTATACACGGAGACACATATGCACACAGATATGTGCACACGACCAGGTACACATGTATACATATACACACACAAAGAAGTAGACACTGATTTCTCCCAAATCTACATACCCTCTTAACCCCTGTCTTCCCTTAGTGGGGTCACTGCTGACTTGAACTGCATTTTGAGCAGAAAGGACTTCAGAATCTAAAAAGCATGTATTTGAATCCCAGATCTGCTCCTCGTTCAGCCGCGGAAGCGCCTGTCTTTACGCTCAGCTTCTTTATCTGAAAAATGGGATTTTTGTTTTGTTTTTCAAGACAGGGTTTCTCTGTGTATCAAGCCCTGGCTGTCCTGGACTTGTGCTTCGTAGACCTCGAACTCAAAGATCGGTCTGTCTCTGCCTCTGCCTCTCAAGCGCTGGGATTAAAGGTGTGCGCCACCAGCTGGGAAAATGGTAATTATAACTCCAAGTTTTTAGGTCTGTTGTTAGGACTAAACTCGTTATAACTCTATATATTGTTCATAGTTGGGAATTATACACCAGACCCTCTCAGCATGGTGGTGCAAGCAGCATTTAGGAGACTAAGGTCAGAGGATCTTGAGTTTGAAATAGATCAGCCTGGTTTATGTAGTGAGACTATATCACAAAAAAAATAATATATATATATATATATATATATACACATACATATATACATACAGCCAGGTGTAACAGTGTATGCCTGTAACCCTAGCTCGTGTGGGATGGAAGGCAGAAGGACCTGGAGTTCAAGATCCTCCTCAGCTTCATATTGAGTTCTAGGCTAGAAGACCCTGTCTCAGAACACCTGGCAAGATCATTCACAGGGTAAAGGGGCCTGCCAGTAAACCTGAAGAGTTTGATCTCCAGGATCCACATAGCAGAGAAAGAGAGAGAAAAAACTTAATTCCACATGTGCCCTGTGCACTTGGAAAACACACACAGAAATAAATTAAAATTTAAAATAAAAGGAACCCAGCATGGTCTCCCCCCCTTTAATCTCAGCGTTCTGAAGACAGAAGGCAGACAGATTCCAGTGCGTTCAAAGCCAACCTCGTCTACATAGTGAGTTCCAGGACCGCCAGGGCAACACAGTAAGTAAGGCCTTGTCTCAGTGAATGAATGAAGGAGGTTGGAGAGATGTTTCAGCTGATAAGGAAGCAGTTCCAGGGCAAGGGGGAGTTAAGATCTGAAGGAGCTGTGAACGTGCCGAGCCATCCCGGCAAACTCCAGCAATCCCAGCGCTGGAGAAGCAGAGACAGTGGATCCCCACGGCAAGCTGGCTAGCCAGACTGGCTGTAATTGGTGAACTCCAGGTTCAGTGAGAGACCCTACCGCAATAAAACAGGCACACACACACAGGAACACAAATATGTGGGAGCATACACACACACACACACATGCTGAATAATTAAATGCAGCCAATGCTAACACAGCATTAACACGCTCTGTTCTAAGCCTTTTTCCTGTACTCTGTGTACTGTGGTATTCACATCGACCTGATGAGACAGGGGCTATTCTACCCCATGTACTAGATGAAGGCCTTGGGGACAGCTTGATGCCAGATGGCAGATGGCAGCAATTATGAGCATCAGTGTCGATGTGGTCCAAGTCGACTGCTTAAGAGCAGTTTGCGATGCTCCAGCCCTGACTGCTCAGGGCTGGAATTCGAACACCAGGGCATGCTTGATTAAATTATTACCTGTCATTTATCTCACATCTAAATTGAACTGGGGATCCTGGGTTTTTGACTTGCTCAATATTACAATCCTCTTCAGGGCTTAGAAGAAATTGTACACAGGTGACAAATGTCAAGCATTTTTAAGGAACACAGGAAGGAAGATGGACTGAAAGCCATGGATGTGGAACTCTGCTGGATGAGGGTGAAGTCTGACATGTCCGGATAGCCTCTCTCCACCTCATCCGGGTACCCGGATCTTGTTAAGGAGCAGCACATAGCCCTCAGAGAAAGATCACAGGCCAGACTCTTTCTGATAGGAAACACCTTATGCTAATAAGGTATCTTGACTTTCCACCAATGACCTTACCTAGAGTTCTTCCCCCACCCATAGGATAATAAAGTACTGCTTTCCCCTCTTTTTTAGTGTGAAAGTGTTATATCCCTTGGAAATGGAGTTACAGACAGTTGTGAGCTACCTTGTGGATGCTGGGAATTGAACCTGGGACCTTTAGAAGAACAGCCAGTGCTTTTAACCACTGAGCCATCTCTCCAGCCCCTGTCTTTCCCCTCTTATGATAGGACTGCTCTGGTACATGTAGATTAATATCCCTGGCAACCCTGGCCCCGGAAGCATTCACCCTCAGTATGCTTCCCACTGTCCAAGATTTACATTGCCCTTGATTTCACATGAAATAAACACCAGTGTTCTCTCACTTCAAGGCCATCTGAGATTCACGTATTCTGTGGAAGAATCACTCCTGGACACCGGAAATTGGCTGCCAATCAAGCCGCTCCCTGCCCACCACCTCAAGCTTCTGGACGGCCAATGGCTTGACTGCCAGTTGGCCAGCCACATGCTGCTACCCACGTGAACTTCCGCCATTCTCCAGCCTGTGGTGACGCTGCCTCAGCACCCAGCTGTTGACCTGCATCGCACGGGACCTGCTTTCTGGTCAGCTTCAGGCCTCTGCCTGGCTCAGCACAGCAGCTTAAACAAGAGCTGTCACACTTTGGGATCACCACAGGCTTTGAGATGCCCAAGTTTCCACTGCCAACGACAATCTCATTTATTTGTTTGTTTGCCAATTTATTTGTTTTATTGAGACAAGTTTTCTCTGAGTGACCCTGGCTGTCCCAGACTCAATTTGTAGACCAGGCTGGCCTGGAACTCACAGAGATCCACCTGCCTCTGCCTCCCTGGGTGCTGGGATTAAAGATGTACACCGTCATTCCCGGCTGTCCGATCTCATTTTAACAGAGCTAACTAAACAGTTAACACTCTATGAAAAACTCTTCCCATACCCCAGCCTACCGCATGGGCCTTGCCCTAAAGCACTCTAGACATTCCTGAGATCTCGGACCTTTGATCCCATTCCCATCCAGAAGCCCTGACAGGAAGGAGAACGACAAAACAACTTGATGCTGGAAATCGGGGCAAAGGTGGTGGGCAACTGGGATGCAGTAAAGGAGGGAAAGTTACAGTGGTTTTGCTTTCAGTCCTCTGCCTTCCCTGTCTCTAGGTGGTTCCCCTCCAAGACAATGTCTTATTTAAGTTTTCAACTTAAAATTGATCTGATCTACATAAAGAGATCAAGGCCAGCCGGGAGCTACACACTGAGACAAACAGCAACAATAACAAAATGATCACATTCACTTCTTTAATGAGGGGAGGGGGTGTGACTCAGCATGAAGGCGGAGAGCAGAGGATAACTCTGGGAGTCAGGTGTGTCCTTCTAAGACGTGGACCATAGGGATCTGCTCAGGCCTTCAACCTCAGCTACACCCATAGTGCCAACCCATGGCAGCTCTGACCCAGAGAGGAGGCGGGCGCAGCTGGGAAGAGCCTTGTTCCTTCTCAGCCCTGAGTAGGGCTGAGCAAATGATATGAGGGCCACTGAGTTCATCAGGTGTGAAGAAATTTAAGGGAGGCTCGTGGAAGAGCTCCAGGATATGGAAATGTCGAAGCTTGGAGAGGGAATGACTAAGGATTGCAGCAGGGATCTAATTAATTAGTCCCTCCCATCCATGCTTTGTACCCAACCTTGATCTGTGGAGGAAGCAACAAATGGATGGCCCCAGCCCATGCCGTATTAGCCCTTGCTCATGTTCCGTTTTGTCATAGTTGTGAATCTCTGGGATCACCCAACACTTGCTGAGAGCAATGACAAGAGACTTTCAGAGTCAGCGTTATCTCTGTAGCCCCGTATTTGTTGTGGCAAGGCGGTTTGGGATGTTGCTTTGTCCTGCCCATCTTCAGGAAAAGGTTCTGTTATATAGATCATGTAATGCTAGCCTCTGAGGGTTTGGCAGATCTGGAAAGCCATTGGAGACACCACCGGGTACAACAGTACTTCTACCTACCTTACATCCTTGCTGGGGCTGGTTAATTAATTGAAAGGAAAATAAATTTAAGGACACTCCAAGAGGCCATTAAATTATTGAATGAGAGGGCTAGAGAGAGGGCTCAGAGGTTAAAAGCACTGGCTGCTCTTTCAGAGGTTCTGAGTTCAATTCCCAGCAACCACGTGGTGGCTCACAAGCATCTATAATGAGATCTAGTGCCCTCTTCTGGCGTGCAGGCAGAACACTGTATAAACACATAATAAATAAATAAATCTTAAAAAAAAAAAAAAGTCATTGAATGAAGCCAGGTGTGGTGGCGCACGCCTGTAATCCCAGCATTCTGGGAGATAGAGGCAGTCAGATCTCTGTGAGTTTGAGGCCAGTCTTGTCTACAAAGTGAGTCCGGGACAGCCAAAGCCAAGGCTACACAGAGAAACCCTATTGAAAAACAAACGTTATTGAAAGAAAAGCCAGTGGCAGTGGTGGGCTACCTTCCTGCGAGTTGTTGGCCAGGGAAGCCCTCGAGGCCCCACAAACCATAAAGGCTGTTGCTGCGGTTGGCTGTATGCCGGATCCAGGCGGTAAGACTATTGCTGAAGACACGGCATGTGCTCCCTGTGGCTGTAGGACATGGAGGAATTAAGCTGGGACTGAACTGGAAACGCCCAGCCTGATGGCTGGCTTTCATAAGAGGTGACCATGCAGGCCGTCGGCAGTCACCAGCGTTCCTCCTTGTCTGTGGATGGACCCTGAGTGCTGACACACCATCTTGCTAGGCAGAGTGTACCTGCCTGTCCAATAGCGGCTTGGCTCCCGTGGGGAAGACCAACACCCTTCCCACTGGAGTCTGTGAACCCAAATAAAACCGGTGGCTGCGAGGTCATAGGTCCCAGCGGGGGAGCAACTTCTCTGGTTTTTCCAGATGGATGAGATTCCCATGTCAAGCTGCGCTCTCCGGATGCGTGTTTGTGCCCACAGATCGCGGTTGTTAGCAATTCCCAGCCAGTGCTGACCCTCCTGAGCACAGTGACTCTCTCTGTGACATGGTGAACTAATTCTTAGCCATAGGTGCACATCTACAGTCACCCGCTGCAAGGCTCAGGGACCATTGCAGAAGAAGGGACAAAAGAACGACGTGAGAGTCACAGGAGGGGTGGAGGGTTGCACAACAGTTTTTTCTGAGACCCAAACATCCCATCCTGCTGGGCAGTGGTGGCGCACCCCTTTAATCTCAGAGCTTGGGAGGCAGAGGCAGGTGGATCTCTCGGAGTTCAAGGCTAGCCTGATTTACAAAGCCTGTCCAGGATAGCCAGGGCTACACATACAGAAACTCTGTCTCAAAAGAAGGAAAGAAAAAGAAACAAAGAAAGAAACAAAGTAACAAAGAAACAAGGGAAAAAGAGAGTCTCTCCCAGAAAAAAAAAAAAAAAAGATTCTCAGAGGGAAAAAACGACAAAGAAGACACTGGGAGCAGCCCAGCTGCCTGGAAGAAGCAGATGCCTTCCAAGCCGCCTGCGCCCAGGTTTCCCAGATTTTGTGCACTGTCACCCATGCTGGGTTGGACCCTGATAACACAATTGTCTTTATGCCATTTCGGTAAGTTACCCCTCGCTCATATTTCTGTAAGTAACCCCAATAAAAGTCATTGGTTCACAACGTTGGACTTTGGTGGGATCTGTATTTTGGTCTGTCGTGGGTTCCCTATCTGGGGTGAGTAGCTGAGTGTGTTTTGTTTCCCAGGAAAAGTTTTGCCACACAACATTTCCTGTCTGTTGGTATTCATACTATGTGAATGCCCGGTGTCCAGGGAGACCAGAAGAGGGCATCCCGATTCCCTAGAATTGGAGTAACAATTGGTTGTGAGCTACCATCTGCAAAAGCAGCAGGTGCCCTAACCACTGAGCCATCTCTCCAGTCCCCCAATGCTTTGAACTTTTTGTTTGTTCATTTGTTTGCACTTCTCAAGACAGGGTTCCTTTGTGTAGCCCTGGCTGTCCTGTAACCCCCTCTGTAAACCAGGCTGGCTTTGAACTCAGAGATCCCTCTGCCTCCTGATTGCAGGGACTAAAGGTGTGTACCACCCCTACCAGGCTGCTGTGAACTGACGATGGATACATTCCACCTCTCACATCTCCTTTCCTTGGAGGTCTTGGAGAGCCATGTGTCACCGTGGCAAGAGAGAAGCCCAGAGGACAGACGGATTCAATATGGGGCATTTGGGCAAGTCCGTTTGCCGTATGTTCCCAGTGTGGGGACAGCAATCATTCAGGACGGTAAACTATAGACTCCAAAGCCAGCACCCATGCAGCTTAGCCCCCACTCAGCTTAAGCTTGACTCCACTTCTCTCTCAGAGGCCTTTCATCTCAGCGCTGGAAGGCAGAGGCCAATCTTTGTGAGATCAAGGCTGGCCTAGTCTACTGCATTAGTTATTTTTCTATTGATGTGATAAAACACTCTAACCAAGGCAACTTAAAGAAGAATGAGTTTATTTCAGGCTCATGGTTCCAAGGGGTGAGAGTCCATTACCACCATGGGAAGGAAGCGTGGCAGCAAGCAGGCACAGGCAGCTAGAGTTGCTGAGGGCTTAAGTGTCATAGGCAGGAAACAAACAGTAAACTTAGATGGCTGGCGGAAGTCCTTTAAACTCTCAAAACCCGCACCCAGTGACACACCTCCTCCAGCAAGGCCACACCCCCTAAGCCTTCCCAAACAGGACCACCAGCTGGGAACCAAGCATTAAAATACTGAAGCCATCCTATCTGCATAACAACTTCTAGGCCAGCCAGAGAGACCCTGTCTCAAAAGAGGAAAAAGAGGCATAGAGTAACTTCCAACATGGGCCCAAGCTCAGAAATCACAGTGCTACTCTTCTAACCAAACCCCAGGTCTTCCCCATGTTCTGAGCTGCTCCCTGGCCGGTGCTGTATATTAATGACAGTAATAATACAGGTTAGAACAGGCTGTTCTGGGAGGTTACTTGAGGCGCCTGTTAAATGAATGACTCAGGAGTATGAGAGGTCATACTCATCAAAGGGCTAATTCTAGCAGCGAGTGGGGGCCGAGTCCTAGGTGTGGGTCTCCCTGCTACAGCCTGAGCTGCGTGGGCTGTGTCGTTGAAGGGCTCTTGTCTGGATGGGGCCTGCCCCGGGGAGCTGCTCTGCTATTAGGATTTCTGGGCCTCTCAGCAGAGGAGGGTCTTGGCACACATGTCTGCTGGCAGCAGGTGGAACAGCGTGAGGCAGTGGCTGTGATGATACTACCAAGCGCTCACGTGTGTCAGAACCAGGCCGAGCATTGAAAACCTAATCACCACAAGCAGGAGGGCTTGTGGCCTGCCTGCCTCCCTCCCTCTCCTCCCCCCTTTCCTTCTTTCTTTCCTTCTCTTACTCCCTCCCTCCCCCCATACTGAAAATAGAACCCAGCCCCCCTATCCCCACCCTCCAGCATGCTAAGCACATGCCCCCACCATTAAGCCACATCCCCAGCCCCACGAGGGCCCGAGGGACAGCTGTTTCCTGTCTGGATCGGGAACTGAGATTTTTCGAAAGCAAGATCTCATCAGATGTCTCCAACAAGACGAGAATCACTGCTCCCATTTTCCTAGAAGAGAAAATCAAGGCACAGAGAGGGACAGGGTTGCCCACTGCCGGATGGAGGCAACTCGCTTGTGTCAGACCTGACAGCCAACATCTGTCATCTCACTGACAGCCCAGCATCGGAGGGGGAGCTTGGGAGCAGCTGGGGTGAGAGGTGGGTCTCCTGAGGGTCTGAGACACAGGACGGTGTGTCTCCCTCCCCCCTGACACTTCAAAGAAAGCCCCACAGGATGGGCGCCTGCTCCCTTTGCACCTCCCTGGTGCCGTTTGTCCTGGCTTCCTGCCTTCCTGCCACCATCAGCCTTGCTGCGCACTGCACGTGCCCCATAAGCAATCTCCTTGGCTTGACCCTGCTGTGCCCTCTGTCTGGAACATTCTTTGCCCAGCTCTGGCAGTTCATGCTTTCACTTCACCCCTGTCTCCAAGGTGATGACCTCAGAAAGGCCCTCGCTGAGACTGACCCAAACGCTGTGCCTGGCCGCTAGGAATCTCAGCGCATGCTTACCTGTCTGTCCTGCCCACGGGAAGGAGGGGATGGTGACGCTCCTGGAAGCTCACCCTTAGGTTGAGGCAGGCCTGAGGGTTCCAGCCCACACTGAGATTCTTATCGCAAAAATAAATAAAACTGCCAGCCTGGTCTACAGAGCAAGTTCCAGGACAGCCGGGGCTGTTAGACGGAGAAACTGACCGACCAACCAATTAAATAAGCAAATTAATAAATAATAAATAAAACTGACAAAACCAAACCCAAAAGCTCCAGGGGTCAGGACTGGCCTCTTGTTCACTGCTGTGTGCAGGAACACACATGATAGTATCACACGTCACAGATCATGCTTGTGAGTGCGGCTCTGCACACCTGAGCTCTCAACACACCTCTTAGCTGTGTGACCCTAGGTGCTTAAGTGTCTGCATCCATTACTTAGGAACTCACTGGCTCTGTAGACCAGGCTGGCCTCTTGGCAGAGATCCACCTGCCTCTGCTTCTTGAGTGCTGGGAGCTCAGGTATGGGCCACCGAGTCTGACGGTCTTTACATTTCAAAATACTTTTAAGTGGAAAAAAAAAAGTGCATGACGTGTGACAGTTGTATGAGATTCAGATCTGGGCACCCATAAATAAAGTTTTATTGGAACACAGCCATGCTCCGTTTGTGGATCCTCTATGCTTCTTTCTCACTACGTTAAGTAGCTGCAACAGAGACCATATGGCTTGCAAAGCCTGAAATATTTACGAGCAAGCGCTTGGGAAACAGTGTGGCGGGCTCTGGGAACTTGTGTTCTCAGCGGAGGAGGCAGAGAGTCAGAGGAGCAGGTCAGTGCTGTCTGGGGGTGCAGAGAGTCAGAGGAGCAGGTCAGCGCTGTCTGGGGGTGCCGGCTTTCCTCACAGGCTGCTTCCCTGGAGCCCCCACCCTGGGGAAAGAAAATGCTTCACCCTCCAGGCTGCTACCCAGGAGCTCAGCATCCTAGCTCCTGAGCAGCCCCCTTCCTGGGGTCAAGAGGACCCACCAGCCCCCTCCCCCATCCCAGAATCTGGATTCAAGAGCAACTTTGTGGGGGGACTTCAGAGGTACTCATCACCTTTTTGTGGTTTTGGGTTTTTTTTTTTTTTTCTTGTTGTTGAGTCAGGGTCTCACTCTCTATCCCAGGCTAGTCCGAACTCCCTGCATAGAACAGGGTAGTTTCAAACTAGCAACAGTCCTGTTGCCTGAGCAACAGGCATGAGTGTTGGCATTGCAGGCATGAGCCACCACACCCAGCCTTGGTTACCTTCAAGGCCTGCCGTGCGTGCATCTGTCTTCTGGGTAGTGTCTTCACTTACCTGCCTGGTAGGGGCGGGTGTGGATTGTGGATTTGTTTCCAGGGAAAATAAGACTTACATAAGCTGCTGACCTGCCTCTGTCCTTTACGGTGTCAGAACTGGAAAGTTAGCTTTGGGAGGTACCTTTGGACTCACCATAACCAGAACTTGGAAACTAGTGGCCTAGGGCAGAATCTGCTAAGGGTGGTAGCCAGTCAGCTATGTTCAATAACTAAGGTGTGTATTATCTGTAAGAATTTTAAGACAGTTTAATAAAACCGGGTAGGTCTTTTATTGTTACCATATCCTGGAGATTCTAAAGGACACTGGTGATAAAATTGCCTTTTATTGGAGGAAGGCATAGTGTTGCACACGTTTAGTTCCAGGACTTGGGAGGTCAAGGCAAGTGGCTCTCTGTGAGTTCCAGGCCAGCCTGGTCTACAGAGTGAGTTCCAGGACAGCCAGGAAACCCTGTCTAGAGAAAATAAACAAGCACACACACACAACAACTGTCCCAGGTACCCTCAGTGATGGAGGTGCGTGCTCTGCACGCACATGACCCTGATGTCAAGCTCAGCACCAAGAGCATTGTCATTTCTAAAAAGATCTTCCATTGGGTCTTCAACGGATGGTGGTGGTACACATCTTTTATCCCAGCATTCTGGAGGAAGAGGCAAGCAGATCTCTGTGAGTTCCAGGCCAGCCTGGTCTACAGAGAGCAAGTCCAGGACAACCGGGGCTACATAGAGAAACCTTGTCTCCAAAAACAAACAACAACAACAAAATTGGGTGTTTTATAGGCAGGGATGGATATGCTCAGTTTATTTGGTGAAAGGGATCAAACCTATGGCCTCCTGGATTTTACCAACTAAGATATTTCCCTAGTCCTAACAAGAGCAAATCTTGATTATTGAGATTTTTGAGAAACCTCTGTAGGTTTTGTGCCATGACCCAACTTTACTCCAGTCTTGGAATTGCTCCTACAACCGTCACAACAAAAGCATTAAGCATTTGCCACAACAACTGCCACTTTATAGTCTAAAAAAATGTGAGGCACAGAGATGCAAAAGATGAGGTACAGAGATGCTAAGAGATTTGGGCAAGCAGGTGGTGGTGGTGGTGCACATCATTAATCCCAGCACTCTGGATATATATGCATGTGAAAGAACAGGTTTGTGCACTAATGCGGTGCTAACAGAGGCCAGGAGAGGGCATCAGATGACCTGCAATGAAGTTAAGGACACGTGAGCTGGCTCATGTGGGTGCTGGGACCCAAATCAGGCCCTGAGGAAGAGCAGTACATGCTCTTCCTGAGCCTCGTCTCCAGTCTTGAAGCTGACGCATGGATTTCTCTTACTTCAGCTCCCCAGGCTTCTCTGGAGGATGCAGGAGAGTGAGCCTAGGGCCCTCCACATGCTAGCTAAACACTTTACCACTGAATTGTATCCCTAGTATTCTCCTCTCCTTTCCTAGTCTTTCTTCTTTTCCTCCTCTCTTACCTTTGCTTGTTTGTTTTTGTTGTTGTTGTTTTGACAAAAGGGGTCTCACTACGTAGCCTTGACTTGACTGAAACTTGCTATGTAGATCAGGCAGGCTTCAAACTTAAAGAGATCTGCCTGCCTCTGTTCCTTGAGTGCCGGAATTAAAGTCATGTGCCATGACACCTGGCCCTAGCCTAGACCCATACTTTGTACTTATTTTAGTTACATGTATTGTTACATAGCTCAAAATGCTACTTTTTTTTTTTTTTTTTTTTTGAGACAGGGTTTCTCTGTGTTGCCATGTCCTGGAACTCACTTTGTAGACCAGGCAGGCCTCAAACTTACAGAGATCTGCCTGCTTCTGCCTCTTGAGTGCTGCAATCACAAGTGTGCAGCACCACCGCCCGGCTAAAACGCTAGCCTCTTTCAAAGTTTGGCCACTTGGGCCTTGCACACTTCAGCAGGAATTGATTGGTGCTCTCTCTCTTAATTGACTGCCACACTTCCACTGTGCCCTCCCTTCCTCCCTCTCCCTACTGCCTTAGCTCTGCACTTTCACGGTGGTGATTTTCACAAGTGGAGGACCCGAGTTCCAGAGAAGTGGCTGAAGCGTACGCAGTGGGTTTGTGACAAAGCTAGGTAGGCACCAAGCCAAGCCTCACTTGGCCCCTCGGTGACAGAGACAATTGCAAGTGTCCTTAACTGTGATGGGAGCTCAAGAAGGGACTTTCCCAGCTCAGACCAAGCTAATGCTTTTTTCCTGAGCACACCCATGGTGGGCACATCCTCACACACCTGCCATGCCTTCCTCACATACCTCTACCCTCCAGGTAAGCACAGTTCGAGGTGATAGCGTGGCCCCCCAGAATCCCACTGCAAGTTCACGGCGGATATGTCTAACTTCTGCCCCAGCTCTTGCCAGAAGACCAGAGGAATCTGCCTCCAGCTCCCCTCCTGAGACAGCCATCCCTTCACACTGTCCTGACTCTGAAGTAACCCCTGGCTGAAGTCCTCTTCTCGGAGAGGGAGCTAAGATGCAGCAGAGACTGTCACAGGTAACCGCCACGTGCCAGACATAGACTGGGCACTTTCCCCCACACTTCTGTCCTATATGAGGAGTTGCTTGACCTGGGAATCACAGATGTGATTCTGTGGACAGTATGGGAAAGCCGGGCCTGGGAAGCTGAGGTTCTGAGCTCTGCTGAGCTGACCCATCCGCAAGCCACGCAGTTGAGCAGTCAGCCACACTCCGAGGCCTTTCTCCATCCACTGAACACTTTGTTTTACACACAGGAAAATCATAGAAACATGTGAGGGGAAAGAGGGCTGAGGCAGACATGACTATAATCCTCAGCTCTGAGGCAGGAGGCTCTCAAGTTCAAGGACTGCTGAACTACATAGGGAGAACTTGTCTCAAAGACAAGAGAACAAAACCAAACCACAGGAACCAGAGAGGAAGGACTGGACTGGGCGCTCCGCCAGAGGCCTAGGTTTTGATTCTCGGCACCCACAGGGTGGCTCACGACCATCTGGGATTCCAGCCGAGGAACTCTGCTGTGCACTTCTGATCTTCATGGGCACTTCACACGTGTGCCCATGACACACAGACAAACAGGCAAAATACCCAAACAAATAAAAATCAAGGAAATAAAATTTTATTCAAAAAACTAAAACAGAGTACCTGAGTGTGGTAGGGCATGCCTTCTGTGCCAGCACTGGGGAAGCAGAGGCAGGTGGATCTCTGTGAGTGTCAGACCAACCTGTTCTACACAGCAAGTTCCAGCCCAGCCAGGGCTATACAGTGAGACCCCGTCTCAAGTAAAACAAACAAACAAACAAACAAACAAAAACAAGCAACAGCAACAAAGCCACAAAGAATGAAGCCTTTCCTGTCTTGTATAAACTGTATTTCAGGAGAATAAAATAATGACAAGTTCATTTTTATGGAGGAATTCTCCAGTTAATTAATGCAAAGTGAATAAGAAAAAAAAGTCACCATTTTGCAATAAAATAATGATTCATTAGTGGATGTTAAAACCAATAGGTGAAAGGCTGATGGAGACTTTTACAGTGAAGACATCATTAAGTCCGCTAGAACATCCCGGCTATCCGTTATGCACTTCCAGACTCGCTGCCATGCTGAGTATACAGTGGCAGGGACTCGGCTCAGCTGGCAGAGTGCTTGCTTACCATGCAGAGGCTCTGGCTCCGTTCCTGGTACTGAACTGAGGGGGCACGGTGGTGAGCGCCTATCATCCCAGCACTTAGGAGGTGGAGGACCAGGATTCAAGGTCATCCTTGCCTCTACGGGGAGTCTGAGGCCAGGCAAGGATCCATCAACCCTGTCTGGAAAGCAAATAACAACACGTGAAGTGTCTAAGGCTGTCACCAATAAAGTACTGTTGTCAAATACATTAAGCCCCTCCAATCAAGCCTCTGAATCTGACTTTCAGTTTACTGGAAACCTAAGGCAGAAGATCGAGTTTAACTACAGTTCCAGGAAGTACCAAATCTTCTAGGGTACGGGACGCTAATGGGATAAACGCTCTGGTTCTTCCACAAATAAAGAGCACAGGAAAAATAAAAAGAGTTGGTGGGAAGGCTCAGTGGGTAAAGGTGCTTCCTGTGCCAGCCTGGTGAGCTGAGTTTGATTGCTGGAACTCATGCAAAGGTGGGAGGAGAAAACTAACTCTACAAATTGTCTCCTGAACCCCACACGTGAAGAAAACAAGCTCTTCCCCAGATCTCTCTCTCTCACACACACACATCGCACACACACTAGCAATAATAAAAAACAATTAACAATGTGAAAACAGGAAAGGAAAGTGTACCTGTCATAGATGATGAGAACATCACAGCTAGTTATGGTGCTGGAGCGGAGAACCCAGCACCCCGGGGGAAGCAGGAGTGCAGGGTCATCCTTGGCTACAAGGCCAGACTTGGCTGTGTGAGACCCTGAAACATTGCTAGCACTAACCACTGATTTTAAAATTAAAAGGAGACAAGTAGAAGGTTGGGGAAATCTTTTGGCCAGACTTGCAAAGATTTTAGTCCCAAAGGGGAAAAAAAAAGTGACTAATTATTGAGGGTGAGGAAAGCACGTGTCAAGTGATTACATTTTCTTTTTTTCATGGAAAGTTGACCTCTTTTCTCCCAGGACTGGGGACTGAACTAAGGGCCTCAAGCACTCTAGATGGATTCCTTACTATTCTCCTTCCCACAGCCCAATACCCGAGGAAAGGTGACTTAAGGGAGAGCTCATGGTTTGAGGGACGGAGACCAAAGGGTGCTTCCCTAAGAGCTCTAGGCAGCAGGTCACACAGTGTCTGCAGTCAGGAAGCAGAGGCACGGAGGGAGCGGGAGGGAGGGTGCTGGTACTGCAGCCTTACCTTCTCTTTTCCTTTGTGTCACCACCGGAGGGTCTTCTCCCTCCGGTCTCAGGAAAAGCCTTCGCAAACACGCCCACAGGTCCTGGGAGACTAAACCCAGCCAAACCGACGGTAAAGATGACTGTTACGGGAAAGCACACCACCACTGAGCTGGATTCTCCAACCTCAGGGGCAGGAGAGATGACTCAGCAGTTATGAGCCCTGAGGGCTCTTCCAGTGGACCCGGGTTCAACTCCCAGCAACCTCCCCCCCCCCCCCGCCCCCGCAGCTCTGTAACTCAGAGCGGACACCCTCACACATACCTATACAAACGGTTAATACCAATGCACGGAATAAAGAAAAGAGCCCCGCCCTCCAGGGTTTTTCTGCACAGTCTTGGCTGTCCTGAACTCACTTTGTAGACAGGCTGGCATTGCCTCTGTCTCCCTGAGTGCTGGGGTTTAAGGGACCACTGTGCCCTGCTCCCCAGTCTCTTCTTGGTCCTAGACAAGGTTTTACTGAGTTGCTAAAACTGACCTTTGACCTCATTTTGTAGCCCAGGCAGGCCTTGAATTTTCAAACTTCCTATCTTAACTCTTGAGGGGCTGGGATTTCAGGCCTAGGACCACCAAACATTTTCCACAATAAAAAAAAAATGAAAGAAAACAAAAACAAAACTAAATCAGCAGGGCAGTGGTGGTACACACCTGTGATCCCAGCACCTGGGAGGCGGAGGCAGGAGGATCTCTGTGACTTAAAGCCAGCCTGGTCTACAGAGTGAGCTCCAGGACAGCCAAGTTTACACAGAGAAACCCTGTCTCAAAACCCAAAACTAAGAAATTGGAACAAGGCAGACAAATGGCTCAGAGGTTAAAAGTACACACTGCTCTTAGGGAAGATCTAACTGTCTGGTTCCCAGCACCACCTTGGGCAGATTATAGCCACTGCCGGTCACCCCAGCTCCAGGGAAGGTGACACCTCTGGCCTCCTCAGGCACCTGTGCTCAGGTACACATATCCATAATAAAAGTAAAAATACATTTTAAGAATAAAAAAGGAAATTGGAAGCCTGGCAGTGGTGGCCCACATTCAGAAGGCAGAGGCAGGTGAATCACTTTGAGTTCGAGACCAGCCTGGTCCACAGAGCAAGTTCCAGGACAGCCAGGGCTACACAGAGAAATCCTGTCTTGAAAAAAAAAAAAAAAAAACAAGCAGAGGAAATTGGAACAAAGAAAATACAAAAGAAGAGAGAGAAGTTCTACATTTCTGCAGTCTGAAGCACAGAGGACAGGAAGTCACCCTGACCGAGAGGCTGAGAGCCCAGCACTGCAGTGCGGTCTCTCTGTGGTTTTCCCTTTTGTGTGTTTGCTGGGTGGGGGAGGGATGCAGACAGTCTCATGCCATGCCTCCAAGGGTGACTTTGAACTCCTGATCCTTTTGCTTCTATCTCCCATATACTCCACGATGCCTCGTTCCAGCCCACTTTTTCTTTTCCTAAAAATAAATTTGCTATTTATGATGTGTATAGGTGTGTATATCAATGAGTGAGTGTGTATGTGTGGTGGTTGACAACTGTCTGTAACTCCAATAGCAGAGCATTTGACACCCTCTTCTGACCTCCACAGGTACCTGGCATGCACAGAACACACACATGCGTACAGGAAAACACTCATATACATTCAAACAAAAAGTAAATCTTAGAAGGAGAAAGAGTTCAAAGTTTATGTGCCTAAATAACATTTTTTTTTCCTCTCTTTCTTTTTAACCCAGCTAATCCCCCAAAGCACAGAGCAGAGGAGAAAGCTGAAGTGGAGGCTGCAGGGTTTGCCAGGCTTACATTACACAGGACATCTTGCAGCTTCTCAGAATCCTCCTAAGTCTTCCCAAAGTCCCAAGCTGTCCGAGCAGCGTCAGAAAGCCCTGCTTGCTCTCCCTCCTCCAAGCCGCTGACCACCCTGGCTCCGCCAACCCACTTCTCTGCCTGCTCTGCCAGCAGCTTTTCCTGAGTGGGCCTAGGAGGAAATCCCCCGAGATTCACAGCGGCCTTTTGCTTTGCGCCACCCCCTCCCACAGCAATCTTCACAATATGCTTCTAAGAAGACTGTAGGAGGAAAGATCATGAATATTTACGTGTAAATATTTTTGCTGTGTTGTGTAGAAATAAGGATTGGAAGGAAGTCACCAGAATGCTAACAGGAAGAGACCAACAGAGCCATGGGATAAGGTAACGCTGGGCCCAGTTCGGGGCTCTGCCATTCTGTCTTAGCTGTGTGACCTTAGCAAGGAAGCCTCCAGACCCCAGACTGCCATTGCGTGAATTACTTGGCATTAAGCACCCCGGGGAGCACAGTTTATGGAATAAAGTAATCGAGGCAGCATGGCTCAGACCTGTATTCAAGCACTTGGGAAGCAGAAGCAGGAGGACTGCTACAGGTTCCAGGACAGCTTGGGTTATATTGCCAGTTCCAGGCTTATTTGGGACACAGATTAAAAAAATAATAATAAAAGACAAAAAACAACTGGTCCAGTGTGGGGGCAACAACATTTTAACCCTAGCCCTAGGGAGGCAGAAACAGGAGGATCTTTGTGAGTTGGAGGCCAGCCTGGTCTACAGAGTTAAGTTCCAGGTCAGCCAGGGTGACATGGCGAGACCCTGTCAACCAAACCAGAACCAAATAAACAAGTAAATACAAGCTGGAGAAGAGCATGCAGTAAATTTAATCTTTATCAATTTCTTGGCTCCTATTAATATTACCTCTAGAAGTGTTTACAATGAACACGTACTTATGTCATAAGCACAGGCATAAATTAAACCTGATTACTAGAGGAGTATCAGAACTGTAGGCATCCATTTTCTG
This sequence comes from Pachyuromys duprasi, assembly GCA_028658305.1. NCBI lineage: Eukaryota > Metazoa > Chordata > Mammalia > Rodentia > Muridae > Pachyuromys > Pachyuromys duprasi. The sequence goes on from CM053763.1 coordinate 107,382,761, forward strand.
GAAATATTGACTCTAAATAACAAAGCATATCTACTGACACGGACACAGTACAGCACATACTGAGCAAACCATAAGCATGTGACCTCTTCATACTCATATGTGCAGGAATTCTTAAGTATGTAAACACAAAATCTACTGTTGATATGTCATTAAGGAGGTAGAGGCAGATGGATCTCTTGAGTTCAAGGCCAGCCTGGTCTACAAATGGAATTCAAGGATAGCCAGGGCTACACAGACCCTCAAGACAACAAATCAACAAATAAAACTAAAAGTCCTCTTTTTTTTTTTTTTTTTTTTGAGATAGTTTCTTTGGCCTCACAGAAAAAAGAAAAACAAATGAAGCAAAAACCGGAGGAAAACTAGGCAGGGTTTATTGTTATGCCCGTGCAGAACCACAGAGAACAGTAAGAGAACAAGGCACTTCCCTCCTATCCCTGCGCAGTTAACAAAAGCACCTGGTGGTAAGGAGTGAGGCTGTCCCTAGCCCTCCCCGTGGGGAAACTGCTGGAGCCTGAGCCACAAATAGAGCAGGAGAGGAGATTGCGTTCCTCTATCTTTCTATCTTGCTTGTTTTAGGTTTTTGATGTGGGTTTTTTAATTTTATTTTATTCTTTCGATACAGAGTCTCACTTTGTAATCAACAAGCCTGGGACTCAGTGTGTAGTCGGGGCTGGGCTCTAACTCCCGGTGACCTCCGGGCCCCAGGAATGACAGGCATGAGCCACCATGCCTGAAACTGAAGATGAGGCGCTCATCAACCTCTCTGCTTGGCTAGGTTCTGAGCAGGACATAGCCCGCAGTGTGTGGAGGGAGGGTGCCGCCGAGTGACAAGCCTGGGCAGTTGCTGGAATGTTAAGGAGTGGACGGCATACCAAAGGTCCCTACTAACGCCATAAACCAAGGCCCTAAACCTTGTCCCAGGCTGGGTCCCAGGGTTACCCTCTCTTGTCCTCTCCCAACCCGCGTTCCGGCCCCCATCACACAACTGAGCCTCAAATCCGAGATACCCCAGGGCTACCGAGCGCCCAAACCCACCCAAGCCACGCGGTGCCCAGCGAACCGGACCCGTGCCCGCCGGCTTCCCCGCAGTCCCTGCTCCCGTCACCCCGCGCGCACCGCAGGCCCCGGCCCCGCCCCCAGAGGCCTCTCCAGCCCGAAACCCCGCCCACACACGTGCGTGCGCGTGCTCCGTGGGCCTCCCGGGACTGTCGGGCCGCACTGAAGGCCCAAGCCCTGCCAGCTCGGGGCTGGTGGGTGCCGGGCCGCGGAGCAGCGACGGTCGGAGCGGAGCGGAGTAGGAGCTGGGCGGTCCTGGGAGAGGCTGTCGCGTGGCGTGGGCGGCGTCACAGCAGACGCTTGCAAGGGGGCCCGGGCCCTGTGGGAGAGTCCAGTTTCGGGCCCAGAGGCCCCGGCGCGGCCATTGGCTCCCACGCACGCGCGGAGCTCGGCTCTGCGTCGCCCCCGTGTGGCCGGAGGAAGCAGCGCCCTCCTGACGCCGGAGGGCTCCTCCGGGCTGCACGCGACCCAGGCACGCGCGGCCACCTAGGCGATCCGCTCTTCAGGCACCGCCCCCTCTTTCCGTGGATGGTCCTGAGGTTGCCATGGCGACGGATGAACAGATGCAGTGCTTTCCTCTGGCTGCCGCGAATCCTACTCAGGACCGAGAGCGGGCTGGATTGTGGTTTCCCAGGCTCTTCACTCTCTATCCTAAATGGATGAGGATTGATCCCTTCCCAAAGCAGCAAGGCCTTGAACGAATGAGCCTTTCCTAAAAGCCTCCTTACTGTGTGAAGGCAAAGATCAATAATGACAGACGCACTCTCGTTCCCAGTTCATGAAAGTGGGTAATGTTGTGGGCCAGCGAGATGGATCTGTGAGTAAAGCGTTTGCCGTTCAAACCTCCTGACCAGAGTTCGATCCCCAGAATCCATGTAGAGGCGGGAGGAGAAAAACAAAGGTCCACAAAATTGTCCTCTGACCCCCATAAGCACGCAGCTGCATGTCCCACCCTGCTAAAAATAAATAGAACAAAAACTTAAGTTGGTAAAATTCAAGGAAGGCTGATTGTGTGAGGTCCCCACTGAGTGTCTTTGTACACGGGATTCATTCCTTACCATGATCGAGGAGTAGATACTTAGTCTCATCTAAGAGAACAGGACAATTAGAAATAACTGAATCCAAAGCCCTATAATATGTGAGAAACTCTGCCTTCAGTCCTTTGTACAGCAACGGCAGATACAGCCGTAGGCTAAGTTTGTTGGGTTTTTTTTGGGGGGGGGGGCAGGGTCCTTTGTAGCCCAGGTTGGCCTTTCAGGCACAGCTGACCCTCAAAGCCCGATTATTCTGTTTCTATCCCTCTACCCAAGGTTTTGTTATGGTGTGCCCCTATGCCCAGTTTAATTCACGGCAGGGGATCACGCCCAGGGCTCCATGCACGCTAGGTAACACTCTACCAACTGAACTGCACTTCTAGTCTCCATCGGTTATTTCTAGGCCATGGCTTTTAATCCCTATGCCAGTATCCTGAGGGGGTGAATACTGAAGGGTGTGGACATGGTTCAGAAAGAACATCCTAGGCAAGAGAACCGTACACATACTAAGATGCGGGAGCCATGCATGATGGTATATGCCCGTAATCCCAGCTCTTGAGTGGCAGAGATATGATGCCCTTGAGTTTGAGGCTAGCCTAGGCTACAAAGGGCAGCACTAACTACATGAGATCCTGTCTCAAAAGAATCCAAACTTAGGAAGGGGGCTGGGATCAGGCTGCCATGGCACCCAGCAGCATGGCAAGACCCTGAAGCCCCACTTCACTAGGATTGGCAGCAGCAAGTGGATGCTTGGTTCAACCAGCAGGCATGCAAGATCCACATACCCAAAGCCTGGCAGGCAAAAGCATGCTGCATTGCCTCTCAGTCTGCGACCGGTCCCATCAGGTCCATAGTGAGGTACCCTACAGATAGATACCACACCAAGGGCTGAACTGGCCGGGGCTTTGACCTGGAGGAACTCCGGACAGTAGAGAGCTTACCATATCAATAACTACAGAAAGAAGGAAGATTGGGAGGAAGGAGAGAGAGGGTAAGGGAAAAGGAAAACATGTTTTTTAATTCAAGTTTGCTTTGAGCAGCAGATCCTAAAGTTTAGTCAGTTGAGCATCAGCCTAATGAAGTTCGCCAGAAACAACTACAACCACAAAATCATGGGTTTAACATACAAGTTTTTACTTTTTTGTTTTTGTTTTTTTTCAAGATGGTTTCTCTGTGTAGCCCTGGCTGTCCTGGACTCGCTGTGTAGACCAGGCTGGCCTCGGACTCACAGATCTGCTTGCCTCTCTTCTCAGAGTGCTGGGATTACAAGCATATGCCACTGTCCCTGGCAGTGCCCAGTGCCTCCCAGGTGGCTTCTTGGGACTCCCGGCTCCCAAAATGAGGTGAGTCATTTGTCCCAGCTGTCTCTACTTCCCCAGGATACTTTCCAATAGCCTGCCTTCTTATTTTTATTAAAAAGAGAACTCTATAATAATATTTTATTTAGTTAGTTTTGGTGTTTTGAGACAGGGTTACTCTGTGTAGCCCTGGCTGTCCTGGACTCGCTCTGTAGATCAGGCTGACCTTGAACTCACAGAGATCTGCCTGTCTCTGCCTCCCATGTGCTGGGATTACAGGTATGTAGCACCATGCCTGGCTGACCTGGCTTGTTTTTTTTTGTTTTGTTTTGTTTTTTTAAAGATTTATTTATTAAGTATATAGTATTCTGTCTGCATGTATGCCTGCACACCAGAAGAGGGCATCAGATCTCACTATAGATGGTTGTGAGCCACCATGTGGTTGCTGGGAATTGAACTCAGGATCTTGGGAACAGCAGCCAATGCTCTTAACCTCTGAGCCATGCCTCCAGCTTGACCTGGCTTGTGGTTAAGATTTATCTTATTTTAAATTATGTGTATATGTATGGAAAATGTATATGAATGAAGGTACCCAAAGAGGCCAGAAACATTGGATTTCCCGCCCCCCAGGTGAAGTTCCAGGGACTTCTGAATTGCCCTGTGGTTGCTGGGAACAGAACTTGAGTCCTCTACAAAAATATTATTTGCTCTTAACCACTGAGCCGTCTCTCCAGCCCCACATCTGGCTTCAATGTGTGTTCTGGGAAAAACAAGTACTTTACAGATGTGGCCATTTCCCTGGCTGGCCACAGGCACACAGTTGAAAGAGATCACAGTAGTAACATTTCCTATGGAGGCAGAAGGCAGATCCCACACTTTCCCTGAGGCCGTCATTCCAACTCTGGGAGCTGAGTTTTACACTTTTCTCCATGTCCTTAAGTAAATATGCTTGTTTTGCCATTTCTTGGTGTTTTGGTTTTAGACACCATCCTTTGATTCTCTGCTATTAATGAGAGTGTTAGCTCTTCTCACCATACCCCCTCCCCCACAATCCCATCTCTCCAGACTGCCAAAATATTTGATGAGTTCAATATTTGTTCACTTACAAGTGTTAGGATTATTTTTCTTTTTCTGTACAAGTTTCTCTCTTCCACAGAGTTCAGGGTTGTCGCTTGCTTATTTATAAATGTATTTCTTTTTGTCTCTGTCTGTATGTGTGTGTGTATGAGTGAGTGTGTGTGGCTGTTGAAGATCAGGTGGCCTGGGTGGGTCTCTCTGGAAGCCGGGGTGCTTGTTAAGGTTCAACACCTGTGAAGGAAGGAGGAAAGAGGATTGGATGAAACTCAAAGAGCGACGCAGGCCTGGCAAAGCCCGTAACCATCTGACGCTCCGCTCCTGCCGTCAGCTCTGCAAGCTGAGCTGAAGGGCCCACTTTGCACCCATGCTGGATGGCTCACCCTGAGTGGGTCCTCTCCTTCAAGGGTAACATGAAGGATAAGCAAGTTGTTTAAATCTGAGGCCAGCTGCGAAGGAGCTGAGAGCTGCGCAGCAAGCCCGTCCTGGGAAAGGAGGGTCTGGGAGGCGCATCTCCGTGACTGCCACATCTTATGTCAGTTTCACCTTGAAGACACTTCTCTCGGAGTCCTCTGTTCCATGCAGTCTGGAGCATCTGCCCTTTTTGTGTGTTGACCGAACAGCTGTCATTCTAGGTCAGGTCCAGATTATATAGAATATAGAGTCTACAGCCTAGATAACATTGTCTATATAATAGACAGTCTGAAGAAGCTTAAAAAAAAAAACAATGCAACAGTAACAAACAAACATGAAAAACAGTTGGGCAGTGGCCTTCAGCTCCCAGCACCTTCCTGGAGCTGCTAACTCCAGATTCAGGCATCTGGCACCCTCTTCTGGCCCCTCAGGCTCTTGCACTCATGTGTACCCTCCTCTAACCCCACATCCACATAATGAAAGACAAAACAAAGCCTTCTTTTTAAAGTTATTGTTGTTTTAAAATTATACACATGCGTGTGTTTGCTTGCCTGTGTGTCTGTTTTGTGAGCCTGTGCATGTGTGTGCAGGTCCCTGTGGAGGCCAGAGGAGTTCTGAAGGGGTTCTAGCTGTCAAACACGGCTCTGACGGGCCTTGTCCTACCCCTGTTCCATCTGCTTGCTTAAAAACCCTGAGATTACATTCCTGGAGCCAGCCACAAATGTCTATTTCCTTTTTTGGCCACTTCCCCGCCCCCCTAAGGCTGACCACCAAGGTCTAGCTATCAAGGTATTGAAGTCCAGCAACCAAAATCCTCCTTTGGGCTCACCTAATTAACATGCCCAATTAAAATTAACCAACTCGTCTTAACATGGGCTTTCCCCCTTCCCCTTTATAAACTGCCATTTGCGTGTGGGCCGTGTCTGTCTCCTCCCTGCCCAGAGCAGGCCGCTGTCACGTCCAGGGCAAATATCTCCTTGCCCCTTGTTCCTTTCTCCTTCCCCCTGCCCTCTGCCCCTTTGGGTCAAATAAATATTCTTTGTGCTGAGAACGTGGGTTTAGGGGATCTTGTGCTGACTTCGAGGTCTCGTTTGTTATCTCCTAGAGTTGAAAGGTGGTTGAGAGAGAGTGATGAGGATTGTGAGTTTAAGGCCAGCCTCGGCTACATAGCAAGACCTCACTACACCTGAAAACATTTATTTATCGATTTATTTACTTATTTTGTGAGACAGGGTTTCTCTGTGTAGCCCTGGCTGTCCTGTAACTCGCTCTGTAGACCAGGCTGGACTCTAACTCAGAGATCTGCCTGCCTCTGCCTTCCTAGGGCTGGAATTAAAGTCATGTGCCACCAGCAACAAACCCATCTTGGGCTTGAAAACCATCTTATAATAAAGACAAACAGGTTTATTCCTGTTTATGGTTAAATTTCTGTCTTCAATGGTTGGGCTATGTCTCACCTATAACCTTAATTACAAATGGTTCTGTACTGCCTGTTACAGGAAATGGCATCCATGCCTTTGTTTCAAAGAGTTGCTATAAACACCTTGTCACGATCACTTTATTACTTGTTACGACCACCTTGTTTTATGACCACTTGTTACTGCCTTGTTATGGTCACCTTGCAATCATGTCTTTGTTTTAAGAGGTTGTTATGACCGCCTTGTTATGGCCACCTCGAAATCTGTTTGGCTGCCAAATCCCCCACTTGGAAACCCCTACGCCTGAGATGAAAGCCCTTATCTTCCCCGTGTCCAGTGCTGATCTCTGAACCCACCTTAGGGAGAGACTGGAATAAAAAGGCTTGCTCTAATTAATTTGGCCATGGTTTGGGTCAGTGGGCTTTCTCCTCCCATCTGTGGCATTAACAGGTACCCTTGTGATGGATCTGTTGTCATCCGTTGCACTAAGGGATGTCATTCTTCGATGTAGACATGTATGCTCTTAAGTTTGGGACATTTTCTTCTACTTATATCATGTTTATTGTCTTGAAGGACCGGGATGGAATCAGGGTCTTACATAAGCTGGGCAAGTACATTACCACTGAGATGCACCATGATTCTATTAAGATTTTTCCTTTTAAAATTTGCATTTAACTAATAATTTATTACCTTTTGTTGATTTTTTTCCTCCCCAGTGCTCCCCAGGGAGTGTGTCACTATGACCAGCTTGTTATTTATTGTTGATGGTGTTTGGTTTTTGTTTGTTTGTTTGTTTGTTTGGTTGGTTGGTTGGTTGGTTTGGTTTCAGTTTTTTGAGACAGGGTTTCTCCGTTGTAGCCTTGGCTGTCCTAGGCTCACTTTGTAGACCAGGCTGGCCTCGAACGCACTAAGATCTCCCTGCCTCTGCCTCCCTGAGTGCTGGGAATATAGACAGTGCATCACGTTGACTGTTTTTTAAAAATGACATCGTGTCTTGATCACAAATGCAGCACCCTCTTTGTGTTTCTGGAGCTGGTAACAGTCTGTCCTGCCTGGTCAGGTTTACTTGGAAATGTTTGCTGACCCCTCACCTCCCAGCAGTAAAGCTGTGACTGCCAGTGTCCTGGGGGTTAAACTAGGATGCAAGGGTGGTGTATCTCAGTCTTCAGTGAATTTGCTCACCTTATCACCACCTGACTGGGGAACCCTCTAACCTTCAGTTATGACTGGGTCCACATCCCAGATTCTGCTTCCTCCTTTCCAAGGAATAAAACTCCAATTGTCTGCTGGGACCTAGAAGTGGTTCAAGGACTCAATAATCTTGATCCTCAAAAGCCTCTAACTTCTCCTTGTTTTGTTTTATTTTTTTTAGCCAGATGGGGTGGTGGATCCTGTAATTACAGAGTACTGTAATCCCACACTCTGTGAGTTTGAGGTCAACCTGGTCTACAAATTGAGTCCAGGACAGCCAGGGCTACACAGAGAAACCCTGCTTTGAGAAAAAAAAAAGTTTTATTTTGAGACAAGATCTCACAATGACTAGATTGTGTAGAGAGGCTGGCTTTGAAGTCACAGAGATCTGCTTGCCTCTGCCTCCTGAGTTCTGGGATCAAAGATGTGTGCTATTATGCCTGGTCTTTTTGATTACTCTTTTTTATTCTTTCCTTCCTTCCTTTTCTTTCTTTCCTCCCTTTCTTTCCTTCTTTCTTTCTGTTTTATTTATTTATTTTTTCATAGCTGGCTGTCCTGAAACTTGCTCTGTAGACCAGGCTGACCTTGAACTCAGAGACTTACCTGCCTTTGCCACCCAAGTGCTGGGATCAAAGGCATGCACCACCACCTCCCAGCCATTTTTATTATTTTATGTGTCTCTGTTGTGGGTATGTGCATATAGGTACAGGAGCCCCGGGAGGCCATTTTCAGGGATGAATAGATTAAAAGTGTTCTGATGTAGTGAATGCTTTATTCCATTGCTGAATTCAAAACTTGGATAGCATATTGGGAAGAGCTGCAGTAGTGCAAGGTTAGAGAAAGGTTGCTGGCGGTCTGTCCCTGGGGACTTCATCTTCATTCACTCTGCTCTCCTGCTCTCCGGCTGTTGTGAGTTGAACTGTCCTCCCAGCCCTGAAGGGCTGAAATGTCTGGTGCCGTGAGCTGAAGAAGGCCTCCCCCATGTTTACGTCGTTCGCCATGGTCACTCACAAGGTCTGAATAGGACAACATGTTAAAATAAAAAGTTAGAAGAGTGGGGGGGGGGGCGGTGCACACCTTTAATCTCAGCACTCAGGAGGCAGAGGCAGGTGGATCTCTGCGAGTTTGAGGCCAGATTTGTCTACAGAGTGAGTTCCAGGACAGCCAGAGCTACACAGAGAAACCCTGTCTTGACAAACAAAACAAAAAGAAGAGCCAGCATTGACAGCTAACACCTCGAGTTGTGGTACTTGAGAAACCAAGGCTGTGGGACTGCTGCCAGCATGACCAGGCTGGGCTACGTGAGTTCTAATCCACCCTGGGCCAGAGAGACCCTACCTCAGAGCAAACAACAGAAAGAGGCTACTGTGTAGCCTGGGCCGATCTAGATCTCACTGGCCTCTAACTCACAGCAACTTTCCTGCCTCTGCCTCCCAAGTGCTAGGATTACAGGTGGGAACCACCATACCTAAATATGTAAAATTTTAATAATAAGCTGGGCATAGTAGAACCTGCCTTTCATCCTAGCACTGCTTAGGAAGGGGCAGGCAGATCTTTGTGAATTCATGGCCAGTCTGGTCTACATTGTAAGACCCAAGTCAGCCAGGTCTTTGAGCCATTAAGAGACCCTGCCTTAAAACAAATTTTTTGTCATTATTGGGTTTTTGTTGTTGTTTTGGTTTGGTTTGGTTTGGTTTGGTTTTTGGAGACAGGGTGTTGGCGGGTTGGTCTGGTGCTATGTAGTCTAATGGCCCCCAAGATCTGGTTGCTGCCCAGATGAGCATATTCTCACACATACCTGTCCTTGTTTGGCTGCCAAATCCCCCACTTGGAAACCCCCTACGCCTGAGATGAAAGCCCTTATCTTCCCCGTGTCCAATGCTGATCTCTTGAACCCCACCTTAGGGAGAGATGTGCCCAGATGAGCACATTCTCACATATACCTGTCCTTGGTGTGTAAACCTTGTTCTACCTAATTTAAAGCTGATTAGTTATAAGAAATGCTGAAGCTTGGGATCTGGCAGAGGATAGGGAGGTGGAGTTTGAAGTTCCCAGGCTGGGGGTCAGGGGACCATGAGGCAGAGAGAGAGGGGAGGAAGAACAGGAGATGGAGGAAGAGAACCTGGCCTCGATGGAGCAGGTCCAGAGAGGACCGCTTACTGCCGAGTAACTTAGGTGTGTAGCTGAGAGATAGAAAGGAGTGTATGGGGTTGAGATCTGCCCGCTCCGGTGCTTTAAGCTTGTAAAGTAAACCATAGGCTCTCCGTGTCAAATATTTTGGAAGCTAGGGGTTTTAAAAAAACCTGTTGCTTTATTAATTAGCATCTTACATTTGTCTGTCTGTCTATCAGGGAATCTGATTTAACTCCTAGTCCTTTACAAGGATACTGGGGGTGGAGGTAGGGGCGGAGAATCACACCTCCTCTTTCAAGAATGGATGTTTTTGAACTCCTGGGCTCAGCCCATCCTCCTGCCTCAACCTTCCTAGTAGGTGGGTCTCCAACTGTATGCCCAGTGGAATGAGTTTATATGTATAACTTTTTGGTTTTTGAGACAGGGTTTCTCGGTGTGGCCTTGGCTGTCCTGGGCTCACTTTGCAGACCAGGCTGGCCTCGAAGTCACAGAGGTCCGCCTGCCTCTGCCTCTCTGAGTGCTGGGATTACAGATGTGCACCACTGCACCTAGCTGGAAAATCTATATTCTTACCAAGTACTCTGTGTTGAGTGTATGACCCACTTTAACTCATTTAACCCACATGCAGTAATATTTTGGATGCCAGGAAACTTAAGGAACTTTCTTGCAAGAATTTGGCCAAACTTGTGATCGCTGGTACATTCAGGCCTTGCCTTCAGGTACCTACAGTTCTTTTGTTTTTTGTTTTTGTTTTTGTTTTTTGAGACAAGGTCTCTCTACATAGCCCCAAGGTTTCTCGTCAATAAAAATTTAAAAAAATATTTTAATAATATATTTTTAAACCACAGGTGATATCATAGCATGGGCCTGAGTGTGAGGCCAGCCTGGGCAATATACTGAGATTACACAGACACAGAAACTGATTTTTAACGTAACACACCAAAACTATTATCAATATAAAAGTTATTAATACTTTCCATTCTTTTTCTTCTACAAACTCTTTGGGATCCAGTGGCAATTTTATGCTCGAAACACTTCTGAGCTGTATGATATCTTTAGTTGGTGTAATGGTTGGTGCTTGTCATCACAGTGTTCAGGAAGCTAACACTGGGCGGCTGTGAGCATCATGAGCTCCAAGCCACACACAGTGAGAGATCATCTTAAGTGACGATAATGGTAATAATGGCAATAATAATAATAGTAGTAATGAGTTTCCTTTTTTTAAAGATTTATTTATTTATTATGTATATAGTGTTGTGCCTGCATACACACCTGCAGGCCAGAAGAGGGCGCCAGATCTCACTATAGATGGCTGTGAGCCACATGTGGATGCTGGGAATTGAATTCAGGACCTTTCGAAGAGCAGCCAGTGCTCTTAACCACTGAGCCATCTCGCCAGCCCAGTAATGAGTTTCTTAGTGGAACTAATTCCATTTCAAGGACTCAGCAAGCTAACTGAAGTATACACATAGGTAATTCCTTAATAAAGTTCAGGTGTTATAAAGGGTCAGACACACAGGCACGAATCCAAGCGAAGGAGGGCTCCAGACCTTTGGGTGTGTGTGTGTGTGTGTGCTTACGGTTCTTTTTGTTTGTTTGTTTGAGACAGGATTTTTCTGTCCTGGAACTTGCTCTGTACCAGGCTGACCTCTAGCTCATAGAGATCTGCCTGCCTCCATCTTCTGGGATTAAGCGATGTCTCTTTGTTGTTGAAGCCTGAGGATGTGAGCTGTCTAGAAAAGGGAAGAGACCTTGATCTGGTCTCCCCACTTTCTGAGGCACCGGGAATCAAAGCTGTGGCATGGGGCATGCCAGGCAAGTAACCCACTGAGCCACAGTCCCAGCCCTAAGAATGTGGATATCCTGAGTCTGGGAGTAACAGGACCAGGAGGGAGGGACACAATGACGACGTAATGCATTATGCCTGGGTATGATAGAAGTTCGGAGGAGGCCGTCACAAAGATGCCAGGTTGTGTGTGTGTGTGTTTGTTTGTTTGAATTTCCAGGGTCTGATGGGTCTACTGTGAATACTCTAAGGGAGTCCTAAACTCTCTGTATTAGTTGCTTCTCTGTTATTCTGTGAAACACCGTGACCAAAAGCAACTTACGGAAGTGTTCATCCGGGCTTGTGATTCCAGGGAGAGTCCACCACTGAGCACAGCAGCGGATAGCCAGAGCAAGAGAGCTTGGAGCTCACTCTAATCCTCATGCAGGAAGCAGAGAGAGCAGAGAGGAAGCCCCTCAGAGGCTCCTGTGAAGCACTTCCTCCAGCAAAGACCACTGCTCCCAAAGGACCCAAAACCTCTCCAGACAGCACCACTCACTGGGGACCAAGTGCTCAGTTACCTGAGCCAATGGGTGACTCTTCTCCAGAGAACCATACCCTCCCTAACGTCTATTTGCTTTATAGTTCAATAGATTTTACTGGCAATTTTATAGGAACAGAACAGAAGACAGACAGTATGTACTTGTATGTAGAACGACTCAGAAAAGCATGAGGAGTAAGGCTGTGCTGGACAGTTTCATGCCAGCCCAACACAAGCTGGAGTCATCTGAGATGAGAGAACCTCAAGAAAATCCCTCCATCAAAGCAGGCTGTGGAGCCAGGCAGTGTGGCCCACACCTTGAATCCCAGAGCTCGGGAGGCAGAGGCCGGTGGATCTCTGTGAGTTTGAAGCCAGCCTGGTCTACAAAGTGAGTCCAGAATAGCCAAGGGCTCCGTTACACAGAGAAACCCTGTCTCAAAAAAACCAAAGCTGGGCACAGTGGGGCACGCATGTGATCCCAGCACTCAGGAGGCAGAGGCAGGCATCACTGTGAGTTTCAGGTCAGCCTGGTCTTCAAAGTGATTTCCAGGACAACAAAGGCTACACAGAGAAACCCTGTCATGAAAACACCAACCAACCAACCAACCAAAACCCTAAAAAGAGAAACACAAACAAAAGCTCAGGTTGTGGGCAAGCCCGTGTGGCATTTTCTTAGTGATTGATGGGGAGGACCTAGCCCTTTGTGGGTGTAGCCATCCCTGGGCTGGCGGTCCCTGAGTTCTATGAGAAAGCAGGCTGAGCAAGCCATGGGGAGCAAGGCAGGAAGCAGCACCCCTCCACGGCCTCTGCATCAGCTCCTGCCTCCAGGCTCCCGCCCTGCTTGAGTTCCTGTCCTGACTTTCCTCACTGATGAAGAGTGGAAGCATAAGTCAAATAAAACCTTTCCTTCCCACCATGGTGTTTTATCACAGAAAGGGTAACCCTAACCAAGACAAAGGTGGAAGCTTCTGTGTGGCAAAGATGCTCCCAACACTGTTTAGCTATAGTCAATGAGAAACTTATTTTTTCAGGTATGGTGACTAATGCATTTAGAATTAATGCAGGAGGATCAGGAGTTCAAAGCCAGCCTGGGCTATATGAGTCCCTGACAAAAGACAAAGAAATTTACCTATTTCTTAAAAAAAAAATAAAAAAGGCTGGGTGAGGTACCATACAACTGTACTCCCAGCACTTGGGAGGCAGAGGCAGGCAGATATCTGTGAGTTCAAGGGCAGCCTGGTCTACAAAGCTGGCTGCCCTGGCCAGTCAGGGCTACACAGAGAAACCCTATCTTAAAAAAACAAACCAAAATCCCAAATTTCCAATTTCTAAAAATTTTTACAGATGAATTGCTATGACATTAATTGCTGAATCTGTTCACTGAGACACTTTAAAAAAAATCACTTGTTTTTTTTTAATTAAACGTTTTCTTTTTTAAGATTTATTTATTATGTATACAGTGTTCTGTCTTCATGTACACCTGAACGCCAGAAGAGGGCACCAGATCTCACTATAGATGGTTGTGAGCCACCATGTGGTTGCTGGGAATTGAGCTCAGGACCTCTGGAAGAGCAAGCGGTGCTCTTAACCTCTGAGCCATCTCTCCAGTTTACTGAGACCCGTTTGACCTTCGCTTATATTTAAATTTCACACACCATTGGAAAGCCTACCAATACTTGATTTCTAGCCCCCATTTTTCTATTTGAAATTACCAATTTAGGTATTTTTGACCCTATGGAATATTACAGGAACAAAAGACAAAGGAAAAAATTAAGGATGAAATTTTGGGCTGGGGAGAAGGCTTAGTGGCCAAGAACACTTGCTGCTGCTCTCCATAAAGGCTCACAACTGCCTGCAACTCCAGAGGAATCTGGTGTCCTCTTGTGACCTCGAAGGCACCCATGCACAAAGAGGACACACACGTTTTTTAAAAATACATATATAATAAAATTAGTGACTTTTAAAAGAATGTAATGTAAAGAAAATAAAAAGCTGGGCATGGTGGCACATACATTTTATCCTAGCACTAGGGAGGCAGAGACAGGCAGATTTCTGTGAGTTCAAGGCCAGCCTGATCTACAGAGTGAGTACCAAGACAGCCAGAAGAAGAAGAATTAGAAGAAGAAGAGGAGGAGGAAGAGGAGGAGGAGGAAGGAGAAGGAGGAGGAGGAAATGTTTCCTAAGCACTTTATAAGTATAGTGTGCGAGCTGGGCATCCTTTGGCACAATTGTTACATTCTTGGCATGAAAAGCAGACGGGTTATCTTCAAAAGTCCTCCTGCAAAGCCCTCTGGATGCATGGCTGTTTTGAGGTCCTGAACAATTTCTTTTCATATATAATTTATTTTTATATTATGTTCACTGGTGGTTTGCCTGCACGCATGTCTGTGTGAGGGTGTCAAGAAGCCCCGGAACCGGAGTTACAGGTAGGCGTGAGCCTCCTTGTGGGTGCTGGGAATTGAAGCCAGGTCCTCTGGAAGAGCAGCCAGTGCTGTTAGCAGCTGAGCCGCCTCCTGAACAATTTCTTGTACCAGGCACAGGAGTTTAATTTCACACAGTGGCAGGCTGGTAATGATGAGGTTCTTCCCCTCCAGTAGAGGGCGCTGTCTTGCGACTGCATTTTTGTAGTCACTAAGTCCCTGGCTATAGAGACCTCCTTACTCCGCCACTTCTCCTTGGGTTGAAGGTGAGGTGGCAGCTGGCAGAATGGCTGTTTAACTCACTACAGCCTCTGTTTAGGCGGTAGAATCCAGACTGGGGCTGCTGCTTCTGTAGATCAGGGAGACTGAGGCCAAGAACCCAGGCTCTGCGGCTCAGGAGGTTGTGAAGTCCCTCCCGGGACTCAACCTACTGCAGGCAAGCAGAGACCAGACCTCATACTTGATTCTAATGGACCTCCCCTGACCCTTGTCTTCCACCCCAAAATAGTCGGTTTTTTTTTTCCTTTGTGAGTTTGGGGATCTTAGCCAGGCCTCCTGGCAGCTGCCCCTCGGGCCTGTACATTGTGTAACCGTCAGGATCCGCATGTGGGAAAACTTATCGGTAACCAGATTGGCTCCAGGCAATCACGATCTTTGTTCTGGAGACCTGCAAGGCATCTAGTGATTAGGAGATAGGGATCTGACTGCATCATCTGGCCCACCCGCTGAGAGCCGGTGCCCACCAGTCTGGAAACAGCCACCAACTATCTAATCTCTCCTAAATCAGCGTCCCAGCAAGGAGGCTTCGCCCAGGGTACGCCATCTTCCCCGTTTTCCCTAAGAGTCTTTCTTTGTCTAGTATACCAGGTTCCCTTGCCCAACCGACCTGCCAGGATTAATCTGAAGGATCCAAGTGGAGTCAATTCAGTTACATGTCCTTGGGACTCAAATTTAAAGGTGTGTGCCCCGGGTTCCATTGATCTGGAGGTTTGGGCCAGTTTCAACCTCTGTCTTAGATCTCTGGAGGAAAAGCAGCCTCGGGTGATGTCTCAATGACCCCTGCATTTGTAAAGAGTAGAAAACAAACAAAAAAAAAGGCTTGAGGGGAAAACACCTGGAATGCTGGTGGTTGCTGGGAGGAGCGTGGGTTAGGAAGGTAAAGGGTTTTATATGCTAGAAATTCAGTGGGTGAAGTGTCTGCCCCACAAACAGGAATTACCTGAGTCCAATCCCCGAAACCATGCTAAGAAAATAATACATCTGTGCATCACAGGCGTTTATAATCCCGGCGCCAGAGAAGTGGAGACAGGTAGATTCCTGGGGCCTGGTGGGAGCCAGCCGAGCCAATTTGGCAAGTTCCAGAAGGAAGACTGAAAGAAAAAAGAAAAAGAGGGAGAAGGTGCCAGGAAAATGACACCTCAGGACATCCTCTGGGACACACACACTACAAAATGACACCTCAGGACATCCTCTGGGACACACACTACAAAATGACACCTCAGGACATCCTCTGGGACACACTACAAAATGCGTGGGCTCTGTGTGTGTGTAGCTCATCATACTTTGCCCTGAGAGGCCGGAAGATGCTGGGTCCTGCTGCCCAGTGCCCCTGAGATGTAGCTCCTCAGCTTTGCTGTGTTGGCCAGGAGTCCTAGAGAGCTACCTTTCTCCTGGTTTTCACATGGGTGCTGGGGATCTGGGCTCAGGTGGCTGGCACACCTCTCATGGGCTCAATGCTGCAGTACTTGCCCAAGGCCTGTAGAAAACCCCCAGACACTTCCTTTTGGAGCAGGCAGTAGTTCCAGGTTTAGAAGGAAGAGAAAAACAGTTCACTAACACCCCACTGAGAATGCATGGCTACTGAGGCTTTCCAAAAATGTACCAGGAGGAATTGGGAGTGGGAGAGAAGTCATTAGCTCACGCCGCCCGCTGCTGCCTCCAGCGACAGCTGTTCGGTTTTGGGTGATGCCCTGGCCTTGGGACTGCTCTGAGTGGTGTAGGACCAGCAGAGTCCCCTACAGTTTTGCTCCTCACCCTGAGTAATCAAAGGCCAGAATCACAGTGACCTTTTTTCACAGTGCCCTTTTGGCTGTCCCGGAAGTCACTTTGTAGATCAGGCTGCCCTCAAGCTCACAGAGATCTGCTTGCCTCTGCTGGGGTTAAAGGAGGGAGCTGCCAGGCCTGGCTTACAAGGGTCTTGATCGGTGTGCCAGAGTTGTAAATCACCCTTGCACAGTGCTGCTTGGCCTTGGGTATGTGGGAATTTAACTTAGGGGCTGTGCTGGGAACGTGGACTCTGAGGAAGCCCAGAGCTGAGGGCATAAGAATGCTAGAGGAAGCCTGGCAGAGGCAGATGGATCTCTGTAAGTTCAAGGCCAACCTGGTCTACTAAGTGAGTGTAGGACAGCCAAGGCTACACAGAGAAACCCTATTTGGAAATAAAACAAAAAATCAAACAAATCCTTAAGAAGAGACTGGGTGCTGGGCACTGTGGGGCATGCCTATAATCCCAGCACTCTGAGAGACAGAGGCAGGCAGATCTCTATGAGTTTGAGGCCAGCCTGGTCTACAATGGGACTCCTGGACAGCCAGGGCTACACAGAGAAACCCTGTCTCGAAAAATCAAGGGGGGGGGGAGGGAAAAGGTTGCCAGAGGACTAAGTGCGGTGGCCCATACCTTTAATCTCAGCATGCAGGAGGCAGAGGCAGGCAGATCTGTGTGAGTTCTGTACAGCCTGATCTGCCTAGTAAATTCCTAAGCAGCCAGAGCTGCACACTGAGGCTGTCTAAACGAAAGTCACTGGTGCCAGGTGCTGGGTCTCCTGCCTTTGCTATTGACCTGGTGCTGTTGTGCAGCCTTAGTCTTAGCACTAAGGAGGTGAGCACAGGAAGGCTAGGGAGTTCGGGGCTAGCTGGGCTGCAGAAAACACTATCTCCGAACAAACTCACCAGAGTGAGGCATGACACTGCACTGAGGCTCACAAATGTGAAGCCAACAGGGGAGTACATAGAGAGCTCTGGACTAGCCTGAGATACAAAGCAAGCCACCCCCCTTGCCCCACCCCCCCCCGAGGTGAAGAGGTAAGGAAAAAAAAGAAAAAAGCAATCACCAGGCTTGGATGTGTCTCAAAAGTAAAGCACATGCTTGGAGAGTACAAGGGGGCAGAAGAGAAGCCATTGAAGTTGGACTTTCTCTAGGGCGCCAACTCCCAAATGATGACACGGAGACTTTTTACTATTTATATATGCTTGGCCTTATCTTCAGCTTGTTCCCTGCTCGCTCCTACCTGAAATTAACACTCTCATGTTAGTCTTTCTGCCTGTTACCTCTCCTCAGTACTGGCACCTGTTTCTTCCTCCATGTCTGGCTGGTGACTCTTTCACACCCTGGATTCTTTCCCAGAGTTCCTATCTGACTTCCTCTCCTGCCTTTGCTATTGACTATTCTGTTGCTGGATATTTGATCCTGTTGTGAACCCCGAAATTGTGAACTGCAAAAACTTGTGTCTGGTTAGGTGTGGCTCAGCCCTAACACACACTTTTAATCCAAGAGCTTTCTGTACACAGGGTTAGGGTTAGGTCTAATAAAGTTAACCTAGGACAAGAGGCAGAGCAAGAACTCACCTGACAGGGATTAAGGAGAAAGGAGGGACTTTGAGTTGAAGTGTGTTTAAGACTGTGTGGAGAAGAAAGAGTTTTTAGCTTTTTCTTCCTGGGCTGAGCTAGCAAGCTCTTGGCCTTAGGCCTTTGGCTTTGAGTTTCTTGGCTTTTTCCTTCTGAGACACGAGCTGAGTGAGAAGGTCAGCTGGGTGCTTTCTCTCCTCTTTGATCTGGCACAGTGTCACCCTAGCATCCAGCTCCTGAGTCTTTGTTGGTAAAATCAAATGTTCGGGATTTCCTTTCTTTTTAACAACACCCTTCAGCTCTTTATTAAACCAATCAGAAGGTGTTGGAGGGGGTGTTTACAGACTATGATGCGGCCAGAGAATAACAATCCCAAAGTCTGGTGTGTACCAGCTCTCTGCTGGCACAGAAATCAGCATCTGAATAATGCAAAGACAATCTTTACAAAGTGCACAAAAATATGGCCCCAACAGGGCAATTTCAGATGAGTATTCAGTGTCCAACAGGACAACAGGACACACACTTCATGGCTCCATGCCCCCAAAGCAGGTGGAGTCCAGCAGGGGAAGACCAATCAGCTCAGTGGCTGCTTCGGCCACTTGCTATGACCACTCTAACAACCATAGCTTGAAATCTCTATCTCTGAGCCTTCTCTGTTTCCGCTTGCTTCCCCTGGTCACTGGATCCAATTTTTGGATATGGATAATATTGAGATATTTTTATGCTGTCCTGCTTCATTGAAAAGCTGGCTCTGGAGTTGATTATGGCTCCCTCTTCTCTAGATGCAAACATGTTTATTCAAAAGCTGTCTGTCCTATGGCAGGTAAGTCATGTAATTTTGTGACAGAAAAAGAGCAAAACAAAACAACAAAACAAAACAACAAAAATATATGGACTGTTGTTTTCTAAGTGCTTCTAAGATGCTGATTTTCTAAAGACTTTTGCTAAAATAAACTTTATCTCAAGATTTATAAATAAACTCTATACTTCAAGATTTATAAGTTTCTTGGGTATGGTTAAAGATTTATAAAGTCTATAACAGAAGGTTAACTTAAAACAAGGGGCTGGAGAGATGGCTCAGGGGTTAACAACACTGTCCACTCTAACAGAGGACCTGAGTTCAATTCCCAGCACCCACATGGTGGCTCACAACCGTCTACACTGGGGTCTGATGCTCTCTTCTGGCATGCAGGTGTACACACAGTCAGAGTACTCCTATACATACAACAAACCAACAAATAATAAATCTTTTTTAAAAACTTATAACAAAAAGGTTGATAATAAAAAAATCTATGTATGAGTGACTTTAGTACAACATACCACATATATAACTTGGATTCTACTCTTTGTTTTTATTGTTTGTTTGTTTTTAGTTTTTTGAGACAGGGTTTCTCTGTGTAGTCCTGGCTGTTCTGGATTAGATTTGTAAACCAGGCTGGCCTCGAACTCACAGAGATCCGCCTGCCGCTGCCTCCCTGAGTGCTGGGATCACAGGCTTGTGCCACGGTGCCTGGCTTGTTTGTTTTATTTTCCTGAGACAGAGTTTCTCTCTTTGTAGGGTTGGCTGTCCTGGAATTTGATTTTTAGACCTGGCTGGCCTTGAACTCACAATGATCCACCTGTTCTGACTCTTGAGTACTAGGATTAAAGTCATGCACCACCACATCCTGGCTAACTATTTGCTCTTAAAAAGAAACTAAATGACAGGTCTTCTGGATGTCAACTTTATTTCAAATGTCATGGATTGAATAAAAATGTTTATTATTAAATGTCCTCAAATTCATTGAGTCTGTATTTTATCAAGCTAAAGACACTGTTATTTGATATATGCAAAAATTCTTCCAATAATTTTGCTAATTCAAGTTTGCACTTTAGAGGACTAAGACTAATAAAAATTAATTTTAAAACCGTCAAGACAAAATTGCTGCCAAAAGCGAAACCAAATAAATGAGGAGATAAAAGAAACTGTCTTGTGGGGAAAAAAAAAATCAGCCCAGGCCATCTCCTGGCTTAGGGCTACCTACCTTTGTGATGATTTTGATGCCAACCTGACAGTCACCAGCAGGAGCTGGCATCCCTAGTCCTATTAGTTGAGTCTTCTGATTAAATATAACTTAGAAGGACCAGCAGAAGTTTGTTACTGTGCCTAGCAAGCTTCTCCCTCCACCTCATGGGTTACTTCCTCTTTGTTATTTTTCTCACACACACACACACATGGGGGCAGGAGGGGGAGGAGAGATTTTTGCTGCCAGAATGTTACATGAAATGGTTCCTCGGTGGCCTTAGATATCTACAAATACGCACGCGATTTTCACCACCCGAACAGCCAATATCTTAAGAGATCCACATAGAAGCAGGCTCCTAAACTAAGGGCCTAGATAAAAATGCCTAAAAAGACTCCAAAGCAAAACAGGAGAAAATTGATGGATAAAGGACAAAAAGAACACAGGGGCTGGAGAGATGGCTCAGTGGTTAAGAGCACTGGCTGCCCTTCCTGAATGGACCCAGGTTCAATTCCCAGCAACCACATGGCAGCTCACAACTGTCTGTAACTGGTGGATCCATCCGACTCCCTCACAGAGATATATATGTATGCCAAATGCCAAATGTACACAAAAATAAATTTTAAAAAATCTCTTAAAGAAAAAGAAAACAAGAGGGAAAAAAGGATTGCAAAAATGCTGGTCCTACAGGGAGCTCTAGAGCAAAGACAGACATCTTAAAGTCTGCTTTGTGGGACTGTGAGAGATGGCTCAGTGGTTAAGAGCACTGGCTGCTTTTCCAGAGGTCCTGAGTTCAATTCCCAGCAACCACATGGCAGCTCATGATCATCTGTAATTCTAGTTCCAGGGAATCTGGCACCCTCACATACAGATATACATGCTTGCAAAACACCAAAGCACATAAAATAAAAGTAAACAAATCTTTAAAAAAAAAGTCTCTTGCTTTGAAACAAAGACACTGACTTTGGTGATAAGCACAAGCCTCTGCTGGTTCTCGAGGACAGATGAAAGCCTAGATATGCATTTATGCAGCCTTAGAGGCTGCAGTCTAACCAATCCGACAACGGCTGGCTGTGGGCAGAAAGTCCAAGAATCCAGTTCCTCAGTCCCACAAGCCTGACTGTCTCAGCTGGTCTTCTCAGCTCCAAAGCCAGTGAAGAAACGGACACACAAGCAGGCAGAGAGCAAAAGCTTCTTTCTTCCACATCCATACACAGGCCTCCAGCAGGTGTGGCCCAGATGAAAGGTATGTCTTCCACCTCCAGATCACAGCTGTGCCTTCTACATTGGTCCAGACCAGAAGGGGCTTTGTCGACTTCAAACCAAGCAGAACCTCTCTCACAGGTGTGTGTGCCCTCCTTTTCTCTCGATTGTAGTTCATTCCAGATATGGTCAAGTTGAAAACCAAGAACAGCCGTCACAAGATCCACAGGGAACACATTCTGCCTCAGTGCCGTACAGAAGATCCTCCCAAGAACCAAGCTGTAAGCAAACTCTGCAGTGACACACTGTGGGATATGGGGTAACAGTGAAGGCCAAGGCTTCGATGTGATTGAAAAATGGCATTTGGGCTGGAGAGATGGCTCAGTGGTTAAGAGCACCGTCTGCTCTTCCAAAGGACCCAGGTTCAACTCCCAGCACCCACATGGCAGCTCACAACTGTCTGTGACTCCAGTTCCAGGTGGCCTGGCACCCTCACACCAATGCACATAAAATAAAATAAATTATATTAAAAAAAACAGAAGAGAAAAATGGCATTTAATGTTGAGAAAAATCGTACACTTAGAATTAAGAAATCTACGGTCGGGGCTGCAGGGATGGCTCAGAGGTTAGGAGCACTGGCTGCTCGTCCAGAGGTGTCGTGAGTTCAATTCCCAGCAACCACATGGTTGTTCAAACTGTCTATAATGAGATTTGGTGCCCTCTTCTTACCTGTAGGTACAAATACAGGCAGAATACTGTATAAATAATAAATTTTAAAATCTTTAAAAAAATCTAAGGTCTTGAATTTGTTTTTGAGACAGGGTTTCTCTGTGTAGCCTTGGCTATTCTGGATTCGCTTTGTAGAAGCAAGTCTCGAACTCACAAAGATCCACCTGCCTCTGCCTCCGGAATGCTGGGCTCACAGGTGCGCGCCACCGTGCCCGACCTAAGGTCTTGGATTTGAACTGAGAGTCTAGCTGAGCATCTATGTCGTCTTAAAGACTTAGACCCTAGTTCCGGCTCCAGATTTGTGATCCTCTCCTCTCTACCCCAAATCTTACAGCATCTCACTCATCGCAATTCTCCTGCCTCAGCCTAAAGGGATCACAACGTGTTCCCTAACCCCCAACCTAGGGATAGCTGATTCCAAGCCAGGTGTGGAGTGCACTGTAATCCCAGCGCTTGGAGTGCTGATGCAGGGGGATTGCCGTGAATATGAGGCCAGCCCTGGGCGTGGGGGGGGGGATAGGACCTGAGAAAGACAACTATTTTTCCTTTCAGTGGGGGCCTGAGTGGGATCACAAGAGGAAAATCTCCAGGCCTGGAATGGCACCGGGGGGCTGCGCTGGGCAACCTGCAGAAGGCTGTCTTCTACCATGGGGCTCTGCAGCCTGAACTCCGGTTGTTGGTCTTGGTGGCAAGCAGTTGTGCGTGCTGAACCACCTCACTGTCTACTTCATTTCTCCTTCTTCCTCTTTTCCTCCTTCTGGACAAGGTCTCATTGGCCCAGGCTGGCAAACTCACCGTGTAGAGAAGGCCTTGAACTCCTGATCCTCCGAGGCCTCCCTTGCCCGAGTAGGAGTGTGCCTCCATATTTAGCTTATGTGGCACTGGCAATTGAACCCAGGGCTTCCTGGAAGTTAAGCGAGTACTTTGCTGAGATGCAGCCTCAGCCAAAATATTTCTTCTGGCAAATTTCATATACTATATAAAGGCATGAGAGAATTAAAACATCACCGGTTATAACGCAGTGACTGGATTCAGGCAGTGAGCTCTAATCCTGCAATATTCAAACAACCCGGTATAATAAAAGCACACAGTAGGAGGTTTTCCTACCACTAAGTCTGAGTCCAGTCATACTTTACAGGAATCAAAAGGCAGAGAATCTGTTAGAGGACCAAAGAACACAATCAGTAAAATTCACACGGTACTGGGCGATGTGGTACAGGCCTTTGATCCCAGCACTCGGGAGGTGGAGACAGGCGGATCTCTGAGTCTGAGGCCAGCCTAGTGTACATAGTGAGTTCCAGGGCTACATGATAGAGACCCTCTCTCAAACAAAACAAAACAAAAGTTAAGGCCGCCCTTGAGCTGACCTCTGCTGGAGTTGTGTGAGAGGCGACTGTGTGCAGAATTCATTACATTACTTGACTTTTATATTTCTTTGTAATTTCTGTAACAAAACCCAATTTCCCACCCCAAAATGAGACATCATGACGTGTACCCACCGAAATGTGTGTGCTCTGATGGGGAAGGAGCTCCTTGGGGCTACGAGGGGTTGCAGTGTAGGTTTTGGGGTTTTCCTTTTGTATGTGGGTGTGTATCTATAAGTGTGTGTGTGTGTGTGTGTTTGTATGCATATGTGTTTATGTGTGTGTGAATCAAATGTAGGGCGGTGCCGCATGATGCTTGTCGCTGTGCTTCTACCAGGTGAGGAGGGGCAGGAAGGCGAGTTTGTGGAATTCCACTGCATTTGTTCAGAATTTGGCCGTGCATGACCTCACCTGCATGGGGAGTGTGAAACACTGGCCTCTGGGGAAATAAGGGCGGAGATAAAGAAGCGTCGCTTGATAACAACAGAGGGAAAAAAACACAAGAACTACAAAGCCCCGAAAGTCTTGTTATAAGGTATTTCCAACAGCCATGGGAAAGGTCTAGAACAGTTTTACGGAGGGAATGCTTGGTGCCACACAATCTGTAAACACAATAGCTCAAAAGTCTACATTTAAGAGCTAAAACAATGGAAACATCCTGTAATACTGAGGTGTAAACCCTCATGGCTCTAAACGAGGCCATTGCTTCTTAGGTATACTAAAGGAATTAGCAATCAAAGGGAGACAAACTGTATCTTCACTAGAACAGTTTTGTTGTTTTTTGAGACAGGGTCTCGACTCTAGCTCCTGCTGGCCTTGAACTCACGGAGATCCATTTGCCACTGCCTCCCTGGGATTCAAGGCATGATTCACCACACTCAGGCAGAACAAAACATTTTTCCGTGTGGTGCTGGGACTGAACCCAGAACCTTAAATACAGGCAAGAGTCTACCACTGAGCCACATCTCCAGTAATAGAACTTGTTCTTCCAAGGATACTACCAGCTGGGCACAGTAGCTGACATCTGTAATCCAACACCAGGGACACTGAGGCAGGACCAGGCGAGCGGAGCCTGATATGCACACTATACCGGAATCACGGTGCACGGAGGCAGGGAAGCTCAGAGCTCGAGGCTGTCTGTGGTGTCCTGTTCTGGTGTGCTGGCTCCCGCTGTCCTTCCGCATTTGACAGGCTGAGGCAGAACTGCTGCAAACTGAGGCCAGCCTGGGCTACACGGTGAGTTCCAGAGTCCACAGTGAGACGTCATAGCAAAAAAAAATAAAAGAGCAACAACCCGTAGGATGAGATCGTTATAAATTATATAATGATTTGAAAGTCCAGAATCTGAAGCTTTTACGTCTCCAGTGTGAAGACAAACAAACCTGGGCAAAGGATTTGAACAGAGGTGTTTAAAAAGATTCACAGAGGGGCTGGGGAGATGGCCTAGTTGGTAGTGTCCTCGCCATGCAACCCTGAGGACCCGAGTCTGCTTCTCTAGCACCTAAAAACTGGATAAGGCCAGGTGTCCCTATAATCTTGATGGGAGGTAGAGACAGGGCTCACTGACCAGCTCACTCAGCGAGTTCTAGGTCCAGTGAGAGATCTTGGCTCGAAAAGTAACATGGAGTGATGGAGGGAGACATGCAACCTTCTGATGTTCACATGCATGCCTCCTCCAACATGTATGCACACACACATACATACAAAGATACACACAGCTCAGTATCCCAGTCACCAGTGAAACACAAATAAAAAAGCACAGGTGCGGTTCACTAGGATACCAAGCCTAAAAATGGGCATTGTGTTGAGGAGGACGTGAAGGCGTGGAAGCTTCTCAGGCCACTAGTGTGCACAGCGAAGGTGCCCCCACTTTCACAACCCGGCCGGCTTCGTGAGTCCCCGGTGCGATACAGAAGCTTCATTCCCAGGGATATGCCCGAGAAGGTTGTTGGCATTTCCACAGGGAGCTGGCAACGCTTACCATAGCCCGGAGCGGAAACCCAAATGTCCACTAGCTAACGAGTCTACGCCACAGAGCACCCTCTCAGGGGCGTCGATGGAGTGATTCTGTAAGATGAATGGCCTTGAAAACTGTTGGGACAACCCTTCTGCGCACTGTGCCAAGGTTGTGTTCCTGTTATCAAATGCTGATTTCTGTACGGCGCCGAGGGTGGAGTACAGGCCTGAGTTGGTTATTGTTACTTTAATATCGCATCAAAGTCTCATTGTTTTGTAAACACACTTCCCTCACCTCCTGTTTGGTTTAATAAAGAGCATAGCGAAGCAGAAGAGGAAAGGCAGAACTTCCTGGGAGGGAGAGGAACTCTGGGAAAAATCAGGCATGGGAATTTGCCCGCCAGACATGGAGGAAGTAACGGGCCACATGGCAAACATGGACTAGAATAAATGTGGTTAGTTAAGTTATACGGGCCAGTTGGGCATGAACCAGCTAAGGCCGAGGCTATTATAAATAACCATGTCTCTGTAACATTACTGGGAGCTGTTGGACTGAGACTGTCTGGCTATAATTGGCGCCCATCATGGTAGGCAGGAATCCAACCTTAGAGCCTGAGAAAAGTTCTGGATGGAAGGTGTGTAATGGAAGTTTTGGTTTCTTTAAAAATACAGTTATGTTATGTAATTACGTGTTTTTTTTTTAAGATGTCTTTAGTTTATGTTTACAATGTTCTGACTGCATGTACACCTGAACACCAGAAGAGGGCACCAGATCTCATTATAGATGGGTGTGAACCACCATGTGGTCGCTGGGAATTGAACTCAGGACCGCTAGGAAGAGCAAGCAGTGCTCTTAACCTCTAAGCCGTCTCTCCAGACGGTCCTGTAATTACGTTTTTGTATAAATCCCAAGTGTGGGGTTTTAGTTTGGGCTTTAGTTTGTCCACCGCTGAAAACTGCCCCCTGTGGTAAAGGCCTGCCTCCTGCAGTAAGGAGAGGGGCGTGATCTAGGACTCCGAGGGATAGAAATACCAGAGCCCAGAAAAAAAGGGATGGCAGTTTGGAGAGATTCTTCGAGGCTCAGTGGCTTGGAGCAAACTGCTTCCTGCCGTTGCTGTTGACAGAGACTGGTGTAGCCCCGACCCCACAGACCCTAAACAGCAGGGAGAACCTCTCTCTTACCTAGGGATAAAGGCTTGGTGGAAGGGAGGCGGAGGCTGAAGTACCCCAAATAAAATAGAGTTTAAAAATGAGCGCAACAAAGGTGGGGAACACACGCTTCCCAGAGCCGGATACAATTTCCAAGCCAGGTGGGAGGCTTGGTCCCTTTAAGAGTGAGTGCAGGAACAGCCACGTCGGGTAAGAGCCCCTTGCTGCTGAGCAGCAAGCCCAAGAAACCCCTGCAGCCAGGCAGACCCAGCAGCTTCCAGGGCGCTGGTGAGCTGCACGTGCAGCCAGCGACCGCAGGTGAATGCAGAAGTGCGACCCGGACCCGGGATGAGGAGGCAGGGCTCCTGGGTGGCACCCGCGGATGTAAGTCTCGGCTCTCCTGGAAGGGCAAACAGGGATCCGGCCCCAAAACTGGCAAGGGCAGCCTGCTAGACTGTGCCAAGCAGTCAGAACCAGTCAACGTAGACACAGTGCTCGCCGGAGGAACCTGCAGATGCACAGAGAAGCAGGCGGAACATTTTCCCAGCCATACCAAGAAGCTCCAGACTTATGAACCGGGATTGTGTTAAGTTCGAAAACAGTAAAAGAAAAGAAATTGGGTATAAAAATCATAAAAAGGAGCTGTGGTGTACGTCTGTAATCCCAGCACTCAGGGAGGCAGAGGCTGGAGGATCTCTGTGAGTTCGAGGCCAGCCTGGTCTACAAAGCAAGTCCAGGACGGCCAAGGCTACACAGAGAAACCCTGTCTCGAAAAACAAAAACAACAACAAAAATCATAAAAAATAATTAGTTTAAAAATAATAAAATGAGTCTCTGAGGAAGGAGAGAGTTTGAGAGATTAAAGAGTTTTCTGTGTTAAAAAATAGAGAATACAATGCAGAGGGCACTTGGATCCCATATAACTTTGTTTTGATTATCATCATAAAAATAATTATATATTTGGTAATGATTACAGTTTTATTTATCCTTTTAAGGAAAGTCATAATAGGGGCTGGAGCGATGGCTCAGTGGTTAAGAGCACTGGCTGCCCTTCCAGAGGTCCTGAGTTCAATTCCCAGCAGCCACATGGTGGCTCACAACCATCTGTAATGAGACCTGGTGCCCTCTTCTGGCACGCAGGTGTATTTTGGAATTTGGATGGCAGCTCACAGAGGTGCTAGACTTAAAAGAGATTTGATGAAGCAGTAATGTCTTAAGGCATGTATTTAACTCCTATAAAACAGATATTTAATAACTGGCAATGCAACAGATTAGAGAGATTTGAGAGCAGCCATATTGAAACCTGGCCCTCACCTACAATGGCTAACACGGTAGGAAAATGAGGTTTCGGTTATGGCGTAACCAAATAGGACTGGATGCATTGATACTGCCAAGGATCAGTTACTAAATGAAGGTCAGTATTCTGGATTAAGGATACAGATTCCATTGATGATGCTATCTTAGGGAAATGTCATACAATAGGTCATGTGTTTTGTTTTTTTAAAGTTTGAAATTTTAAAGTATGTACATGTATTAATACAGCATATAGTTGATTCCTATTCAGGATTTCAATGGGCTTTAGCTTGCATATTAAAAGGAATAATTCTGAAATTGCACATTTATTGGGGAGGTCATTATCCTGGAGATGCCTTTGCAGATTGGAGCTGAGGATGCTCTGGCATATGTATACAGTGAAATGCAACATATTTTTAGACCTTATGGCATAGAACCTGTTACAGATATATCTTACAATCCTGAAGGCCAGGCGATTGTGAAAGGATCTAGCTACACTTGAAAAGAGATGCTCATAGAGCAAAAGGAGGGATATGAGACCTCCCAGACATAGATTAAAAAAATACTTTCTTGACTTTAAATATCTTAAATGTTCATGAGACAGATATCTCAGCAACAAAAACCAACCAACCAACCAAACAAACAAACAAAAACCCACTGGATTTTAGAAAGGACTGCTTAATGAACCCGGCCATATATTATAAAGCTGTGTTAACTTCAGAATAGAAGTCAGAAAATATGTTGTGTTGGGGGAGAGGTTATGCCTTTAATTTCAACGGGAAGCAAAAAGCTGTGGATTCCTTCAGGATTAATAAAGATCAGATTTGACCAGGGGAGACATCCTGAAAATCTTGACTGCAGCCACAAAGAAAGACACCAAAAAGAACAACAAAACAGGCAACGTGAATGCTGATCCCTCTACATGGCTGAGACATGAATGTCTCTGTAGGAGCCAATAAATCTTGTTGGCCACAGAGTCCCAGAACATACTAGCACATGCCACCCTTTCCTATGGCATGGATGGAGATTTATACTACAGTTTGGTAATATAGTCCAAAGGAACTTATGAAGTCTGTTCAGACATAGAGCAGGGAATCATCTTTAGCTGATTTGTACACAGTGAATATTACCTTTAAAAGTTTGTGTGGTTTCAGAACAAAAGGACCAGACACCAAGGAAGATAAGTATGTCAGATGGCCCAGCCCCACAGACTGCCTAGGTTACAGTTTCCCCCAAAATCTGCCTAGAGGACAATTTCAAAACAGCTCTCTAAGCCCCACAGACTGGTCCAGCCAGGACTTCAGTTTAGCCCTGCATTTCCTCCACACAGGGACTGGACGGCAAATGTTACAGTTAGCTCTCTCAATACCTGGCCAATATCCCCGTTTTCTTAGGGTCCCCCAAAGAGACGTTGCCCCCAGACAGCCAGAAGCAATCTTGAGGACATGAGCCCCTGATCCCAAGAAGTGGAATGGATAGTTTTTTGCTGTTCTGTGGGTGATGGATGTTTTTTTGTCATTTAGATTCTGAGTTCAGTTCCCAGCAACCACATGGGGGCTCACAACCATCTGTAATGAGATCTGGCACCCTCTTCTGCCATGCAGGTGTATGTGCAGACAGACATTGTATCCATAATAAATAAATATTTAAAAAGCTTTATTTGGCTTCCTGTTAATGTTTTCAAAGTTAAGCAAATAGTAATAGCTGGAAACAAATGACATCTGCCTATTCAGTTAATACTGAGATTATCTGGGTGGTCTTCAAAAACTTTAGCCATTTACAGAATATGCCATTTAAGATGTTTTAATGACATAAGTCAGCTCCTGACAACATCCCTATTCTACTTCAAAGATGATGGACATTGAAGAACCTCCATTTGGAGTTTGCTTCAAACATAGCAAAGCTAGCCACTGGGAAAAAAATTGCTGGCAGCATGCTGTCCAAATTGTGGACAAACAGAACACTGGAAAGTTGACTGCTGAACCTTGCCAAGGCAAGGTAGGCCAGTCCTTCAAAGTTCCTGCTTCACAAATAAGTCTGTCAGATATTCTAGGCCTGTAGGCTGATGATGGATTCCCCAACTTTACAAAGGATTTTTGGGTGATTGTCCAGGCAGCCAGAAGTCCCTGTCATTTCTATAGTTTGGAGGTTGCTTGCTCTGCACTTCCTGTTTTCTCAGAGGGGAGTCACTCCTCCAGCTCTGTGAATGTACTTCTTAGCTGATAGTTTTCGTAATTGTTCTTGTTGTATAGACTTATTATATATAGTGTATTGATAGCAGAGCCTTTCATTGAACTAGAAGGAGGAGATGTTTAGATCATCTTTCTGTGCGCTGTGTACAGGTTGTCCTTGTATATTCAAATGCTGGCCTCTGTACCAGCAGAGCTGAGTACAGGCTGGCCTTCGGTATTGTTACTTTTATAAAGCATCAATGTCTCGGTCTCAAGTGTTTTTAAAATACACTTCCCTCACCTGATTGATTTAATAAAGAGCAGACAGCTTATAGCTAGGCAGGAGGGGAAAGGCAGGACTTGCAGGCAGGGAGAGGAACTCAGAAGTAATCAGGTGTGGGGAATTTGCCAGCCAGACAGGGAGGAAGTTGGATTCACAGGGACATGGTGAGAGGCAACAGGCCACACGCAAACATGGGTTAGAATGAATGGGGTTAATTAAGTTGTATGAGCCCATTGGGAGTTAGCTAGCTAAGGCCTAGGCTATAATAAATAATAAGTCTCTGTGTCATTATTGGGAGTTGGCAGGATGAGACTATCCAGCAGTAGAAAACAATGCTACAAGGCTGGAGAGGTGGCTCAGTGGTTAAGAGCACTGTCTGCTCTTCCAGAGGTCATGAGTTCAATTCCCAGCAACCACACGGTGGTTCACAGCCATCTATAATGGGATTTGATGTTCTCTTCTGCCATGTAGGCATACATGCAAATAGTGTTCATATGTATAAATAAATAACTCTTAAAAAATGATACATTTCAAAAGACCACCTCTTCTTTGATTACATTTAAAGAAATGTTCAGGAAGGGTGGGACCGGGAGGAGACGAGGGAGGGGCCTACAACTGGGATACAAAGTGACTAAATTGTAAATAATAATTTAAAAATGTTCAGAATAGGTAAACAGGTAAATCTTTATAAATAAGTGATTGTTGATTACCTAAGGTTTGGGGAGGTGGGAAAGGGGCATTAACCGCAATGAACATGTGACTTGTGGATGTGGGAAAGGAATGATGGAAACATTCTGGCATTAGACTAGTTTTAAGTTATCACCACATAACTGCACATAGCACACACTGAACCTCCCGTGGCAATCCGTGTAACCCACAGGCTGAGAACTGCTGCTTCAGTTCTAGTGAAACACAGGCTGCTGAAGGGCTTTCTATAAAGGGTTTTGTTTTTGAGGAAAAAACCTTGAAATTCTGCCTCTGGGTATTGGGGAGTATGGTGTATTTCCAGAAGACTCAGGCCAGTTGGTCAGTATGAGGTCTATGCACAACTCGGTACCCAGACTTCCTGGGCAGGATGGTGGTGTGGCTCGCCATCAATCTCAGCAGAAGCACAGAAGAGCTGAGTTCCAGGCCAGCCCAGTGGAGAGCAAGTTCGAGGGCACCAGGCCTGCATAAAGAAACCCCGCCTCCAGGAAAATAATAAAATGCTGGTTACAGTGGGCTTTGAGTGGGGAAGGGCCCACCTTTAAAGTGAAGTTTATTTTAATTTTTTAATAAAATGCTGCATGAAGTGGGCTTTGAGTGGGGAAGGGCCCACCTTTAAAGTGAAATTTAATTTTTATGCACAGGTGTTTCGCTTATTTTTCTACGTGATTATGTCGGGGTCTGGTCTGGTGCTCTATGTATTCAGACGCTAAATTCTGGTCGCCAAGATCTTGTTGCTATCCGGACTAGCACATTCGCACATACACCTAAGTCATGCTGTATAGACTCTGATCCCCAATATTTTCTTATGTATAAAAAAGGCTGGAGCTTGTAGCTGGGCAGAAGAGAGGCAGGCGGGGCTTCAACGCCTGGGCTGGGGACCTCAGGAGGTACCATGAGACCTGGAAAGGGGCGAGAGGGAGAAAAAACAATGAAGAGGATGTGGCCTGGTGGGGCAGATGCAGCCCAGGCAGGACGACTTACTGCCAGGTGACTTGGGAAGGCAGCTGGGAGACACCCAGACTAGCTCAGGAAATTAATTTAAGTTGTACCTGCCCAGCCACTGGACAAATGCTCTTTAAATAAACCGATAGGCCTCTGTCTCAATTGTTTAGGGAGCTAGCAGGGTTAGAATGGCTCTCAAGTCTAGTAAATACTCCACAGCAGGGCGTAACTCCCGGACATAGTTACAGTTGTGAACTGGGATGTGGGTGCTAGGAATTGAACCCAGGTAGCAGCCAGTCTCACTGCTAAGCCATCTCTCCAGCCTCGGAATGTTCACCTTTACTTTTTTAATTTATGTAATTGTCTTTATTTTATTTGCATTGGCATGAGGGTGTCAGGCTTGGAGTTACAGACAGCTGTGAGCTGCCATGTGGGTGCTGGGAGTTGAACTCGGGTCCTTAGGAAGAACAAACAGTGCTCTCTCTCTTAACCAGTGAGCCATCTCTCCAGGTCCCTTTATTAAAAAATCTTTTGTCTACATGTCTGTGCACCACACGTGTGCCTGGGGCCCGTGGAGGACAGGACAGGGTATTAGCTGGAAGTGTTCAGTGCTAGCGGTTAGCAGGTCATGTGTATGCTGGTAAACAAACCTATGCTCTAAGAGTCACCAACTGCCCTTAACCACTGAGCCGCATGTCCATCTCTAGAAGGGTTCACCTTTCTGATTCCTACAGCTCAAGATGACCTTGAACTCCTGATCCTGCCTAAGCCTCCCAAGTGCTGTTGGGGCCACAATATAAGCGATGGCCAGGGGGCACATGGCTATGTCCAGGCTTTAGGTCACCATGGGATGGACACGGCACAGGTACTCAACAAGCCAATCTACAGGAATAACTACCAAAGTTGAAGCTCATTACACTTAACCCATTATTCCCCAACAAGTGACCAGCAGCTGGGGAAATACTGCCAGGCAGCTGATGCATGGCGCCATGTCCACTTGGTCACTGGCCGGAAGACTAGCTAGCACAGCTGTGGTGGAGCTGCATGGCCAGGTAATATCTGCAATCTCAATACTGGTAAGGAACGCAACTTCATGTTTGCTCAAAAACCAACCTTCTAACCGTAACCACCAAGCCAGCCCACAGGTTCCTGTCTGGAACTGTCTCACCAGTCAAAATGAGCAAAGCCTAAGATTCTTGACAAATGCACTTGCACCCACTGCCTCAGAACACCCCTCCCAAAGCTTCAGGCATCAGTCACCTTGACCTTTTGATGGGAAGAGAACGAGGCAACTTTTGTATTCTCTCCATTTGTTTCCTTAAATGTTAAGCCGCAGGGTCTGTGATGCAAGTCCGAGTGGCAGCCACAAATCTATCACAAGCCCCATATATTTTTTTAACTTAGTATTATTTTTTGGCTTTACAAGACAGGGTTTCTCTG
The DNA here is from genome assembly GCA_028658305.1 of Pachyuromys duprasi. Classification (NCBI taxonomy): domain Eukaryota; kingdom Metazoa; phylum Chordata; class Mammalia; order Rodentia; family Muridae; genus Pachyuromys; species Pachyuromys duprasi. The sequence continues at coordinate 107,415,970 of CM053763.1, forward strand.
TGTAGCCACGTCCTGCCTCTACCTCCCTGAGTGCCGGATTAAAGGCACGTGTCACCACGCCCAGCTAGCCCAGTGTTCTTAAACTTTGCCACAAGCCAAGAATTCCTGATGTTGAAGTCAGCGCAGCAGTAGACTGTTAAACCCCAAAACACTACCCCAAGAGCAGACTTGAGTTTGTTAATGTTAAGCAGAGGGATGTCCAGCAGTCCAAACCTGACCTGCCGATCTTCACACATAAGACACTTCAGGGATTGCCGCACCCTTGAACTGGCCATCGTTCTACTCCTGGGAAGCAGACCCACCTCCGCCCACTACTGTGTTTTGGAGACCAACTGATCAAACCAAGAAACCTGGAAGCCAGGTCCCCCAGGGCTGCGAACAGATCAAGAGGCAGCA